>JAVIAB010000092.1:67743659-68443659 GCA_032433765.1 Megaustenia siamemsis | reverse complement strand
TGAAGAGTAAAAACTTAATATTTTACGTTTTAAAAATACAATAAAGAATAACATATTCTTAGATTGTGTTATCAACAGAAAAAAAAAGTGCACAAGTGTAGTTATTCTTCAATTTGAGAGCATAACCTGTCACAAGGCACGGAACTAACACATGATGATGGTTACAGTAGCTCAACGGAGCGTTCACCCATTAATCAAGTCATTCATAATGGAACCTCATGGTCATTCGAACAACATAGAAATGTGCAATCAGATTCTAGCGGTGCCATTCGCCTGGCGGTAACAGAGCTGGAAGCTGTCAGCGACTCATAGCTGATGGCTTCTTTCAGAATTGATAAACCAAAACCATTCAGGCCCTGCTGCTACAATCTCTTCGTGGTGTCTAACAGACTAACCAGTCTAGTCTGGTTAAGCGATTTGAGATCGAAGAGGAAAGGCAACTTGGTATTAAAAAATTACCGCGCTGAAGTCGGATGTGCTGGGCAGAAAGTCGCAAATAAAGTACAACATAACGCATCCACGCTCTTTAACGTCCTATTAAGGATGGATGACGAAAAATAAACTATATATTTCTTTAGTGCTCATATGGTGAACGGCAGAAAAGAATAAAATAAAAGAAGGAAGGAAGAACAAAAGGAAGGAAGGAAGGAATTAAAGAAAGAAAGGAAGGAAGGAATTAAAGAAAGGAAGGAAGGAAGGAAAGAAAAAAGAAAGTAAGAAAGAAAGAAAGAAAGAAAGAAAGAAAGAAAGAAAGAAAGAAAGAAAGAAAGAAAGAAAGAAAGAAAGAAAGAAAGAAAGAAAGAAATCCATCATTCCTCTCTGCTTGCTGTTGTTCGTTGGAAACTGGCACAGTCAAGACGTGTTCATGGTCTGGTTCTGTCTTCCATTCTTCTGTTTGTCTTCTTCACCCCTTCGTATTCTTGTGATGATGATTCTACAAACGCGAGATACAACTATACAACTTTAAGTTGCGTTTACTCACGGTGCTCAGAGAGTCTTCGAAAAGGCCTGCATTTGTTTTTTTTTCTATTCTGTTTTGAACATATTTGTAAGATGGTCCTTACACAGCCAACTATAGTGTTTACTAAGGCCTGCAGGCTGAGAGGTTTTTCTCGAAATAGCGCAAAGCTTGTGACGTCTCCAACTGTGCGAGCTATAGAAGGCTGACGTCATTTTACCCACAACCGCCCCTGCTCGCAATGCTGAAAACGTCACAAGCTTTGGGCGATCTCTTTCAGCCCGCGGGGCTTATAAAACTATAGTTGGCTGTAGTCGTGATGTGACAAGAAAGTCGGGAACCTTCTTTAGCTATCTCCTTTTTCAATACCCCCATGTTCTTATATTGGAATTCCATTCCACATCTCTCTCTTTTTAAAATGCCACTCTCTTTTTTTTTTTATATAACTTTTCTCACACTCACTCTCGCCCCCCCCCCCCTCTCTCTCTCTCTCTTTCTCTCTCTCCTACACACTCCATTAATTTTTTCTTGTTTATTCCCGTCTCCAATTCACCATCTTTACTTTCCTTTCTATTTTTACATTCCAATTCTCTCTTTTCCTCTCAGCTACTGCATCTCCTGTTCCGATGGCGAGGCGTCTAGAAATGTCATCAATTGTTTCTACTTTTAAAAAAAATGATTAGAAATTTATTGCAGAAACACTGAATGCGAAAACGACCACTGACTTCTCAGGAAAGTCAGGGGGGTAACTGTTCTCTCATTTTTCGTCACTTATCACTAATCTCTCATGCATTTCTGTACCGTGCGCACAGAATGTTATTACTGCGTTGCAAAACTAGGCGACAATTTAAACATGGGCTGGTACTGTCAAACTCGTGTCAAGATCTTATTCGCCTCACTGGCACTGCAGTTGAGGAGGACTAGACGAGCTCACGCCGAGGGCTCGCTGCAATTTGTGAGAATAAGCCCTACTGTAAAGGATATGCGATCACTTGTCCTGGCTGCGATAACTTTGGGCTTTCGGCCAATTATTTTTTAAACGGGCCTTAAGCCTTAATATAACTAAAAGGATTATTATTCCGTAAATGCAGAGGCGTAACTATTAAAGAAGTGAAGAGGTGCAACTGAGAAACGCAAATTTATACTTGGATTGAATATTTAAAGTGTATAATCAATTTACACAGAACTGGAGTCGTCAGTTGTTGGACAGTGCGAGACTTGCTGAGGAGGGGATCTGAGCACCTATGGACATGTTCGGAGTGCAATGATGATGACCCGCAAATAACTCAATAATTCAATCAACCATCATTAAGACATTTTTCTTCATTTTTGAGGTGGGCCAGAGAACAAAAGTCCGGTTAGATGAGGCGTTCGGTCTAGTTTTATTTAAACCCGGAAAGGAAAAAAAACCCAGAAAGAACTGAATCGACAATTACAATTAAACTGAAAATTATATCTTCATATTTAACATAGGTAACCACATATTTTAATTTCAAATGTAAATAATATATGAGCATATTTTAAGATTTGTACAAAGTTAATTAGTTAAATTGTAATCATATATATATATATATATATATATATATATATATATATATATATATATATATATATCAGAGATTACAGTCTGACTAATTATTAACGTGTATATATATAAGGCGTTCGTCCTTCGAACGATTGATGTAACCTTCAACATTGTGTCTTCCACAATATGTTCAACTCATAAGGTGACCATATTTTTGAAATCCCATTCCGGGACGGAATAATTTTACTTCAATTTTCCACCAATAAAATTACATTTCTTCTTGCTGTCATTTTCAAGTGAATAATACATACATTTTAAAACATCTAACAATATAGACCTACAATACGCTATCAGGATAATCAGGAGATAAAAAAAAAAACAGTGATACTCACTTAAATTGAAGGTGAAACAGAGATGCTGTACTTTTCAGATGAGTGAATTTTCTGTAAAATGTCCTTCTTTGTATGCAGCATCTTATAAAATTCGACACATGTTCCCTCATAGTTCACTTTGGTGATCAACATGGCTTTTAAAGTTTCAACACCTAGTTGTGTTTTATCATTTGTCCACAAACTGTTCATCAGAGAAAACACTCGTTCTGTTGCAGCATTTGTTCCAGGTAGACACAAAAAGAACTCTGCCAACTTCAGAATATGTGAAACGGGCATATGATTGTTTCTGAAGTGGGAAGCTAGTTCAACCCAACGCTGCCCTGGTAATGTTTTATTAAGACTCCACTCACTAATTTTTTGTGAAGTAGCGAACTGTTTCATGTAGACATATTCGTCATACATTTCATTTTCTGGAAAGTCGACTGAAGGCACTGTTTGACTCACTAATGATGAAGACTTCTCAATATCTTCCCAATTTGGTGTTCTGTTCAGCATTACCCAGCTGTAAGACTCTAGCTTTTGAAAATTATTTGCAGCCCATTTCTTCAAATAACTTAAAGCTGTTTCATAAAATGAAGAAACACTGGCGTTAAACTTTTTCACATCATCACGTGGAAATCCTTCCATCTCCAGCTTTTTAAGGATTATCTGAACTCTTGATGGCAAGAAGCCGTCTTCCAGCTTGGACTCCAAGATAGCTTTCAACCTATTGATGTTGTCAATGACTTCAAATACAGTGACCATCTGTCCCTCTACTTTCTGCACTGCTTCGTGGAAAGAGGATGCCTGACTGTGAACCAAAATAAGCCATGCCTCAGACAGTGGGTTTTCAAAGAATTCCTGTATAAAAACTGGGCATCTGTCTTGAGATTGAAAATATGATTTTAGAGGCAGGAACATGTAAATAACCCTTTCAACAGCAAGTAAGAGCGCAAGCCACCTAGTTTGTGCATAACCTAAAATCATCTGGAAGTCTGTGTCGACAAACTGACAAAACTCCTTGAGACTTTCAACTCTAACTGTGTATGATTTGAAGTACAGATAAATTTTTGCAATAGTCATTTCAACATCAACAGGCAATACGTCTGCAGCTGCTCGAACAGTGTTGTGGAAAATATGGCAAGCACACCCAACACCTATCAAACTATGTCCAAGGTTTTCTTTCAGTTTTGTGAAAACATTGTTCTGTCCTTTTCTTTCAGCGCCCCCAAAATTAGAATTTGTGTTGTCTGCACATAATCCATCTACTTTCAGTTCTAAACCATTTTCAGTTAGACAGTCAATAAGAAAACTACTTACTATATCAGATGTTTCATCCGGCAATGACTTCAACTCTAATATTTTAACTTTCAGTCCCTTATTGCGATCAAAGTATCTGACAAGCAAAGGAAAAATCTTGATTTCTTTGTGGTTGGAGGCATCTGTCAGTATGGAGATAAATGTTACGTTTTCTAGGTCACATCTCAACTCGTTTAGAGCATGGGGTGTGAACACATTCCGAATAATAGCTTCTGTTTTCGTACGTGCACAAGCAAATTTTGGTTCTAAAGTTACCTGAAGCAATTTTGATGTGCAGTCCATAGATCTAAACGTGTGATTGTGCATCTCTGTATGATATGCAAAGGCACCTTCTGTAGCAGCTAACTGTTCTTCTTTGTCACCAACCTGTTCAGCTCGAAAAAAAATTGTCAACGACGAGCTTGATGCAGCAGTAGCGACGGCTCTCTTATGTTTATCACTATTTATGTGGCTCTTAATATCACCACGTCCACTATGGTTAATAGTAAACCCGGATGAACATATATTACATCTTACAGTGAAGTCTGATGACGATGTAGACTTTTTTATAAAAGAGTATTCCTTTTGTAAATCTTGATTAAAACTACAATTACGCTTCGGTGCTATTTTTTGCGAAAGTGAAAGTGAAAGTTAGTAACACAACGAATATATACGAGATTTAAAACTAGGAGCGCATTCTACTGTTTTGGTATTAAACAAAATTGTCTACACAGCAACGGAATAATATTTTTTTAATTGAAGATATGTACGCCGTATACCAAAATGGCAAAATTGGTAAACGTTTGTGTCCCAAATTATTTTTTTATCAAATCCGGGACAAAAGCTAAAAAATATGCCAAAATCGGGACAAAACCGGTACGGCAGCTAATCCGGGATAAAGGTTCAAAAAATATCAAATTCCGGGACTGTCCCGGACAATCCGGGACGAATGGTCACCTTAAACTCATCGTCAGCATCATCAAGTACCGAGCCTGCTGGCGTAGGTGATCATGTCTCTCCACAACTTTCGATCTCGACAGTTATTTATCATTTCTGTTGTTGACCTTCTGCCAAGCCATTCTCTTAAGCTGTCTGTTATTTTTTTCTCTTTGCTTCCCTCTATCTCTTCGTCCCTCAAATTTTCCAGTTGTTACTATATATTCCAGTTGTTCTCTTCTCATTACATGGCCAAAAAATGATGATTGTTTCTTCCTAATATTGGAAATTAGCTCTCTTTTTGCTTTGACCTCTCTCTATAGTTCAACTAGTTAAAAAAAACTCCTCTGTTTTGGGGAAAAAGTGTTTGTGGGTGGGGGGTAAATCATTACTCAGCAATCATTAATCAGCAATCATTAATCTCTTCACGACATTCAATCTTTGGGCTTGACTAATCTGATAATTATTAAAATTGATATTATTATACGATGAAATAGCAAACAACTGAATACTCCAGAGATTTTACTTTTTGCAAAATGGAACAGCAGATACATCGGTCAAGAACAATATGTGCATTACAAAAGGTGGTTCGGACGTCAAACGTACCGTTTAATTTCACGCCACAATCAAAATTGATTACAAAATGTGTGACGTCTTACTTCAACTTTCACATTTCTTTCTCTCTCTCTCTCTCTCTATCTCTCTCTCTCTCTCTCTCTCTCTCTATATATATATATATATATATATATATATATATATATATATATATATATATATCTCACAACGTCCCTCTCACTTATATCTTCTCTCTTTTTCTGTCTCTTTATCTTTCATGTACTATTTGTTTCTCATTTCTTCTCTGCTGACGGTTCCTCTTTCTCAGGTCTTTTACGCTGTCTCTCTATACATATACTATTTTATACACAAAACAAACAGCAAATACCTAGTTCCAGAAAAGGGTTGGGCTAAAACAATGAGTACATCTCAATATTTCGGACATGAAACGAGCCATGACACTTCGCTTACGTGTTCCCGTTCCCTCTCAAGGAGGAGAGACACTTATTGTTGTAGCATGTCTTTATATTACCTAAGAGCTCACCGACATTATGGTTACGCCACTGCTTACACAGTTCAATAAGTTGTAGTCTCGCATCAAGAGGGTTTAGGCAGAATATATGTGGGATTTGTGGTGTGTGTGTGTGTGTGCGCGTGCGTGTGTATGTGTGTGGGTGTGTGTGTGTGTAGTAGGTAGATAGAGGTGCGTGTTTACGTTATGTATGTGTGTGTATATCTATTATATATATATATATATATATATATATATATATATATATATATATATATATACATTAAAGTTTGTTTAACACGCAAGAGCAGAAGTTTCAGCGCTTATACAGATACTTTTAGTTTTGGCTACTCAAGGGAAATATATATTTGGATCCCCGCTCTTCATACCCCTTGCACCCCTTTCCCCGAGAAACACTCAATTAACATCAGCAACTATCACCTCACAATTGCGGGATTGTCTCTAAGATAAAACATAAATGTGTCATGATGAATGATACAAATGAGCATGTTGAATTAATCTTTTCTTTGAGCTGTTATTATTTCTGCTATTTGTGTTTTTAGCGCAGTCTAACCTGGTCTGAGATAGTCATGCATGATTGTAACAAAACGCATATTCCTTATAATTGTTAAATGGAAATAATCGGGTTTTCTTTACAACTGTTATCTTGCAAATGAAAGTGTAGATCGTATTTTATGTTTTTCTATAGTTGGTGGAAAACACCTTACGCAATATGAAAGCAGGAAAAGCTTCTGGACCAGATAATATAACTAAAGAAGAGATTGAAGCTATGGTTGATTTTGGAATAGAAATAAAAACAACAATATTGAATGATATATATACAAGAGCGGATATATACCAGACGACCTGCTTAAAATAATATTCATAGCCCTACCAAAGAAATCTGGTGCGACTGAATGCGATGATCATGGGACATAAAGCCTTTTGAGACGCATAACTAAAATTCTATTAAAAATCATCATGCGAAGAGTGTGAAACAAAATCAGTCCAGAAATTAGCGATGAACAGTGTTGTTTTGTTAGAGATAAAGGAACAAACAATGTCATATACATCATAAGATCTTCAGTAGAAAGAGCCATATAGGTGAAAACAGATCTATAGATTGTACCAAAGCATATGACAAAGTGAAGCCCCAAGAAATAATCAAAATTTTAGAAAGCATAAACGTAGACAGCAAAGATCTAAGAATAATGAAAAATATGGCCAAAAAACAGCGGCCATAAGAATTTGAATCAATTTGGAATGTTACAACAAATAAAACAGGGTGTTAGGCAAGGTTGTGTGCTGTCACCAAATTTATTTAATATGTATAGTGAGATTCTTTTAAGATCCGTAAGGGGCATGCCTGGAAGGGAAATTGGAGGTCATAATATAAACAATCTAAAGTATGCTTTTGATACAGTCTTCATCGCTAAGAATGAAAATGAGTTGCAAGGAATGTTAGACATTATAGTGAAGGAAAGCAAAAATAAAGCACTCACCCTTGTTGTGTTTATCACATTAAGTAATTGTTGTAGGTCTTTAGTATTTTCTGGGAGCCGCGATAGCTCAGTGGTTAGTGAACTGGACTACCACGGACAAGGGGTAGGGTTCGATCCCAACCGACGGCTTCCGGGTTCACCCAGCCTTAAATGGGTACCGGATTTTTTTCTGGGAAAGTAAAGCAGCACGGGCGTAATACTGACCACATTACCCCAAAAATCATGTGTTGAAGGTCTGTAAAATATAGGGTCTCTAACACCATATTTCCCTATACACCACTTGGTGTGACGGGGGTACTTTACTTTACTTTACTTTAGTATTTTCTGCTAGTAGAACAGTATCATCAGCATATCTCAGGTTATTGATTATCTTTCCATTAATGTTTAGACCTGGTATCTCTGACATGTTTTTAAAGATTTGCTCTGTGTATTGATTGAACAAGCTTGGTGATAGGATGCATCCTTGTCTTACTCCTCTTTTTATGTCCATGGGTGTAGAGTTCTCCTTGTTATATCTTATTATTGTTGTTTGCTCCCAGTACAAATTATATATTACATAATGTTGCTGTACCGTTTTTAAACATTTTTGATCTCGTGTACTACGATATGACGCCAGATTGTCCACACTTTCTTTTGCTGATAGAGAATTGTCTCAAGGAAGCTTTGAAAACATCCACACATTTCAGCAGTGGTCTCCTTTTTGACTTCTCTTTCCGTCTCTAAGTTCTCCAAGCAATAATTGTTTGAGAATGCGATTGTTGTCCATTCTTCTCATGTGGATCTGTTTAAACTTGATTTTAATCATAAACAATAACATATATGTGAGCTTCCAAATAAAATAGTTATTTCTCTCTCTCTCTCTCTCTCTCTCTCTCTCTCTCTCTCTCTCTCTGCGATCATGACTCAATCAGAGTAGGATTCCAGACACTCACATGAAGTCAGCTGTCAGGCTAAGGCTGTTGATCGCCCCCACAGACAGTACATCACAATTAGAGTCTGCCAGATCCACTCTGATTGAACACCCGTTAAAACGTTGCACTGTGTTCTGCGCCAGTGGCCCATTGCATCCGATTTCAGGCAGCATTTTATTCAGGTTTGCTTTCCTTAGCCTTTGATTGTCCCCAAACCACTGACGCTTGAGTTAACATTGGAGAAAAACAAACAAAAAAAAACATACAATAAACAAAATACAAGTCTTGACAAGGATTGAACCAGAACTCATCAACACAGCCCCCGCCGTTAAAAACAAACGACAACTCTAACGTTAACCAATCAGAAACTGTTCCAAAATTTGTTTAATTTCGGACTATTGTTTCATATACCCTATGCCAAGTTACTAGAAAATTAGGATGCATCCGATCAATACATTAATTTATATATATATACCCATTCCTGTCATGCAAAGAACAGATATTTAGATTACGAATCAACCACTAAAGATGTTCTTCTTAAGCTGATGTGCCCAGTTTCCTGCTCTCCTTAAATGAAGTGTATTGATAGAAGAGTTTGTTCAGTGAATCTAATTATTAGAAGGACATGAGAGTTATTACGACCCATTATTTGTCTGACGTTTGTCTCTCTTGGTGTAGAATCCGGATAAAAAATGTAGTGATCTTTTTTAGTTAGAGTTTAAGTGATCATTTTATATCGTTATGTAGGCTGCATAAAGTAGGGGTGAAGAGTAACATTGCCAGAAGGGATAAATCAAAACAACAGCAAAATAACATAGCATAACATTACATTATACAATAGCACAATAACATAGCATAACATTACATTATACAATAGCACAGCACAATAACATAGCATAACATTACATTATACAATAGCACAGCACAATAACATAGCATAACATTACATTATACAATAGCACAGCACAATAACATAGCATAACATTACATTATACAATAGCACAGCACAATAACATAGCATAACATTACATTACACAAACAGTACAGCACAACAACATAGCATATCATAACATTACATTACATAAACAGCAGGAATGCGGTGTGAAACGTAAAAAAAAAAATGCAATGATATCGAGAAATATGGGAGAAGGGAAAATTGTATGTGGTTAGTGAAGGAATGGGTAGGTGGAAATAGGACTGTCACAGAATAAAGTAAGTAAAGGTACTGTTACAGAAAGTAAGTAAAGGGACTACCACAGAATAATGTAGGTAAAGGGACTACCACAGTTAAAGTAGGTAAAGGGACTGTCACAGAATAAAGTAAGTACAGGGATTGTCACAGAATAAAGTAAGTAAAGGGAAAGTTACAGAATAAAGTGAGTAAAGGGAATGTTACAGAATAAAGTAAGTACAGGGACTGCCACAGAATAAATTAAGTAAAGGGAAAGTTACAGAATAAAGTGAGTAAAGGGAATGTTACAGAATAAAGTAAGTAAAGAGAATGTTGCAGAATAAAGTAAGTAAAGGGATTATCACAGAATAAAGTAAGTGAAGGGAAAGTTACAGAATAAAGTAAGTAAAGGGAAAGTTACAAAATAAAGTAATTAAAGGGAATGTTACAGAATAAATTAAGTAAAGGGAAAGTTACAGAATAAAGTAAGTAAAGGGAATGTTACAGAATAAATTAAGTGAAGGGAAAGTTACATAATAAAGTAAGTAAAGGGAATGTTACAGAATAAATTAAGTAAAGGGAATGTTACAGAATAAATTAAGTAAAGGGAAAGTTACAGAATAAAGTAAGTAAAGGGAATGTTACAGAATAAATTAAGTAAAGGGAATGTTACAGAATAAATTAAGTAAAGGGAATGTTACAGAATAAATTAAGTAAAGGGAAAGTTACAGAATAAAGTAAGTAAAGGGAATGTTACAGAATAAAGTAAGTAAAGGGACTGTCACAGAATAAAGTAAGTAAAGGGAATGTTACAGAATAAAGTGAGTAAAGGGAATGTTACAGAGTAAAGTAAGTAAATGGAAAGTTACAGAATAAAGTAAGTAAAGGGAATGTTACAGAATAAAGTGAGTAAAGGGAATGTTACAGAATAAAGTGAGTAAAGGGAATGTTACAGAGTAAAGTAAGTAAATGGAAAGTTACAGAATAAAGTAAGTAAAGGGAATGTTACAGAATAAAGTGAGTAAAGGGAATGTTACAGAGTAAAGTAAGTAAATGGAAAGTTACAGAATAAAGTAAGTAAAGGAACTGTCACAGAATAAAGTAAGTAAAGGGAATGTTACAGAATAAAGTAATGTAAAGGAACTGTCACAGAATAAAGAAATTAGGGACTGTCACAGAATAAAGTAAGTAAAAGGACTGTTACAGGACAAAGTAAGTAAAGGGACTAGTCACAGAATAAAGTAAGTAAATAACAGTATGAAAGAATGGTTTTTGTATAAAATCAAGAGCACAAAGACATCAACTGTTATTGTAGATAAAAACAATAGTTGTTGAGAGACACGATCATCTACATCAGCAGGCACGGTACTTATGATAATGATGATGATGAGAACGATGAAGAATATGATGAAGGCAGTAAAAACTCATAACAGCCTGACGTATAGGGTATATGTTTATTTCTCATCTTGTGCTATCTCTACATCGAAGGCTTGCTGTCACGAAGCACTATTTCCCTCTGTCTCCTACCTACATACTGCTCGTCCGCTTTAACCTTTAAGTTTCCTTACTTTGCATTTACCTCTCCAGGATGACTATTTGTAACTTATTTTGTCTTTTAGTTTGTTCACACAATTTGTTTGTCTATTTCAATATTTCATTTACAGCTTTCTTCATTTTCACCTGTTTCAAAACTTCATTGTTTTCCAGTTTCATTGCAGTCACAAAAGTCCCCCATATCCGTTCCACAATTTATCACTGCATTCATAAAATGCATCGGTAAATTCCTTTGCAACAATTGGAGGTCATAATATAAATAATCTAAGGTATGCTGATGATACAGTCTTAATCGTCAAAATGAGTTACAAGAAATGTTGGACATTATAGTGAAAGAAACTAAAAATAAAGGACTCAGCCTAAATAGAAAAAAGACAGAAGTAACGGTAACAACAAAGAAAAAGACATCACCTCAGTGTAAAATAAAGACAAGTGGAATAATATTAAAACAGGTAAAGGAATTTAAATATTTGGGAACTTTGTTAACCTCAGACGGAAAATGTACAAAAGAGGTGAGATGCAGAATGGCTCAGGCAAAAGCAGCTTTCCAAAAAATGAGGAAGATACTATGCAATCCATTTTTGACAATAGAAACAAGAAAAAGAGTTCTTAAATGTTATGTAGAGCCAGTCTTAACATATGGATGTGAATCATGGACAATAGTACAACAAACAAGAAAATTACTTGAGTCTGTAGAAATGTGGTTTTACAGAATAATGTTGAGAATAATATGGGCATCTAAGAAGAGTAATGAAAATTTTCTGAAAGAGGTCAAAGCAAGAAGACAACTAATTTCCAATATTAGGAAGAAACAATCATCATTTTTTGGCCATGTAATGAGAAGAGAACAACTGGAATATATTGTGACAACTGGGAAAATTGAGGAACGAAGAGATAGAGGGAAGCAAAGAGAGAAAATAACAGACAGCTTGAATGGCTTGGCAGAAGGTCAACAACAGAAATGATAAATAACTGAATCGAAAGTTGTGGAGAGACATGATCATCTACGCCAGCAGACCCTGTACTTGATGATGATGATGATAATGATAAAATTCCTTTGACTAGGTCGCTCCAGGCACGTCCTTATCGGTTGCATAGGCGACGATTCTAAACCTCCTTAGTTTCCTCTTACGACATGCGTGA
Source organism: Megaustenia siamemsis (assembly GCA_032433765.1). NCBI lineage: Eukaryota > Metazoa > Mollusca > Gastropoda > Stylommatophora > Ariophantidae > Megaustenia > Megaustenia siamemsis. Next base: position 68,431,223 of record JAVIAB010000092.1, on the reverse strand, counting down.
CAAGTAACAGGGGTTATATTCTGTTTTTTTCTCTGGCAACTCATTTCTTCAGATTTATCAGTACATCCCCATTTATAGATCTCTGTTCTCTTTCAATAATGTGTTAGTGCATATTTTATGAATGAAGTAGTTAGTGTTCCACCGGGCGACCTTACTTATCATGAGAAAAATCTATTACCAGTTTTCAGAGTTAGGGTGCACCACTAAACCATGTCGGTCAGAGACAAGATTTCTGCTGTTCCTATTTGGACCGGCACCAACTAGTCATCAAGCAAAGGTAGTAATGTCTTCCATCGTCACATGATGATTTAAAAAAAAGACGAACAGTATAAATAGTCTTCTTGTTTATTTACAAGATTAAGGATTCGGTTGAAAAGTAGCTAGCTCGCTATCTACTGGTTAGGGTGGTTAGCGCGCTATCTACTGATTAGGTGACTCCGTATTCAATTTCCAAATGCAGCGACTTTTTTCCGGAATAAAACGGCTTCGAAGTTGTCCCGTCACCTGAAAATGGATACCAGAGTTTCACATGGAAAAGTATGATGACCTTGGCGTGATGCAATGTGCTACATAGAAGTACGTAAGCCGAGTAAAAATTTCGCCACGGTAATACCCATAGACACCACAAGGCGTGACAGGCCCCTATTGACTTTGTATTTATAAAGTATACAAACCATTAATTCACTAATTGCTTAGGTATGTTATTGTTCTTGGTCTGTTCCTGCTCTTTGACTCAAAACCATAAATAGAACATCAGCAAATTTCCTACTCATTCACGTTCGCATCTTCGGGGGAAATATGGCAAAGGTCACATCTGAATTGAGGCGATGGTGTTTTAGCTGTCATAAACTACAGGCTTTAAATCTGAGCATAGCTTGTGTTCTTCCAATGTATCATGCTGTTTCTCAACACTGCGAGCCAGTGGTCACCTTTATACAAAGGACGAAATAATATTCGTTAATGCACATGAGACACATAGATATCTATATGTCATTGTATTTAAATAGCCAGGGAGGGAACAAATGAGTAGCTTGCTCACTAAGAAGGAGAGATTAGTTTTTTATCGGAGGGGATAGACTTTAACAAATAAATTAATTAAATAAATATGATGCCTGTTCATTACGTGGCTACTGCATCGAAATATTAGCGGCCTCCAGCAGCAACTAATACCCAGTGAAACCTTCACAAATTTTATAATAGTAATACATTTTTATTTTTATTTTGTATATTTGGATTGTGTAGCAGCCATGACGGTCGATGCGATTAATCTTCAACAATCACTGACTAACAAAGCTCCGGTAATGCTGTGACTGGTCTAGCAAGCCAATGGAGTGCATTATATTGTATCAACAATTAACGATATAGTTAAATGAACCGTTTTTTTATTAACATATGCATCATAATATAATAGGACTGTAAGGGAGAGCACAAAATACATTCAATTGCAAAAAATATGACTTCAATGTCAGCGAAAGACCAAAGGTTACAACGTCACATACATCCTGCAGGAATAAATCAGAAGCAATGCAACACTTGTGACTAATGATTTTAAACTGCAGCTGTCCACGAAAGCTTAATTATATTATAACAAGGGTAAAGCATGTATAGTAACACATAAAGTCTTACGAAAATAAAGTACTGACCCACAACGTTTTGGAGGCGAAAGGAGGTCAGTGCTTTTTCTCACTATTACTGCATCCTCAGACTCAGTGCGAAAGACAATCATTGCTTTTTTCTCGACCGCATGGAGTGAAGAATGTCAGAATAAAATTGATCCTACACTCACTTCTTTGCCAAACCAGCACGCTACTGACGTTCCTTGACCTATTATGCTAAAGTACATTTAATTTGCATATTATCATGTTGTCTATTATGGATATTCCTTGGAGACTGACACTGATTCTATTTTATCATTCCCAGACTACATCGAAATCACGACACAGTTGAATACAAAGACAAATATGAAAACAATTACAAATCTTCAAGTCTCGTCATTACTGAAGGTGGAAAGAACAACATAGTCAATGTTTCCAAATATAACGCGTTTTTGTCTGTTTCCGAAGCATTAGATCTTTTTTGTGCAATGTTCGTCAATTTTCACGTCTGCTATATTCATTAATATTTGTTCAACGTGATTGAAGCTGTGAAAAAGAATGCCAAAAATGGCGACAATTCTGAGTTAGAAAGTCTGTTCAACAGAATGAAGAACCAAGACTTTACTTCATCAGCATCAAGTACAGGGCCTGTTGACATAGAAGATCACATCTCTCCACAACTTTCGATCTCGACAATTATTTATCATTTCTGTTATTGACCTTCTGCCAAGCCATTCTCTTAAGCTGTTTGTAATTTTTTCTCTTTGATTCCCTCTATCTCTTCGTCCCTCTATTTTTCCAGTTGTTACAATATATTCCAGCTGTTCTCTTCTCATTACATGGCCAAAAAATGATGATTGTTTCTTCCTAATAATGGCGATTCATCGTTGTACAAAGAAGTTACGACAGTGGTTTTCTGTTGCCTTCCGTCGATTTGTTTACGGTTGGCTCAGCTAACCTTTGACTAAAAAGTCTCACCCACAAGGCAGTGGGGTTGCTTTACTTCGGGGCACCCTCCCTTAGCCTTTTACTCTCCCGAGCTTACCTGCAAGGCAGCAGGATAGTCACAGGTTGTACTGTTTGCTGCATACCGTAGCAGGTGAAATTACCCGACCTGACGTCAACTTACTTCATAGTAAAAGGTAAAAATCCTCTTCGCGTCTTGCCGGACGAATGGGGGATATGTTGTTAATGACAATATTTTCTATGACCGCGGCACATTTTCGGGTGATGTGGTCTGTATCACACCAGGCTGCCTTTGAATCCCAGAAAATACTCTGGAGCCCATTTTTAGAGGCTGGGTGAACTCAGAGCCATATCGATCGCAAAAATTCCGCACTTTTGAGAATTGAGTATGGCCCCTTCTGAACAGGAAGCGAGCGAACCACTCAGCCACCTTTTATTTTATACCGCCTTATTATTTTATTCTTGAAGAAAATCTTGTCACTCCTTGAGCGTAGCAAACAGAATATACAGAGTTAGTGTTTATATTTGTTTTTAATTACCTAAACATTTTAGAATAAAGTAATTAGCACAAAGCCAGGCCGTCTTTAGTTCCAAGAAAAAAATATCAGGTACCCATTTAAGGGCGTGGACGCAGAAGCCGGTCGATCGGTGGAATGATTCCTGCAGTTTGTCTGAAGAAAATTCTCCGAATGTTTGAAGTAAACAAAATCAGCAACAAAGAAGTGCTTAAGAAATGAAATAGCAAAAAGACAGGCACAATGATTGCAGGCTGTTACTGGAGCTGGAGAGGTCATGTTCTCAGTGGAGATTCCGAAACAATCACAAGAACTTGAGGCAGTGGAGACGGTGAGTGAAGAGGGTGAGTGAAGAGGTTGAGTGAAGAGGGTAAGTGAAGAGGAGCAGACCTGGGGTCTTGCTATGAAAAGAGAAAGCAGAGGAGAACAATGGACAACACATTTTGGTTATCTTGTGAAGGATGATGATGGCCGTAGACCGTGTAAAGTGACTGTAATATGTTGTTGCCGTACAAGATTCCACTGTTTTATTAGTCTGTGACTATAGTAAAGATGGGAGAGGAAGAAGAGAAGGAGGAAGGAGAAGAAGAAGGTGAAGTAGTAGTAAAAGAAGATTAAGAAGAGGAAGACGAAGATAAAGAAGAAGAAGTAGAAAAGGAAGTGAAAAAAAAGAAAGATGATGAAGTAGCAGTAGAAGAAGAATAAGAAGAAGAGGAGGAGGTGGAAGAAGAAGAAGAGGAGGAGGTGGGAGAGGAGGAGGAGGAAGAAGAAGAGGAAAGATGATAAGGAATTAAAAGAGGAAGAAAAAGATGAAGAAAAAACAAGATAAAGGGGAAGAAGAAAAAGATTTAAAAGAAGAAAAAAAGTACTTGTAGAAGATGAAGATGACGAAGGAGTAGTAGTTCAAGATAAAAAAAATAAGAAGAAAAAGAAGTAGACGAAAGCAAATTCATCCGTTTGGAAGTTGACTCGTACGATTAATAAAAAATGCTGCTATATCTGACAACAGAGTCAGACAAGCAGAGACAGGTGTACGCATTTGAAAACAATTAGACGCTCGTGCAGTTACAATTTAAGAGATGTTTCTATGTTAAGTTTTTTTAAAATGAGTTTTTGTTTTTGCCATTAAAACTTCTCGTGTTGCTTTGCATGCACATTAAGAACAGATGGTCCACCCATTATTGAGCTATTTGCATTATATACAGTTGTGCCTGTAGCAAAATAATATCATCTGCTTCTTCAATAAACTAAATTCATCTGTTTTTGAATCGCACTATCATTGTCTGTACCTCGTCCAAACTATTGTCACTTGCCCGTAAGCTAAATTAACAAGAATTACTTTTAAACTTATATTATTTGGTTATAAGTAAAAAGAAAAAAAAAAGTAAAGAACCCCCGTCACCCCAAGTGGCGTATAGGGAATATGGTGTTAGTGACCATACATTTTACAGAACTTCGGTATATATACCTCTTTTTGCTATTAAGGCTGAGTCCTTTTTTTTTTTTGCTTTCTTTCACCATAATGTCCAACATTTCTTGTAACTCATTTTCACTCTTAGCGATTAAGACTGTATCCTCAGCATAACCTAGATTATTTATATTATGACTTCCAAGTATTATTCCAGGCATGCCCCTTATGAATCTTAAAATAATCTCACTATTAAACAAATCTGGTGACAGCACACAATCTTGTCTAACACCCTAAATCAATTATTAGTTGTATCTAAATCTAGTCACTTACTTGTTTTTCTAAATCAAGTCATTTACCATCTGCGCCTAAATGATTTCATTTACCATTTGCGTCTAAGTCAAGTCATATATCAGCTACCTCTAAATCAAGTCATATATCAGCTACCTCTAAATCAAGTCACATATCTATCTATCTATCTATTGACCTTTCGAGCCGTAACCGGCCCATAGGGCGTAGACCAAGATACACCTTCTCCTATATGAATTTTTGTTCTAGCAGTTTTCTTTTAAAGATATTTTATCAAATCTCGCCATCTGTCTCTGTTCTGTGCAAGCAGTTCTATCTCATTGAGGGAGCCGATTCCTGCTGCTCTTGCCTCTCTCATCAATGTTCTTCTCAGTGTCTCCCTGGGTCTTCCTCTTTTTCTTTTACCTGTTGTTTCCCATATGAGGGCTTGCTTTGCTATTCGATTATTATCTCTTCTCATCACATGTCCAACGTATGACCATCGTCTTTTCTTTATTACTGAAGATATTAGTGGTTGATTGGGTAGTCACATATCAGCTACCTCTAAATCAAGTCATATATCAGCTACCTCTAAATCAAGTCATATATCAGCTACCTCTAAATCAAGTCATATATCAGCTACCTCTAAATCAAGACATATATCAGCTGCGTCTAAATCAAGACATATATCAGCTGCGTCTAAATCATGACATATATCAGCTTCGTCTAAATCAAGACATATATCAACTGCGTCTAAATCATGACATATTTCAGCTGCGTCTAAATCAAGACATATATCAACTACCTCTAAATCAAGTCATATATCAGCTACCTCTAAATTAAGTCATATATCAGCTGCCTCTAAATCAAGTCATATATTAGCTGCCTCTAAATCAAGTCATATATCAGCTACCTCTAAATCAAGTCATATATCAGTTGCACCTAAATCAAGTCATATATCAGCTACCTCTAAATCAAGTTATATATCAGCTGCCTCTAAATCAAGTCATATATCAGCTACCTCTAAATCAAGTCACATATCTGCTGCTTCTAAATCTTAACACGTTCATCAACATTATCACGTTACTATTTAATGCTGTTTTCACATTGTGCTGTTTGTTGTAACATGTAAAGACACCAAAGAACGCATGTAGCAGGAAGACAGACGAGAGCGAACATCATAAATGTGGTGTAATATGTTCACTGAAGACGGGAATCTAATTATAATGTGAGTGGCATCTGTATACCTGACTTTCGCATAAGCAAGAATTACTGGACCAAAATTAGGCAATTTATAACAAGATATCGTATAGATCCTATTAACTCTCCCCCACTTGTTTCGGAGATGAGTTATAGCTTGTTTCATAACTCGTGCCCAACTTTTAAAATCGATAGCTTTTTAACCGCTTGTTGTAAGTTGTTCAAAATTTGCAGGTTAAGTTATAATGATTAGAACCCAACAGGGAATTAATTTCATTAAAAAAAAAACATTTGGTTATTATTGTTGCTTATTTGATTTATATAAATTTATAACGACCCATTGATGTAGTCAAAACTTAATGTTTACAGTATTTTAAGTTAAAAAATAGCGAGTAAAAATCCATACACAGTAAAATTGACGTGTTTGCACGCTTTTACCGTGGTTTTTTGACACAATTAGACACTTGTAAAAAACACGAGAAATTGTGTGTTCCATTTCCGTTCATTCATAGGTGGATACGTGGAACGATAACATTTATCATGAGTCTTAAAATGAAATTCTGCAGTTTACAAAACATCGCAATAAAAATGTATGACTATTTTTGCAAAGAGGCTAAACGAGGAAGATTATTTCATTCTTTAGAAAACCCTGAGAATAGGACAAGACACATTTTGGATTTATCTAAACGGTCATTTAATCGCTGGATTCAAGCACGTGACCGTCAATGTTCAAAATATACAAAATCACAAGGAAGAGCAAAAATGTTGGATAATTTCGACAGTGAACTTATTAGAAGTGAAATTCGCAAAATGTTGGGTATGAATGAAACTGTTACAATAAGAAAATTAAAAGTATCGCTGAAAAAGAACAACAGTATTGAAATATCAAAGTCTACATTATGGAGGAATGTGAGAGCTGCAGGCTTTACATTCAGAAAGTATTCCAATGGACGAAACATCATCTGTGAGAAGCCACATATAGTAGTCATGAGAAGCAAGTACTTACGTGAAGTAAAAGAGGTGCGCAAGCAAGGTTATGATATTGTGTACTTGGATGAAACATGGATCAATGCTCACCACACTAACCAAAGGGAATGGCAGTCATCAGATGGAAAGATTAAGAGATTAATACCTAGCAGCAAAGGACAGCGCTTGATAATTGCTCATGCAGGTAGTCGACAACATGGACTAATACAGAATGTAGAGCTCATTTTTCTTTCAAAATCCATAGACAATCGGGATTATCACTCTGAGATGAATGGTCACATATTTAGACATTGGATTGAAAATTCTGTTCTCCCATCACTAGATCGACCATCTTGCCTAATAATGGACAATGCAGCGTACCACAACATTGTTGCACTTGAAGATAAAGTCCCGTCGTCATCCAGTACAAAAGATGCTATTATTATATGGCTCACAAAGGAGCACATACAATTTAATAACATGTACTTAAAACCTGAATTACTATCTCTAGTAAAGCAAAAACAAAGGACAAAGATTTTTCAAATAGATAAGATTATCCAAGAGCACGGTCATATAAGTTTGAGGCTGCCACCTTACCATGCTCATTTAAATCCAATAGAACTAATCTGGGCAAAATTAAAAGGACAAGTGGCAGATGAAAATACAATATTCAAAATATGCGATGTAAAGACTCTTGCTAATCTCGCTTTATTAAATATAGACAAAGATTATTGGGCTAAATGTGAAGACCACGTCTTAAAACAGGAAGAGGAATATTGGAAAAATGATGGTTTGTGGAATGTTCAACCCCAAACAGTTATTAATCTTTTAGACTCGTCTGATTCAGAATGAAAGTATATAGCCCCCACAATGTTGGCCCCTATATTACCTTAAATTAGTTCAACAAACAGTCCTTATCAGGACCACACAACTATGAAAATTGGACATACAGGTATACCTTGATATTATCGTCCGTCCTCGAACTGAGAAGACAATAATTCTCCTGGTGTTTTGTCTTATTAGGTTATTGCCCCATTACGGCCATGCCTTTACCTAGTGAAAATTAATCATAGACCAGCAACTACGTTAATTTCTATTCTTTAGGGGTTCACAATTTACAATTTTGACAAACATCAAAGAAATTCGCCGCTTTAAGAAAACTGCAGCTGCAAGATATTTGTTAAATATACATTTAAAGGGTCTTTTGCATTCTAATAACATTTGGAAAATTTCAACAGTTTTTAACAAACGGTTACTGAGCAATAGCGTTTTGAAGTTGGGCACGTGATTTGAAACGAGCTATAGTAATTCGGATGATTCCACTGGCACGGGCAGTTGAGCAATTATGGATTTTAATTCGTTTGCAGTGATACCGAGGCCTTCCATAACCAATAACCAATAATATACACAACAAATAAAACCATAGCCCGTTTATGTTATATTCTTTAATCACAATTCATTTCAATGACCTGTCATTTACAGTTTTTTCTCCTCCCCTGATCTTTTCAACCCCTTCCCCTTTATCATCTTACATGGCTACCTTCTGTTTAGAGTCACTCATCCATAGCGCCACATCCTACAATAATGCCTCATTTTCTGTGCGTTGGCTAACCATACTTAAAGTGTTGTCTGTTATAATTGTTTTGAATATTAACTTTTCTATGACTTTCGGATATTGTAATCAGTTTTGTTTGTGTTTGTTCCCCTTTGAACCAAAACATTGGTTTATCAAGTCTTGGTTAATTCACAAAGCTGAGATATCATTTCTGTTTTCACTGTCCTGGCGTTTTTGCACTTGTTTATTTCGCTTCTAAAGTTGTCCATGTGTCATTTAGGAAAGATAACCTTTTGGATCTTTACTTTACCCAGAATGCCACATTATGCGGTTACTCACTGAATTGTTATTTTTTAGAAATGCTTAAACCTCTCTAGTGAAGCTTAGAATTATAAGAGCCCCCTCTTTCCCATGTTCATAATGTCAAGTGATACATGTCATACAGTGCTGATAGTTTGTCGAACAATAATGACCGGTCATGTAATATTGTAATAATGTCATTAATCGAGCAAATATAGAGCATGGAGATCATCCTACCAAATTGTCAGCTCTACTGCGAATGAACGCGATAGCTCAGTGGTTAGTGAACTGGACTACCACGGACATGAGGTAGGGTTCGATCCCAACCGACGGCTTCCGGGTTCACCCAGCCTTAAATGGGTACCGGATATTTTTCTGGGGAAGTAAGGCAGCACGGGCGTAATACTGACCACATTACCCCAAAAATCATGTGCTGAAGGTCTGTAAAATATAGGGTCACTAACACCATATTTCCCTATACGCCACATGGCGTGACGGGGGTACTTTACTTTACTTTTTATATTATATTATATTATATTATATTATATTATATTATATTATATTATATTATATTATATTATATTATATTATATTATATTATATTATATTATATTATATTATATTATATTATATTATATTATATTATATTATATTATATTATATTATATTATATTATATTATATTATATTATATTATATTATATTATATTATATTATATTATATTATATTATATATTATATTATATTATATTATATTATATTATATTATATATTATATTATATTATATTATATTATATTATATTATATATATATTATATTATATTATTATATTATATTATATTATATATTATATTATATTATATTATATTATATTATATTATATTATATTATATTATATTATATTATATTATATTATATTATATTATATTATATTATTTATATTATATTATATTATATTATATTATATTATATTATATTATATTATATTATATTATATTATATTATATTATATATATTATATATTATATTATATTATATTATATTATATTATATTATATTATATTATATTATATTATATTATATTATATTATTATTATATTATATTATATTTATATTATATTATATTATATATATTATATATTATATTATATTATATTATATTATATATTATATTATATTATATTATATTATATTATATTATATTTATATTATATTATATTATATTATATTATATTATATTATATTATATTATATTATATTATATTATATTATATTATATTATATTATATTATATTATATTATATTATATTATATTATTATATTATATTATATTATATTATATATTATATTATATTATATTATATTATATTATATTATATTATATTATATTATATTATATTATAGTTAATATCTATTCTCCAAGCGCTTTGTTTTGCAAAATCAGTTGTTTATATCTGGTTTGTTATTTATTGTATGATATAAAGCTTCGTAAATAAAATCAAGTCTGTCACGTGTTTTAATCTCTTCTTGACAAACTGTGTGCTTCCTTGTCATCTCTTGTTACAATCGTGACCTCTGTTTTATTATATTAATCTTAATATTGATCAAATGTTTAATTCGTAACAAGTGGATATTTTCAATAAAACATTTTCTGTTGCGAAAAATAGACCTTGTTATACTAGGTTGTTCTGTTTCTTTTACATATGGGGATTATGAATGTGATAAATACAGGGGTGACAAGGCACACTTGTGTTGCACTCCGGATCTGATGGTTAAAGCTTTTGTGTGAGCAGCATTGGTTTTTACTTTGAAATAAGTTAACCCTTCTGCTTCTACGATCATTTATAATTCCGATCTCAGTTTCGGACTCTCCAATGTGTCCGCTGATGCGCTCGTTCTTTCTTTTCAGCGTCCACATTTAAAACGACATAGAATGGACGTAACTGCGTTGTGTTGTTCACAGCGCTATGTGAACCATTTGCTTTTCTACCTAACACATCCGACTTCAGCGTGCATTTGCCTATGAAGTCTGCTATATGTTTCTGTTTTCTATTTTTTGCCCTAAAGTTTCGTTTCATCGATGACGAATAGTGGACCATATTTTTTCTCATCGAGTTTGCACGCTGAACTCGTCTTGTAGAACATGAATTGTTAATTCTCAAAATGACACTGAGAAATGTAGATAAGAAAGCCATGGATCTGAATTATGAAAGTATTAACATTTTTTTTTAAATTATCAGAATATAATATCGGATATCGAGTAATCTCATGGACACATATATTGGTTATTGGTTATTGGTTATGGAAGGCCTCGGCATCACAGCAAACGAATTAAAATCCATAATTGCTCAACCGCCCGTGCCAGTGGAATCATCCGAATTACCAACTCATCTCCCAAACAAAGAAAGGTAACTGTAGTTCCCATCGTAGTAGTCTCAGCACACGCCAAAAGACATAAGGCGAAACCGCGCAGAAAGTGAACACAGCCAACTGTTCCCTGTCATACGATATCATCATTCATCGTAAACAAGCGGGATATCGAAGCAGGATCAAAACGGATGAGACACACAGCTCACGGTGTGCACAGAGCACTTAACTCAGTAGCTCCTGCAACAAGCCGGACTTGGAATATGAGGAAACTGCAAGAAGGAACACTTTTCAGAGGACGCATATAACTTGATACTTGTTAATTGAGTTTAGTAAAATAATTCCTAGTAAGAAAATTTGCTGCTAGTATTATATACTGGTGTATATAATATACGATGCAGGAAAACACAAATGAACTATCATCAATAGCCAGCAAAATTGGGCTTGAGGTCAATCATGAAAAGACTAAAGTCATGAAAAGTTTAATTCCAACAAGTGACAAAATATACATGGAAAACAAACCAGTAGAAGAGATCGATCACTTTATCTATCTTGGAAGTCACATTGATCGAGAAGGGGATACGAGCAAAGAAATTAGAATCAGACTGGCTAAAGCAGCAATGTCTTTCAGAAGCCTTGAAAAGTTGTGGAAATCAAAACTCATTAGCACAAACACAAAACTTAGGCTATTCAAATCAAATGTACTATCAACCCTTACGTATGCGTGTGAAAGCTGGAAAACAACAAGAGATATAGAAACAAAGTTGAACGCATTCGAAAATAAATGTCTAAGGAAAATACTTGGTATAGAATGGAACGAATTCAAAACAAACGAGGAAATTAGAGAAATCGCCAATCAACCACTAATATCTTCAGTAATAAAGAAAAGACGATGGTCATACGTTGGACATGTGATGAGAAGAGATAATAATCGAATAGCAAAGCAAGCCCTCATATGGGAAACAACAGGTAAAAGAAAAAGAGGAAGACCCAGGGAGACACTGAGAAGAACATTGATGAGAGAGGCAAGAGCAGCAGGAATCGGCTCCCTCAATGAGATAGAACTGCTTGCACAGAACAGAGACAGATGGCGAGATTTGATAAAATATCTTTAAAAGAAAACTGCTAGAACAAAAATTCATATAGGAGAAGGTGTATCTTGGTCTACGCCCTATGGGCCGGTTACGGCTCGAAAGGTCAATAGATAGATAGATAGATTATATACTGTGAAGCATTTTCTAAGTCTGGAATTTCTCAAATTTCTAGGGTTACAACTTTGGGATATGTAATATGTTGTGCCAGTTTCTTGCAGTGCCCTAAACGCAAGTCTAGTCTAGAAATTATTTAATTTGTTAATCCTAAACAGTTTTTCGTTTGACTGGAGAAAATGGTTCTTGTTTTTGTTTTGCTTTTTTTAATCTGGGGAGAGGTGAAAAAAGGGGTGGTGGTGTTGTGGATGCCAGGAGTACCTATAAATTAATATAAATTGTAAACAGAGCATCTCTATTGCCAGATTTTCTTGTTTCTTCAGGCCAAACATCTATCTGCGAATAATCATCACATAGTGGTCCACATCTCTCCAACGTCTGATAACACCACGCACAAAAAATCATCCAGCTTAACAGTATGATGACACACAACTCACAGAGTTGACGTATTTCCACATTATCTCCTTTTCTAGTCATAGAATAACACACATTTTAAGTCTAATGTCTGTTTTTTTTACGGATAATTCTGTTAACATGACATGTTAGTAATGCAGCCTGTGTGCGTAACCTTTAATGAAGAAGTTAGCTCACAATCTAGCAGTTAAATGTGATGGAGAGATTATACATGTTCTGCATGAAAAGAGATCAGTCAGTTATTTAGTCAATTATATAGTTAGTCAGTCATTTAGTCAGTTAGACAGTCAGTCAATCAGTTAGTTAATTAGTTAGTTAGCAGGTTATTTGCTTAGTTAATTTGCTGTTAGTCAATTAGTTAGTTAGTCAGCTAGTTAATAATTAGTTAGCTTGTTAGTCAATTTTTTTAGCTAGTTAGTAAGTTAGTTAGTTATTTAGTTACTTAGTCAGTAAATTAATTAATTTGCAAACTTAAAAAGTCAGTCAGTTAGTTATGATGCGTTAGTTAGTTAGTTAATTAGCTGGTAAGTTAGTTAGTTCGTTAGTCAGTCAGTCAGTTAGTTAGTTAGTTAGTTAGTTAGTAGTCAGTCAGTCAGTCAGTCAGTCAGTCAGTCAGTTAGTTAGTTAGTTAGTTAGTTAGTTAGTTAGTCGGTCGGTCGGTCGGTCGGTCGGTCGGTCGGTCGGTCGGTCGGTCGGTCGGTCGGTCGGTCGGTCGGTCGGTCGGTCGGTCGGTCGGTCGGTCGGTCGGTTACTTGTTTGGTTAAAACCTTGCTATATATAGGCCACTGCAAGAATTACAAAAGACATTGCAGATAAAGACAATACTTCAGGCAAACGAAAGAAAGATAGAAGCTTGTTAGTTCTTTTGGTTAGTTTCTTGGTTGACTGATTGATTAATTGATTGGTTGGTTAGTTAAATAGCAGAGCAGGTCCAAAAATAGTCAAAACAAATCTCTCTCTTCTCTCTTTCTCTATCTCTCTCTCTCTTCTATTTGGCTCTGCCGCTCACCCACTGTGTCTGTCTCTCTTCCTTGTCATTATCTCTCCGTCGTGTATGTGTTTTATCTTTATTTTTACCATTTTTACTGTTTAGTTAGTTCTCACCCTGCGTTATCATTTATACATCTCTCTCTCTCTCTCTCTCTCTCTCTCTCTCATTATCTAGCCAACTTTGTCTTTCATCAACCTTATTTTTTTTAAAACTTCTGCCTTTCATTAACTCTTTATTTCTCAATGTCTCTCCACCTGTGTCTCTTATTGCCTATCTGTTTTTGCAGCTACTTCCCACTCTCTGTCCTCTTTCTCTCACCCATGCTAACTTTTTCTTTGTGCCTTTACTGTGAATGTCTTACTTTCTTTCCCCCATCCGCTCAGTCTCTGAATAATTTGACTCCATGCAATTATATCTCCCTTTTACCATCTTTCTCTTTTTCTCTCACTCTCTCTCTCTCTCTCTCTCTTTCTCTCTCTCTCTCTCTCTCTCTCTCTCTCTCTCTATTTCCTACTCTTAATCTACTCAGGCTCCCTACCAAAATCACCTTCACCCTACAAACAATTTAAATAATTCATTCTCTAGATAGCGAAATCAACTAAGATCACATTCAGTTCATAAAACTCTTGCTTCGTTCTTCATGCGTTGGCGGCCTCAGGAAAAGGGAAGGTAAGCAGAATATTGACTTCCCGTTCGTAGCTCAGGAAAACAGATATCACAACAGTGATTATCCTCTCTTGATGACGAGATAGTAAATTAGCGCCCACCCAGATTCTGATGCTGTTAAATGTCTGCGCACCAAAGGGTTGTCTACCCTTTAATATGCATAATTCTGGTGCTGTTTTGACATCTGTCTATTTTTGTGTTAAGAATGTAGTGTTCAAAGAAACAAGGCTTTTCATTTTGTTTTAAATTGTTTATCTTTTTATGCAGACGTACTTGTAACGCTATTTTGTAGCGCTTTCATTTTGTGTGTGTGTGTGTGTGTGTGTGTGTGTGTGTGTGTGTGTGTGTGTGTGTGTGTGTGTAATAATTTACGTTTCTGCTGCATCTGCGTATGCTAGACAATTACTTATCTTAGATTTCTTTACCTTCCAGCGTTAAGTGTAGCAGTCTCCTTGGAGAGTAGTAGTCGAGTTTCTGAAGCTGATACATCTAATCGTTTATTCACTATCGAAGTATCATCTTTGTTATCATCATCAACAAAGACATATAATCTTTGTCATCCTCATCATGTACAAAGACACCCTATAACTTTGTTATCATCATCAACAAAGACATATAATCTTTGTCATCCTCATCATGTACAAAGACACCCTATAACTTTGTTATCATCATCAACAAAGACATATAATCTTTGTCATCCTCATCATGTACAAAGACACCCTATAACTTTGTTATCATCATCAACAAAGACATATAATCTTTGTCATCCTCATCATGTACAAAGACACCCTATAACTTTGTTATCATCATCAACAAAGACATATAATCTTTGTCATCCTCATCATGTACAAAGAAACCCTATAGCTTTGTTATCATCATCAACAAAGACATATAATCTTTGTCATCCTCATCATGTACAAAGACACCCTATAACTTTGTTATCATCATCATTATCAATAAAAACACCATGTTTCTTCTTCGTTCACATAATGATATGGTTGCCACACAGTAAGTCTTGCGGTGGAAGCCAGTAGTGGGATGTGGTGTACACTACAAGGTATGGCGACAGCTTTACAAAAAAATGAACACAACAAAATATTGACGTTTCGGCCTGCAGGCCTTCTTCAGAAGACAGGGACAACGTCAAAAAGCTGTGAGGCATAGATATCTATAGCTGTCGAATAATGAAGTTAGGGAGAGATGGACAGAGGGATGAGAGATGGTATAGTGAGATGAGAAAGTGATGTGTCACGTGTTAGAGGATAGGTGATGTGTAGAGATATAAAATCGTAAGTATAGAGCAATAATGGAGAACTGAAAACTAAAAAATTAAGAATAAAACGTATAAAGTATAATATATATTAAAATGTAAAAAATATATATATATTGAAAATGACTTAGTTGGAGTGACTTGGCTGTTCTGGGTAAGAGAATGTATCCAAATGTTCCCAAAGTTGCAGTTGTTTAACATCTCGTTACCATTTGTCTTATCTTGACTTCCTGCACGACCGGCATTGTTTTTAGCCGGAATTGTCTCCCATAGGAAAGCAGTTCTACCAGACCACATACCAGAACCAGGAACCGGAATAGCTCAGTGGTTAGTGAACTGGACTACAAAGGACAAGAGGTAGCGTTCGATCCCAACCCACGGCTTCCGGTTCACCCAGCCTTTAATGGGGACCGGATTTTTTTTCTGGGAAAGTAAAGCGGCACGGGCGTAATACCGACCACATTACCCCAAAAATCGTGTGCCGAAGGACTGTAAAATGTATGGTCACTAACACCATATTCCCTATACGCCACTTGGCGTGACGGGGGTACTTTACTTTACTTTTACATACCAGAATCCCTCCATAGATGTGAATTAAACACTTGAAATATTATGCTCCTCTTACAAGTTTTCATTTTTGCAGGTGTGTTTTTTTTCCATTCCTGACTTTTGCTTTTCCACAGTATGTTTCCTGAGCATGATCTTAAGATCTAAAAGTTTTAACAGATAACTTTAAGACTATCCTTTACGTTCACATTCACTTTAGTTTTAACAGATAACTTTAAGACTATCCTTTACGTTCACATTCACTTTAGTTTTAACAGATAACTTTAAGACTATCCTTTACGTTCACATTCACTTTAGTTTTAACAGATAATTTTAAGACTATACTTTACGTTCACATTCACTTTAGTTTTAACATATAACTTTAAGACTATACTTTACGTTCACATTCACTTTAGTTTTAACAGAGATAACTTTAAGACTATACTTTTTGCGTTCACATTCACATTAGTTTTAACAGATAACTTTAAGACTATACTTTTTACGTTGTGTTTTCTCGCTCACTATTGTCTTACATGGAACCATTAACATCGGAATTGTTACTCGTGTTGATCCAGTTGGAATGGTCTTCCCAAAATTCACTTATAAAACCACACGACTGTTCATTCCGTTTTTACATTTTCAGTCATTCACTTTCTAGAGAACTTTCAAATAAAAATAATTCTTGTTCATTTTTTATCCTTTCATGAGCTAACTTTTTTCTGTTTTGTTCTTACATTCAACAACATGTGCCATACTGGTTGGAGTAGGCGATCATGTCCCTCCACAATCTTCTATCTACAGTGCATCGTATCAGTTCTGTTGTTGACTGTTTTCCATGCCATGACACCAAGCTATCCAGTATTTTCTCTCTTTGTCGTCCGCGATCTCTCTTTCCTTTTATTTTGCCTGTTGTAACCAAGTATTCCAACTTTCCTCTTCTCATGATGTGCCCAAAAAATGTTGATTGCTTCTTTCTGATGTTTTTTAAGAGCTTCTTGTTTGTGTTGGCCTCTTTGAGAACTTCCTCATTGGTCTTTTTAGCTGTCCAGGGAACTTTCAACATTCTTCTGAGAAATCCCATCTCTGTGGCCTCTAATCGTCTTTTCATTTGTTTGTCTACTGTCCATGATTCGTTTCCATAAGTCAGAATTGGCACTATATAACACCGATGAACTCTCTTTCTCATTTCTATTGACATAGATTTGTTGCATAAGATATTTTTCATTTTCTGAAATGCTATTTTGGCCTGAGCTATTCTGCTTTTTATTTCTTTGGTGCATCTCCCATCTGATGTTATTATTGCGCCCACGTATTTTTTTTAGTTTCTTTTCTTCCCGACCAGTGTTTGGTCTCTGGTCTGGCGCCTAACCCCCCCCCCCCCCCCTTTTTTTTATCCTTTGTCTCTTTTGTTTCCCACGATTCTTGTTAACCTTCTTCCGGGACACGTGGATTCCTGTCTATGTGGTCATTCTTTCATTTCGTTCCCGGTTGACAGACAAGTCATTTAAGCTAAGTGTTACTATTATATATATATATATCAATTATCAGTACCATCATCAAGTACAATACCAGCTCTGGGTCTTACACTTCATATCGGCCTGTTTCGATGTTTATTATTATTTCTACAGTTCATGTCTTTTTGTTACAAGCTATTTTAAGATGACTTGTCATTTGTGTTGCTGTTTTCTTTTGTTCAGTATTCATTTTATTTTTCCTGGTGTTAAAATGTTTCCAGATGTTTCTCTTCTTATGGCATGACCAAACAATTTAATAGTTGTACATTAATTATTTATTATTGTCATTTTTTATTTTTGTTGTTTGTAAACACCAGTCCCCATGGAACTGAATGTTGCGTCAATATAATTTTTAAAATATTTTTCACATAGGCAGTCTTGTGCTAGGTGTCCCTTGCCATACAGGCAGATATTCTCCTACTTCAGAGGTACTCTCAATTTTTATCGTCGTGAGTTTTTGTTGTTTTGGGTATATTTTTTCCTATACATTTTGCCAGAGGCAGCGGCGATTTTTAGCTTACTTTTTTCAATTTCCAACTGCAAAGAGTTATTTAACGTGCGCAGATTGCACACGGTACATCCTATTTTTCACCCCGCTATCCGAGAGTGCAATAGGTCGAATGTCCCCAGAGACCAGAAGAGGATAACGCCACGAAGAAACCACGGATTTAGTTTTTTGAAAAATTCCTATCGCCTAGTGGAATTCTAAACCTGTCTCCCCTTGTGCAGATGCCAACGTCTTACCTATAGAAAAGTCAGTCTCACATCTTCCCTATTATTTTCATTATTTATTATTAAATAAATGCATTAGATTAAATATATAAATTGCTTCAGACAGTCTCTTTTAACACAATCCAAGCAAATCTGCATTGGCTATTTTTTATTAATTGTAATGTAACATTTTCACGTGGCATTTCTTAATATGACATCTGGACCTGTTATGATTACATGACCTATCTGAATCTAGTGTTCTATGTGTTTTTTTTTTAGACAGTAGACGATGTAGTACACAAACTGAACTTAATGAGCACTAGTTAAAGAGTACTCTTGGTTTAACAATTCTCAAAATGACTTTAGACAGGCTGTAGAAGATTATATTATTTTGTTTGTTTCCTTCGATTATTATGTTATATTTATTATATTGTAACACTTCTAGCCACACATATACATTGAACTTATGCATGTCTTACATATATTTAGTTTTGATTGTGATGTTGTTTTGTATCGGACATTCCACCGATTCCAAAGGCAAAAACTCTCTGCCTTTACTCATTCTACCACTTGAGCCCGCGCATGTTCCCTTATTTTGTGTTACTACAGTTCAAGTGTGAACGTTAGTAGCGCTGTAGCTAGCACGCTAGCCTGTCGACATCCTGGGTGTAGGTTGGCTTGACATTCTCCAGTCAATAAAGTTTAAAAGATGCCTGACTCGTTGAGCTGGAGATGGGAAAAGAAGCGATGAAGAGAACAACCTTTCCTCCAGCAGTTATAACCTGATACTGTAAAATCAATGCCTACTCTTCTGTGACTTTATGTATTTTAGAGAATCTTCTACTTGTATAATTGTAGTAAGAATAATGCTTACTCTCCTATGATTGTATGTGTTATAAATAACTTTTAAACTTTATAAATGTTGTAGTATTAAAAAAAAAAAAAGTAAAAGAGCCCCCGTCACGCCAAGTGGCATATAGGGAATATGGTGTTAGTGACCATACATTTTACAGATCTTCAGCACATGATTTTTGGGGTAATGTGGTCGGTATTAAGCCCGTGCCGCTTTACTTTCACAGAAAAAAATCCGGTACCCATTTAAGGCTGGGTGAACCCGGAAGCCGTCGGTTGGGATCGATCCCTACCTCTTGAATAATTGTTGTATAATTAATCTTTTTTTTTCAAATGACTTTATGTGTTATAGAGAATCTTTTACTTGTATCATTGTATAAGATTAAAATAATGTTTTCTAATTCACCAATTGTGTGATATTTTTTTTTAATGAAAGGTAACGATGCACAATGATATAATGTTGTAGGAAAGTTTAGCAATAAATTTCACTGTACTATGATACAACTATTACTATAGGGTAGCCAGTGAGTTTCCTCGCTTTTAACACGCTACCCAGTTTGTTTATTAGTTTAGTCGACTGAGGTTGATATTGAGCCACGATCATTTAATCTAGCGCGTTAACAACTACGCTGCTATCTATTTATCAATGTCTCTTTCGGTCTCTCTCTCTCTCTTTCTCTCTCTCTCTCTCTCTCTTTCTATCTTTCTCTTTTTCCACTGAGCCTTGGTGCGTCAAGGGAGACACACGTTTCTAGTTCTTGCCCTCCTGACAGCACCAACCATTGTCAATTGATATTGCTGTTGCGTGTCTCGAATGTTGTCAGCCTAACTTACTCTATGTCTACCCCGAGCTCTTCCTCTATATCTTTCTTTTAATACACAATGTGTGTTATATCGAATCCATTGATATTCTTTTCAGATGAGCAATTTCATTTGTTGTCTCAGTTTGTAGTTCAGAATTAATTTAATGCTCATTCTCTCTCTCTCTCTCTCTCTCTCTCTATCTATCTATCTATCTATCTATCTATCTATCTATCTATCTATCTATCTATCTATCTATCTATCTATCTATCTATCTATCTATCTATCTATCTATCTATCTATCTATCTATCTATCTATCTATCTATCTATCTATCTATCTATCTATCTATCTATCTATCTATCTATCTATCTATCTATCTATCTATCTATCTATCTATCTATCTATCTATCTATCTATCTATCTATCTATCTATCTATCTATCTATCTATCTATCTATCTATCTATCTATCTATCTATCTATCTATCTATCTATCTATCTATCTATCTATCTATCTATCTATCTATCTATCTATCTATCTATCTATCTATCTATCTATCTATCTATCTATCTATCTCTCCTCTCCCTCTCCCTCTCCCTCTCTCTCTCTCCCTCTCTCTCATGTTCTGAATGTATTTCTTCTGGTTACTCTATGCTACTAACGCCCTCACTTTTGAAAAGCGCTTACCTCGGGTAATGTTTGTTTTTCTACTCCATCTCGTCAGACATAGTATAATGTGGTAGATTGGGAAAGACAAAGTCTGACTAGAGAGCACACTGAGAACAGATATAAGAAATGTTACAAGAGTGATTTTTGGGGATGTTAAAAGACACAACAGTCTACTAAAAGTAATATTGGAAGGGAAAATACAAGGTAAAAGAGTTAGAGGCAGACCAAGATTAACATGGACGAGTAGCATCAAAAAATGGACAAGTCAGCCTATGACAATGTGCACCATCAAAGCAAGAGACAGAGTGGAATGACGCCCCATGGTAGCCAACCTTCGATGCAGAGACGGCATTCAATGGTGGTGATGATACAAGTGAAAATGTAGGAAATAAAGATTAGAAGATAAAAAAAAAACGCTTAGACGAGAGTTGAGAATGCAAGCAAATTATTTATTCTGCTGCCAGGTCTGCAATTCAATTCCCTAATTTACAAAATTAATCGTGAAATAAACTGTTCGACATAAAACAGTTACTATCAAAGATCAACACTAGCCTGCTTGTTGTGCCCGTCTGTGGAGGGATAAAAATTCCTGTACATTCTTAACACTGCCCTTTGGACATTTGCTCCTGCTTTTGTTTCTCCCTTAACGTTGTTTAAAGCTGTACATATTGCAATCATTGGTTTAGACATTCATACATCACCTTTCTCTGCTTCTAGACCAGCTCGCTGTCGGCAAGAGCCACAGGAAAAATGAACGCATAAATGAATGAACTGTTCCCTGCGTGGTAGAATGAGCTCAGCTCGGCAGCCATTGAGCAGCTAATAGTTGCTATATCACACTTCCAGCTCTTGTTTGTGATTTCACCGCCATTTGTCGCTCATGTTTACTTTGTGTTTTTTGTAGCCGCATTTTCCCATTAAAACTAGTTCAGACACAACAGATGGCAATGCAGATCAGATCGTTTTACCGTTTGTCAAGTCTATGTACTTTAAGAGCCTACGCAGTGTAAGTGATGTGTAGTGCCAGCTTCATTCACACCGCCAAACTTTAAGAATAATGGTAAAGGTTGTAACATAACATATAATGTCGTAAGACGAGGTATTAACTCTAACTTTCTTTTAGTCTTTTATTCCCATTCCAGTGGTGTGTCGGGGCTTTAACTTCTACAGGAGAATAAAGGCCACCATCCTCAGTGCAATCACCGCGAGACGTTCAGGTCAGTTTTTAGTTCAAACCTCCATATTAAAATTAAAACAAAAACACATGATTTAAACATGCATTCATTTTGTTTTGAGAACAAGCTTTTAACTTTTCGGCATTAATTCTCCAACTCTGGAACTCTTTTTGATGACTTTGGAAAATGGTCTGAATTTAGATTGACATTTTGAAACTACCTAAAACTGAGTGTAGTTTATTTCTGTACAAGTTGTGTTTATAACTAATACTTGCCACAGAATGCATAAAAGCAAAGAGAGAAAGCTGCACAACATGAAACTACTATTAGTGAACACAATAATGTCTGGGTGTACCACGTTCGAAACCCCAGAACTGTTTGTTCTAAGTTTAAGAGTTAAACTACACCGTATTATTAGAAAAATGCACAGCAACAACGCAGCACAGCTGTTGTAGAAGGCAGAAAATAACTAATCAACTCAGCTTCACGGATAAGCTAAGATTAAACAAACGAACGTTTCGAGTAAAACTATCTTTCACGTTCCATGTCAGTTTCTGAAAAATTGAGGTTGCCGTCTCATTCTTATATTACCTCCCACGACTCGATCAGTCAGGTATCAGTTAAAATGTTTCACGTTAATATTACCTTCCACGACTCATTCAGTCAGGTATCAGTTCAAATGTTTCACCTTAATATTACCTTCCACAACTCAGTGAGTGAGGTAGTAATTCACATTTTCACAGTGATATTACTTTTCCCAACTCAGTCATGTACTAATTTATTCTCAGCTGATTCTTGGAGATTGAAAGCACTATCACCTTATTGTTACTCAAGGCACTAATTTCTCCGCTATTGACTATTCTATTCTATTCTATTCTATTCTATTCTATTCTATTCTCTATTCTATTCTATTCTATTTTCTCGTTTTTGTTACCCCAATGTCTAGGCCATCAACGAGTGCTCTCCAATCCTTTCTTCCCTTTCTTGTCTCTCCTAATCTTTCCTAAATGCGATAGTTCACCTTTGTAACTTCTGCCTGTAGGACTCCCGTCCATGTATTTTATGCTTCCCTATTTCTCTATCCTCTTTTCTCGTGGGTTTCCAGTTGAATGCTTGCCTGGTAATACTTGTAGTAAGTTACTGACTATAGAACTCATTATATAGGCAAGGGAAAACTCTAAATCTCAACATATAGAAATACTTGACGGGTATCACGGTTTGCGTGTTACATTATAGCAGGAGGTGAATAACTTTGAATAAATTAATTTCAGTTTGAGTTAATTGTAATGTCATAGTGGCTTAGATTAGGCCATATGTAGACAACACACACGATCTACAGTGTTGACTGTGCGAGTCAGCTCCCTTGGCAAGAAGTAGTAAATGTGCATCTTTCTCCTCCACCTTACAACTCTCATGTGAAGCATAGACCTTTAACTCTTTCCGGACGTTTCGCCGCACTGTGCGAGTTAGCTCCCTTGGCAAGAAGTAGTAAATGTTCATCTTTCTCCTCCTCCTTACAACTCTCATGTGAAGCATAGACCTTTAACTCTTTCCGGACGTTTGTGCGCTCGGCACATGTGCGACATGCCGACTGTGCGACATGCCGACTTCGCAGCGCACGTTCCACCGCATAGTACGTCACTCTCAATTTGATTAGTATGAACGCATAAAACCCAATTCTCTTTACATGTCTTGTATCACCTTGATATTGGTAATATCTAATACCTTGTTCAATTACCTAAGCATTCATATATAATATGTAATATGTTAGATAAATATAAATATGTAGATTGATTCTTAAAACGATGCAAAATGTTGTCTCTTAAATCTATTCTGTGGGGTCGATAAAAAGCTTCCGTACGGAAAGAGTTAACAGACACTTTTCAAGCCGTCCTGTTTGGTGTTTTTCTATTTAGATCGCCCTGTGTCTTCCCATTCTTATTCATGTCTGCTTCTTCAAGTATGTGCTGACCTCCCCTTTTGTGTTCTTCCCTGGTGATCATAACAATATTTTGTTTCCTGGCCCCGAAAATAGAGTAAAGAATAGTCGCACTGCACCCTACCAGCTTTGGCGATGGCAGCTAGTTACTAATTCAGCCTTTTAATTTTGTTGCTTTGGCGGTATTGTTTTGTTATATTTTGTGCAGTTACACATTATTAATTAATTTTCCAGGAAAAACTGTAATGTATTATAGTTCTGCGTTAGTGAAACACTAGACTATTGTGATCTAGGCCTTATGTCGTGTCAGCTGCAAAGTGCTACTTTGATCTAGGCTTTATGTCGTATCAGCCGCAAAGTGCTACTGTGATCTAGACTTTATGTCGTATCAGCTGCAAAGTGCTACTTTGATCTAGGCTTTATGTCGTGTCAGCTGCAAAGTGCTATTGTGATCAATGCTTTATGTCGTATCAGCTGCAAAGTGCTATTGTGATCTAGGCTTTATGTCGTGTCAGCTGCAAAGTGCTACTTTGATCTAGGCTTTATGTCGTGTCAGCTGCAAAGTGCTATTGTGATCAAGGCTTTATGTCGTATCAGCTGCAAAGTGCTACTTTGATCTAGGCTTTATGTCGTGTCAGCTGCAAAGTGCTACTGTGATCTATGCTTTATGTCGTATCAGCCGCAAAGTGCTACTGTGGTCTAGGCTTTATGTCGTGTCAGCTGCAAAGTGCTACTGTGATCTAGGCTTTATGTCGTATCAGCCGCAAAGTGCTACTGTGATCTAGGCTTTATGTCGTGTCAGCTGCAAAGTGCTACTGTGATCTAGGCTTTATGTCGTGTCAGCTGTAAAGTGCTACTGTGATCTAGGCTTTATGTCGTGTCAGCTGCAAAGTGCTACTGTAATCTAGGCTTTATGTCGTGTCAGCTGCAAAGTGCTACTGTGATCTAGGCTTTATGTCGTGTCAGCTGCAAAGTGCTACTGTGATCTAGGCTTTATGTCGTGTCAGCTGCAAAGTGCTACTGTGATCTAGGCTTTATGTCGTGTCAGCTGCAAAGTGCTACAGGACTTTAAA
Organism: Megaustenia siamemsis; assembly: GCA_032433765.1. NCBI lineage: Eukaryota > Metazoa > Mollusca > Gastropoda > Stylommatophora > Ariophantidae > Megaustenia > Megaustenia siamemsis. The sequence continues at coordinate 68,406,233 of JAVIAB010000092.1, read as the reverse complement.
AAGTAAAGAGTTAAGTTCACGGTAAAATTTCCATCTCTCAATTTAAATTATTACTCTGTTACTACGAATATTACTTTATTATTATTATTATTATTATTATTATTATTATTATTATTCGCGGAGTAGTAACTTGGCGCCTGCGTCTCCACGGCCATCACTCAGCTGACCACCGTTATACAAACGCCTCGTGTAGCGTTGTTCTCTGTTATAGATTATATTGTTAACAAAATATTTTAGAACTGAAAACAATACGAAAAAATGCCGTTGTAATTAAAAGCGCCATTAAGTTCGATACTCTTTTCTTCCTCTTTCCCTTGCTTCACATTATTTCTATCACCATCTCTCTCTCTCTCTCTCTCTCTCTCTCTCTCTCTCTCTCTCTCTCTCTTTGGGCCGAAAGGCATCATCTCATAGGCGTCTTGATCCATAACAACAACTCTCTCTCTCTCTCTCTCTCTCTCTCTCTCTCTCTCTCTCTCTCTCTCTCTGACTCGATCTTCCTCTTTTCAATCTATCTCAAAATTGATCTTTCTCAAACACATGATGAGGTCAATGCTTTCATCTCCTGTTGTGGTACATCTTGGTTCAATTCTCTAGAAACTGCTATATATTTTTTGTATCGATCCGACACATCTTTGGTGTTAATCCAGCATCTTACAAAATGAGTAACATATATTTTTTTTTCCTGCTAGAGAAAACGGCGGCGTGGCGTGAACCACGCAACCCATAAACATGCTAATGGTCAAGAAAATTGTTGGCAACACAACTATACCCACAGGGTAGCGATAGCTCAGCAGTTAGTGAACTGGGGTACAAAGGACATGAGGTCAAGTTCGATCCTAATCGACGGCTTCCAGGTTCACCCAGCCTTAAAGGGGTATCCGATTGTTTCTGGGATAGTAAAGCGGCACGGGCGTAGTACTGACCACATTACACCAAAAATCATGTGCCGAAGGTCTGTAAAAAATTATTGTCACTAACACCATATTCCCTATACACTACTTGGCGACACCATATTCCTTATACACTACTTGGCGACACCATATTCCCTATACACTACTTGGCGTGACGGGGGCTCATTACTTTTACTTTACAATACTCATTGCGTGACGCAATGAATATAAGCATACAATGATATATAACTACACTGGCCACTATTCCAACTTTGATCAAACTGAGTCCATTGGTTTGTAAGTTTCGTTCAGTAAACTGAAGGCATTCCTATAGATGCTCAGACTCGTTGATTACATGGAGTAGGCTCACACGTTCAAGAATTCCGGTTTCTCGCTGGTTGTAAATGTCAGAAAGCACTTACGTTATAGGGAGCCGCGATAGCTCAGTGGTTAGTGAACTGGACTATAAAGGACAAAAGGTAGGGTTCGAGCTTAATCGACGGCTTCCAGGTTCACCCAGCCTTAAATGAGTGCCGGATTTTTTTCTGGGAAAGTACAGCGGCACGGACATAATACCGACCACATTACCCCAAAATCATGTATGGTCACTAATACCATATTACCTATACGCCACTTGATGTGACTTTTACTTCTTTTTGTTTTAATAGCCAGTTTAATATTTATTAATATTTGTTACCTGCATTGTTTGTCAGGTTGTGCTTATGCAAGGACACGATCTTCTGCTTATCTATCTATCTATCTATCTATCTATCTATCTATCTATCTATCTATCTATCTATCTATCTATCTATCTATCTATCTATCTATCTATCTATCTATCTATCTATCTATCTATCTATCTATCTATCTATCTATCTATCTATCTATCTATCTATCTATCTATCTATCTATCTATCTATCTATCTATCTATCTATCTATCTATCTATCTATCTATCTATCTATCTATCTATCTATCTATCTATCTATCTATCTATCTATCTATCTATCTATCTATCTATCTATCTATCTATCTATCTATCTATCTATCTATCTATCTATCTATCTATCTATCTATCTATCTATCTATCTATCTATCTATCTATCTATCTATCTATCTATCTATCTATCTATCTATCTATCTATCTATCTATCTATCTATCTATCTATCTATCTATCTATCTATCTATCTATCTATCTATCTATCTATCTATCTATCTATCTATCTATCTATCTATCTATCTATCTATCTATCTATCTGCTGTCTGTCTGTCTGTCCTGCCTGCCTGCCTGCCTGCCTGCCTGCCTGTCTGTCTGTCTGTCTGTCTACCTACATACCTACATACCTGTACCTGCCTGCCTGCCTGCCTGCCTGTCTGCTGCTGTCTGTCTGCCTGCCTGCCTGCCTGCCTGCCTGCCTGTCTGTCTGTCTGTCTGTCTGTTTGTCTGTCTATTTGACTGTCAGCCACAATCACATACACACGTACACATTCAATTAAATGTATCTTGTGAAGACCCAAACACATTGTCTCAGCCATGCTTGGCTTCCAAAACAGTAATAGGATATCGTTCTGATATTATTTTTATTTATGTTGCCCATCTATATTCGTTGGCAAAGATATATTGCAAAGAACAATGTTAGTCTTATATATATATATATATATTATTATTATAGCTAAGACCATTCTGCATGGCATAGAACCAAACTAAACACGATATAAATAGATAAATATGGTGGTGCTGACACATTAACTCACAATTGTTCTTTTCTGTCCCACAAAATCTCTTCACTCCTCCCACCACTAGAGGGTAATGAAATCCAAGATGGAGCTCACTCCACAATAACGCGCTGGAATAATGACCTGCCAGGTGTTCTGCAAATGACCCCCGATATCACCAGGTGTAACTACTAGTGACTTTTTTTTATTTTGGTGGTAGTGGAAGAGCAGTGTTCATCTACCCCCACTACCCGCATAAAAAAACCTGGATGGTCAGCAGAAACGCATCATTGAAGCTGTTAACTCTATCACGTCCGACACGCTGCAAAGAGTCTTGTCCGAGCTGGATTAATGCACCGACGTTTGCTATGCACCGGCTGGAGCTCACATTGAATTTATGCGTGATACCAACTGATACCACATACAACGTTAGGAGTGTATGTCAATGTAGCTATCGATGTATAATAGTTTTCCAATGAATGCTTATTGTGCAACTTATTGAAATCAATGCGTGTTTTTGTGAACACCCTCTACATTGCTTTAAAAATGTATATATACTGTGATACAGCTCAGTGGCTTCATATTCTTTCTCACATACGGGAACCGACTGGAGGGTGTGCTGACGTGTGGTTTTAACTTGCTTTGGTGCTCCATAGGTAAGGGACCTGCGTTATTTGTTTATGCAGAATAATGCATTTTACATTCACTTACAGCTGGCTCGACCAAGCTGGGTTTTTATTGCTAGAAATGGTGATAAACCGAAATATTGTGAGTATGAATAATTCTCCTATCAACAATTAGATATAATTTGACATAAAGAAAGCATAAACTGTGTGCGTTTATATGAGACATTAAATATGTTTTTTAAAGGATTGAACAGTCCATTAATTTTAGCACAGTATATGCGCTTGATAACTCATCCAGTATCTTATCTAATATATATCTACGCTAAAGCTACTTAACAGCAAATATTTTTAAAATACAGGTAGAAAAAGAAATCATTATTATGTTTCTCTTAAACAAGATTTCTTATACAACTAGGTTAATGGTGTTTTATCTCGTGTGGACTAGGATAACAATAAAACCAAGAAAATTTCTACAGGGAAATCTTTTAAGACATTTTAAAAGATTTACAAATGAATCTTCATTTTTTAAAATTTCTTATAATAACTCGGATAAGACAATGAGGATATGCACTGGCCTCTTCTGTTTAGGGGTAAAAGTGCGCCTAATTTAACAATTGTGTTGTTTGTTGTTAGGATCGTCAATCCCAGCGCACTGAACGAATACACGGGTGCTCCAATACCCTCCTTGAGAAAATACGAGGAGAATCCTGGCCCACGCTCACGAACTCCATAACACGGCATGGGATCCACTGTGTGGGTAGGTTTTTACTTACAATTTTGCCCGGACAGCGGCTCTGGTCTACTCTTTTAGATTTTAATTGCCAAGGGTTCTTTAATGTGCGCGATTAAACACAGGACCTCCTGTTTATTGCCGTTATCTGAGAGGGCTAGAAGTCGGATCTCACTACCCAGAGAGAGCTAGACATCGGATCTCACTACACAGAGGGGACTAGACATCGGATCTCACTACCCAGAGTGGGTTAGACATCGGATCTCACTACCCATCTCACTACCCAGAGAGAGCTAGACATCGGATCTCACTACCCAGAGAGGGCTAGACATCGGATCTCACTACCCAGAGAGAGCTAGACATCGGATCTCACTACCCAGAGTGGGCTAGACATCGGATCTCACTACCCAGAGAGGGCTAGACATCGGATCTCACTACCCAGAGAGGGCTAGACATCGGATCTCACTACCCAGAGAGGGCTAGACATCGGATCTCACTACCCAGAGAGGGCTAGACATCGGAACTCACTACCCAGAGAGGGCTAGACATCGGATCTCACTACCCAAGAAATAAGGGGAGGGTAAAGTAATAAAGAAACCACTGATGAATTATTCTTATTTTTTAAAAATAAGATCACCACCGCTGATCTTTGAACCCGGCTTCCTCCCTGTCCTAAGGCCCGCATCGTACCTCCAATGAACCCGGCTTCCTCCCTGTCCTAAGGCCCGCATCGTACCTCCAGTGAACCCAGCTTCCTCCCTGTCCTAAGGCCCGCATCGTACCTCCAATGAACCCGGCTTCCTCCCTGTCCTAAGGCCCGCATCGTACCTCCAATGAACCCGGCTTCCTCCCTGTCCTAAGGCCCGCATCGTACCTCCAATGAACCCAGCTTCCTCCCTGTCCTAAGGCCCGCATCGTACCTCCAATGAACCCGGCTTCCTCCCTGTCCTAAGGCCGACGTCGTACCTCCAATGAACCCGGCTTCCTCCCTGTCCTAAGGCCCGCATCGTACCTCCAGTGAACCCAGCTTCCTCCCTGTCCTAAGGCCGACGTCGTATCTCCAGTGAGCCCAGGTTCCTCCATGTCATAAGGCCGACGTCGTATCTCCAGTGAGCCCAGGTTTCTCCATGTCATAAAGCCGACGTCGTATCTCCAGTGAGCCCAGGTTCCTCCATGTCATAAAGCCGACGTCGTATCTCCAGTGAGCCCAGGTTCCTCCATGTCATAAGGCCGACGTCGTATCTCCAGTGAGCCCAGGTTCCTCCATGTCATAAAGCCGACGTCGTATAACCAGTGAGCCCAGGTTCCTCCATGTCATAAGGCCGACGTCGTATCTCCAGTGAGCCCAGGTTCCTCCATGTCATAAGGCCGACGTCGTATCTCCAGTGAGCCCAGGTTCCTCCTTGTCATAAAGCCGACGTCGTATCTCCAGTGAGCCCAGGTTCCTCCATGTCATAAAGCCGACGTCGTATCTCCAGTGAGCCCAGGTTCCTCCATGTCATAAGGCCGACGTCGTATCTCCAGTGAGCCCAGGTTCCTCCATGTCATAAGGCCGACGTCGTATCTCCAGTGAGCCCAGGTTCCTCCATGTCATATGGCCGTCGTCGTATCTCCAGTGAGCCCAGGTTCCTCCCTGTCCTAAAGCCGACGTCGTATCTCCAGTGAGCCCAGGTTCCTCCATGTCATAAGGCCGACGTCGTATCTCCAGTGAGCCCAGGTTCCTCCATGTCATAAGGCCGACGTCGTATCTCCAGTGAGCCCAGGTTCCTCCATGTCATAAGGCCGACGTCGTATCTCCAGTGAGCCCAGGTTCCTCCATGTCATAAGGCCGACGTCGTATCTCCAGTGAGCCCAGGTTCCTCCATGTCATAAGGCCGACGTCGTATCTCCAGTGAGCCCAGGTTCCTCCATGTCATAAGGCCGACGTCGTATCTCCAGTGAGCCCAGGTTCCTCCCTGTCCTAAAGCCGACGTCGTATCTCCAGTGAGCCCAGGTTCCTCCATGTCATAAGGCCGACGTCGTATCTCCAGTGAGCCCAGGTTCCTCCATGTCATAAGGCCGACGTCGTATCTCCAGTGAGCCCAGGTTCCTCCATGTCATAAAGCCGACGTCGTATCTCCAGTGAGCCCAGGTTCCTCCATGTCATAAGGCCGACGTCGTATCTCCAGTGAGCCCAGGTTCCTCCCTGTCCTAAAGCCGACGTCGTATCTCCAGTGAGCCCAGGTTCCTCCATGTCATAAGGCCGACGTCGTATCTCCAGTGAGCCCAGGTTCCTCCCTGTCATAAGGCCGACGTCGTATCTCCAGTGAGCCCAGGTTCCTCCCTGTCCTAAAGCCGACGTCGTATCTCCAGTGAGCCCAGGTTCCTCCATGTCATAAGGCCGACGTCGTATCTCCAGTGAGCCCAGGTTCCTCCCTGTCCTAAAGCCGACGTCGTATCTCCAGTGAGCCCAGGTTCCTCCCTGTCCTAAAGCCGACGTCGTACCTTCAGTGAGCCCAGGTTCCTCCATGTCATAAGGCCGACGTCGTACCTTCAGTGAGCCCAGGTTCCTCCATGTCATAAAGCCGACGTCGTACCTTCAGTGAGCCCAGGTTCCTCCATGTCATAAGGCCGACGTCGTACCTTCAGTGAGCCCAGGTTCCTCCATGTCATAAGCCGACGTCGTACCTTCAGTGAGCCCAGGTTCCTCCCTGTCCTAAGGCCGACGTCGTACCTTCAGTGAGCCCAGGTTCCTCCCTGTCCTAAAGCCGACGTCGTATCTCCAGTGAGCCCAGGTTCCTCCCTGTCCTAAGGCCGACGTCGTACCTTCAGTGAGCCCAGGTTCCTCCCTGTCCTAAGGCCGACGTCGTACCTTCAGTGAGCCCAGGTTCCTCCCTGTCCTAAAGCCGACGTCGTACCTTCAGTGAGCCCAGGTTCCTCCCTGTCCTAAGGCCGACGTCGTACCTTCAGTGAGCCCAGGCTCCTCCCTGTCCTAAGGCCGACGTCGTACCTTCAGTGAGCCCAGGTTCCTCCCTGTCCTAAGGGCGACGTCGTACCTTCAGTGAGCCCAGGTTCCTCCCTGTCCTAAAGCCGACGTCGTACCTTCAGTGAGCCCAGGTTCCTCCCTGTCCTAAAGCCGACGTCGTACATTCAGTGAGCCCATGTTCCTCCATGTCATAAGGCCGACGTCGTACCTCTAAACTACCCAGCACCTCACCCCCTCCCCAATAATATAACAAATTTTACTTGAACGAAAACACACAATAAAAGTATTTCTTGTAATCGATGTTGACATAATGAACATAGTTTAACATTTAAAAAAAAAAAAAAAAAAAACGTGCGCTTGCTTATTTAAATAGGTCACAAAACAAGTTGTTACAGCAAGTTCTATACAAATCTACATTCTGCAATAAGATGTTTTTGTTCTTTTTGGTTAAAAACATTAACTACCGTTTCTAAATCTGCAAAAGGAAGCGATACTTTACATGTCACAATCAAACAAAAATGCAGCAAAATTAAACAAGTAATTGTTACTTGTAATTTTCGACACTCTTCTAATACGTATACAGTCATTTCATGCAGTTGCATTCAATTTGTTAAAGAGCTAATATACTTTGAAGATGCTAATAGTGTTGCAAAGAAACACAGATGATAAGTAATACCAAATTTTTTTTTTTAATGTTCATAAATGCTAGGGAAAAATGGAATTCCTACAAATATATATATATTTATATATATTATATATATATATATATATATATATATATATATATATATATATATGAAATATATGAATTTATCACAATTTTTACAACATGGGAGATACCAGTTTTTATGAATTTATTACAATTCTTACAACACGGGAGATATCAGTTTTATGTTCACAAGTTCAGATTAAGCTCATTTTCTTCTAAGTGTTTCCAAAAAATAATTTAAACTCACTACAATAAATCTTAAGAGGCAATAAACCAGCGATCTTTCGACAGAGCTAGGAAACATTTATAATAACACGATTACCTTATTGTTAGACTATTAAATAACACATTTCAGAAGATTTGTAACGGGGGTTAACTAGTAGCCAGGTATCCATCTACATGACGTTATTGAATGAGCTGCTATCAGATATAACAAATTGCCATAAGGTCAAAAACCAACGAATTCGAAATGTAGTCAGTATAATGTATATATATATAGACAAGAAAATTACTGATGGCTGCAGAAATATGGTTTTACAGAAGAATGCTGAGAATACCATGGACAGCTAATAAGAGTAATGAAAACGTTCTGAAAGAGGCCGAAGCAAAGAGAGAGCTAATTTCCAATATTAGGAAGAAACAATCATCATTTTTTGCCCATGTAATGAGAAGCGAAGATCTGGGATATATTGTAACAACTGAGAAAGTTGAGGGAAGCAAAGAGAAAAGATACCAGACAGCTTAAGAAAATGGCTTGGCAGAAGGTCAACAATAGAAATTATAAATAACTGTCGAGATCGAAACTTGTGAAGAAACATGATCACCTACGCCAGCAGGTCCGGTACTTGATGATGATGATAACCTATATATACGAAGAAGTTTGTAAACGGTAAACGTGGCTTGCTAACTCTTGATGTGAACATAAATGACTGGAAAGAACCTACAGACAAGTCCAGTCTGCAACTCAAGACAACAAGAACAAGCCTGAAAGCGAGTGAACTCAATTTGAGAAAATGTGTCGGCTCTGGGCGTGCTCAAGTAAACAAAAAGGCAACATCAATAAGATTCTAAAAGGACGCTAAATCCATTGATTCTTGAGGCTGATAATGTACTCCTACTACTACTACCATTACTACTACTACTACTACTACTACTACTACTACTACTACTACTACAACTGCTACTACTACCCTCACTAGTAGGACTGTGTACTACTACTACTACAACTGCTACTACTACTACTAATACTACTGCTACTACTACTACTACTACAACTTCTACTACTACTACAACTACAACTACTACTACCTACTAATACCTATTACTACAGCTACTACTACTACCACTAGTACTACTACTTCTACTTCCAATGCTATTACTTCTACTAATTTTACATACTACTATTACTAATACAACTACTACTAACACTACTGCTACTTCTACAACTATTACTACTTCTATTTCTACTACTACTATACTACTTCTACTACTACTACCAGTATTTCTGTTAACACAATATATAATAACATTTGAGAGTAGAAGACAAAGTAAGCTGGGACATGTTAGAAGAATGGATCGACAGCCTGTTGTTAGAAATATTTACAAAAGAAACCTCCAGTGATGACGTCACAACTGACAGACAAAGATGCTAATGGGGCAATCCTGGGAGACTTCTCATCTGGAGAGAAAACTGGAAATATCTGACGGAAGATTGTGTCGCGTTGAAAACAAACCTGAGAATTAGCACAACAATCGAGAATGAAATGAAATCAATGTTGGAAGATAAAACAAATGCAAGAGATAAAAAAAATAATAATACCTCGCCATATAAATTTGCATGGTTCACATTCTGCCCTTAGAATTACCATTTAGATTTAGACAAAATGAAAGAAACTGCGCGGTAAAATCATTGCTGGTAGTTTCTGTTGAAGATATGCTACAACTTGCTTCCAGCTGTATCTGAAGACGAGAATGTTATGTATAATATCATCATCATCATCATCGCCAAAATCACCATCATAATGATATGCATGCCAGTTGACGCAGGCGAACATCCCTCTCCAAATCTCTCGACTCTGCATGCTGGTATAATAAAGGAGAGTGACACATATTAAATTTTTGATAAAGAGTAAAAGAAAAGTAAGTCGATAAGAGAGAGTGTTAATTTATTAATTGTTGTTAGAGTTAGCATCACAGTATCCACGGACAATCCACTGATGTTCGGTCGCTTTCAGCAGATCTCAAAGTGTGTTTGTACGATATTGGATTCAGTCCTTCGTTTCTTGTGCTTAAATACAACATTTCCTTGTCTCATCTTTATGATTAAAGATACGATCTAGATTGTTGCAGTCTCGAGACTACATTCTTAATGTTAAACGACCATATCGGCCACTAACTAATCGTTGAATCAAAACCTCACCTTTGTGAATGCTTTTTAACTCCACCACAAAAATAACCGAGGTCAACCTATCAACATGTTCGTGACCTGAACAGAATATCCATGAGATATGTTTATTTAATGTTTATGCTTTTATATGTCACCCACTCATCCCTGGTTCTCTACCTTTCGAAGTAATGGCTGAGAGTTCTCCACAATAATTGCTCCATTCAGCGGTGTCTTAAAACCCACTTCAGGAAAGTATCAACTGCTACAATCTTCCTTTATATACAAGAATGTATAGCTGGATAAGCTCCACTTTACTTTACAGTGGTTTTCAGTCCCAGACTCTTGGTGATAGTTTCCATTGAAGGATTGAATTTAATTAAGTATAAAGCTACGCTTATACAAAATTATTAGGGAAAAGAAAAAAAGCATTGAGGCTGCTGTGATGCCCCAACATAACGATCAAGAGTTTTTTTGTTTTTTTTTTGGCCGGTTTCTATACGTCACATTCGATCTATGTCTAACAAACAGCACATATAGCTCTCGTGTGCCACGGTAACCTTGTTGCGAAAACCACTTGACTGGGCTATCAACGTTCAGACAATCTGTGTTCGGTTCCCGCTGAAAGCTGTGTGAATTGTACTCGTGGTTGGAAAAAGAAATACCCTGCGGTCGACCCAGCCGCTGGTAGAAATGAGTACCAGGGTATTACTCTCAGAAGGTAAAAATGCCGCCTGGCATCGTGAGTTTCAATGCTTGAAGCGACACTGTCCAGAAATCTCTGAACACTTCTGGATAGGCGGCCATGCTTTTATGGGTGAAAACTCGCATGCTAAGACGCTGATTGAAGTCTCGTACTTTGCCTTTACCTTTACATATAGTTCTCAGATCTAGCTACGGTATTAACAGCGAGGAAGAGCACTGGTCGCATCACTGTAAAATACTGCAGCTTAGTACTTTGAGGTTAAAACACTTTACGCCCATGACATGGTACGACACTCACTCTGAGCACAGTACGAGCTAGACGAAATGTCATGAGAAAACAGAAATTAGTCTAGAGGAAAAAGAAAAGAAGCGGATACAAGATTAAGAATTATACATTATAACAAACGGAAGAGTAACACACAAATCTTCCATTTTCCTCAATCTTCCTTCCTTTCCCTACATTTCTACCTTCCCTCCACTTTTACCGAAACATCCCACTTTAATCCTATTTTTATTTTTGCTCCCTGCACTTTGCTGACAATTTTTTTCTCTTTTAACTTACCTACTTCAACATTATTTTTCTCAACATTAACTTTTCCACTTCCTTCATTATGTTCTCTCTCCCGTAACTTTTCCATTTTCCTATTCATCTCAACCTTAAATTTCCCACTTTCCTACTATTCTGAACACACTTAACTGAACCCACTTAACTACACCTTAACTTTCCCACTTTGCCACACTTCTCAACCTTAACTTTCCCACACTTTTCAACCACAACTTTCCCACTTTGCCACACTTCTCAACCTTAACTTTCCTACCTTCCCATTCTTCTCAACCTTAAATTTCCCACTTTCCTACTATTCTGAACACACTTAACTGAACCCACTTAACTACACCTTATCTTTTCCACTTAGCTTAGCCACTCTTCTCTTCTTAAACTTCCCCACCTTCCCATACTTCTCAACCTTAACTTTCCCACTTTGCCACACTTCACAGCCTTAACTTTCCCACCTTCCCATTCTTCTTAACCTTAACTTTCCCACTTTGCCACACTTCTCAACCTTAACTTTCCCACTTTGCCACACTTCTCAACCTTAACTTTCCCTCTCTGCCACACATCTCAACCATAACTTTCCCACTTTGCCACACTTCTCAACCATTACTTTCCCACTTTGTCACACTTCTCAACGTTAACTTTCCCACTTTGCCACACTTCTCCACAATAACTTCCCCACTGTGCCACACTTCTCAACCTTAACTTTTCCACTTTGCCACACTTCTCAACCACAACTATCCCACTTTGCCACACTTCTCAACCTTAACTTTCCCACTTTGTCACACTTCTCAACCTTAACTTTCCCACTTTGCCACACACCTCAACCTTAACTTTCCCACCTTCCAATTCTTCTTAACCGTAACTTTCCCATTTTGCCACACTTCTCAACCTTAACTTTCCCACTTTCCCATTCTTTACAACCTTAACTTTCCCACTTTGCCACACTTCTCAACCTTAACCTTCCCACTTTGCCACACTTCTCAACCTTAACTTTCCCACACTTTTCAACCTTAACTTCTCCACTTTCCCACTCTTCTCAACCTTAAATTCCCCACTTTCCCACTCATCTCAACTTTAACTTTCCCACTTTGCCACACTTCTCAACCTTAACTTCCCCACTTTCCCACTCTTCTCAAATTTAACTTTCCCGTTTTCCTATTCTTCTCAACATTAAATTTCCCACAACCTTTCATTATTTTTCTCTCCCTTAAACTCATTATTTTTCCACTGAAATTTTCTACTTTCTCTCACTTTGTTTCACCTTTCACTCACTCTTAACTCACCAACTTCCCACTCTATTTTCACTCTCATGACGTTTGTGCTTTCGTTACTATTTTCCAGCCCCTGACAATACCAATTTATTTACTCTTTCCATCACGTTCTCACTTCCCTCACTACTTCCCTCCCTTCACGTTCTCACTTGCATCACTACTTTCCATTCTCCTTTCTCGTTCTTACTTCCCTCACTACTTTTCCTCCTCCCTTCACGTTCTCACTTTCCTCACCACTTTCCCTCCTCCCTTCATGTTCCCACTTCCCTCACCACTTTCCCTCCCTTCACATTCTCACTTCCCTCACCACTTTCCCTTCCTTCACATTCTCACTTCCCTCACCACTTTCCCTTAAATTCACATTCTCACTTCCCTCATCACTTTCCCTCTATTCACATTCTCACTTCCCTCTCCACATTCCCTCCCTCCACGTTCTCACTTCCTTCACTACTTCCCCTCCTCCCTTCACGTTCTCACTTCCCTCAATACTTTCCCTCTTCCCTTCATGTTTTCACTTCCATCACTACTTCCCTCCCTTCACGTTCACACTTCCCTCACCACTTTCCCTCCTCCCTTCATGTTTTCACTTCCATCACTACTTCCCTCTCTTCACGTTCACACTTCCCTCACCACTTTCCCTCCTCCCTTCATGTTTTCACTTCCATCACTACTTCCCTCCCTTCATGTTCTCACTTCCCTCACCACTTTTCCTCCTCCATTCACGTTCTCACTTCCATCACTACTTCCCTCCCTTCACGTTCTCACTTCCCTCACTACCTCCCTCCCTTCACATTCTCACTTCCCTCACCACTTCCCTCCCTTCAAGTTCTCACTTCCCTCACCACTTTCCCTCCTCCCTTCACGTTCTCACTTCCCCTCCCTTCACGTTTTCACTTCCCTCACCACTTTTCCTCCTCCCTTCACGTTCTCACTTCCATCACTACTTCCCTCCCTTCACATTCTCACTTCCCTCCCTTCATGTTCTCACTTCCCTCACCACTTTCCCTCCCTTCACGTTCTCACTTCCCTCACCACTTTTCCTCCTCCCTTCACGTGCTCACTTCCATCACTACTTTCCCTCCCTTCACATTCTCACTTCCCTTCCTTCATGTTCTCACTTCCCTCACCACTTTCCCTCCTCCCTTCACGTTCTCACTTCCCTCACCACTTTCCCTCCCTTCACGTTCTCACTTCCCTCACTACTTCCCTCCCTTCGCGTTCTCAATCCCCTCACTACTTTCCCTCCCTTCACGTTCTCACTTCCCTCACTACTTCTCTCCCTTCACGTTCTCACTTGCCTCACCACTTTCCCTCCCTTCACGTTCTCACATCCCTCACTACTTTTCCTCCTCCCTTCACGTTCTCACTTGCCTCACCACTTTCCCTCCCTTCACTTTCTCACTTCCCTTACTACTTTCCCTACACCCTTCACGTTCTCACTTGCCTCACCACTTTCCCTCCCTTCACGTTCTCACTTCCCTCTCTACTTTCCGTCCTCCCTTCACGTTTTCACTTCCCACACTACTTTCCCTCTTCCCTTCACGTTCTCACTTCCCTCACTACTTCCCTCCCTTCACGTTCTCACTTTCTTTACATTTGCCCCTCCCTGAATTTGCCGAATCTCCGTTTGTTTCTAACTGCCTAAACTTTTAATCTATTCTCTCTCTCTCTCTCTCTCTCTCTCTCTCTCTCTCTCTCTCTCTCTCTCTCTCTCTCAGTCTCTCAACTTTTCAACTCTTTCCCAAAATTTTACTATTTTATTCCAGCTGCTCTTTTTTATCACTCCCAATCTTTATTCCTCTCCTCAAATTAATCTACTTCTCTCTCTTTTATCTTTCCCCAAACTTAACTTCTCTGTTTTCTCAGATGTTTCCACACCCTCTATTTTATCTCTTCCCAATTCAAAAATAAGTTACACTCTTCCTCTTTTATCCATCTCTCCAAATTGTCTCAATCTATCCAAATTAGTTTCATTTTCTCCTCTCTTATCTTAACCTCCATATTTCACACTCTAATTATTTTATCTTTCTCTGTAAATCCCCTCTCCAGCTCTTTTTTTTTTAATCCTCTGATTTATCTCTGTTACCAAACTTCTATCCACATCGTTCTATCCATTGAATTCTCTCAAACTGGAGCCATTTTCATGTCTTTTAATCAAATTTCATTTCGGTCGCCCACCTCATCTACTCTATTCCCAAACTTTTCCATTCGTCCCATCATTTTCTCGCTCCCTACTCTGTGCCTCTCTATTTCTCTTAAAAACTCGGGACGTGACAGACGAAGACCACCTAAACTTCAACGCAATGTCGCTGTGCAAGTGTTCAAATTAGCGATACTCACGCTTATGTAAAGCAAGCGCTCTCTTATTCTTAGAACACGCTAGCACTAATCTGCAGCATTCCAGGCAGGGATACGGGACGCAAGTCTTCTCTCGTGCGTTACGAGACCTTGCATGTCGACGGGGTTAAAAACACATTGATGGCACCCTACTAGAACACTCGCATTTAAAATAACTGCTCGCATGTAGTCTCTTTCTTCGCCACTCCATGAGAGTAGAATGAGGGTATATAGTTACGTTACGTTTAAGGGGAAATTAATGTTGTCATGTTATTCAGCAAAAATAAACAAATTGTTTCCTTAGAAAAGAAACCAATCTTTTAATAGTTGACAAATTGCTGCTACGGCCTACATCAAACTTAATGAAACTTGTGCGTAAGGATCATATTTAAAACGGTAATATCTCTGAGGTGTGCTTCGACCATTGATATATTAAATCTTGATCTTCAACCTTCCAGCGTTGCTAAACCTCACATAGGACACGTAGTGTTTTTTTTTTTTTTTTGGTCATCGATCCCTAGTCTGGGCCAGATGTTCGTTTTTATCCAATGAATCTAAGCCTGCCAACTTTGCTTCTCTTGTCAGTGTATCTCTAGGTCTTCCTCTTTTACTGTATCCTGCTGTTTCCCATATAGGAGCAAGTTTTCAAATTCTTGTGTTTTCTCTTCTCAACACGTGCCTGACCTATGTCCATCTTCTCTTCCTAACTGTAGATGAGATCGTTGATTGCATGGCCATTTTTCTTATCTCTATATTAGTTTTTAATTAATTCAATTGTACACAGAGTATTTTTTTTTTTGGGGGGGGGGGGGCGCTCGGTAGCCTAGTTGGGAAAACCACTCGACTGGACTACTTACGTTCGGACAACCCGTGTTCGATTCCCGCTGGAAGCAGTGTGAGTTGTACTCGTTGATGGAAAAAAAAATACCCCCACGGTCGACCCAGCCGTTGGCAGAAATGGGTACCATTGTACTACCCTGGGAAGGTGAGGAATGTCGCTTCGCATCTGAACGGAATGTCGCCTCGCATCTGAGTTTAGATGCTTGAGGCGACACTATACAGAAACCTCCGAACATTTATGGAAGTCTGGTACTTTACCTTTTACCTTTACGGAGTATTTTTCTTAGGCATTTGTCTTCAAAGGCGTTTAATTTTTCTCAATTTCTCTTGTTTTTTTCCAGCGTTCGCATGCAAAGGTAAGGGTATATATCTTTTAGAAATGTCAGACTTAATGCACACCACGATAAACTGAAAGCAACCACGTGACCTGCACGAGTACCAAGTCGGTCCACAAACACTAGAGCACTTACTGATTGCTTCCCACAGCCTCTGTTGCCATGTCAGCGTCCACATAAAAATGGAGTGTTCCCTACAGTGCTCTGTATATGGTGTTGTTGAATGTGTCTATCGTGATGTCTGCTATCTCGTTGAGCCGTAGTGAAAAGTCATCAAAACAACATTTTATTTAACTGTTAGCTGCGAACAAAATGAGGCCAAAAAACAGAGGCCTAAATGCAGATAATTTGTCGCTGAAGACAAAAATGAAATAAAAACAGTAACATTTCTATCGCAGTTAAACCAGAACATTATCTCTCTTCATTTCCTCTTGTACGCGTTCGGGTGTCGAGTGAGCTACAAAGTTATGGTTCTCGCCCCTTGGCTACTTTAATCATTGTCAACTGATGTTACTGTAACGTTTCTTTGATGTCTGTCCATCTTACCATGGGTCTGCCTCTTGCTTCTCCTCCCTTCCCTTATTTTAATATAAGCTTTGTGTGGTAATAAATCATGCGTCATTCTTTATAGGTGGGCAGGGTTTATTTTTTTGTTTTTGTATGTAACTGAGGATTGTCACAATGCATACTCTTTCTCTTATAAAATTCATTCTGACTCTCTTTTCTGGCCGCTCCAAGCGCTTTTCTCAGGCATCTCATCTACTACTAATCAATTTTGTGAAATTGTCAACTCTCGCTAATAAGCGGATTATTGCTAGTTATGTTAATACTTTCTATTTTATTTTCATGAAACTTAATTTTTAAAAAATCATTTTTACTTTTATTTCTACTGTTGCTGTTTTCAGGAACCACGGTAGAGCAGTGAACCATTGAGGACAAAGAGATCGAGCATCAGGTTCAAACATTCTTAAATGGGTACCTATTTTTTTCCCAGAAAAAGAAAGACAGTACCGAAATAATGCTGACCCACTATCCAAAACTCTAAAATGAGCACTAATATTATGTTTCCTGTTTATCACGCTCGAGGCGTTTAAGTGGTTCTTTCCTTTTATTTCTTGACTTGAACTGAGGCAGGGCGTACCGCGAAAAAATAAATATGTTGGTACCAATATTGCTGAAAATGTTAATGCGCTTATAACACTGGCAATCCCAATGGTTTGGTGAGAGCCTATTTGTCATATCAACATTTGTTACTTTTGAATGGTCAGGTACTATTTGCCAAGATATCAAATAAGACAATTTTGAAAATATCCAAGCATTACTTCTGCAATACGTCCTGTACAGCATGGCAATTGCCTACTGGTTAAAGTGCCAGACTCATTTTCAACTGAGGAAGAAGCGGAAGTGTATGGCCCTGAACGATCACGCTATCCAGGTTGTGTACAGTCTACATCCATACCTAATGTTCCAAAGTGAACTGAATTGCCTTGTCAGAGATCTGTTTTTTATTAAAAACACCTCGGAGCTTTTAGATTCTAGACTGCAGCATTGGAATCTCCTGGCAAATTATGTTCGACTTGATATATTGCTGGACTTTCGTAAGCATATTTTTATATTCTTTTACAAAGAGTGTAGCCTTTCTCCGTGATACGATATTTATAGTTTTTATGGCAGTTCTCAAAACTAATTATAAACCAGATGATTGGATCTGTTCTTCAAAGACAAGTCTTAAAGTTGTTTTTACTGCCAAAATGGTCATGTACTAACTTCAATTTCACTTGGTCATGCGGTTTATATGAAAGAAACGTAGGAAAACATTAAACATACCTTGAGGTGTTTAAACTACGATCAGTACCAGTGATCGTTCTTTGGTGATTTAAAAGTGGTCGCTCTTTGCTTGACTTCAGAGTGGATACACCGCGTACTGTTGCTTTCTTTTGCTGTTGTTTTTAAGTGGAACAATCGCACAAGAGATGACCTCTACATCCAAGATGGTTGATAAGTCCCACAGACTTGCGGCTTTAAACTGAAAAGGCTGAGCATTCAACACTTGTAGACACCAGTAATCAACCCTTCAATGATAGCAGATTATTGCTGGACACATCTTATTGCTTGAATACAAGAAACGAGTGAAGAGGTGCTCAATAGCCACTGAAATATGACGGAAAAGATACAAATGTTCATCTTAAAAACATTTTATGTAAAATTTAAATATTGTTTTTTTTTTTTTTTATCCCTCCCTTTTTTAATTTTGGGAATATCAAATAAGTGAGCGAGTAACTGCCAATTTCAGAAAAAAATCTAATTAGAAAAACTAATTGTTCACCCATGAGAATTAAAGATGCCTGTATTATTCACATTAGTGTGACGTAATTTTTTTAATATAATAGAAACGAGAGCCAAAAGTAGAATTTCATTGTGATATTTGAAATCAGCATTTCAAAATCGTTAAGAAATTGGAAAATTTATTTCTGAAGGAATTTTTTTTTTTAATGTGTACAATAGTGTAATTAGTAAAACAGTGAGACTAATTTGAAAGTATTTCCAACTATATTTTGTAAGGTTGCTTTATTTCACAAACTACGGGAATAAAAATTATATTTTGAAAACCTTTGAATATTATGCTTCCACAAGAATGAACATTTTACACATGAGCCACAAGAGAGACAACCATAGTTCCGGTTATGACTTGTTATTGTTTGCGCTAAGTTCTTCACAGCACTACGTGCCATATGCGAACTTGTGGGCTTGAGAGTCGCATTGGTTCAACGAGGGTAAGTTTTGTTGTTCTAGACTCGAGGGGTGCACGTTACGCCAGTGCTCTTCTTTTAACTCAATTTGTGTGTGGCGTGTGATGTTTGCGTTTCATCTGAAACATAAAATAAATTGCCTATTAAAATAGCTGTTGTTTCCAACTATTATGTACTCATAGCTTCTATCTCCCTCTTTCTCTCTATGTGTGTTAGTGTGTCAGTCTCTATTCTTTTTATTCCTATTGTTCTCTATTCTTCTATCACATATTCAATATTTTTCTCTTTCGCTCTCTCACTACCCCCTCCCCCTTTTCTCTCCTTCTGCGTGTTTAATCTCTTATACCATCTAATCTAAAAGGAAAAAAAAACCTTGTACCGATGTGCTCTCTCCTAGAATAACTGTTCTGTTTAAATATTCTATGTTCCTTCACTTTATTAGTTGACAAAGATTCTGCTGCACAATGTAATTACTCTACACCTTGTTTCAAAGCTCTTCCTGTCAATTAATTGTTTTTAGCTCTCCCAGATGGAAATTAAAGCTTTTGTGGAGGCATCCAACAATGGTGATTTTTTTTTTTAATTTGGCTTATTTTACCGTTCAATGTTTAAGTTCGTCAAAGAGTAGGAAGGGGAGAGAGAGAGAGAGGGAGAGAGAGAGAGAGGAGAGAGAGAGAGAGAGAGAGAGAGAGAGAGAAGGGAGAGAGAAAGAAATAAAAAGAAGTTAGAAAGAATTTTTAATTAATATATTCCATCTCTTTACTACATTCAAATATTTCCAACGACATCCGGTTCTCACTTTTTGCTTCCTTGTAAAGTGAACTATAAGTCAAACAGAAGATTGACCTATCCCGCCTTTGCTGAGCAAACAAGCTGTCTTTTGGCGTTTTTATTGCATAAAACTGAGACAAAGATGAAGCAAGTATTTTAATAAGTATTCGACATACGTAAAAGAGTGAAAACCAAGATCGTTACTAAAATAAATAATTCAAAGTTATTTATCAAAATGAAAACCATTACTCAATTGCAACCCATTATTTTACTTAAAAAATTTACATCTATAGCAGTGCAAACTGTGGCATTAAAATTGTATAATATGCCATACGCTGCAGTATTAAATTGTAATGAAGAATAAATAGCTTGTCGTGAATCGAGTTCTGTCTCTTGGGAAACTCAAATATTATCTCCCATGAACAAGACAATACATTTTGAGATGTACTCTAAACAGACAAATCGTGACATTCTGTAGTTAGAACACATTTATGCCTTTTTATTATTTATTCCGATTAAATTTTGTGTCTACTTATTCATGCAAGGTTTGCACATTTCAGTCATGACTTGTCAATCAAAAGGTCAAGTAATTAAATATTTCTTTTCTTCCTTTTCTTTTTTTTTCTTCTGCTCGTATGACTCATTCAAATTGGGATTCCAGATTCATAGATGAATTATGTTGTCTTTTTTAGGATTACTTTAAAAACAAATATTAGATCGGTGTACTATCTTCAACGGGGCTACTTTTATCACCGGTCATCTTGTCGTTTTAATAAAAGCATCAATTTTGTCCCGTTTTAAAGAGAAGTAAATGAACTTTTTTTAATTGATCCATTATAAATCGTAACCTATAATGTTATTATTTGTTATCATTGATACCAGTAATTTGTATAATAATAGAGTCGCATTGTTTACTGTTGTGTATCGACAAATGTTTGATTTGTTCATAATTTTGTAAAAAAAATAAAATAAAAACACACTTTGGTATGAAACAGAATTTTAAAAACCTTCATTCGAACATTGCACTCTCATAAGACACATAATTATGAGACTATTAGGTACATGGGGTAGAGAAATGGTACAGATTTAGTCTGAAATGAACGAAAAACATATGGAATTTTTAAAGACACATGTGATATTGTAGAGGTTATTAATGGTCTTCCTGGAGGCACCGGCCCATTGTGAAAATATTTTCTGTTATGAACTTCGTGTTGCCAAAGAATAAATTTTGTAGATTACGTGTTGAGACAATTAAGACTATGTTTGTTGTAAGACAAAATTGTACCATGAAGTGTGAGATGTTTTCAATTATTGAAAGATCGACCAGCGACCATTACTTCAGCAGAGAAATGTTCATGGCACAGCTGTGGTGGAATACAGACCCACCTCTTCTTCTTCATCATCCCTTAACCCTGGGGGACGTTCGGGCACTACTGACAGACTTCGTCAACTTTCTACATTTCTCTTCATCTTCAGTCTTTTTTTTGTGGCGAGGGGAACTCTGCAATATCGAGGCCTGTCCATTCTCTTATGTTATCTTTCTATCACTTTCTCTGCCTGCCTCTTTGTCTCGCTCAGTTCCTTACAGATCAGTCTTTGCTAGGTCACATAATCCAGGCACGTTGCCAAATCATTTCATGTTGGATTTATTCACAATAGTCAACAGATCATCACGTACTACAACCCATCTCTATGTCTGCGTAAAATTGTGTATGAGTTCTGTCCTGAAGAACAGTGTTTCGCTCAATATTTTGATGTAATTAATATATTCTTCTTTTGTGTGCAGTCAAGAGTGGGGTCAAGATGGCGTCCGTATGTGGACAGTGTTTTCCGTTACAGCGTGTGTTGTTTCCAAGTACACCAGCTACACGCGGTGTGCTGCTTGGATTTAGTGTTCTGCTATTGCCTGTTGTGGTTGTTTAACCTCTGACAGGCTTGTGGTTGTTTAACCTCTGACAGGCTTGTGGTTGTCTAACCTCTGACAGGTTTGTGGGTGGTGGAAATTCTCGTTGTTACGTGGATATTTTCTTCTTTTCTATAGATTTAAACATATAGGTCATTGTTTTCACCATCGCATCGGCGAACGCCTTTATCCGACAGCAGCTTTCTCGTCCAACTCACTCACTGCCTCGTGAGAAGACTCGGGAGAGTTAGCAGGCTACGGACGTAAACCCAAAAAGAACATCCGGAGGAGGGACCCTAAGGCAGTCGGTGGTGTATTATCCATCTTCTGGCATCCCCTGTAGCTCAACTTTGTTTCCGAACGTAAGGACCTAGTCCCTCCGGAACGCTTCAAAGAGGAGACGAGAGTGGGGTAGTGCGTTTTGGACAAAGCATTATCTCCATATTATTGGCCCAGGCATAGCAAGCAAGCTGAAATGTTAGTTCCATCCTTGTTAGGACACAGCAGAAGGAAGACACGATCTCTCATACTCGGCACATGGAACGTTAGAACCATGTGTCCTAGATTAAATAACCTCACCTCACGAATGTAGAAAACATAAGGAAGACAGCCCTCATCGACATGGAGTTACAGAGACAACATGTTGATATTGCAGCCCTTCAGGAAACAAGGCTTGCAGATTGTGGTTCCGTCAAGGTAAAAAATTACATCTTTTTTCTGGCAGGGGCTAAAGCCTGAGCAGCCTCGCTTACATGAAGTGGGTTTTGCTGTGCATAATAAGCTCATACATTCTATAAACACCCCAAATGGTTCATCATAATGCATAATACCACTAAAAATCCACTCAAAAGATGGAACAACTAACATCATTAGCGCATATGCACCAACAATGTCAGCAACTACAACAGATAAAGGTCAATTTTACGAGATGCTCCAAGTTACCTTAGATTCAATCCCCAAAGCAGAACAACTCTACGTGCTGGCCGATCTAAACGCACGCATTGGATCTGACCATAATTCATGGCCGTCATGCCTAGGTCATCATGATATTGGCAAAATGAACGAAAATGGTCAGAGGCTTCTAGAATTTTATTCTCTTAACAACCTGTGTGCCACCAACACCTTTTTCAGTGTCAAGAATCGACAAAAGGCAACATGGCGCCACCCAAGGTCCGGGCATTGGCACCAGCTGGACTTTGTCCTAGTTCGCAGACAACACTTAAATACTGTTAAAATAACCAGAGAATACCATAGCGCAGACTGTGACACGGACAACACTTAAATAATGTTAGTGTAACCAGAGCATACCATAGCGCAGACTGTGACACAGACCATGCACTTGTCATTAGCAAAGTGAAGGTAACCACCAAAAGGTTTTACAAATCTAGAGAACCATCCAGGCCTAGGATCAATATCGCTGCAAACAAAATTATCTGTCAACCAAGTCCTGTTCACGAATACCTTCCAGAAATGCATGGAGAAAGCAGAAGACCCTGACAATATAGATGATTTTTTGGAACCGGCTAAAATCTCACATTATTGACTGTGCAATCTCTTCTTTTGGAAAAAAGCAACACTCCACTAAGGATTAGGTTCAAGAAAACTCGAGGAAACTCATGCCACTTGTAGAGAAGAAGTAGGCTTTCCTAGCCTTGAAGACTACCCATGCCAGAACACAAAAGACAAATTCAAACAAGCAGCAGTAAAAGTACAACGGGAATCAAGGAGATGTGCGAATGAGTACTGGTCAAATCTGTGCTCTACGATCCAGAAGACTTGAACTTGGCAATTTACGAACTATGTATAACAACATTAGGATTTCTCTAGGCCCAACAATCTCAAAAATTGCTCCCGCAAAAGATGCTAACGGTGAGTCTATCAGTGACAAAACTAAACAGCTGGAAAGATGGGTCGAACATTACTCAAGTCTCTATTCTGTAGACAGACCAGCAGGCCCACTCCTAGACCAGCTAGTCCCAAAATACTCAGTGCTGACTGAACTGGACAATAAACCTACTGAGAAAGAACTTCGTTATATCATCAGCGACCTCCCAAGTGTAAAAGCTTCTGGTAACGACAGCATCCCCGCCGAAATACTCAAGGAAAACCTTGAAACACTCATGCCCCACCTCTACAAACGTCTTGTCCAATGCTGGAGAAGTGGTGATATACCCAGGACAAGAAGATGCCAAGATTGTAACGTTATATAAGAATAAGGGGGGCAAGGGCGATTGCAACAATTATGCGGGTATTTCCCTCCTGAGTATAACTGGAAAGGCATCCGCAAAAATTGTTTTAAAGCGCCTGCATCAATTGGCGGAGGTATCCTTCCTGAGTCCCGGTGTGGGTTTAGAACTGAACGGTCAACCACGGATATGATTTTTACTCTCCACCAGTTGCAAGAAAAATGCAAGGAACAGAGAAAACCTCTATTTATAGCCTTTGTTGATCTCACAAAGGCGTTTGACACAGTGAACAGAGCAGGTCTATACAAGGTATTGGAAAATGTTGGCTGCCCTGGTACATTACTTAAGCTGATCACGTCGTTTCACGACAATATGTCTGCCATCATCCAGTTCGACAGTAGATCTTCCCAGCCCTTTGAGATGAACTGTGGAGTCAAACAAGGATGTGTCCTTGCCCCTACTCTATTCGGCATATTTTTCGCTGCCCTTAATGCGTTTGAAACCGTCTCTGGATACATCTTCATCCGTACAAGTTTTGACGGCTTTTTATTCAGTCTTGCACGTCTGAGGTCAAAATAAAAAACAACTGAGACCCTAATCAAGGAGTTTCTATTCGCTGATGATGCAGAACTTGTTGCTCATGATGAATCCGTCCTGCAGTCAATGATTGATAATCTAGCTAGATCATGTGAATTATTCTTCCTATCAATAAATATCCAGAAGACTGTGGTGCTTCAACAAGGTGTAGCCAGCCCCGCAGCTATATCATTAAATAACATACCTCTAGAACCTGTGAGAAAGTTAACTTATCTCGGTTCTACGGTCACAACCAATGTCTCCCTTGAAGAACAAATAAATTCCCGAATCGGAAAGGCACATTCCACATTCGGCAAACTTAAAGTTAGAGCATGGGCCAACACTAATTTAACACTCAAGACTAAGATTCAAATTTACCAAAGATGTGTGCTTAGTACACTTCTATACGGAACAGAAACTTGGACTACCTATGCAGGGCAGGAGAAAAGGTTAAACAGCTTTCATGTACGTTGCCTTATATTATGAACATCAACTGGCAGGACAAAGTAACTAACTCTAGTGTCTTACAACGAGCCAAACTTCCATCGATCATGGCAACACTTAGGATTCGTAGACTAAGGTGGGTGGGCCATGTAAGAAGAATGACAAACAAACGTTTTCCCAAACAAATATTGTATAGCGAACTTAAGGACGGAAAGAGACCAAAGGGCAGACTAGTGCTGAGATATAAGGATGTTTGCAGGGCTTCCTTGAGGAAATTTTCTATAAGTGAAAGGAACTGGGAAAATGTTGCTGCGGATCGTAGCACATGGAGAGTAAACATAAAAAATGGCACCGCAACTTTTGAGACAGTGCTGTTGTCAAATTCAGAAGACAAAAGGCGCAAGAGAAAGGAGACAAGGCCTGGTGCCGCGGGTACACCTTGCTCGTTCTGTGCATGAATCTGTCTGTCCAGGATTGGCAAATTCAGCCAGGAGAAAAGATGTTCAATAAAGCAGCACCCAGTATGAGACACTATTACTAATGCTTTACCAAACTACTGAATTTGTTTTTGATTGCTTGCTACCAACCGTCTGTCAAGACGCCAAAGGTCATATATACATATTCTTCTTTTATTTGTTATCTCCTGTATATGCGGTGATGGCGTGCGATAAATGGAATATTTAGGTTCTGTGATGTCTGTGAAAGCAAAATTACTTGAAGCGCAACAATATTTAGATTAAAGCAAGCAAATATTAATTAATTAATGTTTATACAGGGCCACAGTATAAATGTTTCGCCGTCGCGTGGTGACCTGACCATATTCTGGAGGTCACAGATGTACGAGACTTGTACCGCTCTCCAGACAAGGGCTTGGTAGGTCTAAACTGGAATTATGGGTAAGTTAATCTTTAGCAATGTTTACGTATTACTACCATTATCAGACGATCGAATTAACATAAATAAAGTGTCTGTTTTATAAGGATACAAAGTGTAAGCACTTTGGTCAATAAACATTGCGGACTCTTTCACGGGCAGTTAAAACAGAGTCATGGAAGTCTCTCTTTGTTTCCGTGTGGATTTGTCTGTTTACCCACTATAGCCATGTGGGTAATGCTCTTTACGTGTTATCTGGTTTATGTATATGTGCATGTGCCACAGAGAATAATTCTCTGTGGTTGAGGAGTTGGGACGGGATCTCATACTAAGCAAGCGGAGTTGGATTCGACAACTATATAGCCCATTCCAGTCAACGAAACTGGAAACGTTAAAAAACGTTAACTGGTTTGTTGACTTAAAGGAGAGCTTCAAATGTAGTTCATGCTCATTTTGAGGGGAGAGGGAAGAGAAAGAATGTTTAAAATAATAGAAGACTGTCTTATCTTCGAGTGTGCTTTATAGAGAATATGGACTTAGTTCTCCCCTATTTTATTTGCCGGTGAGTCAATGGGACATTTTCGGGTGGCCAGCCAGCTACCCATTTAAAGATGGGTGAACATTGAAAAGAGTCGGTTGGGGATATCAGGATGGATTGTGGTCTAGAGGTAAGATGCTGGCCTCTGGGCAAGAACGTCACGAGTTCGAATCCCGCTAAAGAAGATGGGAATTTTTTTCTTCGAATATGTGGTTTCCTCGTGGATTTACTCTTCCCCGGTCTCTGGGTAACTGAATCTAATATCTAGCTCTCTTGGATTTACTCTTCCCCGGTCTCTGGGTAACTGAATCTAATATCTAGCTCTCTTGGATTTACTCTTCCCCGGTCTCTGGGTAACTGAATCTAATATCTAGCTCTCTTGGATTTACTCTTCCCCGGTCTCTGGGTAACTGAATCTAATATCTAGCTCTCTTGGATTTACTCTTCCCCGGTCTCTGGGTAACTGAATCTAATATCTAGCTCTCTTGGATTTACTCTTCCCAGGTCTCTGGGTAACTGAATCTAATATCTAGCTCTCTTGGATTTACTCTTCCCCGGTCTCTGGGTAACTGAATCTAATATCTAGCTCTCTTGGATTTACTCTTCCCCGGTCTCTGGGTAACTGAATCTAATATCTAGCTCTCTTGGATTTACTCTTCCCCGGTCTCTGGGTAACTGAATCTAATATCTAGCTCTCTTGGATTTACTCTTCCCCGGTCTCTGGGTAACTGAATCTAATATCTAGCTCTCTTGGATTTACTCTTCCCCGGTCTTTGGGTAACTGAATCTAATATCTAGCTCTCTTGGATTTACTCTTCCCCGGTCTTTGGGTAACTGAATCTAATATCTAGCTCTCTTGGATTTACTCTTCCCCGGTCTTTGGGTAACTGAATCTAATATCTAGCTCTCTTGGATTTACTCTTCCCCGGTCTTTGGGTAACTGAATCTAATATCTAGCTCTCTTGGATTTACTCTTCCCCGGTCTTTGGGTAACTGAATCTAATATCTAGCTCTCTTGGATTTACTCTTCCCGGTCTTTGGGTAACTGAATCTAATATCTAGCTCTCTTGGATTTACTCTTCCCCGGTCTTTGGGTAACTGAATCTAATATCTAGCTCTCTTGGATTTACTCTTCCCCGGTCTTTGGGTAACTGAATCTAATATCTAGCTCTCTTGGATTTACTCTTCCCCGGTCTCTGTGTAACTGAATCTAATATCTAGCTCTCTTGGATTTACTCTTCCCAGGTCTCTGTGTAACTGAATCTAGTATCTAGCTCTCTTGGATTTACTCTTCCCAGGTCTATGTGTAATTGAATCTAGTATCTAGCTCTCTTGGATTTACTCTTCCCAGGTCTCTGTGTAACTGAATCTAGTATCTAGCTCTCTTGGATTTACTCTTCCCAGGTCTCTGTGTAATTGAATCTAATATCTAGCTCTCTTGGATTTACTCTTCCCCGGTCTTTGGGTAACTGAATCTAATATCTAGCTCTCTTGGATTTACTCTTCCCCGGTCTTTGGGTAACTGAATCTAATATCTAGCTCTCTTGGATTTACTCTTCCCAGGTCTCTGTGTAACTGAATCTAGTATCTAGCTCTCTTGGATTTACTCTTCCCAGGTCTCTGTGTAATTGAATCTAGTATCTAGCTCTCTTGGATTTACTCTTCCCAGGTCTCTGTGTAATTGAATCTAGTATCTAGCTCTCTTGGATTTACTCTTCCCAGGTCTCTGTGTAATTGAATCTAGTATCTAGCTCTCTTGGATTTACTCTTCCCAGGTCTCTGTGTAATTGAATCTAGTATCTAGCTCTCTTGGATTTACTCTTCCCAGGTCTCTGTGTAATTGAATCTAGTATCTAGCTCTCTTGGATTTACTCTTCCCAGGTCTCTGTGTAATTGAATCTAGTATCTAGCTCTCTTGGATTTACTCTTCCCAGGTCTCTGTGTAATTGAATCTAGTATCTAGCTCTCTTGGATTTACTCTTCCCAGGTCTCTGTGTAATTGAATCTAGTATCTAGCTCTCTTGGATTTACTCTTCCCAGGTCTCTGTGTAATTGAATCTAATATCTAGCTCTCTTGGATTTACTCTTCCCCGGTCTTTGGGTAACTGAATCTAATATCTAGCTCTCTTGGATTTACTCTTCCCCGGTCTTTGAGTAACTGAATCTAACATCTAGCTCTCTTGGATTTACTCTTCCCCGGTCTCTTGGTAACTGAATCTAATATCTAGCTCTCTTGGATTTACTCTTCCCATGTCTCTGTGTAATTGAATCTAGTATCTAGCTCTCTTGGATTTACTCTTCCCCGGTCTTTGGGTAACTGAATCTAACATCTAGCTCTCTTGGATTTACTCTTCCCCGGTCTTTGGGTAACTGAATCTAACATCTAGCTCTCTTGGATTTACTCTTCCCAGGTCTCTGTGTAACTGAATCTAATATCTAGCTCTCTTGGATTTACTCTTTCCCGGTCTCTGGGTAACTGAATCTAATATCTAGCTCTCTTGGATTTACACTTCCCCAGTCTCTGGTTAACGGAATCTAATATCTAGCTCTCTTGGATTTACACTTCCCCGGTCTCCGGGTAACTGAATCTAATATCTAGCTCTCTTGGAAATCAGAGAAAAACAGGTTTCATGAGCATGTTAAAGAACCCTTGGTCTTCCAAGGTCGAGAAGAGTAGAACAAAAATGACCGCTGCCAGGGCACAAACTGTTACGCAATCACCAATGTAGAAGACGGATGTGTCGAGCCTAAAGACGCAGATATTGGGACTTTTCCTTACACTATCGATACAATGCATCATGCCCATTTAATGGTTAAATTCTGATGTAGAAGAAGGAGGGTATATCTTGTTCTGACAAGTTCACTAACCATTGCTCCACAGCTTTCAAACCTGTTCATGGAAACCGTGATGACTAAGTGATGTTCAGAATGACAGAACTAAATATATGACTTGCCCTACAAACGCGTTGGTTCGTGAACAATTGCAAGCATGTATAAGGAGTCAAGATATGTCTACCAACATATTGTGAAAACCATTGTTCTATAGTCCTTTCAGAAATTCATAATCACACCTGAATTAGCTTTGCGTGATAACCGCTTGTTATTTTGGTTTCACATTTTGCATGCATTCTTAGAATATTGATGACGCAAAGATTTTGGTATTTTTTATTCCACAAACACAACAGATTTTGCACATCAGCGAATTCCTTTGATCTTTTATGACGATATCACACAAGTTGATTCAAATTTTAGAGTTTACAGTAATCGTGATAAATTTTCCAGCTTACTGCAATTCTTGTCAGAGGCGTATCTACATAGTGCTTAATTGTGTGTGTTGTTCGTTATGTGTATTTGCAAACATGAATTCAATTGGTTACAATTAGTCTTGTCCTTCGGTCACCATTAGACCCCAGGACGTCCTAACTGCAGCTGGAATTGAATTCATATTAATTGTAATCATTCCGAATCTGACGATTCCAAGAGGTTGATAATCATTACTGGCTGGACAAATAGTAATCCATCTCGTTTCCAGTACTCATCTTCCACCAACAGTTTTTCAGAAAGTGAAGCCGGGTCCTCGCACAATCTTTCATAGAGTACTTTTAGAAATGTCAATATTGCAGTCTGCATGCAATTTTAATTTCAAATTCCTGAGAGTAACAAGTACATTATTAGAAAACATTTTCAATATCTCACGTTTTATGACATCCATGTCAAAGCTGTCGACTTTCCTTTTCCTTCCTTGATTGACATGAGTGCACTCTGAGTCTTGTTTAATCCAACGAGAAAATGACGATCTATTAAGACCAAGCGCGAGTTGCGTTCGTATCTCTGGGTCATGAATATCACAATATAAATGCCCCATCTTGGATTCCCTAAGGAAGTGCTGATATAGTAAAACAGTAACCTTTTGCATAGTTATAAATTTGCATTTCAAACTCATTGTAATTTAGATATAAATGTTGGTATTTAAAGTCAACAAATTGTCTATTGAGTCTTCACAAAATTAATAAAGATACGCCTTCCCTAGGTAATTAATGCTAAGGCCGTGGTGCGTCATGTCGTTCAATAACAATTCAGTTTTGTGCACGGGATTTTCCTGAAGTTAGTGTTTCTGCAATAGCCAAACTATTTTACGTGAACGACCGCACCAAATTAATGTATATATCCTAAAATGGTGTCAAATTCGAACACGGTGAATTTAATATATCCTAAAGAAGAAAACATTTAAACAAGATCAAATTTCTCAGAGCAAAAATATTTCTATAACGTCATCAATATTCTAAGATTCCATGAATAATGTGAAACCAAAATAACAAGCGGTTATCACGCAAAACTAATTCAGGTGTGATTATGAATTTCTGAACGGACTATAAGTATAATTTTATAGCGTCACTGGAACCTTAGTTTAAATGCTGTTAAAGGAGAATTGTTAAATACGAAGGTAGAGGGCACTCTAAGTACGACTTTGCTTCTTCATTTTAAAATCATTTCCTTCTTTTGGGCTTTAAATAAAAGTATATCTTATACTTCCTTCACATGTCAGCCCTGTACATTTAATACCAACCAGAAGTTTGTTTTACACGACACGATAAGAGCGTTTGTCCTGTCATAATCACTTCTTTTTTCAAGCATGCTAGGACAGGCGATCGAACAGGTAAATTCTCGCACAAAACCAATCAATGTTATTAATTACGATTGCATTTATTTACTTTTTTTCTTTCTTTTGATACTTCTTTTTTTTTATTTTTTATTTTTTTTTTTGCAAACTGTGGCTCAGTAAAACATTCTCAACTTAAAATTGGACAAAAAAATAAGTGAATGTTTTCTACAGGCCTTAATGTTATTGTGGTATACGATGATAGTGCTCGTATGTTTTAATGGCCAGTTTTCAATTTTATGTGTCAAGTGAACGGTATCACTTCAATCTGTTCTACTTTCTCAGAAAAAAATACACAAATGTGTAGTCATTTGAGAGTGGTTTTTTTTTTTTTTTTTTTTTTTTTTTTGTACAGATTTTTGATAAACCATAAACAAACAACAGAAAATACAGAAAGCATTAGGCAGTCCTAACATGGGTCGAAACCGTACTTCTTGACACATCGTCACGCCACGAGAGACTTACATTTCAACACACTGCATTCTAAGCAATCTAAAAAAGTGGCATTTACTAGACAAGAGATGCTACTTTCATGGAAGTCTTGAGAAAAAACAGTAGCAACCTTCTTAGTTATTTAGCTGGTACTCTTTGCTACTTGGTTACAACTGGCAAAATAAAAGGAAAGAGAGATCGCGGACGACAAAGAGAGAAAATACTGGATAGCTTGGTGTCATGGCATGGAAAACAATCAACAACAGAACTCATACGATGCGCTGTGGATAGAAGATTGTGGAGGGACATGATCGCCAACGCCAACCGGTACGGCACATGATGATGATGATGAGTCTTTGCTGGTAAATGAAAAAAGGTGCCGTGAAGTTCTGATCTGTAGATGTATGTAGAATAGATACCGTTATATTTGATATCTTCCATGTTGCACTTTGCAAACATCAACTTTCAATTAAACAAAAAAGTCTTATGTAGATCTAAAACAGGTATCTAATATACTATGAATTATCATGTGCAACGATTACATTTATGACATTGTGAAGACCAGATGTATAGTAATGTGTATTTACCATCGACGTGTAAAGGTATTTATTTCTCCCTCTAACTAACCGTTATAGTTCTACAAGTCCCTTCCACTAGTATAATTTTGAACTCCTTCCAACCACACACTCCCCCGACGTCAGCACGTGCCATATTTTAAGAAAATGCTGATATAATCAAAGTAAAAATGTTTCATGGTATTATGGTCGCATTTATAAAAAATCTTGCATTCTTCATGTGTGCACGTTTTTCAACAGTGTAGTCTAGAGAGAAACAGATGACAGAATATACATGGAAAACAAACCAGTAGAAGCGATGGATCCACTTTATCTATCTTGGAAGTCACATTGATCGGGAAGGGGATACAAGTAAAGAAATTATAATCAGAATAGCTAAAGCAGCAATGTCTTTCAGAAGCCTTGAAAAGTTGTGGAAATCAAAACTGATCAGCACAAACACAAAACTTAGACTATTCTAAGCAAACGTACTATCAGACCTTACGTACGCATGTGAGAGCTGGAAAACAACAGGAGACATAGAAACAAAGTTGAACGAAATCGAAAATAAATGTCTGAGGAAAATATTTGGTATAGAGTGGAACGAATTCAAAACAAACGAGGAAATTAGAGAAATCGCCAATCAACCACTAATATCTTCAGTAATAAAGAAAAGACGATGGGCATGTAATGAGGAGAGATAATAACCGAATAACAAATCAAGCCCTCACGTGGGAAACAACAGATAAGAGGAAAAGAAGTTGACCCAGAGAGACACTGAGAAGAACATTGATCAGAGAGGCAAGAGCAGCGGGAATTGGTTCCCTCAATGAGATAGCGTTGTTTGCACAGAACAGAGACAAGTGGCGAGATTTGATAAAAGATCTGTACAAAGATTGAAAACTGCTAGAATAAAAATTTAGATAAAAGAAGGAGTATCTGGGTCTATGCCATATGGCCGGCTACGGCTCGAAGGGTAAAAAGACAGACAGACAGACAGACAGACAGACAGACAGACAGACAGACAGACAGACAGACAGACAGACAGACAGACAGACAGACAGTCTATATCGAAATCGTTCTCAACTGATCGCACTCAGTAGCTTACCTACAACCGTTCTTGGTTTATTATACATATGGTTCGATTAATTTCATTTCTGAGAAAGTTCTTTTGGAACTGGCGGATGAAAGAGATAAATAAAAACACATTAATTTGATAATTCTCTGGTAGTTTCCAACAACTGAAGCAAATCTAAAATGTACAGTTTCCAATCATTATTATGTTTCTTATACATTGTTCCTTATACAATGTTCCTTATACAGTGTTCCTTATGCAATGCTCTTTATACAATGCTCCTTGTACGATGCTCCCTGTACGCAGTTCCTTGTACGATGTTCCTTGTACGATGTTCCTTGTACGATGTTCCTTGTACGATGCTCATTATACAATGCCCCTTATACAATGCTCCTTACACAATGCTCCCTATACGATACACCTTATATAATGTTCTTTATATGATGCCCCTTATACGATGCTCTTTATACTAAATTCTTTTCCTAATGTTTCTTAGACGATGCACCTTATGCAATGTTCCTTATACAACGTTTCTTATTCAATGTTCATAATGTAATATTCTTCAAACAATATTCCATACACAATGTTTCATATACAATGTTCCTTATACAGTGTTCCTTATACAATGTTCCATATACAATGTTCTATATACAATCTTCCTTATACAATGTTCCTGATACATTGCACCAAAGGTTGTTTGTTTGACGATCAAAGTTGCAACATTGAGTTCCCTTAGCTCGCCCTATGTGCCGAGTTTATTGATAAACCATATCGTCACAATTGTCAGTATAATGGCTAGATTTAGTGAAAGTAAATAACTGGCGAGATTTGTTTATTTTTAATAGCACTTACTTACTAACTAACTAATTAACTAACTAACTAACTAACTAACTAAGTAACTAACTAACTAATTAACTAACTAAGTAACTAAGTAACTAACTAACTAATTAACTAACTAACTAAGCAAGTAACTAATTAGCTAAATAATTAACTAACTAACTAAATAATTAACTAATTAACTAACTAATTAACTAACTCACTAACTAAACTACAATGGGCAGAAGTGTTATAAAATATTTCACCAGCTGAAAATCATACACAGGTGTTGCTGCATGGGATGACGAAATGGAGTAATGAAAAGGCAAGAGAAAGAATAAGATAATGTAAATTGGCGATACAACGAGCGGAGATGTTGGGTTGATGCTTAAACCTATCAGAACATTAAAGTTATCAGCACAACCGATAAACAACATCGTGGGTAGAAGATTGTGGCGAGTCAATATCATTTATAGCAGTCGGCACCGTATTTGAAGAAAAGTAAAGTCTTCATCAAGTAGGCATTGCATTCATTGTGCTGGAGCTCTGGCAATTTACAAATGTTATCATTTATATATATATATATATATATATATATATATATATATATATATATATATATTACACCTTTTTATTGTTGCTATAGACTTTGCGCTCGTGTATGGGTGTGTGTCGGCGCGCGTGTTATTTGTTCGTATTATCACAACCATCACAGTGACTTTGATGTAAATAGAACAGGACTGATTAGGTAACGCTAGTAAAAAAGTCAAGAGCTCCATCACACCAAGTGGCCTATAGGGAATATGGTGTTAGTGACCATACTTTTTATAGACCTTTGGCACATGATTATTTTGGGTAATGTGGTCGGTTTTACGCCCGCGCTGCTTTACCTGCTTTACTTTCACAGAAGAAAAAAAATCGGTACCCATTTAAGGCTGGGTGAACTCTGAAGCCGTCGATCAGAATTGAATCCGACCTATTGTCCTTTAGAGTCCAATTCACTAACCACCGAGCTATCGAGTTAACGCTATTATGTGTCTTGAAATAATCTCGTAGACATCCTCTTCAATGGCTGAGATATGATCCATGTTTGTGCTTGAGCAGGTTCACCGTGACATCGACACGTAGAAATAGTGCTCCCGCGTGTGTGTACGTGTGTGTGCGTGTATATGTGGAACAAAAGAGAAAGACGTTATCGTTTTTATTATTATTGTTTGGGACAATAATAATGGAATCCGTCATACTCTTAAAAATAATGTTTAAATGATAATGTGCAGTTCATTTGTAATATCCATTTTTAACCTTCTTAATGATAATCCCTTAACTGTTTTATTTTAATATTAACCTCATTTTAATTCCACTTTCGTTTTTTTCCTAATTTTTTCATCTCTCCGCACTTTCGTATCTTTTCCCTCCCCACTCCCATTTTCAATTCCTATTTCATCTTATCCTTGAAGGCAGTAAATGCTGGCGACGGCGACTACATAAAAGTCAAACAGCAAATAAATGCAGTTGTCATTGGAGAACATACAGGAATCCGTCACCAAGATATTTAAATAATTTATAGAAAGAGATATACATCACAGTGCAACAGGAGTTTGAAATATTATAATAAGTCATCTTCTTTCTTCATCTTCTTTCTTCATCTTCTTTCTTCATCTTCTTTCTTCATCTTCTTTCTTCGCCGACGACCTTGCTACTCCAGTGAAGCGCATTTATTACGATATTTCACAATTTCCAGTGAATCTGCGACAATATTTTGCCCCGTTTGACCCAGGGCATCCGGCTTCATTGTGACATATCTTTAGCACCTGGCTTGCTTTCTGTTTCCGATTCTACTCACCTAGCCTGACATTCTAGCATGTTTCAGAGACTATACACTTGGATACAAAACAGATTTAGGCCTGGTTCGCTAAGATGCTAAAGATCAGCAAAGCTTTGATAATTTGTATCAACACAGACATTTCATCCAGGCCTATTAGTAATACTAAACAGCAACAATAACTTACAAAATGATGTTCCTGCTTTGTGAATAAGTCAAACAAACCAACATATCGACTTAAAAGGTCTAAAAGGAGAAAAAAAAAACATATAACAATTTCTTTTTTCATGCAATTGAAATTGATTTGTTAATTATTTTATCCACTCAAAAACTTGGAATATTTTTACAAGAACAAAAGTATTTCAGTTCTTGACGATATTCACCGATCTATAGAAATTTGAATAATAAAACAAAGAATATCCTGAAGCGAAACAAACAACAATTGAGAAATTTATCACAAAATGACCACAAGATCTTCTATTAATAAGCAACACTAAAGGCCACTGCAACGCAAAATTGAAACAAGACAATCTTAAAGAAAAGACTAGACCATTATTTTTTTTTTCTTTCCATCTGTTTTTCTATATTTTCAACTTATAATACATTTTTTTTTAAATTTACTGTGCTGTAGTTAACGCATAAGGAATGCTTATTTGTTTATATTATCTGTGTCCTCGAAAAAGACCATATTTTATACTGAAATGTCATGTAACGTTTTATGTCGTCATTTATTACCAGTAAAGCTGTCAACATATATTTTTCTCGTTTTCTTATGCTCAAGCCTCTACCAGCGTTATTTCTATGTCTCCATATCAGAAACGACAATTCATATCCTACACGATTGTGGTATGCGTTTTGACTCCTTCCTCTCTTTCGTTCATCCGATGACTGCTAAAGGAAATGATATCCTCTTCATCATGGACAAGAGTAATAATATATATATATATATATATATATATTATATATCATGAACAAATAAAATGATAACAAAGTTTAACTTTTTGAACAAATGCGTTATTCCAGCGCTTTGTACTATCAACCACTTGCATTTATTTTAAATATATAACCTTTCAAAACCACAACCAAATATGTTGGGAAAAGTGGAAAGGGCACGTGTTAACATTCGTATTTTTTTCCATAATATTTCTTAACTACACCAACCTTGAATTAAAGTCGACGGCCACAACATAAATAATTTGCGATATGCGGATGACACAGTCTTAATAGCAGAGACAGAGAATGAACTACAAGAAATTATATACATAAAAGTAAAAGAAATCGACAAAAGAGGTCTGTCTGAATAGTAAGAAAACAGAAGTAATGGATATATCGAAGAAACAATCATCACCAGCCTGCAGCATAAAAATAAACAGGACAAATCTGAAACAAGTGCAACGCGTCAAATACTTGGGTACAATAATAACATCCGATGGAAGATACACCACAGAAATAAAAAGCAGAATAGCTCAGGCCAAAATAGCGTTTCAGAAAATGAAAAATATCTTATGCAACAAATCGATGTCAATAGAAGTGAGAAATAGAGTTCATCGGTGTTATATAGAACCAATTCTGACCTATGGAAGCAAATCATGGACAGTAGACAAACAAATGAAAAGACGATTAGAACCCACACAAATGGGATTTCTCCGAAGAATGTTGAAAGTTCCCTGGACAGCTAAAAAGACCAAAGAGGAAGTTCTCAAGGAGGCCAACACAAAAAGGGAACTTCTTAAGAACATCAGAAAGAAACAATCAACATTTTTCGGGCACATCATGAGAAGAGGAAGGTTGGAATACTTGGTTACAACTGGCAAAATAAAAGGAAAGAGAGATCGCGGACGACAAAGAGAGAAAATACTGGATAGCTTGGTGTCATGGCATGGAAAAGAGTCAACAACAGAACTGATACGATGCACTGTAGATAGAAGATTGTGGAAGGACATAATCGCCTACGTCAACCGGTATGGTACATGATGATGATGATAATGCCTACAAGATGCACTTGTTACATACCATCATAACAAACAGATATTCAAATCAATCAGAGAACCACAAGCCCCAAATCAGGATGCATTTCATAATATAAATAGATGGGAACAAGTTATCATTACACACCTCAGAACAGGACACAATCGACTCCACAGTCACATGTATACAAAATTCAAGATCGGCACCTCAACTAGATATACATGTGGACGGGCACCCCAGACTGCCGAACACATACTTCACGCCTGTACTGAGTATAGTAGACTGGGGAAAATCTATTGGTCCATAGATATAACACTACAGACAAAACTATATGGAATATGGGCCACTGCAAGAATTACACAAAACAGTAAAATTAAAATTTATACAGGAAACAACATTGCAGATATAGACAATACTTTAGGCGAACGAAAGATATATATATATATATATATATATATATATATATATATATATATATATATATATATATATATATATATATATATATATACCTTATTCACTTTTATGCCAGCCTCAACTATTCAGATTACTATAAAGCACGAGTCAAAATATATCTAAACAATGATCAGTAATGTTTTTTTTTTTTTTTCACTTCTCTACTAGACTAGGTAGATTCGACAACTCGTCATATTTAATCTTACAACACACTTGGTGGGTTACAGTATGATTGAAAGCCTCGACGAAGCAATATTGCCGGCAGACATTGAGTCGATTCCCGATGGTGCAATGAAACGACTACAAACAATACTGGAGGATTGTGGGGGCGCGGGGGAGAATAGCAAGAACTGAGAACAAAAGAAGCCAGAAATTTAGCAAAAAAGAGAACAAATCCTGAAGCTAACATTTCACTTAAAGCTACTGCTGTAAAAAATAAAAAAATAAAAAACATACACGGAATAAGATCACTAGGGAATGCTGAAAGGAAAATACAGCCAATCTGAACCTAGACAGCGAGGAAAAAACATTGTAGAAGCTGGTCACAGCCTTAAATAATGAAGGTGACAGCAACAAATAAATTACAATAATACATCACGCAAATTGCTTTCGGGAAAGAGCGCCGCAAACATATAGATAAATTACTGTGCTTGCGCATGTCATTTTGATATACTAACATAAGGGGAAAAAATGTCATAAGTAATGAGCACACATTCTTCGACAACACTAACTGCAGCAGAAGAACACATTATGACAAATATAACCATGCTAAAAATTTAGGAGACAATGAGATCGCTAAAAAAATGTAATCACCATAAAAAATGGAGTATTAAATGAATTAATATTAAGATAATAAAAGCAACGGGAAAAAAGGAAAAGCTTCGGCCTATACTAAATTATAGATGGAAAAAAATAATGGTGCCACAACCTTGAAAAGAAGCAACACACTAATTACAATATCATGCGTAGAAGATAAAAGAAGCAACACTGATTCCAATAGCATACATAGAAGATAAAAGAAGCAACACTGATTCCAATATCATACATAGAAGATAAAAGAAGCAACACTGATTCCAATATCATACATAGAAGATAAAAGAAGCAACACTGATTCCAATATCATACATAAACGATAAAAGAAGCAACACACTAATTACAATATCATGCAAAGAAGATAAAAGAAGCAACAGTGATTCTAATATCATGCGTAGAAGATAAAAGAAAGAATACTGATTCCAATATCATACGTATAAGATATAAGAAGCAACACAGATTACAATATCATGCATAGAAGATAAAAGAAGCAACACTGATTACAATATCACTGGTAGAACACTATAAATGGGCAGACCAGCAGAAAAAAAACATTAGAGCAGGTCATCTTCCAAGGAGTTCTGACACCAACATTAACACTTGTACATAGACGACATTAATTACAGAGAGAATCCCAAAAAGACTTCATAGCCCTGTATACCTCTGAAGCAGACACAGCGACAAAACGTACCCGAATCCAGCAGGCTCTGTCTTTACTAGAAAACTGGGCACTTGATTGGCCAGGTAAAATTAATTAAGCAAAAACAACACATGGAGCCGCGATAGCTCAGTGGTTAGTGAACTGGACAACCACGGACAAGGGGTAGGGTTCGATCCCAACCGACGGCTTCCGGATTCACCCAGCCTTAAATGGGTACCGGATTTTTTCTGGGAAAGTAAAACAGCACTGGCGTAATACTGACCACATTACCCTAAAAATCATGTGCTGAAGGTCTGTAAAATATAGGGTCACTAACACCATATTTCCCTATACGCCACTTGGCGTGACGGGGTACTTTACTTTTTTTTACTTTTACACATAATGCATTCTCACTCTCAAACAAACCACGGTGTCTCAAATTAAAACATATTGGAAGAATTTACGCCAGAATATGAAAACC
Organism: Megaustenia siamemsis; assembly: GCA_032433765.1. Lineage (NCBI taxonomy): Eukaryota > Metazoa > Mollusca > Gastropoda > Stylommatophora > Ariophantidae > Megaustenia > Megaustenia siamemsis. Next base: position 68,366,409 of record JAVIAB010000092.1, on the reverse strand, counting down.
CAAAAAACCTGGACATCACAGTAGACAGATTTTTGACATGGAAAACCCAGACAAGAGGAATCAAAGAGCAAGGAAACGTGTGGTAATTATGGGAACACTATCTGGTACAACTTGCAGAGCAGATGAGAGGTCTAAAGAAACATTACGTGGGGCGGGCTGGACAAGTCCTGGAGTATGGTATTGCAGCATGGGCAACAACATCGACGGCAATTTTGTTTAAGATCAACAGACTCCAAAAATAAGATATCGGAGACATAAGTGACGGCGTGAGATCAACGTCCATTACAGATCTGGGAAAAAATTACACATTTACAACCAGTGGAATACATAGGAAAGAATAGCAGAACCACACTACAAGATGAACAATTCAGGAGGCCGTCTAATTATTTAATGAACCAGAGAAATAATGGCAATGGAGACTGTAGACAAAAACGGAACAACTTTGTGAATAAACAAACTCAGAAAGCGGAACTAGTAAACTCTATGACACCAGTTAAACCAAGTAAACATTAATACAAACACTAAGGTAGAGAATACTGCACCATCCTGATCTGATATAGAGCAGCATTCTCGATATAGTGAGAAAAACAGCTATAATGGAGAACCCAAAAAAAATACATTTAAGATCATCATCATCATCATCATCGTGTGCCCTCTCCGCAACGAAGGTTGGCTACCATAGATCGACATTCTACTCTCTTTCTTGCTTTGATGGTGCAGGCTGACATAGATTGACTTGTCCATCTTTTGATGTTACTCGTCCATGTTATTCTTGGTCTGCCTCTGCCTCTTTTACCTTGTATTTTTCCTTCCAATATTACTTTTAGTAGGCTGTTGTGTCTTTTAACATGCCCCAACAATGTAGTTTGTCTTGTCTTAATTGTGTTCAGCAGTGTTCTTTTTATTTTCAGTTGTTTTAAAACTTCATCGTTTGTTATCTTTTGTTTCCATCCAATTCTACCTATTCTTCTATAAATCCACATTTCAAAGGCTTCAATTTTCTGTTCTGTTTTCTTGTCCAATGTCCATGTTTCTGCACCATACAGGAATATTGAGAAGATGTAACATTTTGCCATTCTTAGTTTCAGCCCTGTTGATATTTGTTTTGTTAGTATATTTTTCATGGCATTAAAATTACTTTTTGCCATACCTATTCTTTTGTTTATTTCAGTTTTGCATTTTCCATCATTGGTTATAGTATGTCCTAGGTAGTTGTAACTCTGGACTGTCTCCAGATGTGTTCCCTCAACTGTGATATTTAATTGTAGGTCTTGAGAATTTTCTTGCTTTATGATCATAGTTTTAGTCTTTTTTATATTCATTTCTAGTCCATATTTTTTGCTTGTTGTGTTTACCACATTAAGCAATTGTTGTAGGTCTTTAGGATTTTCTGCTAGTAGAACAGTATCATCAGCATATCTTAGGTTATTGATTATCTTTCCATTAATGTTTAGACCTGGTATCTCTAAGATGTTTTTTAAAGATTTGCTCAGTGTATAGATTGAACAAGCTTGGTGATTGGATGCATCCTTGTCTTACTCCTCTTTTTTTATGTCCATGGGTGTAGAGTTCTCCTTGTTATATCTTATTATTGCTGTTTGCTCCCAGTACAAATTACATATTAGTCGTATGTCTGCGACGTCTAGATTTATATCCTTTAGGCAGTCTATAAGTTGGTTAAGGTGTATTCTCTCGAAAGCTTTGGTGTAGTCTATAAAGCAGGCATATATTAGTTTGTTTACTTCTGTGTACTTTTCAATCAATGTTCTCATGCTGAATATGGCTTATTTTGTCCCACTGTTTTTCTTGAATCCAAATTGTTGCTCCCCTAATTCAGTATTGATTTTATTCTGAATCCTTCCCTGTATAACTTTTAGTAAAATTTTTGTTACATTTTAGATACATTAAAATAAAACATTACCCAAATTCATCCTGGGCGCATACCTTGGCGGGTGGATCAGCAATCAGTGCAACGGGAAACGGAGAAGAGGGAATCTTCGTTTGCTTAAGAAAATGAAACAGAAAAGACTGGTGGCAACATGAAAATACTCAAGTAGCTTAAGGCAGAGGCTGAACCGAAAACTTGCAACTGAAACTCATTTGAAAGAGAAAATAAAGATCACAGACAAGGGAAATAAATATAACTTTTGTAACACCATTTTGTTATAATAGTCATTTCCCTTACTCCCACATATTGTGAAAGTATGTGGTGCTTGTGTGTTGTATATGAACTTGTGTGTATCTATCTATCTATCTATCTATCTATCTATCTATCTATCTATCTATCTATCTATCTATCTATCTATCTATCTATCTATCTATCTATCTATCTATCTATCTATCTATCTATCTATCTATCCATCTATCCATCCATCCATCCATCCATCCATCCATCCATCCATCCATCCATCCATCCATCCATCCATCCATCCATCCATCTATCTATCTATCTATCTATCTATCTATCTATCTATCTATCTATCTATCTATCTATCTATCTATCTATCTATCTATCTATCTATCTATCTATCTATCGATCTATCTATCTATCTCACTGTGTGTTTGTGTGTGCTGGATTTGAGGCACCATACGAAGGGTGGCTACCAACCTAATCAAATGGAGGAACTTCGTTGCTGCCGCACAAGACGCCGAATGCATGTCCGTCCAAGACAGAGCAGAAAAACAGTTTTCAAGTTTTCTGCACTGTTTTCCTTTTGCATTCAAACCCACCCTAAACACTGAAAGAACGCAACCTCATATCAATTGTGTTGTTTTTGTTGACTGGAAGAATCTTTAGAAAATATGTGACCTACATACACTGTTGCTTGCTTACGTTCGCTCGATGACTAAAGTGTTCTAGAGTATTCGTAGACTGTAGAATTCCTCTTCGTCATCCGTCCTTAAAAGAACGTTAAGTGGGCGTGTCTGCATTGTGTTGTGGTTTACAGTGCAACTGTTATATTTGCGCCTTTCGGCCCAACACATCCGACTTCAGCACGACATACACTGTTATAAGTTCATTCACTATTTTGTTCATATCTTCACCATCTTGGGGTGATGATGATGGTGGTGGTGCTGGAGACCACCTCACTCCCCCTCTCCTATTTTAGCTCCTTGATAGATCTGTCTCAACAGACTCACTAATGAGATGAGACTTGCTGTGGTCCTCTGAGTGGTTGTACCTCTTCTCCTTCTTCGCTTCCATCCGGTGACTAAAGAATAGCTAGACGTCTTCATCATCCGTCCTTAAAAGAACGTTAAGTGGGCGTGTCTGCGTTGTGTTGTGGTTTGCAGTGTAACTGTTATATTTGCGCCTTTCGGCCTCACACATCCGACTTCAGCACGACATACACTGTTATAAGTTCATTCACTATTTTATTCATATCTTCACCATCTTGAGGTGATGATCGTGGTGCTGGAGTCCACCTCACTCCCCTATTTTTAGCTCCTTGATAGATCTGTCTCAACAGACTCACTAATGAGATGAGACTTGCTGTGGTCCTCTGAGTGGTTGTACCTCTTCTCCTTCTTCGCTTCCATCCAGTGACTAAATGAATAGCTAGACCTCTTCATCATCCGCCCTTAAAAGGATGTTAAGTGGGCGTAAGTGCGCTTTGTTGATAAATTTGCAGCAAAACTGTGACACTTCGCCTTTTAGCCCAAAACATCCGTCTTCGAAATGGCTCTTTTTAGGTACTGGGCTGCTTTCACTCTCGGTCTCTAATCGTTTCGCCAGATTAGACTGGTTAGTCTGTTACTAGAGGTGGAGTAGGGCCTGAATTGTTCTCGTTAACCGATCCTAGCGCAAGCCGCCAGCGATGAGTCGCTGGCAACAATGACTGTAGCGCACCTTTACCTCCCTCACCAAGTTATCTAGGGTCTTCTCTCTTTGTCGCACGTGATATCTCTTTCCCTATATTTTGCCAGATGCAAACAAATATTCCAAATTTCCTCTTCTCATGATGTCCCAGAAAATAACGAATGTTTTTTTTCCTTGTGTATTTTTTTTTTTAGAAGCTCTATTCCGTGATAGCTTTGTTGAGTATTCCTCGTTGGTCTTTTTGAGCGGGTGGCTGGAAAAAATATAAACAGAACTCGATCGCTGAAGTAGTTTGTGCGGCAAGGCAAAAGCAATGGTCACCACGACGAAGGCGGCTGTAACATGTAAAACCGAATTGTCGACACATGGACATCAATGGTGAGTCTGTGCGAGGAGGTTGTGGAGAAAGCGAACGCAATGAAGTACCTAGGAGTGTAGTTTGATAGAATTCTAAGGTAATAGCTTTGGCTGAAGCGAACATTTTTTGCCAACGTTTACTTTTTCAGCATGTTCACGAAGACTAAAATGGGTTGGGTTCGATGGCAGGTAACAAAAGAGACTCTGAAGTCAAAATATCCTTAAATCTATTTCATTTTTGTTTCACTGTTCTCGGTTGTAAACGAGCAGGCAAGCTTGCTGATGGGGAGAGTGGACGGGCAATTGATCGATGGGCTGACATTCTAAATGCTGGCAGTGAGACAGGGAAGTAAATGGTTCAGACATTGAATGGGATTCCACGACCTTGAAATGACTATAAGAACAACAGGTCAAACGGGGTAATGTCAGACATTAACACTTTAGGCAAAAGAGGATTGGTAAATCAACAGAAGTTGTCAGTCGCTACACGTTGAATGATGATATCCGAGCACTTAAAAGAGTTAACCACATTGAGGTTGGTCTACTCATTTCAAAATAGACAAGATAGATCCATTGTAATTTTGTTTTCTATATTTTTTCACAGCATAATTTTTGTTTTGCCCTAAAATGTATATACTCTCAATACCATAATTGTAAAAATATTTGCTTGTGTCAAGAGATCATTACCATTTTTTAACAGTTAAGAAGTTTTTGTTGACAATATATATATAAGTATATACTGGATATATTGAAATTTAATTTTAATTAAAATCTCACACAAGGAAACCACCGACACTTCGATACCGCGCGAAGAGTGCAACAATATCACGTGATCAACATAACTCTGTAACAAATTCAGGTAGGTAATTCTGAACGACATATTCTTTGTTCTTCAAACTTAGGCATGACTAACATTCAAGTAAATGCTGTTAATTACATGGTTATATATGTATGGAGTATGGGCTGTAGTAGAATTTGTAGCGTATTGGTTTATCTTATCAAAATAAGAAATTGGTATGAGTCAACTGTGGCGCCTGTTTGTGCGATGAAATTCCAGCATGGCGTCACGTTTTTAGTTGATACAAGTAGTTGGGTGTAGATGTGAATTCGCAAAGTCGAAGTTGATCGTTGAAAAATGTATGAAACAATTATGTGTTAATTTTTTTAACAGAAAAAATTTATGTAATCTAATTCGGTTTGTTTTTACTTTTCTTTTTTCACAACTTTCCTCCCAATGTTAAAAGAATTATTAACATTAACATGTTACTACGGTAACGCTTGTGACTTGTGAGTTCTCAGTTTGTTGACTTTTTTGTGAGTTTGATTAAATTTGAATTATTGTTACTGATACTCTGTCTATCTACTATTTACTACTGACTATTCTACGGTATTGTATTGTTTCATCAAACCTGAAGTTGAAGTGAATATAACCACAAGATGAAGATGGCAAAGATGAGTGAATGATGAAAATGAATGTGTTCATTGTGAGTGAGACAGTACTACTCTGTCTACAACTAAGTTGACTGTTGAGTGAGCTATGCTATGAAATGATAGTCAAATAAAAAAATATAATAATTCAAAGGAATACAGAAACTAGGAACACCTTGAGAGATGAGTTAATAAATTAATTATTATGAACATTTGAACAAATCGCTATACAATGATGAAAAAGTTGCCCATAATTAATTGTTTTAAAACAGTAGAAACTAAGTAAACAAACACTTCAAACACAGCAGTCACACACTGTAACAGTGACAGTGTCACTCCAGGTGAGTCTGGTGAGGGAGCTCATCCAGTCAGAGACCAGAATAATAATAGATTGGTTAGTAAGTAGTAAAGACTAAAGACATACTAAAAGGGGATTCCTATTGATACAGTATGATAGTCTATTCATTCTTTTGCATACTTGTCTACATGACATGTTAACATGTTATTACACGCTATCTTTTTATATTTCTGAAATCTTTTCATTACAAATAATTTGATTTTTATGTACTTTTTTTGTGACTAAAACAGCAGATGTTAATTTTTAGCGCTTATTGAACTTTGGCTGAAATAAAAATAATTACATTTCTCTGTGTGTGTATGGTTTTTAATTTTAAATAATAAATGAGTATTTTAAGAGAATAGTTAACAAGCCACCAAACATTTTACTTTTACTTAACAAATATGGTAATTAAAAAGTGAAATTACTTGTCTTGGTAGTTAACCTACTTCTGGGAGGCACAATATTCAATCTTCCAGATTTAATTAGACATCCTTCTTCTTTCCTTCCTCACTTGCCTTTCAGCGTTGAGGGAGGTATAATTTGTGATCTTTTGCTCTTATGTTCACTTCTGCTGTTGTTTCCTAGTGCTTCTAAAATTCAATCGATCCATCTCTTTCGTGGTCAACCCTTGGATCTGGTATTTTAACGTTTGTATTGAGGGCTTGTGTTATGTTTTGACTACTCTTACTCTTGCCGCCAAACCACTTTATCTGTTGTTTCTTTATATATTTTATCTGGGACTATTCCTAGCTTTTATCTCAGTTCTTCATTTCTTATCTAGGGACTTTAAAAACTTTAAGTAATGTGTACATTTTACAATTGACCAAACAACTCTTCCCCCAGAAATTGTCACATCATACATTTTTTATTCAGTTATTTTTAGTGTTATTGTAATTGACCAAAAAAAATAAATAAATAAATAAAAAAGGCAGCTGCACAAGAATTTCTAATTCATTTTCGACATATAATTTAGATTGTTGTTGTATACACATAATTTCAATTTGGTCATTATTTCAATTTATTATTAATCAAAACTAATAGACCACTTTTCATTTCCTAATTTGAGCATAATATTTGCATGCTTATTTTTTTAATTTTTGAAATTAAGAGTTCAGTTTCCGCAAAATTAGAAAATAGTTTATTCTCACAACTCTAGCAGATTTACTCATTTGCTAATAGTAATGTGAACAATAATTGTTTCAGAACAATTTATGCCAATGGCACTTTTAATTCATCTGACTGCTTCATTGCCAAGCCACCAGAAAGATTTATTTATCTCATTTAAAAACATTGTAATATAAAATAGCAATTAGAGAAAATAAATTATTATTTTGAATTTCAAACTTGGGTAACATTTTCAAAATAATTTTAAAATTATATATAAATAAAACTTAAAATTCCGATAGTCCTTGAATTGAACAAAACAATGTTACCCTTTATGGCTTTATGGTGTATGTACATCAGTTATGAAGAAAAGTTATGTAGATATAGTGGTTGAATTTTCAACGTAAATGAATGTTTTTTCTGACAAATAGTTACCACACCATTTCTTGTGCCTGATTTCATTATTTGCGGACACAAATGCATCAACTAAAGTGTATTTTTAAGAAACTTTGGATTAGTTTGTGTATAATTTCGAGAAAAATGAATAGCAACACACAGGGAAAAATATATATAGGTACATAAAATATATTTTGAATTGAAATTATCTGCCTTTGAATATTTTTATACTATTTATAATAAATAATATATTTTTTCTTTCAGATATCATCAATAGATGCTATTTTCAATTTCTTCAACCATTTTCCTTTCTTTCATGTATAACATGTACCATACTTATATTATTGCATGAAATTGTAAAATGAAAAAGATATGTGACAGATTTTTTCTAAATTGAAAATTGATCTAGTCCAAACTTGTTTTATAGGACCCATTATTTTTGTGATTTTCCGAGTGAAGGTCTGGTAATTTAAATTAGGTATTTTGGTAAACTCGAAACTGAAAGTGAATGTATTTTGTCATGTCCTGTCTACTTATTTTTTTTGCACTAGAAATTGCTGTATAAATGCCAACATGTCAAAACCTCAGGTCTCCATTATCTGTTCTGCATGTCTGAATCAACATTACCCCTCACTGTACCTTCTTAATTTCTACTTCAATTGCAAAGCTGAGAATGTACTTTTAAGCATTCTTTACAGAGCTCACAAATGTTCTTTTTTTCTCTTAACCAAACTTGTCACTATATACCGTCTTCAAACCTCTTCATAATGCGCAAAATTAAATGGCTGAAGGACAGTCTTGGAGACCAAATGTGATGAACTTGGTTCCTATTCATTGCTGTAGTTTTTACCATCATCAGTCACTTGTTATAGCAAAGTATTCATAGCCCAGTTTTGGGAAGGTGGGTGACAAATATCATCATCATTAAGTACATGGCTTGTTGGTGTAGGTGATCACAACTTTCGATCTCGACACTTATCATTTCTGTTGTTGACCTTCTGCCAAGCCATTCTCTTAAGCTGTATGGTATCTTTTCTCTTTGCTTCCCATTATCTCTTCGTCCCTCAATTTCCCAGTTGTTACTATATATTCCAGCTGTTCCCTTCTCATTAAATGGCCAAAAAAATGATTGTTTCTTCCTAATATTGGAAATTAGCTCTCTTTTTGCTTTGGCCTCTTTCAGAACATTCCGTCTGAGGTTAACAAAGTTCCAAATATTTAAATTCATTTACCTGTTTTAATATTGTTCCACTTGTAACAAATATGCTATCATACTATTAACATCATATTTGGTAACTCAGGAGGTTGAACTTCAGGCTGGCCAAATTATCTTGTAAAAATAACCTCAGCAAAAAAAAAGTTTGTTATAAGACTTTGTTGAATATCTATTAAAAAAAATAAAATCTTGATAGTGATTATGGTATACATGTAAATAATTTTTTCATCTGCGGTGCTTTTTTTTGTCTTATTTATAAATATAAAGCAAATTTAGTCTCAGAAGTTTGGCATAACTTTTACATTACAGTGACCTGTACATAATTTTGTACATAATTGACGCCTTGTAAAATATGAGTGGATCAGTTGGCACTGTGCGTGCTGGCTCAAACAGACAAAGTGGATCAAAAGATAAGATGACTAAAACTGAAAGAAACATCTCACAGCAGCAGCAGCAGTCACAGACTACATCAAAGACGGAGACACCATCAATTAAGATGCAGCCAACACAAGAACAACTTCGACTGGCTCAGATAATGGACACAAAGAAGTCAGATGCTGATCCAGAAAGGGTTAAAGAGGTGTGTTTCAATTTATATAATTTTGTCTCTTTTATAATTGGAGCTAAATAAAATTGTTTATTTATATATTCATAGATTAATACAATTACTAAGATAATTTTGATACTAATTTTATTCTATTGCTTTTGCGAAGTTGCATCATAGAGAGTAGGGATGTGTAATTCTGACCTTTGCTAGTTGTGTGGCTTGTTGTTCTCATGTTAACTTTACTTAATGTCTCTTTGACTGCATCTATCCATCACTTTTTGTGTTACCCTATTGCTCGTTGGCGGGATGTTTTCATGTAACAAATTTGAGCTCCTGGTTGGATGGATTTTATTTTGGTCAGATATCAACTCTGTTTAATTCTTTGTTAAACATAGTCAATAGCTGGTCTTAAAGACACTATTTTTCTCAGGGCATTTCTAATCTGATCTCTATTGGCTTTGATATTTTATGCGTGTTTGTTTAAAAAATTGTCCATGTCAGACACTGGTAGCACAATATGGACATTGATGTTTTTGTTTGTTTATACAATCATATTCAAATTTGTTGAAATTAGTGCTGTTTGATAGCTTAAATTATCTGTTTTATGTTAAATTATATTTGTTTAAAATATTTATTATGTAAATGTTTGACTATTTTAATAAATGTAATAAATTCCATTGCTACTGCCTTTGGGTGGTCACTACTGTCATTAATATATGTCATCTGTAGACAATTATAAAGATTTCTTTTCAAATTTGTTTATGCTGCCTGTTTAGCATTTGTCATGAGTAGAACCCTATACTTATTAGTACCTAACTTTATACGAAACTCTTGTAAAATTTACTACTCATATAAAAACCTAAGTAACTCTAAGAAAATAATTTTTTTGTTTACATTTTGTTACAAATGTTTTTTTCAAAGGACATTTAGGAATAAATACAACTTAAAAATAATACAAACTATTAAGGATTATTATAAAGTCAGTACAAAGATAGACAGTGTGCATAACAAATAGCCTAATTACAAACAAACTCAAAAGTTTGTCATTTTCTTCTGACTTTGAGGGGCACAGGTAACAAATTGTGGGGGATCAGCCTGAACTTTCAGCTTTGGAAATATCAATTTTCAGGATGTCTCTATATTTTACTTAACAAAACTGAAACTACAGTAGTATTTCAAAAACAAAAACATGTGCTGTCTCACTGACGCTTCCGGAACAAATGCTGCTAATGTTAGGAATGTAATAGCAGAAATAGACAACTGCGCACAGCAAACTACTTTTTAAAAAAAAATGATTAAATTTTACGAATGATCGTAATCTAGGTTAATAATATTTTCTAAGGATTGAGAAGAATCTTTTAAATTGAAATTAATATATTAACTGTAAAAATGTAAAAGCTCTTAGTGTATATTGTTAACCACTTTTTATAGAGTGTTACCTTAATTTTTTTTTTTTAAATCATGTTTTTTTCTGCTTTACTTAATAAATGTCTGCCCTTCTTTGTGTTTGATAGCTGATGGCAATGACTGATAAAAGTGCTTTGATGTTGTGATTGCATTACGAGATGCAGAAAATGATGAAAACCTTGCAGTTACAATGCTTTTGGAAGGATCATTGAACAGGTAATACCATTGAAGCTTTTTCTTGTTAACATCCATCATTACTTAGTTTAAAAAGTTTTAAATGTTGACCATTGTTGACTGTAACAAACTTGGTTGCTTGTGTGCAACCTATGACTAAAGGGATAGACCTTTGTCATCCATCCTTAAAAAGATATGTGGGTGTGGATACACTTGTTATGGTTGGAGTAGAACTGTGATAATTGTGCCTTTGATCTAATCACATAACTTCGGCTTGGCTTTTATTTAAGACCAGCTACCCTCCTAAATCCCTACTGACTTGGTCAGACTAGACTGGTTAGCCTGTTTTCCAGGGATGGAGGCACCATGAAGAGATGGAATAGAATCTGACAGCTTGTTCACCCATCCTGGTGCAAACGTTAGCTTTGATAACTGAGTTTTCAGCCTGGTTTTTTGAACAGTCTATTTCATTATAACCGTAGACAACCCTTCCTCTATATCAATAATTTTTCTCAGAACTTAACATTTTAATATGAGTAACGGTTTGTTTCAAAAATTTTTTCCTTCTAAACACAGCAAGGAGAGTGGCGTGAGCAGGGAGGAAAACGCAAGAAGAAAGTCACATCATCTTCACAGAAAGACGGATCCAATCATGTAGGAGATGAGAATTTTGAAGGCAAAAATAAAGACAAAGGAGAGAAGGATGAAAAGGACAGAGATGGTGGTCCAGATCATCATGATTAACCTCCCCGTAGGGGAAGGCGCAATGGAGGACCACCACACGTCTTGCTCGTGGCCGTGGCAGGGATCGTGGCAACTTTGGCGATCGTGAAAACAAAGATTCCAACATTGAAGAATGGAACAATGAAAGAGGAGAGGAAAGGCGTGACCGCAGTGGAGGAGACAGAGGAAGATCACGTGGAAGGGGTGGTAAGTTTTTGCTTATTTTCTCTGTTTAAGAATCTATCCTACCTGATATTTGTATCTTTTTGTTCCTTCTGTTGATTGATTACTATGAATTAACCTTCTCACCATTAGAACCGATCTATATGTGTTGCATTGACACAAACCTCTGCATGTTGATGTAGTTTCCTGGATATACACGCTTCCCATCCATTCCTACTTATACCTAGCATATACTTTATTCACATAACAGCACTCTTGTCACTCACAATATCAGTCTAATAAACGGTCATGAAGAGATATAAAGGTGTCCACCAAAGTGCCATCTCGGCTCACATCATTGCAGACTTCTGAGAACCAGGACAGTATGTCCAGTTCTTGAAGGTTTGATTGAACCAATGGTAAAGTTTATGGTACATCTACCATCTGAGGTTAACAATATCCCAAAATTTATCATTAAGACTGTATCATCAGCATACCTTAGATTATTTATTTATTACCTTCAGTTGTTATTCCAGGCATCTGGATCCTTATGGATCTTAACTCCTTCAGCCCTAATGCACCGTTTTGCGCCGTTTTAGTGTGTTCCGTTAAAACTGGCTCGGAACGCATAGTTTTTGAATTAAGCCGTTATAAGAACTCTTCTGTGTGAAAGAATAGTAAATTTACTATCATTTCGTCAAAGAACCACGCTTGGAGCTTGTTATTATATTTAGAAATCTTTGTTTGAAATCGGTGAAAAAAATTGTGATCGATGGCTTTTTCAACTTCATTTCCGGGTTCATCTTCAGTCTCCAAGATGATATTGTGGAATTAGATAATGATTTCCACGAAGATAATGCTGAGAGTGACTTAGAAAATGTTTTGCCGTGTCAGTTTAGTAGTGATAGTGAAAGTGATTCTAGTGATGGACATCATGGCGATAATGTAGAAAATATAGGTCTAGTGGGCGTGGATGTTGATGGTTGGAGCGATGTAATTTCTTCTGTCAAAGTCGAGGATTTCCTTGGTGTACAGGGCCTATGCACAATCTTGATGCAGTGCGAGCCCATATGATTATTTTAGTTTGATTATTGAAGAATCTTTCTATCAGTTTGCTGCTGATCAGACTAATTTGTATGCAACTCAGCGTGCTGAGCGGACTGGGAAAGAAGATCAATACTGGAGCCCAGTTTCTGCTGCTGAGATAAAACTTTTTTTGCATATTTACATTGTTATGGGCATCACACCTTGCCTGAATACACTATGTATTGGAGTACTGATGATCGTCTTGGTGTGCCATGGGGTGTCTAGTTGTATGGGAAAATCAGATTTGAGAAGATTTCTCAATATTTCACCTAAATGATGCCAGTAAACAGCAGCCAAAGGGTCATGTAGGCTATGACCCCATATAAAGTTAGACCATTATTGGATATGGTCAGAAAGAATATAGCATCTATTTATTCCCCTGGCAAACATCAGTATTGATGAAGCAATGATTGCTTACAATGGTCGCCTATCTTTCAAACAATACATCAAAGGTAAGCCGAATCCCTGGGGCATCAAAGTTTGGTGTATAGCAGATCATCAACGGGATACTTACTTGATTTTGATGTTTATGTTGGCAAAGTAGCTGAACCAATGCCATGGTTCAGGGCATTATGTCGTGACAAAGTTAGGCAGACAATTTTTGGTAAATACCATCACTTTTACTTTGACAATTATTTCTCATCGCTCCAACTTACAAAGATTTGCTCGTTGAGAGAAACATATTCATGTGGAACGATGAGAGCAAACCGCAAAGGCTGGCCAGCTGCCTTCAAGCCCAAAGCCACTAAAAAGTTGAAAAGGGGGGATGTGCAGTTCAAGCAGCAGGGAAATGTTGTGGCTATGGTATGGAAGGATAAGAAAGTTGTCAGTTTGATCAGCTCTAACACTACGTCAGGAATGACACAGGTCTCAAGACGTACCGCAGGTGGCCGAGAGGACGTTCAGATACCAACTCCAGTGTCTGTCTATAACCAGTTCATGGGTGGAGTGGATAGGTTTGACCAGCTTACTTCCTACTACCCTGTTGGAAGGAAGTCTGTAAAATGGTGGAGGTATCTGTTTCGTTTCCTTGTGCAAACAGCGATTGTCAATTCATGATAGTGTATTCTTGCTCTCATCGCCCACACCCTAAGTCAAAGGATAGTTCCCAGTTATCCTTTAGACTCAGTTTGAGTTCAGATCTCCTGAAGGGCAATATTTGTAGGAAAAGGAAGTCATCCCAGCAGCCCTTGACTTCAGGTGTGGGTACAAGTAGTCTCAATGAGCATAGGATGATTCGGATGCATGGCCTAAAAAAAGTGTGTTATTTTTTGTGCGAAGTCGGTCATTCTGGCAAACGACCACATGCGACTGTTTTTGGCTGCAGTCTGTGTCAAATTCATCTGGGAAAGGGGGACTGCTTTGCCAAGTATCATGCGGAATTGAACCTGTGATGTCCGTGAGTAAATATTTTTTTATTTAGCATGTATATGCTTTTTTTCACACAACTTTTGTGATTTCTCCAACAAATTTTTTTTTTTTTTTGTTCGACTGATTTTATTTCTTAACTGTAAACAAACGAATGATCGCATTGTGATAAGTCTTGGTTTTTATTAAATGCGTTCAATTCTCCTTTTAAGTTATAATTATTAATTTTTTAAGTGTAGCCGTTATTTTACAAACGCGTTTAAAGTCGACATGTCACATTTTTTGGTGGAGTTATTTCCCTTTTCTTAGATCCATAGAGTTAAAATAATCTCACTATACATAAACAAAGGAGCCGCGATAGCTCAGTGGTTAGTGAACTGGACTACTACGGACAAGGGGTAGGGTTCGATCCCAACCGACGGCTCCGGTTCACCCAGCCTTAAATGGGTACCGGATTTTTTCTGGGAAAGTAAAAGCAGCACGGGCGTATACCGACCACATTACCCCAAAAAATCATGTGCTGAAGGTCTGTAAAATATAGGGTCACTAACACCATATTTCCCTATACGCCACTTGGCGTGACGGGGGTACTTTACTTTTTTTTTTTACTATACATAAACAAATCTGTTGACAGCACACAACCTTGCCTAACACCCTGTTTTATTTGTTGAGACATTCCCAAGAGATTTCCTGTTAATTTATTATTATATAAGCCGTTATTTGTTGCCAGTGCATATTCTCTATTATTCTTAGATCTTTACTGTCTACGTTTATGCCTTCTAAAATTTTGATTATTTCTTGATTCTTTACTTTGTCAAATGATTTGGTTTAATCTATGAAACATAGGTATAGATCTGTTTTCACATCTATGGCTCTTTGGTATAAAGTTAAAATCAGTGATGACATGTTTGTCAACATGTGAGACATTCTTTGTTTTTCATTATCATTATAGAATGTATTTTTTTAATTTGTGTAAACACACACACACACAAGTACAACAAAATGATGAGGAGTATCTGTCATCGCTGTTGCCATTGTCAAATGGTTTTCCTAATCTAGTGCATAAATAAATAATATGGTTTCGTAAGCACAGAGGAGCAATTTTGAGTTGATTAAAATTTTATGTTGCAGGTACTTATACAATTTCATATATAATTAAACACCCTAATTCGTCATTTAATTAACAGTTAAATTCAATATGCTAACTTGTTTGAAAATTATATATAATATTAATATACCAAAGCTGTGTTCTGTAAAATATGCGCAACTCTTTTTTTAAGGTTTTGGAGGCCGCAGATCTGTTGGACGTGGCCGATTCAACAACGGTGGTGATAGGGACAGGTAAATATGATTTTATATTTGTTTATTGTTGTGTGAAATTTAATGTACTCTATTTTCTCTTAGTCGTTTGGTATCTCTTTGTGAAATTTAATTATTACAAAAGTATTTGACATGATCGTTATTTAATTCTAAAGAGAGACTTCATTGAATTTGATAGTGCTGTCAATTTTAAACTAAAAATAATCTCAGAAGAAAGGATAATTCTTTATTCTTCATTTGTACTTTTTTTTCCCTTGTCTTTCATGATCTTTCTCGATGACAGCTTTTCATGATCTCTTCTTAAAAGTACGTTGAATGGGTATAGATGTGTTAGGTTGCCATTTACAGCAGGCTGCTGTTTTATATGTTTTGTTCCAATTGATCCAACTTTTGCAGTGCATTTTAGAGTAGTGAGTTTATTCCTTCTTCTGTCCATAATAGTTTTGTGGAATATCTATTTGTGTTACTGACATTTCTTTTGCTCATTGGTAAAAGTGTCAATGAGAAACACAACTGTTATACTCTGTAATGCCCTCACTTATTACTGCTTCAGAATGTTTCAGCTATTTTTTCTTCTTGTTTCCACATCTATGTGTTAAAATATTTTTAACCATTTTATTCATCCATCTCTGTGTTCATCAAATCATATATCCCTGTTGAATTTGTTTTATAGAGGTATAATTTACATGTTTTATAAATGATTAAATCATCACTAGTATTGATTTTGTCTTGCTTCTCCACCGTAACTTAGTAATTGTTTATTCTTTATATTGTTAATTGGAAGATGCAGCATTTGTTAGTGGAATGTTTGCAATTTGGACATATCCTTGAATTAGACACACCTTTTGACATGCATAAATAATTGTACATTTCTAAACAAAACATTTAATATATTGTGTTACTTTTTGCTTTTATATGTGATTTTACATTAACAGAAGCTACAATCGTGTTCCAAGATTTGAGAAGATGAACAATTCACAACCCATAGATGGACCTGAAATTGATACATGGACAAATGAAACAGCAGAAACTAATACTAGTAAAGACACAGGTTTGTGATTATTTTTTTTTCCCCACTGTCCTCATAGTTTTAATCAAATGTCCCCAAAATTCTTATTGCCATTATGTAACATGCATTTTCCTATATTTTTCTGAATCATTTTAACTATTTACTTTGTTCCTTACAATAAAATGTTTTGTTTCAATTATATAGAAATCAGATATACTACAGTGTAAGTTTTAAACAGCAGATAGGGAATTCAGACATCTGATGTTATGCTCTGCAAGAATATATTTGAAATCTAAGATAACAGTGTTAATGCATACATAGATTGCAGTGTGCATTTTACATGTTGTTTCTTTGTCGCAGCAGAATGAATAAGTTATAATATATAAAGAACAAGTTTCTATTGTGCACTATTCACTTCTGGAGATATAATGGATGTATGTGATTACACACATTATTTTAAAGGCTAGATATAATTGCTTTTATTTTCATTCAGCAACTCTGAACTGCTGCCAAGTTATTCCATTTTATCATGGTGTGCTGTCAAAATTATTATTATATTTTCATGCAGATTGGGATAACTGGAATGACTCTTGGGTACATGAAGAGGATCAGTGGACTGGCAGTGTAAGTGGTTTGCTTTGAATTTAAGGGATTATTTTATTCTGTTACTTCTCATCTTTCTGAAGTCTTTATAATTTATTAAATACGCAGAGTTCTGTTGTAATTTTTATAGATATTATTTCTGGGCATTTTTATCGGAGTTTAAAGTATAGTGTTAAAACATATTATATCCATGGAAATGTGGTCATTTAAAGATATGGGCAACTAACACCATATTATTCCTCTGCTTGAAGGTGGAGAGACATTTTCCTTAGTATTAGCAGTACTAAAGTATAGGCTGGTCAGATTTTTATTCGCTGTAGAGAGCCTTTGATTCAGTTTTCAGTGCTCTCATTGTAACTTTGAATGTTTCTGTTAGTTATTAGTAATTTTGTTTTTATTATTTCTGAACCAGCTGGAAGAGACAAAGGTGTTTACTCCATCCCAGATGAAAGTCCCTGAACAGGATCCTGTCATTGCTGAACCACCAAGTTCTCGTGGTCAAAGGTATTAGTCTATTGAGTGTATTTTTATTGCTAGCAAATTAGATAAATGTCTATCTTCTCTGTAGCACAGGATATAAGTTTTAGGTGAAATGTTTTGAGTATGTTTTTTGGACCCTTTGTTTGCTATACATTTGTCTTATTGCCAACCCCACACTCCTAATACAAGAGGCAACACATAGATACACTTCTGATATACAACTTGAAGACATGAAAGACTAAAGTAATGCAACTAGTGGAGAAATACAGAAGGCTTCCTAACCACCACATGCACCAAAGAATAACCAGCTTTGGAAAAGGAAGACTAAAGAAGAGCAACTTCACGGCAATCTCCAACGAATTGACAACTAGCAATCCAGTACTGTTCCAAACAATGCTGGATTCCACTGGAAATATGAAAGACCAATACTTAAGGTAACTTAAAAAAGGCGCTCAAACAGATAATAGCAGAAATATACATAGATAACTGCCCACAGGACTCCTGGTCTCACAAATACACGTATGGTTCTGCTACAAACGCCACCAGAAATGGAGAGGAGGAGGGAGGTATGTTCTTGAAGTTAAATAACCTGAAAATTACCAAATCAATAGCTACTGGGAAATTCTCAAACAACTACAAAGCAGAAACTGAAGCCCTCAGATGTTGCAAAGTTGGCTATAAAACAACCAAAAATTGGTAATACTGACCGACACACTGTCGGTCCTGACAGCTCTAAAAAAATCCCTGTGAACAGCCTGAGACCAATTATGCAATTACTTCCAGAGAGTGTATCCAGAGGATACCATCACACATACGCAGACAAACTAGCTAAGAATCCACAGAATGAGCAAGGTGTAGCCGCTGTACCCAGCTTTGTCTCCTTTCTCTTGCGCCTTTTGTCTTGTGAATTTGCGATCAGCACTGTCTCGAAAGTTGCTGTGCCATTTTTGTATGTTTGCTCTCTATGTGCAATGTTTCGCAGTCACATTTTCCCAGTTCCTTTCACTTATAGAAAATTCCCTCAAGGAAGCCCTGCAAACATCCTTATATCTCAGCACTGGTCTGCCCTTTGGTCTTTTTCTGTCCTTAAGTTCACCATACAGTATTTGTTTGGAATACAATTGTTTGCCATTATTACATGGCCCAGCCATGAATTATATATATATATATATATATATATATATATATATATATATATATATATATATATATTTATATATATTTTGGACACACACTACACTAAGAGAACATGATGTTAACAGGACAGGTAATGTTAGGGACCCATAGGAACATACAGATACGTCTCAGTAAACATGGAGAATTATTTGACACATGCTTGTTCAGGGCATGTTTCACTGAAATGAACTAAGTCTGTTGACACAAATTAGACCCTAATATGATGCAACTGAGCCCAATCTCCTGGCAAAAAACATCAGTGTTTCTAACCTACAATCAGAATTGCTTTCAATAGATATTCCTTCTATAAAAATAATTGTCGTTTATATAATGCCGCTGACATTGCCATGCCTGTTGTTTCAGTTCATCTCGCGGATTTGCTAAAATAACAGTTGCAGCCTAAAAGCCCAATTTTATGACTTTCAGTTTTAAAGCGCCACAAACACAAAAATCTATATAAACCTTCAATGCAAATTTAACAATTGAAACAATCAAAAAAATTATGACTTTCACTTATACTCACCAAAATGATTAAATTATATAGTTGTATGAACAAATAGAAATTCAAAATTTTTATGTGAGAGATTAAATGTCATGAATTAAGCGAGTCGTAAAATATTATTATCTCTTATGAACGCCGGTGCACAAGCACTAAAAGATAAACATACTCTAGATACAAATTTAACCAAATTGGTTTTAAAAAAATTCATTACTTTTACTCAAAGAAATTAGTAAACTTTACTGGTGTATAAACGAATCTAGATTCAAAATGTTAATATAAGATATTAAAAAGTCATAACTCAGGTTATACAAAAGCCTAGTTTGATTTTGATGAAATTTTTTACTTAGAACTAGAGAATCAGTAATTTTAATTGTGACAGCAACTAATGGATTAATGGACTAAGTCTGAAAGCACTAAAATGGAAACATTTAAAGTTTGAGGTATGTGCTTAATTTCTCTTAGATGATATAATGATAACAAAGTAGTAATTTTGAGACCACATGAATTAAATCAAGAAGGAACATGTTTCGTGATAGCTGACAGAACGTGCACATATTTCATAGGTTTGATAACAATTTTAAAATGTTTACTTAAATTTTGTGCCTTAAGTCAAGCTTGAAACAGATTATTGATAATTGATTAATATTTCACCAATTTTACATCCTTTGAGAAGCAGCAGCAAATAGGAATCTGCATACAAATGTACACATTTGAAAGAATCATACTGTATTTTTTGTGGTGCGCCAGGGTTGATGTTGGGAGCTTGTTTATAGAGTCTGCCAAGTTTTCCAAAGCTCCTGACTACACCAAACCAAGTGGGGATGCTTATATTAATCAGTTCAAGCAAGCAGCCACAGAGTCTATTAAAAACTCCATTGGGGTAAGCAAATATGAGCTATGGCACATGTTTGTGGTGTTTTTCTCTTCTTAGCTTTCAACTGTTTTGTGGGCATCAATATGATCTGTCACTAGTTTATGGCAACTTTGATATCTGCTCTTTTCAGTCTGATGAATCCATCTTTAGCATGGTTAGATTTCAAATTTAACCATTTTTGCCCAGACAGTGGCCACTTTTGACCTACTCTTTTCTACTTTTAATACCACTTTTAATACTACTTTACTACAGCTAAAAGAGTAAGTGAAACATTCTGAAAAAGGTCAAAGCAAAAAGAGAGCAAATTTCCAATAATAAGAAGAGACAATCATAATTTTTTTGGCCATATAATGAGAAGGCAACAGCTGGAATGTATTGTGACAACAGGGAACATTGAGGGATGAAGAGATAGAGGGAAGCAAAGAGAAAAGATACCAGGCAGCTTAAGAGAATGGCTTGGCAGAAAGTCAACAGCAGAAATTATAAAGAACTGTCGAGATCGAAAGTTGTGGAGAGGAATGATCACTTATGCCAGGAGGCTTGATGATGGTGATTTCTACTTTTAATAGCTGAGTGTTCTCCTAATGTAATTTTGTTCTTGAAAGATCTTGGATGAGATTTGCAATAGTAAATGGAGACGTGTCTTCTCATCTCCTTCTGCTATTGGACAATAATTTTCTTTCCTCTGTGGCACTGACGACTGTGAGTTCAGTTTTAGCATGTCTCTCCATTGATGTATGAGATATTTGTTTAGAAGTAACAGCATCAAGTACACTTTTTCATCTTAAAGGTCAATGGCTGTTAATTAATAACTGTTTAATTTGTAGCATCCTTTGAATCTAAAGTTTTATCCATTATTGGTACCAAGTGGATTGTCACAGCTTTCATGTGTATTGCCGTTGAAAGATATGAACATCAAATGCAGGGCAAAGTAACCAACTTTAACATCTTACAATAAGGCAAACTCTCATCCACCATGGCAACACTTTTGAGTTGGAGACTAAAGTTGCTGGGTCATGTAAGAAGAATGGCAAACAATCACATTCCCAAACAAATATTGTATGGTGAACTTTGGGACGGAAAGAGATCGAAGGGCAGACCAGTCCTGAGATATAAGGATTTTTGCTGGGCTTTCTTAAGGGAATTTTCTATCAGTGAAAGAAACTGGGAGGATCTGGTTGCAGATTGTAGCACAGGGAAAATAAAAAAAAATTACAAGCAACATTTGAGGCAGCGTTGAAATTAAATTCAGAAGATAAAAGGCAAAGGAGATGAGGTCAGGCCCATGAATACATCTTGTTCATTCTAGTGTCGAATCTGTCTATCCAATATTGGCAGATTCAGCCATGGGAGAAGCTGTTCAGGAAAGTAGCATCCAGCATAAAACATTAGAATTTTAACCAAACTTCTGACATATGGTTGCTAGTTGCCAACCGTCTGTCAAGACGCTAAAGGCCTTATGCCTATACATACATGTGGATTGTCTGGGTTGTGGATGATTGTTCTAAATATCCATATTTTAATGCCTGCTTTTGTAAATAATTTATTTTTAAATTTAATGTTTTATGGATCAACCTTGAATGGATGTATTGAAATATTATTGATACTTTTTCTTGGTGTTTCAGATTGGCAGTTCCTCAAGACCTCCTCAGTCTCTTAATTCCCTTTCCATGAACCAACAGTCAATCACAAGTTCCTTGGGTCTTTCATCTATTACACAAAGTTCAGACCAGGTCCAGGTTGGAGTGCTATCCTCTTTGAGCCAGCAAGAAGCACAAGCATCAATTTCGCAAACTATGACACAGCTGTCACAAATGGGCATTAGTTCCCAGCAGTCTCAAATGGGAGGTATTGGTTCACAACAGGTTGGTGAACAAGCTTCGCCATCCCAGTCCAGGATTCCATCTGTGATGCAACAGCAACAAAATCTGCCTGTTACGAGCAGCATGAATACTAACTTGCAGCAGAGACCAAAGCTTCAAAAATCAAAATTGCCTCCTCCATCAAAGGTTAGATAACTTAAAATTATACAAGAAAATCTTAAGTTTTCAGATTTATTAATTAAAAGTGAATAATTTGATCAATTAGCTCACTCATTTTGAGTGTATAAAGGCTGTGAGAGAATATTTGGATTAACCGAAAATTGGCATTCAGGAGGCATGAATAGCCTAAGTTTTGTGTTTGTGAAGTTTTGATTTCGACAACTTTTCATGCCTTCCCAGTGTTGTGCTACCAATGCCAGACCTGGACCCTAGATGCAAGAACAATAAGAAAAATAACCTCTACTGAGATGAAATGTGTTAGATGAATGACAGGAAACAGTCTGAGAGATAAGATCAGAAATGAAGAACTGAGAAAAAATCTAGGAATAGCTCCCGCCATAGAATATATAAAGAAATAACATAAAATGGTTTGGCCACATGACAAGGTAGAAAGATCAAAGCACAACACAACGAGCCTTCAGCAAACGTGAGAATACCAGACCGAATGGTCGACCACGAAAAAGATGGATGGAATATTAGAATCACTAGGAAACACAACAGCAGCAGAGACAAACAGAAGAGTAAAAGATGGCAAATTATATCTCCCCTCGACGCTGAAAGGCAAATGAGGAAGGAAAGAAGATATATATTTTAAGACAATATTTATTCTTTAATCACTAAAACATTCCTAATCAAATTTGCTATCACTCCTTAGGTAAAGTACCCCTGTCATGCCAAGTGGCGTATAGGGAAATATGGTGTTAGTGACCCTATATTTTACAGACCTTCAGCACACGATTTTTGGGGTAATGTGGTAGGTATTACGCCCGTGCTGCTTTACTTTCCCAGAAAAAAATCCGGTACCCATTTAAGGCTGGGTGGACCCGGAAGCCGTCGGTTGGGATCGAACCCTACCCCTTGTTCTTTGTAGTCCAGTTCACTAACCACTGAGCTATCGCGGCTCATCACTCTTTAGGGCATAGCTCAAAACATGAGGCCTCATTTCAAAATTTATAAATTATTTCAAATTAATAATTGAAAATTGGCATGGATAACTTGTTTTCCAAATCAAGTGTTAAATTATGGTATGGTCAAAAAGTTGTTTCTCTTGGGGTGAAATATCACTCAAACCTGAACATCTTGTGGCAACTGTACATGCCATGCAGCCTTCATCCTCCCACCCTATATTTACCTCTGCAGACTCCAGTAACTGGAAATTGCTGTAATGATAGAACATTTTTTGATCAGCCATATTTGGGGATTGTGTTTCACAGCTAAAATTGCTGCTAGAATTACATCCTTTAGGTTGGTTACACAGTATGCCATCTTACATGTTTTCAAAATAGCAGTGATGCAATGTCTAAGTTCCCAGAGAAATATGTTCGCCTGCATTGATACTAGAGGGTGTCAGAAGTAGCTGTTAAAAGCATGTGCCATAGTCGCTGGCATGTTTTGAAGATGCAAGACATTTGGAGATTTGTCTTATTTCCTGACACTAGGACAAAAGTAGCAAAAATATAAAATAAATAATGAAATTCTATTTACAAAACATTAAGTGAAAATTTGCTGTGGCCTAAATACATGACTTGTAATTTATTAATCAATTTTATAATCAGATTTATTGATGTTGAATAATTTAAAATGAACTAGTTTAAGACTGGCTAAAGCAGCAATGTCTTTCAGAAGCCTTGAAAAGTTGTGGAAATCAAAACTCATTAGCACAAACACAAAACTTAGGCTATTCAAATCAAATGTACTATCAACCCTTACGTATGCGTGTGAAAGCTGGAAAACAACAAGAGATATAGAAACAAAGTTGAACGCATTCGAAAATAAATGTCTAAGGAAAATACTTGGTATAGAATGGAACGAATTCAAAACAAACGAGGAAATTAGAGAAATCGCCAATCAACCACTAATATCTTCAGTAATAAAGAAAAGACGATGGTCATACGTTGGACATGTGATGAGAAGAGATAATAATCGAATAGCAAAGCAAGCCCTCATATGGGAAACAACAGGTAAAAGAAAAGAGGAAGACCCAGGGAGACACTGAGAAGAACATTGATGAGAGAGGCAAGAGCAGCAGGCTCCCTCAATGAGATAGAACTGCTTGCACAGAACAGAGACAGATGGCGAGATTTGATAAAATATCTTTAAAAGAAAACTGCTAGAACAAAAATTCATATAGGAGAAGGTGTATCTTGGTCTACGCCCTATGGGCCGGTTACGGCTCGAAAGGTCAATAGATAGAGTTTAGCGAAATTGTATTTCTAATGGTATTCATATTGAGTGTTCCTGTTTTATACCAAATGTTAATTTGGTAAAATAATATATTGTTATTATTTACACATTTTGCTGTTACTTTCAGAGATTTTTCTGAGAAGTAAAGTTTGCTACCGACCACATAACTCAGAAATGTGATGTTGGTTTGAGGAAAAGTATGGTCAACGGCACCATATTCCTCCAAGACATGGATGCAACCTTTTCTTTCAATTTGCTATTATTGTATACTGTAAATATCTTTTGCCATTGAAGGCCACAGAACTTGAAGTGGATCTATTGTCCTGGTCATTCAGGGGTGCACAGTTATAACGACTGACATTCTTGCACACACCCCCTCCCCCACCCCACATTGAGAAGTTGACAAGAAAGATATTTTATAATACTCAACAATTGTTTTCTGAAGTGTGATAATGTGAACACATTGAAAAGCAAAAACCTTTTGTACTTAACTTCATCGACTTCAAAAAAGCATTTGACAGTATTCATCGAGATTTTTTGTGGAAAATTCTGAAGCAATATGGCTTACCATAAAAAATCATAAGTATTATTAAAGACATGTATGATGGTTACACATGTGCAGTTTTAATAGAGGAAGGACAGAGCGAATGTTTCCCAATAGAAACTGGGGTTAAACAAGGATGTATTTTATCACCCTTGTTATTTGGAGTTGTTATGGACTTCATAATGAAGAAATGCTGCACGGGTAATAAAGGCATTGAATGGATACAAAGAGACCATTTGGAGGACCTCGACTTTGCTGATGACATAGTTCTCATCAGCAGTGAGATAAAAACAATGCAGAAAAACACAAATGAACTATCATCAATAGCCAGCAAAATTGGGCTTGAGATCAATCATGAAAAGACTAAAGTCATGAAAAGCTTAATTCCAACAGACGACAAAATATACATGGAAACCAGTGGAAGAGATTGATCACTTTATCAGTCTTGGACGTCACATTGATCGAGAAGGGGATACAAGCAAAGTAATTAAATCAGAATAGCTAAAGCAGCAATGTCTTTCAGAAGCCTTGAAAAGTTGTGACAATCAAAACTCATCAGCACAAACACAAAACTTAGACTATTCAAATCAAATGTACTATCAACCCTTACGTATGTGTGTGAAAGCTGGAAAACAACAAGAGATATAGAAACAAAGTTGAGTGCATTCGAAAATAAATGTCTAAGGAAAATACTTGGTATAGCGTGGAACGAATTCAAAACAAATGAGGAAATTAGAGAAATCGCCAATCAACCACTATATCTTCAGTAATAAAGAAAAGACGACGGTCATATGTTGGACATATGATGAGAAGAGATAATAACCGAATAGCAAAGCAAGCCCTCATGTGGGAAACAACAGGTAAGAGAAAAAGAGGAAGACCCAGAGAGGCACTGAGAAGAACATTGATGAGAGAGGCAAGAGCAGCAGGAATCGGCTCCCTCAATGAGATAGAGCTGCTTGCACAGAACAGAGACAAATGGCGAGATTTGATAAAATATCTTTAAAAGAATTGAAAACTGCTAGAACAAAAGTTCAGATAGGAGGAGTATCTTGGTCTACGCCCTATGGGCCGGCTGCGGCTTGAAAGGTCGATAGATAGAGATAATGTGATTGATGGTGGTGATAATTTATGAGACACAGAGAGGTAGAATTCAAACCAGATACATAGTATGTTGGGGTGCTAACAGATTTTTTGAGTTGTATATATGTTGAGTAAGGCATGAGCCATCAGTTTCAAAGGACAATGAGATTTATTCTTATCATGTTCATTGATTTGTGAAATTATGCATGTTCTTCAGATACCTGCATCAGCTGTTGAAATGCCTGGTCATATTCCTCGCAACCCCAGCTGGATCTACAATTTGGTATTGATTTTGGGTCAGAATCAAACTCCTTTGGTTTTGGTAGTAACAGTGAAGCTGTTGCTGTATCGAGCTCATACACTACCACCACAAATGGGTATGTGTTATAACTTGTCTTATTGGGCATAGTTAGATTTCTTGTTAACACACACACACACACACGCACGCACGCACACACGCACGCACAGACACACACACACAGACACACACACACACACAGACACACACACACACACCAAAAAAAAAAACCACTATAGTCTGGGTCAATTTCTTTGATATGAAGGAGGAAATTACTGTCTACACTATATTCTGAATAAGATCAGTAGCAAAAATACCAGCAGAGATTACAATTTGAGAACGCCTAAGGGGTACAGAAAAATGTAATATTTTGTCTGCTAGAACCTTAGTTTAGGTTACATGAATGACACTTTCAGATAGTTGATATGATCTGTGCAATTTAATGGTTGGGAGTTATATTGAACTCAGCAACCGTTGTCATAGACACTTTTATCCGATAAATTATTGTTCATGGACCTTAATTACACTTAGATCACACTAGATATTTGTAATATTCAACCTAAACCTAATTGTGAAAGGTTAAAATTATCATCATCGAGTGCCGTCTCTGCAACGAAGGTTGGCTACCATGGAACGCCATTCTGCTCTGTCTCTTGCTTTGATGGTGCAGGTTGCCATAGGCTGATTTGTCCATCTTTTGATGTTACTCGTCCATGTTAGTCTTGGTCTGCCTCTGCCTCTTTTACCTTGTATTTTCCCCTCCAGGATTACTTTTAGTAGGCTGTTGTGTCTTTTAACATGGCCCAAAAATCGCATTTGTCTTGTTTGAATTGTGCTTAGTAGTTCTCTTTTCATCTTTAGTTGTTTTAAGACTTTGTTTGTTTTCTTTTCCTTCCATCCAATTCTACCTATTCTTCTATATAAACCTAATTGTGAAACGTTCAAATTATAGCGTTTGCCACATAAACCATATGGTTGAAAGTGAAATAAACTATTTATGGTAATGTCATGTTTAACAATATTGTGGTTAGACAGTGTTAAATTATCTTGAAATATAGATATACTCTGCTTAATGTGTGTGCTATTTTTCATTTGTAAACATATATCAAAGTCATTACTGCCATTGACAAAGATATGACTGAAGTTTGTATGCATTGTGTCAGTCTTTCTGATGTTTCATATTTTGATACAACAGTAGATGTTGGATTGAAGATTCTTTGTAAAACTTTAGCTTATTTAGTAAGAACATTATTTAGTTGCATTATTATTTATTGTCCTTTTTTCATACAGAAACTCGTCTGTGATATCAAACCACTTCAGTCAGGCTCATATAACCAAGTCCAGCAATGATGGGAGTTCTCTGGTTTCGAGCATAATGTCATCCCCATCTGCTGGCTCCAACAAAGTGCCATCTACCATTGAGTCTCAGCAGTCAAACCGGCAGGCTGCAATGTTCCATAACTCAGTTTACACTGCCTCACCCCCAAAGAATGAACCTCAGAGTCTTGATAGTAACAAGGTACTTTTTAAACATTTGCATAGTGTCATTAGAAATATCAATAAAAACAGATTTAATTCAGTCTTATTACTTTTAGAAAATTCATTTCAATGTCATCTACTGACTTTATTATTCTGTTGCCATATTGTTAATGTTTGAATAATAGCATTACTTGAATGTCATTGTTTTGGACTGGAGTTCTGTGACAAAGCTGCTCAAATATTTCTTCTTCTTGTGTGTTTACCCAATGCTTTTTTCATCATCCACCCTTATAAGGATGTCCAGTTGATGCATCATTTTGCAGACCATGAACAAGCTGCAATATCTGCATTTTTTGACCCAACACACCCAATTCCTGCATGGCATTTTTTGGCAAATATAATATACAATATAATTGTGTCATTGCAATAATTCATCTTGTTTATTATTTTAACCTATTCACATATCTTACCTGAAATAAATAACAATTTATGTTTCCTGTTGTAGATGAGTGCAAGTGAGCCAATTCCCATTCCTTATTCATCACAGCTTGAGCATAAATCGAGTCCAATGCTGGGACAGCATACAGGTCAAAATACACAGAATCTCAATTCAGGCAAGTCATGAAGTTTACAATGTGCTCCGCTCCTTTAGATTTTTATAACTGAGCATTTGTGTGTATATTTACCAAATTAATTATTACAGATCTTCATTAAATTTTAATATATATATATTTATATATATAGTCAAAATACACAGAATCTCAATTCAGGCAAGTCATGAAGTTTACAATGTGCTCCGCTCCTTTAGATTTTTATAACTGAGCATTTGTGTGTATATTTACCAAATTAATTATTACAGATCTTCATTCAATTTTAAAGTATATATATATATATATATATATATATATATATATATATATATATATATATATATATCATGATGAATACTTGTAGAATTCGAAGGTTAAGCTTTCGAAAGTAGCATTGAGTGATGCTGACAACATGCTTCAAATCCAAAGATCATGTGTTTATTCCTGGACTGTCACATTCTAGACAGTTTTCTAAATCATATTTTAAAAATACATGAATTACTGTGTAGCTAAAGACACTTTATACTCTTGCTGCATTATGTGTATTGAGTCAAACCGCAAGTCTCAAATTATCAATGAGAATTATAGATATATAATCACAACCAAGAAAAGAATAATAGTGCTGTTGATAACCTTTCTATTGTGGCATACCAGGAAATGAGAGTGCAAAAAAATGACAAAAAAAGAACAGATCAGGTACAGACAGAATAAACTATTTATATGGTTTCACCAAGGCTAAGAGAAAAATCAGCAAACTAAAGAACTGTCACTACCTTGAACAAGTGATTCTGCTGCACCTCAGAACAGATCACAGCAGACTAAACAATCATTTGCACTGTCCTTGTGTGGACAGGCAACACAGCTGAATACATACTACAGGGTTGCAACATGTTCAGATGGTTGTAAAAGTAGCACTGACCAAAAAGATACTGAACCTAATTAAAAATTTTTGGGTACTATTCAAGAATCATTTTAAACTTGAGTTAAGAGTTGAGTCAAGTGTAGGACATTTGAAGAACGTTGCTGAATAATACTGGGGCATGACACACATTCTACAAACTATTGTAGGAAGTATGCCTTGTTGGAGTAAACATTTTATTGTGTTAAAACTAGTGACAGAAGACAGTGGAGGTATTAATATTTCTCTTGACTTATTTGTGGTTTTATGAGTGCTTCATTGTGAAAATATGACCGCCAATTAAAAAATTTTTTTTTCCAAAATACTGTATTATCTTTATGGTATTATTTGACCTTTCAGGATCTTTGTCTCAGAGTAAAAGTGAGTCGACTTCAAATTATACCACAGCAAATGGCTATGCCCCTTCTTCATACCAAAGTCAACAAAAGTCAACCAGAACTCAGACACAATCTTACACAACAAATTCACAAGTGTCCCAGACCTCCTCGTTCCAAGGACAATACCCAACAAGTCAGTCTGTGTACCCATCTGCGCAAAGCCAGTTCTCAAATCCTCCTACTGCAACACAGTTCCCCCCAGCTGTTCAGCCTGCAACCTATAACAGTGCTCAGAATCAGTACTCGACAGGACAGAACCAGTTTGTATCAAGTTCCTCCAGCCATCCTCCAATGCCACATGCAAGTCACCAGTCTCAGTATTCTTCAGGACCTCAGAACAGTTACACTACTGGCCAATCACAATATTCTGGCTATCAGACGAGTAGCTCATTCCCTTCTCATTCTTCATCACAGACCAGCTACCCCTCATCAAACCAGTCAAGTGGAACAAGCACTTCCATTTATCCTGCCTCCACACAAGCTAACAGTTCATTCACATCACAGACAACTTCATACCAATCACCATCTGCTGGCTCATATCATCCAAGAGAAACACAGACTTCAGTCAGTACACAGTCTGCTACAGGAGTCACTTTTCAAACAGTTCCGCAGCCTTCACTGAAACCTGCCACCTCTCAAACTAACACAAACTACAACTCCCAAAGCTATAATGCTCCACCTGCAACATTACAATCATCTCCGTTGACAAACAAAATAGAAGGCCTGTCCAAAATGACACTTAAAGATGATACATTGGATGTTCTTCAGACTTCTCAGGTGGGCTTTTGTATTACTTTGTGTGTGTTTTAATGAAAAGACTTGTCTAATGATTTGTATCCTCTGTTTAATTTTAACTGGTATTAAGGTGTACAGCTAGAACAATTGGTAAACAATAAGTACATGACAAATAACTTTTCTTTATAAAGTAAGAAGCATGTTTATTGCAATTTTTTCTTGTATTTGCTGAATACAAACTTTTCGTGAGGGGCCAAAATTTCAATATTATTCTTTTCAACATTAAAGTTAAGCACGAAAGTGAGTAGCATGTTTTTATTCATCTAGTCAAGCCTGCTATGAGGCCTGTAGTTGCCTGTGCTCTCCAAAACACTGTATCTCATTAAGTGCTGTGATCACTAAAGTAGTAAAGAGCCCGTCACGCCAAGTGGCGTATAGGGAATGTGGTGTTAGTGATCATAAATTGTACAGACCTTCAGCACATGATTTTTGGGGTAATGTTGGTCGGCACCTGCCGCTTTACTTTCCCAGAAAAAATCCGGTACCCGTTTAAGGCTGGGTGAACCCGGAAACCGTCTGTTGGGGTTGAACCCTACCTCTTGTCCTTTGTAGTCCAGTTCACTAACCACCGAGCTATCGTAGCTCACTGCTGTGATCAGTGGTCTTGTCAAAAGGCTAGTACTGGTTTATTTATCAAGTCGGTATGTGTGTTTGTATCTGAGGTTTTAAATGAATGCCAGATTTTGTGGAAAGCTGAGATTTTGTAGGCGCCTGTCAGGCAGCAGTCGAGTAAAGCAAAAATTAGTTTGGGTCTTTTTGAGAGAGCATAAAAACGTTATTAGTTTGCACATTGTACAAGTCACAAATGTTCAGATATCCTGCAAAGTAAGTCCCTCAATGTGTTTCGACTAATAACAGTGGTGTTGTGTTGACTGGCAAGTTTTCTTTGGATTCCTGTGTAGCGTTCCTTCTGGCAGCTCCCGGTTTGTCATGATATTCATGCAGAAATATTAGAATTTTAAAAAAATCACTCCCACTTCCCATTAATTAAAAAAAGTGACACTATTACTACCATCTTCAGGTTGCTTGTTTTTGGCAGAATGTTGCATTCACCACAGCCAGTATTAGAAACTAGTAAAGTAAAGTACCTCTGTCACACCAAATGGTGTATAGGTAATATGGTATTAGTGACCATAAATTTTACAGACCTTCGGCACATGATTTTTGGGGTAATGAGGTCAGTACTACGCCCGTAAACTAAATGTCAATAAAAGTCTGGCTGTGGTAGTTCAACACGGGACAAAGGTGGGAACAGTACATGGTCCAAGAGAGTTCCAGTGCATGGGAACTGTCAATTTCTAAGAATTGGCAAACGAATTAGATGATGTGATCATAGTCTATAGTTAATTGGTTGAAGGCACAAGGAACCCAGATGTTAAATGAACTGAAAGTGGTCAGTGGCACAGCTGAGTGCTTGTGTTGGTTTGTTTAACCAGAACTGATCAAGATTCAACCATATTGTCTCTGGAAACTTACTTTACTGGCAAGCACAAATTGAGCAGGAAGGCAAAACTTTTAACAAAAAAGGTTTTGTTTGATTGTATTTGGCTGTAAGACACTTAGTATAACATCCTGAAAACCAATACACAGTGCAAACTGCATTATCTACCAGAAACTCTGCACTGCAACAGTAACATATACTGATGACGCTGTCCAGAACTAAAACTAGTTGTGCAAAAATTAACCAGTAAAATACAGACTGTGAATTGGAATTATTAAGAAGACTAAAACTGTTTAAAAAAAAAAAAACAGACATAACACAAAATAATCTGAAGATCAGTATTAAGTAGATTGAAAGCACCTAGATTCCAAGAATATAACTGTAATGGACATAATAGCAAGTGATGGAAAATGTGAGATTAAAATAGACTGAAGGAAAAAGTGCACTTTACCAATATGAAACACATCTGTTTCTAACATGTGACTAACATATGCCTAGAGATGAGAATAAAATCGTTACATCTACTCAAACACTGCTGCATGACACAGAAATATGGACACTAAATAATTTATCAGAAGAAAATTGTAACACTTAAAATGTGGATTTATAGAAGAATGGGTAGACAATAAAGAAAGCAATGCCGTTTTGGTATAGTTAACACATATGTAACATGGCAAATGACATTCTCTGGAAACAAAGATACAATCTATTGAAACTTAACTAGGAACATAAAATTCAGAGTAAATAAGGTAGAGACAAAGACTAAAGTGAATTGACAACATCAAAGCAACTTATGGCAAAATGTACTTTCAAGGCAAGAGACAGTGAACTAGTAAACTATAGTAATCTTTCAATGTAAAGATGGCACAAGATGATGATGGCTGTTGTATCATGTATACTCCAGATATTTATATTGTAAAAAGTGTTTGGTACAAGATGGCACACATTGTACTTATCAAAAAATGAATGCTGTGCTATTTGAAGAAATTGTTTGCAGCATTTGCTACATTTTGTTTTATACATTTTTTATGTTATAAATTTTTGTCAGGTCGGGTAATTTTACCTGCTACTGTATGCAGTAAACAGTACAACCTGTGGCTGCCCTGCTGCCTTGCAGGTAAGCTCGGGAGAGTAAAAGGCTAAGGGAGGGTACCCCGAAGTAAAACAACCCCACTGCCTTGTGGGTGAGACTTATTTTTTAGTCAAAGGCTAGCGGAGCCAACCGTAAACAAACCGGTGGAAGGCAACAGAAAACCACTGTCATAGCTTCTTTGTACAATCATGAATCGCCACAAATTGGAGGTCATAATATAAATAATCTAAGGTATGCTGATGATACAGTCTTAATCGTTAAGAGTGAAAATGAGTTACAAGAAATGTTGGACATTATAGTGAAAGAAAGCAAAAATAAAGGACTCAGCCTTAATAGCAAAAAGACATCACCTCAGTGCAAAATAAAGACAAGTCGATATTAAAACAAGTAAATGAATTTAAATATTTGGGAACTTTGTTAATCTCAGACGGAAGATGCATAAAAGAGATGAGATGCAAAATGGCTCAGGCAAAAGCAGCTTTCCAAAAAATGAGGAAGATACTATGCAATCCATTTTTGACAATCATCATCATCATGTGCCGTACCGGTTGGCGTTGGCGATCATGTCCTTCCACAATCTTCTATCCACAGTGCATCGTATGAGTTCTGTTGTTGACTGTTTTCCATGCCATGACACCAAGCTATCCAGTATTTATTTGTTGTCTACTGTCCATGATTCACTTCCATAGGTCAGAATTGGTTCTATATAGCATCGATGAACTCTCTTTCTCATTTCTATTGACATAGATTTGTTGCGTAAGACATTTTTCATTTTCTGAAATGCTATTTTGGCCTGAGCTATTCTGCTTTTTATTTCTGTGTTGCATCTTCCATCTGATGTTATCACTGTGCCCAAGTATTTCAAACGTTGCACTTGTTTCAGATTTGTCTTGTTTATTTTTATGCTGCATGATGGTGATGATTGTTTCTTCGATATAACCATTACTTCTGTTTTCTTACTATTCAGACCGAGACCTTTCTTGTTGCTTTCTTTCACTATATCTATCATTTCTTGTAGCTAATTCTATGTCTCTGCTATTAAGACTGTGTCATCCGCATATCGTAAATTATTTATATTGTGACTGTTGACTTCAATTCCTTTTTTGTCTACTATTGATCTCATAATATGTTTGCTGTAGAGTGAAACAAAATCCGGCGACAGAACACAGCCTAGTCTGACTCCTTGTTTTATAAATTGAAATTGTCCTGTTTGGTTGTTAATTCGTATAGCTGCTGTTTGTTGCCAGTACATGTTTTTTATGATTCACAGATCCTTGCCATCAATGTTTAATTTCTCCAGCATATTTATTATTTCCACGTGCTTTACTTTGTCAAATGCTTTCGTGGTCTATAAAGCACATATGTTGATCTTTCTTTACCTCTATAGATCTTTCTAGCAATGTTCTTAAGATGTATATTGCATTTTTGTGCCCTTTCCTTCCATAAATCCACATTGTTCCTCACTTTTTTCTGGTTTTATTTTGTTCCTTACACGTCTCAAGATGATTCTTTTTTTGACAATAGGAACAGGAAAAAGAGTTCTGAAATGTTACGTAGATCCAGTCTTAACATATGGGTGTGAATCATGGACAATAGGACAACAGACAAGAAAATCACTGGAGTCTGTATAAATGTGGTTTTACATAAGAATGTTGAGAGTACCACGGACAAGAAGAGTAATGAAGATGTTCTGAGAGAGGTCAAAGCAAAAAGAGAGCTAATTTCCAATATTAGGAAGAAACAATCATCATTTTTTGGCCATGTAATGAGAAAACAACTGGAATATATTGTAACAACTGGAAAAATTGAGGGACGAAGAGATAGAGGGAAGCAAAGAGAAAAAATAACAGACAGCTTAAGAGAATGGCATGGCAGAAGGTCAACAACAGAAATGATAAATTGCTGCAGAGATAGAAAGTTGTGGAGAGATGATCACCTACGCCAGCAGGCCCGGTACTTGATGATGATTATGATGTTATAAAAATAATTTAATTCCACCATTGTCTGCTCTTATAACAAGGCATTAAGTGGATGTAGTTGTATTATATTGTAGTTTACAGCAAGCTGTACCATTCAACCCAAGACATTAAATTTCATCGGTGCATTTGTGTGTACCACTTTGGTCTCAACTACTTAGTCTGTTAACAGAGCCACCTCAGGAAGGTAGAGTAATGTCTTGATCAGCTGACTTCCTTTTACATTCTGTCAGAAATTAATTTTTTTGTCTGAGCACCTTCAGCTCAGAAAATACTGTTTGGCATTGTAAGGTGCCCCCCAATTTAGTTTATTTTGTAATAATTTGGAACATTACCTTTTAAATACCCCAGATGAACATTTTTTCAATGTGATAAAGCAAAAGATATTGTTTACAATGGGGCTGAATGTAGCAGTGTACCAGTCAGATATCAAACTGTACTGAAATGTATATTTAATATAAATACTGAGACTTTGTTTAATGTTTGTCATATCCTTTATTTGCATGTATAACTATACCATCACCATTTAGGTATCTCTTCTAGTTTTGTTTACAGGTTTTCTTATGCTTCATTTCATATGTTGCTATTCTTTTATGTCTTACAACCCAGAGACCAGGGAGAAGCTACAGATTGCAGAGGGCAATGTCTTGCTTTTAGACCACCCAGTCCCCATTCTGGTTTCTATCTCATCTAATTTTTCCCTTGTCAGTAAATATACTGCTTAACTCATTCAGTTTTATCAATGCAGTAGAAGAGATGTTAGAGACAAAATCAATCTACATCTTTATATTTATCTAACACATAACATATTATAGATTCATTTTTAGATAATTGAACAAGGAATTAGATTTGACAAATACAAATATGATACAAGACTTGTAGAAAGAATACAATTGACATGAATCATATTGAGAGTGACACACTCTGGCTAAATTTACGTGACCGAAATTGGCATGATGTACAGTGCGTTGAAATGTGCGGAAATAGTGAAGTACTTGCACTTGACTGAGAATCTTGCTTTTCTTAGAAAATAATTTTCAGTTGGATTGCAATTTATTGTAAGTCTTATTATTGTTTTATCTTCGTGTTGTAATACACATGTGAAATGGATTTGATATCGAGTTCATCCCTCTTGGAATACAAGCTTTGGGCATTGTGAAAAGTAACCCATTTTAACCTGGTTCTAGGTTGTGCTATATATGTGCTTTATAGACTACACGAAAGCATTTGACAAAGTAAAACACGTGGAAATAATAAATATGCTGGAGAAATTAAACATTGATGGCAAGGATCTGTGAATCATAAAAAACATGTACTGGCAACAAACAGCAGCTATACGAATTAACAACCAAACAGGACAATTTCAATTTATAAAACAAGGAGTCAGATAAGGCTGTGTTCTGTCGCTGGATTTGTTTTCACTTTACAGCGAACATATTATTATATCAATAGTAGACAAAAAGGAATTGAAGTCAATGGTCACAACATAAATAATTTACGATATGCGGATGACACAATCTTGATAGCAGAGACAGAGAATGAGCTACAAGAAATGATAGATATAATAGTGAAAGAAAGCAACAAGAAAGATCTTGGTCTGAATAGTAAGAAAACAGAAGTAATGGTCGAAGTTATATCGAAGAAACAATCATCACCATCATGCAGCATAAAAATAAACAAGACAAATCTGAAACAAGTGCAACGTTTGGAATA
Organism: Megaustenia siamemsis; assembly: GCA_032433765.1. NCBI lineage: Eukaryota > Metazoa > Mollusca > Gastropoda > Stylommatophora > Ariophantidae > Megaustenia > Megaustenia siamemsis. Next base: position 68,329,783 of record JAVIAB010000092.1, on the reverse strand, counting down.
CTTGGGCACAGTGATAACATCAGATGGAAGATGCACCACAGAAATAAAAAGCAGAATAGCTCAGGCCAAAATAGCATTTCAGAAAATGAAAAATATCTTATGCAACAAATCTATGTCAATAGAAATGAGAAAGAGAATTCATCGATGCTATATAGAACCAATTCTGACCTATGGAAGCAAATCATGGACAATAGACAAACAGAAAGTTCTCAAAGAGGCCAACACAAAAAGGGAGCTCTTAAAAAACATCAGAAAGAAGCAATCAACATTTTTTGGGCACATCATGAGAAGAGGAAAGTTGGAATACTTGGTTACAAGTGGCGAAATAAATGGAAGAGAGATCGCGGACGACAAAGAGAGAAAATACTAGATAGCTTGGTGTCATGACATGGAAAACAGTCAACAACAGAATTAATACGATGTACTGTGGATAGAAGATTGTGGGAGGACATGATCGCCAATGCCAACTGGTACGGCACATGATGCTGATGAGGTTAGCAGTTTTGGTGATTTGGTCTATATAGATGATAAATGGTGGTAATACACATCCTGGTTTTACCTCTGTTGCTGCTGGGAACCATTTTGCCAAAATATTCCTTTTTAACAAGTGTTGTGAATGTGACCTTCCACTGTCTGAGTTGATCTGCGGTTTTCTTCAACACATTGAGTGCTGTTCAATTGCCATTTTTGGAATTGTTTGACACAAGTTATTTATATGTTACAACTCATTAATGTGGACTGCTCCGTCAAGTCAACCAAAGTTTTCACTTTAGGAAATTTGTAACATGTTTCGTTTATTGTAGGCTGCATTCACTAGAGTAATCGGGAATCTGTGGGCACAGCTATTTGTTGTGTGTGTTATGTCGTTGTAATGGCTCATCGTATATCCCTAGGCCGCTAATGTGGAAAGGCGAAATGGCGGATCTTTGTTCATGACTTTGCAGAACCGGGGTGACTCTCGGAATTTCATGTTAGTCAGGAAGGATGTTGTCTAAATTCAAGAGGGCTGCTGTGAGATCTACTGTAGACATGCTTGCTGCGTTCGCCTGATGACTAAAAGAGTACACATCTTCATCATCCGCCCTTAAAAGGACGTTAAATGAGCGTGTCTGCGTTGTGTTGTGGCTTGCAGTATAATTGTGATATTTGCGCCTTTAGGCCCAACACATCCGACCTTAGCGCGACATTTTTGAGAACCAGGTTGTCTTCCCTCTTCGATCCCTACTTGCTTGGCCAGACTAGACAGGCTGGTCTGTTAATAGAGGCACCATGGAGAGGTGGAGCAGGGTCTGAGTGGTTCTGGTTCACCAATCCTGGTGCTAGCCATCAGCTGTGGGTCGCTGACTCTCAGCACTGGTGTTGTGAGGTGCGCCTTAAGCTCTGGGTAGACATGTGATTTTATAATTTCAATATGTGGTTTATGATTTCACAAATTCACATTGCGGAAGATCTTATGATCTTCTGTTTGATGTGCGACGGGGATAATCTGACGACTAATTGTGTTTCTTTCATATGTTTGGGATTGGAGTCAAAAATGATGTCCTACCATCATCAAGCGCTATACATTTTTAAAAATATGACAATCATTTCCAGGAGAATGTTAACTTCCTGTCAATATGGTGGATAGGCGACAGGATCCATTGAAGGCTATGTCTTAAGTTCCTTGTTGCAGTTTCCTCATATTCCAAGTCCGGCAGGAGCTACTGAGTTATGTGCTCTGTTCACACCGTGAGCTGTGTGTTTCATCCATTTTAATCGTGTTTCGATATTCCAATTGTTTACGATGAATGATGATATCGTATGACAGGGAACAGTTGGCTGTGTTCACTTTCTGTGTGGTTTCGCCTTATGTCTTTTGGCATATGCTGAGACTGCTATGATGGCAACTACTGCAGCTATCTTTCTTTGTTTGGGAAATGAGTTAGTAATTCGGATGATTCCACTGGTATGAGCGGTTGAGCAATTATGGATTTTAATTCATTTGCAGTGATACCGGGGCCTTTCATAACCATCACCCGTTTGCCAAACCTACAGTTGTTCTAGTGGCACTTTCCCTTTTTTTATACAATGCTCTAATATTGTCTAATAGTTTTCTGTTTACATTGTATTCTTAAAAACTTCAAAGCAAAGAATTCAAAACATGTAAACAATAAATAGAATATTTAATTCACTGTTGTATTCAGTAGTCTTTTTACTTAAATGTCTCAGTGCAAATAAAGTTTGTTGACATCATCTTCCTTTCCAAAATTCAAACTAGGTTTTGCTTAGTAATAGGTCTACCTTATATATAGTGTGTTTTGAGTATCTTTGTCTACATTTTTCCTACATGACTAAGGTATGATAAACCTTTATATATATATATATTACATTCTCTTACATTAGTCGCTGTATGCTGATGAACACTTTGAGGAGAAGATCGAAGCACCTAGGTATTTTATGGAGTGTTGTGATGATGATCCTAATTCTAACATATCAACATTACTTATCATTCTTTAATCTTTGTTTTACTGATCAAGTGGCACTTTTTTTCATTAAAATTTGTAAGCCACTATACCCCAAATTCTTAACAAGCTTTGATTGCGTTAGATTGTATATTATCCACTCTTGTGGCTTTATTGTCCGGGCATACTTTTATTACTTCCCTACCTTCTTCCTCTAGTATTCATGGTTTAGTATGACTTTGGGGTGTAAATGTAGACATTGTTTCCATTGAATCACGTGTGTATGGATTGAGCAGATCTTTTAAGTACAGTTCACATCTTTCTTTTATTGTGGTCACATTAAATCATGGCCTCCATTTATGATTTATTGTTGAAGAATTGAATCTTTCCTATCTGAAGCTTATAGCTCTGATATTTTTGTAAAATTGTTTTGAGAAACTTGTGCATAGATTAATTTATTGCTCATGATGCTGTAGTTTATACACGATCATCATTGAAATATTTAATGATTTGCATGGTGGTATTTCTGGCTTGTTTCCTATTGTTATATAGGGTTCTCTTCTCTCTGCCTCTTTAGCTTGTTAATTCGCCAGACTGTTCTTTACTTTCTTATTCCACCTTTCTTTAAGGTTCCAAATTATGTTTCTAGCATGTTTTGTTGAGTTGTTTCGAAGTGAAACTTAACTCTTCAGTAAAGATGATGCCTACATATAAAAATAACAGTTAATGTGCTTTTATTTTCAGCATGACCATTCATCAAACACTACAGTGACTACAATCTCCACAACTTTGAGTCTGCAGTCAGCTACAAGTACAGCCTCATTATCTACAGGTACCACTACCATATCATCCACGTCCACTGCTACATCCATTACGCCAACATCACGGATATCGTCCATGCCATCCACAAGTAAGCCTGATTCTGGTTTGTCAGTGTGGGCTAAATGTACATGCAACCCGAGGGTGCTGGCCCAGTTGTGTGCTGGGAGACATATTCTTTTATCACAAAATAGGTCTGTTAGCCATATATCTAATAAGTGTTCCATCACCCGTCAGAAATGTTCTGTTTCACTGACCGTAACATTCTTGCTCTCTCTTAAAACATCTAAGCCTAGAACATACTGTTTCTGTGTCACTCGAAGTATATACTAATGCATTAGCAGGACAGGTAATCACTGAGTTTTCCTTTTTTTTTTTTTTTTTAAATTCAGGTAAGGCACCACCAAATTTACCACCAGGAGTACCTTTGATGGGACAGTACATTATGGGCCAAAGTGCGATTCCCCCATTTTATGTAAGTATCTTGATGGCTTTATAGTTCTTAGATTATCACGTAAATGTAAAAGTTGTCACGTGTTTAAAGCCACGAAAAGAAAATTGTGACAGTGAGATGTAGGTAACATATAGATCATACAGACACGCTTGAAAAACAAAAGTTATAATTTTTGCAGAGTGTACAGCCTCCATTGTATGGTTATGAAGATGTACAGCTCCTACAACAAAGAATGCCTTTGGTGAGTCTTGTATTATTTTGCTTTCATTCATTAGAAAACAGGTCGTGAAAACTACTGATAGCTGCAGCATTGATACATCACTACTGATCATTTATCCTTCATTTGCCTTTCAGTTTATAATTTGTTGTATTATCTCTCCTGCCATTATCTTTCCTAGTGACTAATATTCCATCAATCAATTTTTTTATGGTCAACCCATTGATCCTGTATTTTCAAATTAATTAATTAATTACATTTACTAATCACTTATATGACTTGTTCATAGCTTTCTCCATAACTCAAACAATAGAAACTGACTCTATGTTTATTGCTATCAGCATTGTTCCATAGACAGCTCACTCTTGAAATAATAATTTATATTTAAACAGATGTGACTGCAATACTATTACATGTTTTCCTAGCAAATTTGTTACACTTTATTTTCAGCAAACAGGAAGCTATTATGATATGAGTGCATTCCCTGCTCCAGCTGGACCCACTTTGTCAGCCGGACGTGACCAACAGACATCTCTGCCAAATGTACCCTTTTCAGGTTGGTTTTCACATTTGAGATGTAAAGATATGATTCTACCTTAGAAACTACTTGAATTCTGCTTAGTAATGACAATTACTCACAAGAGGGATTTAATTGCTGAAGATAACATGGCGTTTACCTCAAGATCAATATAAATTATTATATTCATGGCCTAATGGGGGAGCTGCGATAGCTCAGTGGTTAGTGAACTGGACGACAAAGGACAAGAAGTAGGGTTCGATTCCAACCGACGGCTTCCGGGTTCACCCAGCGGTACCGGATTTTTTTCTGGGAAAGTAAAGCGGCACGGGCGTAATACCAACCACATTACCCCAAAAATCATGTGCCGAAGGTCTGTAAAAATTATGGTCACCATATCCCTATACGCCACTTGGCGTGACGGAGGCTCATTACTTTTTTTTATGGTCTGATGGGAAATTTTTATTATGAAATCTTGCTGTGTTGCATAGAAGCATTATTTCCAAATAAGTTTATTAGCTTAGTGAAACTGGATTTTTGAGCAATTTAGACATGAAAATACATTGTATGGTTGGTTACTAGTGTTGACCAAGAAGATGTGATTAAAGTGCCAAATGCTGGAAGCAAACAACAACCATGAGAATAATTAACAATGGAAAGTATATTTTTAAAAACCAAAGTGAATCATAAATCAAATATGTAAGAAGTGGAGTAAAAAAAAATATCTTAATAAGTGTATTATCTAAAATAGGAAGATAAAATTAAGGAATAGGAAATACATTGAAAGAGAATTCAAGCGTTATTGCTGCAGTGGCTGGACCAGTTATACAGACCCAAGAATGCCTTGTACCCCCACTTGACAAATACATATATCAACGCTTTGCCGAGACTTCCTACTGCCAGTGGACAAAAATTGGCAGGATGGACGTAGAACACAGTTGTTTGTCATTGGTACTTTAGTTCATTTGTTCACTTGCATCTTTCAAGAATAATAAAATACACAAGCTGCTTCTAGTATACATTAAAAGTGATTAGAAGAGGCTGTATCTTAGAATTTAAAAAACTTTGGTGGTTAAAAATTGAATATTGCAAACCAGAAACTCTTTGCCAGTCTTTTTTTTTTTTTTTTTTTTTTTTTTTTTTTTTTTTTTTTTTTAAACAAAGCATATGCTACTAAAATATTCATACATAGGGTATTTTTTTAGCTAAACAGTTTATGTTTTGTGTGCAGTGTCAACAATTGAAACCATTTCCATAAAATATCAATTTTAAGAATGAGTGAAATGCAGCAGGCTTTTAACATCTTCCATGAATGCTGAACAATTTTCAAGGTTAAAACTAAAATGCCACTTTAGGATAAAAACTAACAACTGTGAGAAGTGCAAGTGTATGGCCCGCTTCCTTGATAAGGCTTTGTGGCATCGGAATGCTCTGGAAAATGTACACACCCGTTGACAACATTCTTCTTCTTCTTCTACCTTTTAGCTCCCAGTGGAGCATAGGTCTTCAACAAACACTTTCCAAGTCGTTCTGTTTTTTGCAATTCTTTTAAGATCATTCCATGTCTTCCCCATCATCTTCATCTCTGCTTCAATCTGTCTTCTCCAAGAATTCCTTGGTCTTCCTCTTTGTCTTTTCCCCTGGGGATTCCAAAAAAGGGCCTGTTGTGTAATACTCTCAGTTGGTTTCCGTAGTGTGTGTCCTATCCATCGTCTTCGCTGTATTTCTTTATCCACTGGTATTTGACCGGTACATTTCCATAATTCCACGTTTGTGACTTTGTCCTGCCATTTCCATCCCTTTATTCTGCGCAAGCATCCATTAATGAAAGTCTGTACCTTCGTGATTGTCAATTTTGTTATTCTCCATGTTTCACAGCCATATAATAGAACCGATTTAACATTGGAGTTGAAAATTTGTATTTTTGTATTTAGCCTAATTTCTTTGGATTTCCATATGTTTCCCAGTGCAATGAAAGCTCCTCTTGCTTTTGATATCCTTATTTTGGTATCGTTTTCTGTTCCTCCCTCTTTATCTATATTACTGCCCAGATATATATAAGATTGTGCGTCTAGTAGAGGTATTTCTCCTAGTTTTATTTGGTTATTGCCAACTGCATTAATTCTCATAATGTTGGTCTTATCTCTATTAATCTTTAGTCCTAGCTGTTGTGATCTCTCATCTAATATACTCATTTTATCTTGCATCTGTTGGTGGCTGTGTGATAGGAGAGCTATGTCATCAGCAAAGTCTAAATCATCAAGTTGTTTGGTCAGTGACCACTGGATCCCATTTCTGTTGTTTTGAGTTATTTTCATAATCCAATCTATGGCCAGTAGAAAGAGAAATGGAGACAGAAGGCATCCTTGCCTTACTCCTGTTCTTATTTCAAATGCTTCTGTAAGCTGTCCTTCATGCACCACACTACATTTTGTTCCTTCATACATTGTTTTTATCAGGTTAATAAACTTTATGTTGACAACATTGCAAAAAAAGAAAGACTAACTGGCCGTACTTGCTGGTGCAGCACGTGTGAACTTGGCTCCATAAGGTCCTCGGTGCTACCAGCATACATCTCAAGGTCCCAGCCAACCCATTTTTTGGCTGTTGCCGCATTAATATTGCCCAATATGCAAGCCCCACGCCCTGTTTATATGTAACCTTGTGCTTGCGTTCTCACAAATATGTAGGTGCCTATAACACAGTGAATTAGTAGCAGAAAGTTAAGGGTCTTTTGAATTTGGTAAAGATCACGCATGGCAGTAGGAAGAAAGGTCTTAATCTGTACATTGACAAAATAAACATAATAGTGTCATTAAATATATAAAGGAAAATGCACTAAATCAAGTGAAAACCTTTACATATCTGGGAGCAACAATAACAGCCGATGTAATTGGTACAGATAAAACTAAAATATCAGAAAGTGCTAAGGCGTTTTGTGATATGACAGATATTCATTAATCTCAAAATGAAATACTCCTCCAACTTTTAATAAAGAAGGTATTTGAAGGCTTTAGAGATGTGCTTTTATAGTAGTATATTAAGAATACTTTGGATAGGCAATAAGAGAAATGAAGTCCTCAGAGAGACTAGAACAAGCTTTATAGACCTATCAAGAAGAGGATAATAGTTCATTCTCTCGAAATTGTTATGGCAAGAGGATAGATTGAAGACAAAGGGACAGGAAAACTGAGAAGTTACAAGACAGTTTCACATGACAATTGGGGGGGGGGGGGAAGAGAAAAGATTTGATAAGAAATACTATTGAGAGATGTGATCTTCAGTGGTTTCTAGCCTAGCACCTAATGGTCTGTTACTGTCATTATTAACCAGGAACAGGGAGTAATCCAAACCAAAAATTGGAACCAAGCGTGCAATACTAATCCAAGATAAATTAGAACATAAGAGATGTGGTTCTATAAAAAAAAATACTCAAAAATTCAAGGACATGTTACAGACAAATACAATTTTTGAAAGGTCAGGCTAATGCTGTTTCCATTTTTAGGGGACAGTCACAGGACTGGGATACATTTGAAACATATTTTTGTTATGGGATCAATGGAAGTGAGGCACAGAATAGGACCAAGATTGGATAGTTATCCAGATAGCACAATGAACAAAACGATTTGGCCTAGCAGACTAACCTTGGGCAGAGAGAAATGGAAAAGCATGATCATCAGTTGACTGACTGTTGCATGGCAGAGAAATATGATTGCAAAATCATGTGGTGAGATATCTGAGTTAGGCAGTATGACTTATATAATCACACCCTTGTTTTCATGCTCATTAGGGCACTATGCACCCTTCTTGCCCCTCAATACAGGAACTACAGACACATCCAAGATGGCCAGAGTTGATGCTCAGAGTCCGAACAGTGCAAACCAACCTCAGAGTGCCCACTCTGCTACCCAACAGCCCCTGTTCAACTTCCATTACAGCTACTACTATCCGTCATTGTTTCCAGGAGGTGGATTACAATATCCAATGTTTCCTGTAAGTATTTTTCACATGTGCTAATTTTAGAACACAATTTGAATGTCATTCTCTTTAGTCTTTCCTGCATGTTTTGATTCCAACTTAAACCTAGATTATGATACCTATTTGTGGGTCGCGCTTTCACAGTACCACCGTAAAAATTACTGCCACTTAATTGTTGGATTTGGAGTTCGGAAAATATTTTCTTTGAACTTTTGCTCAACAGCTGTGTGTTTATCCAAACAGAGACACTGGAATCTGTGGCTGTTATAATTTCTTGGGTTACGTTAGATTTATGGCCTGATTTATGAATGCATGGCGCCATTGCATAGGGGGAGCAGAAACACCTGCAACGTGTGGTTGCAATAGCACCATCAGCTGACCAAGACCTAGCAGTTATACCGCCTCGTGGTCTCTCCCGGTAACAGTCTGCATCAAAACAGGGTGGCTAACAGAAGGAATAGGAAAGTACAAATATACAATTTATTTCCGGTCTGTGATCGTTACCCTATGCTATAGTCATTGAGAACGCCTTCATGTAAGACACTGCTACAATAGCTAATTTTTTAGTTAGCTGCGTGGCAGTGTGCCAAGCGTTCGGCTTCTCGTGGCAAGGCGCGGTGCCAGGGAGTACGGGTTCGATCCCGCTTCGGACCATATATTGTTCTTCGTTTTTTTCTGTTGTTGTTTGTCTGTCAATTTTTCCGAGTGCTAACACATACTTCTTTGTTCTATTATTCCCTGGCTAACAAGCTAGGATCGTCGTGTTCCCTGTAGTGGTGGCTGTTGCTGATATAATATACCCAGTATTGCAGTACCTCTGGACTGGACTAGTAGTTTCCTAACATAGCCTGGGATAAACGGACTCCCAACTTCTCCAGTAAGAGCAGGGATTGTCAAGAATGACATTACGACTCAACTCAACCAGAGGTGTTGCGTTGTCTATTCACACGGTGGCCGTCAATTTAGCCATATACTCCCTCTAAAACGTTCGCTGTCTATCCCATGTTGCAAAAGTTTATTTGATGTCTTGCCAACAGCCGAGAAGTTTCTTGAAAGTTGACAAAATTTATTTAAAAAAAAAAAAAAACAGCTCCCTTTCTATGATACCGTCATACTTTTTATGATTCACTTGAAAAAAAAAAATCAAAGGAAACATTCAATACACAAGGGTCACCGGAAATAGTAAAGTGCTTGCCCACAACAAACTGTCCAGTTTCAAGAATTTTGTATATTGAGGTGGTAATTTTTTAAATGACGGTATTGTAATGTTGGGTGATTAACTTTGCTTTCTTATTTATTTCAGTACATGTTTGTATTATTATTAACAGATATTTTAGCTCACCTACATATGTATACAAGCTGAGATTCTGTTTGAAACTTTGCTGTGAAATATAAATATATTTTAGTTTTAAAGATGAAAGTCTAGGAATTAATCTTTGAACATTTGTGGAGTCATGGCCAAAGTTAGAATTTCATGATTTTGGTTTGAGTCTACTTGGTGTATTGATCCCAATGTTTGACTGATAATTTTCTGTAATATTGAATAGGTAAGTCATATCAGTGAGTAATATGTTTCAGCTCCACACCTTTAATCAAATCATCCATTGTATTCCTGACTTGCAGATACCACCAGTTACAAATGCAGCTGCCCATGCAGGGACAACAGCTAATACACAGTTTCAGAAGACATATGCTTCACACGTGTACACAACCAAAGGTAGGTGTGATGAACACTTCATTTTACTTCAAACTTTTTTCTTCAAGTAGCACATTTTGTAACTGTCAAAATATGAAGTAGGTGCTTCACATTATGATTTCATAACATCTGATCATTTTACTACTGTAAATGGCTTATCTTTTTTCTTGGGCTTTGACAATTTTAGGGGCTTGTGGTTGTTCTTTGCCAGTTTTGAGAATTTTATCATAATAAGAGGAATTATTTTGTTTATTTTATAAATGATTCCTTTGATATTGTATTTCAGATATGAGTTTACTAACATTTACATTTTATTTACTATCTTAAGGACTGGTTACAATAAATATGGGCACTGGAATCATTTAAAGTTTCCCTTGCACATGAGTAAATCCAGGGAGCAGAAAACTAAAGAATTTAGGGAGCGTAAGAAGTAGCTTCCTGAAGAAATGGCCAAAAAGAATGTGGAAAATAATCAAGTGCAAATAGATTTTGTCTTTAGGATTTTACTATAAGATAAGCAACAGGTCAAAAGCATGTGTTTAACTAAACATCAGACAGGTGTTTATGAGAAAGAATGATGCGAGCACTCCCTTTCTATCAGTTATTGGATGGATAATTTTAATACAGAAATTTACTAAACTACTTTGATAATTGAAATAAAATTGAACTTGTATTACAAATAAAGGACAGGCATTTAAAACTTGAGGTTATATCATCTCATTGTTGGACACCTATTATTAGTTTACATAATATACAACTGAAAATATCAAATTGTTTCATTTTATTGTATTGTGATTTTTTTTAAATTATATTTTTGGTATATTATTGTATTTATGAAGTTTTATTAAAATAATGATAGCCCCTGGATAACCAGTTTTATTTTATAATTTATGATGTTGCATATATGTACCAATAATTATATGCCTAACCACAAAAATAACAATTTCCCATTTATATATATATATATATATATACAGTCGAACCTGTCTAAGGCGACCATTCACGGGACTTTCAAAAACTGGTCCCATAGGACAGGTGGTCCTGCCTCACAGGTTTCACATAATAAATAGAGCGATAAAAAAAATTTTATCCTAAGCACTATGAAAACTAACCTGCAAATCAGCGTAATCCATGAGTAGAACATAGTGCACATGTCGGTCTACAATAGCCACTGGTTGGACACTTTTCATAAAACACGATAGTTAAACACACAAAAATAAAACACACATACACAGATTCCACTTATACTGTACATGTATCACTTTTGACTTGAAAAAAATCCAATATGGTAGTCTTTTGTTTGACAGATGAAATAAACGATAAGTTCAATTTTTCTCTCAAGTCCATGATAACGTCTAGTATGTCAGATCTCCCGTTTGTTATTGAATAGGTGCGCAGAAGCTCCAAAGCATTATGTGCATCTGCGATAGTGTATGTTTTCTCAATGTCAGTAGAATCTTGTTCGTTGTCTGATTCACTATTCACATCCTCAGCAGCTAAAATTGCAGTGGCAGGAAGATCCCATTTTGTTTCTATTGTGTTGCAAGTTTGGAGCCCTGAATCAATCATGGAGATGTCTGTCAATTGGTATCCAAACAATTCTTTTGAAAGGTTATCCAAAGCAGTAGAAATTGCAGTAGAAACAATTTGCACGTCGGTCTTTGATGCAGATTCCATGTGCGTCAGAGAATATGCGTGTGTTTCAGCAGGACAATGAAAACCTGCTTTACAGAAACACTTAAGGATGGTTGAGTTGTCCACTTCTTTCCATGCTGCAGCAATCCAGTAGACTACATCCAGTAAATTGACCTGTTTCATGAGTTCGGTTCCGGAAGCATCCTTGTTTGATTCCATGACTGTGATAAGATGTAGAAGCTGTTTTTGTCTAAACTTTAATTTAAATGTCTGAATGACACCCTGGTCTAGGGGTTGAACTAATGCAGTTGTGTTGGGTGGCAGAAACTGCAGCTTAACATTCTGTAGTTCGATCTTGGGATGACAGGTAGCGTTGTCAACAAATAAAATAATGTGGCGCTTTTTTTTCTGCATCTTACGGTCAAAACTTTTCAGCCAATCTTCAAATATAGCTGCAGTCATCCATGCCTTTTTGTTGTTTCTGTAAATCACTGGCAGTGTGTTTATGTTGATGTTTTTAAAAATCCTAGGGTTAGCTGCTTTCCCAATCACTAAAGCCGGTTCTCGTTCCCCCAACATGTTAGTGCATAGCATCACTGTTATTCGCTCTTTGCTTTTTTTACCCCCAGCGCATTTTTCTCCTTTGACAAAAAATGTTTTGTCCGTAGTCGCTTTGAAAAATAACCCGGTTTCATCTAAATTAAAAATGTCTTGAGCAGCGTAACCATAGCATATCTCGGATATTTTAGAAGTCCAGTCAGCCGCAGCACTCATATCTGAATCACCGACTTCGCCACATTGCTTACCAAACACAAGATTGTGTCTTTTAATGAAGGCCTCTAACCAGCCGTTCGATGCTTTAAAGACTGAGTTTTCCAATTCTTTTGCAAACTGTAAAGCTCGTTCTTTGATCATCGGCCCAGATAACGGAATTTTTCGTGCAAGTGCTGATTGATACCATTTCCAACAAAGTGTATTTATGTCTTCATTTCCCGTTTTCCTGCTATTCCTTCTTTTCATACTTGGTGCATTATTTTCAAAGTCATTCATATACTCGGCTTTTCTCTTTAACGTACGTAAAATCTGTGTCTTTCCCACTCCAAACTGTTCTGCCAATAATCGCGAACTTTTACCTTGCTGATTTTGTCGAATCACTGATATTCGTTCTTCCAGCGTTAATGCTTTTGGTTTTACACTTTTGACACTGGCCATTTCCTATATTGTGTGTAACACTTTTAAAATCCACAAAAATAATTCACTGAGATACTGTACATGTACATGAATACACTCTAAGCGGGCAATGACTAATTCTTTAGTTAATTCCTGTAATTTATACGGGCCACGCAATGGTCTACTCTGGTCTAGACGGAACCGCGAAGTGATGTCACTTCACGAATCATAGATCTGTGTCTGCACCAGTATTGACTGATAAACGTAACACGTCCCACTGTAATCTGGGACTCACTAAATACGGGAAAACATCAACACCTGTAGACACCTGTGTCGATCGTTTATAGCTCCCAGCGAGACGGACTGGCTGGTCGTCGTAAACGGGATAAATAACATTGGCGGCGGTTAATTAGCCTGGTCTCTGGTCGCGTCATACGGTGAGCGCCGTAATCAGTGTTAGCATATAGTAAAAAACTCGGGGAAATTGTAGACCCGGTCCTATAACCAGGGAAACGCTTTAAACAGGTGGTCCTAAGACCAGGTTCGACTGTATATATATATTAGCTTGGTTATCCAGCACATTTTCATTCTTGCTTGTAGCACATGTCTTGGCTTAGCCAGAATTAGTGATTGAAATATTTATTTCTTAAGAAGGCAGCTGTAACTGGACTTTCTAACTTATTAACAGCTAAATCTGTCAGATCATGGTGGTAGGGAGGTAACAAGTTAGAGTGTTTTTTTTATCAAGTGTTAATGTTTAGATATAACACAATGTTATTGCTCATATAAATCCGTAGCTTTACTTTCATTGGAAGTAGATCATTATATTAAGTTAGATAACACATTTCCTCTAACTTTAATTTTTTTAAGAAGTAAAGGTTCCCTCTTGCGTAAGGGGAATATGGTGTTAGTTACCACATTTTTCTGCGATCGAGCACATTTTTAAGTGATGTGGTCTGTATCATGCCAGGCCACCTTTACTTCCCAGAAAAAATCTCTGGTACCCATTTTTAGAGGCTGGGTGAACCCCGGAGCCTTGTCAGTTGGAAAAAAAAATCCACCACTGCTGGGGATTGAACCCGGACCCTTCTGGTCAGGAAGCGAGCACACTAACCACTCAGCCACCGAGGCGAGCACACTAACCACTCAGGCACTGAGGCTCACTAACTTTAATTGGGTTATGATCAATTCATAATGTCAGCCCTTTAGTCCAGGAAGAAAGTTGCATATAAATATAGTGCATACAAATTTCTCATTTTATTACAATTGTTTTGCATTGATTACAAATTCCCATCATTCTACAATTCAAGAACATTATTGCATACATTTATCATGTTGGCGTTTAACAAACACTAACAAATTTGTACAAAAGTTTGCTGTTAACCACAACACAGTGTATCATTGTTAACTTACATCCTTTTAAGGGCAGATGGGGCAATCATTGAGTAAACTCACATAAATTATAAGTGTCAATGTTCCATTCTTGTAAACTCTACACAGAGAACCAGATAAAAAAAATTGACAACTAAATTTGAATTAATTTTGTTTAATCTGACAGCTCTATATGATTTGACAAAGCAGCACAGTAACTTAATTCTTAGTATGTTAAAATTACACTATAATGTTAGGTCATGGTCATATTGCAGACAATTGATACTGTACAAAATACAACCTACTTGTCATATTCAAAACCTGATAGTCTAATGTGTCCATTTGGCAAGCATTTTTGTTTGAAGTGGCATTGATGACATATAAATTTGAACCAATTAGAAGCTTAGACCACGACAGCAATCTATGATAGCCTAGCATTTGCAAAATTAGGTCACTCAACTAAAAGATTAATGCACATCTCAGCTATGTACACCCTTATATTCTTGTACATGCAATAATTTTTTAATTTTAGCAGGTAAGACATATTTGCTATATGTTTGACAAATGCTGCTAGCTTACTTTCTGCTTTTACCTTTACTAGCTAATTGTTGAAGTGGACTAACCATTTGATTTCATCGTAAGATTTAAACCGTGGTTGTGTTTGATTTAAATATCTTGTAAATTGAGTCCCAAAGATGTGTAAGTCTGAATGAAATAAGTTTAAGACAAGCAAATGACAGCAATAACACTGTTTGTCAGGATATGATGAGTTAAACCAGGCCCAAGACTTCTCAAAGACTGGCTATGGCAGCTCTCCAACTGGTGGCAAGACTTCTGGAACACGTATGTCTACACGTTAGTCTTCTTGCATACTAACTTCTCATGCTTTTCAATTTTTACCTTGGTTCACTATATGTAAGGTTTCATTACTTTTACATCAATAGCTTGTTGCTTGCTTATGGTTCCATAACGTACATAATGTGTGGTGTTGGTTTGTTGTACAATCTTCCAATTACAAGCTGTACTGCAAATTGCTTAACATTACTAATGGTGTTTCATTAAATTTTTTTTCTTTTTTGTAATACAGTGTCATTTTTGTATGGACAATTTTAGTTGAGGTTAAATTAGTGAGGACATTTTTATTCAGATCTTCTTCTTTTTCTATCCTTTCTCCATTGCCTTTGGCATCGAGGTGAGATACAATCTGCAATTCTTTGCTCTTCTGTTGGCCTCTTCTGGTGTTATTCCTCCTAGTGACTCTAGTATTCCCTTTATCCATCTCTTTATTGGTCTTCCTCTTAATCTGGCATTTTCGTAGCGTTTGTTTATGACTCTTTGAGTCATTGTTAGTTCTTTTTGTCTTGTTATGTGGCCGAACCAATTTATCTGTAGTTTCTTTATGTATTCGATGGCTGGTTCAATTTCGAGTTTCTTTCTCAGGTCAGTGTTTCTTACTCTGTCCCTTAAGCTGTTTCCTGTCATTCTTCTGATATATTTCATTTCGGTGGTCGTTATCTTTCTTATTGTTCTAGAGTCCAGCGTCCAATTCTGGCACTGATAGCACTGAGTTGGTAGAAAAATTGATTTGTATATTGCCCTTTTGATTCCGTAATTATTGCTTTGTTATTGCTTTATTCAGATAAGATAATAAACTACAATACTATATTTGAATATATTTTTGTTTGAAGATCCGTGGCTGAATCTTCAATGATCAGCTTTTGTTATGAATTTAAATGGCTAGGAGAGCATGGCTCTTAAGAGGATGGTGAATTTGAGGTCTTCACTGGTTCCCCTTAGTTTGTTGTCCAAAGTTGTTTCTGTGGGTTGTATTTTTGTT
Source organism: Megaustenia siamemsis (assembly GCA_032433765.1). Classification (NCBI taxonomy): domain Eukaryota; kingdom Metazoa; phylum Mollusca; class Gastropoda; order Stylommatophora; family Ariophantidae; genus Megaustenia; species Megaustenia siamemsis. Next base: position 68,313,648 of record JAVIAB010000092.1, on the reverse strand, counting down.
CATAGGGCATCAAGCAGAACAATCAGGGTTGCCAACTGCCGTCGGAGTCAATCCGCTAGACTGGAGCCAAAAATCCGCGATTTTCCGCCAGATTTTCCAAAAATATTTCCAGAGTTTATTACTTAGGAAACTTACATTAAATTATTTTTTATCTACGTACTATTTTATTATTATTATTATTACGCATATCCAAACCAAATGGGAGTGTAAATTTAAAAAAAAATAATTATTATTTCGATTTGTAACAGTCACAACTACAACTATATTAATACATGTAGAAACTAACTTAATTTGGCAACATAAAAATAATTTGAAAGACAAAGAAATTGCAAAGTGTCCAGTTTTCATGAAGAGGAAAATGCAACGCTGGCCGACTGATGCTTCTTTGATTTGCTGTGAGAAAGAAGATCCCAATGTTTCGATGCCAATACACATTTACAAAACTTGCATCTAGCTTTGTCAGCACTACCCGGGACTTCTAAGATCCAATCTTTAAGGTCCACTTCATTTAGCCCACTCTTTACGAAATCGTCGTTGATATTGAAGTGTCATATCTTTATTTTTTGGACAACTGTTTGAACGAAACCTGTGAACAGTTAATCGGGGCCTGCGTCTCGTATGTCGATGATTCCCACTTTAAGACGAGTCTGACGACTACAACAAACCCAAGCATATGGATACCTTAATGTGTTTCTGTGCTGGACATGGTTCATTTCTTGGTGTTTTTCCGTGAAGCCATGGCTCATATCTTGAAGTGTCTCTGTGCTGGCCATGGCTCATATCTTGATGTGTTTCTGTGTTGGCCATGGCTAGTGTGTGTGTGTGCTGACCATGGCTCATATCTTGGTGTGTGTCATGTTAGTCATATCTTATATCTTGGTGTGTCCGTGTTAATCATGTCTCATATCTTTATGTGTGTATGTGTTTAGTCATATCTCATATCTTAGTGTGTATCTGTGTTAGTCATGTGTCACATCTTTGTGTGTGCATGTTTGGGTTAGTGATATCTCATATCTTTGTGTGCATGTTTATGTTAGTCATATCTCATATCTTTGTGTGTGCATGTCTGTGTATGTCACATCTCATATCCTTGTGTGTGTATGGCTATGTTAGTAACATCTCATTTCTTTGTGTGTGCATGGCTATGTCAGTCACATCTCATATCTTTGTGTGTGCATGTCTATGTTGGTCATATCTCATATCTTTGTGTGTGCATGTCTATGTTGGTCATATCTCATATCTTTGTGTGTGCATGTCCATGTCAGACATATCTCATATCTTTATGTCCATGTCTATGTTAGTCATGTATCATATATATTGATGTGTGTCAGTGTTAGTCATGCCTCGTATCGCTGTGCGCATGTCTGTGTTTGTCACATCTCATATCTTTGTGTGTGCATGTCTGTGTTAGTCACCTCTAGTGACTCGGGCAGATGGTGCTCGTAAACCTGGGAGGGCCGACCATCTAAGGGCAGAATCCCCCTACAGAAAAGATCATCTGCAGGAAGATTGGGGACTAAGCAAACCTGAATAAAATGTTGGCTGAAATCGGATGCACTGGGCCACTGGCGCAGAACACAGTGCAACGTTTTAACGGGTGTTCAATCAGAGTGGATCTGGCAGACTCTAATTGTGATGTACTGTCTGTGGGGGCGATCAACACACTTAACCTGACAGCTGACTTCATGTGAGAGTCTGGAATCCTACTCTGATTGAGTTTTGATCGCAGAAAGAGATATATATATATCTTTATGCTGTAATGTGAATGTACGTTGCTGATAGTTAAAGCCACATGTATAATATGAAATTACCAAAAATTGTAACTCTCTTATAGCGGTAGGGCGTTGAACCTACACAATTTGAAATAAATATGGACTTGATACTCACGTAGAAAGAAACACGTTGCTGAACACTCACACTGACTCTAAACAAATCCTCAGTTTGAAATATGAAACTTACTAATTAATGATGACATACTTGACTTAACACTATGACTATAAATCCTCAGTTATCCTACAATTTATTTCCAAAGTAGAAAAGTTTCAGTTTCAAACCGAAAGTCTCTACTACAATACTCTACTAAATTTTCTATTGGTCAGATCGAACGTGATATAATGACGTAGTACGTATATAATTTAACTTGTCACACAAGCGCTACAGACGCTCTTAGTTTGTGTTTTGACCACGATAAGGCTAATTTTAGTCGATTATCGTGATTAAAAAAATCCGCGAGTTGCCGCTGTCATTAAAAAAAAATACGCTAGAAATTCCGCCAGGCGGATTCATTATTTTCTGGACGCTGGTCCAATTCCGCTAGATGTAGCGGAAAATCCGCTAAGTTGGCAACCCTGAGAACAATCCTGTAGGACATGCTTGTAGTTATGGTGCTGCACAATTGCATGTTGTGCACAATTGTTCTTGACATGTTCTTTAGTCTGGTAGTCCTAGATGTGGCAGGTGTTTTTAACTCCTGACTGGGCCTTCATTAAGTTTTCCTGCCTCCCCACTATAAAAACAAGTAATGTTTATATAATGCCCACAGCATTTCTGTGTCTGTTGTTTCAGTTTATCTCACAAATTTGCTAAAATAACAATGTATCACATGCTTAGTCACCTTAAGCCCAATGTTATAGGATCTAGAGTTCACGCACAGCTGTTTGTTGATGATATTTTAGTCTAGGTAAAATTTCTCAGATCTGATACATGACTTGAGTATAATTTTATTATAGTACATTAATAATATCAACAGGATAGCAAAAGCAGCAGCAAATTTAAAAAGCCTTGGACAAAATATAGAAATAAAAAATACAAAGCAAGAAAACTAGAATATTCAACTCAAGCATATTATCAACCTATACTGCATGTGATAGCTGGAAAACAACAAAAGAGTTTGAGAGAAAATTTAAAGCTTTTGAAGGCATATACCCTAAGAAAGATACTCTGAGTACAATGGAGTGAATTCAAGACTAATATTGAGAAATGGCCATACAACAAACAATCTTCTCTATAATTAGATGAAGAGGGACATGTACTTAGAAGAGAATTCTAGAACAGGTGCTTTTATGGGAAACTGGATACTGAAAAAGAGGAAGAATCATCATGCCAAGAATAGTGATGGGTGGTGTAAAACAGAAGCCCTGTGTTACTTCTAGCGGTGCTGAAAGGATCAAGATCAAGACATTAAAATAATCATTATATACATACATACATATATACACACATAACATACAACATAAATATATGGATACAACATAAATATACATATAACATGCTCAACAAAATTCTGCCTGAGAAAGATACTAAGATATCAACAAACATACATACATATCACTTAAGATCACCACCACAGCGAGCACAAAAGCATTGATATACTTGAAATTCAATTTTCACAAAATTTAAGCCTCTTAAAAAAATTATGGCTTTTACCTTTACTCACAGAGATTATTGAATTGTATTGTTGTATAAACAGATATAGATAGATAAAGCCGAATGACATCGAAAAAGAAAAATTGGAAAAGGTAAATGTGCCGGAATGTGTAAGAAACAGTAAGAAAAACTAGGCCTAAAGTATGTACGTGTTATGTACAGGGAATGTGCTTTAATAAATCAATGGCCCTTATAATGGGCAAAAGTTGAGGACAAGCTACTGGAGAATATAGTTTCTTGTATACTCACCTGTCACCTTGAACCGATATGCGCATTTCTATCCACACCTGGGGTTAACGATACAACAAAGAGGCGAGGCATGTTTTAATGCAAACTTTGCATATGGCGTCTTCGGAGGATTCCACAGACAAGAGGAGACATATGTGATTGATCTGGAGATTGCATACAGCAAAGTACCTTTTGAATACCTCATGCATATATTTCTAAAACTGACGGGACACCTGATCCTCACCAGATAGATTGCTGCAGTACTGTGTCAGTGGAAGGTGATATTTAGACGGGGAAGTTGGTCGTCTGAGCCAATATCAGTTTGTACAGTGCTGTCATAAGATTCACCTTTGACACCAGTTCTATTTAACCTGTACACAACAACGATCACAGAACAACAGCTGGATGGGAGGGCAACAAACTGACTTTTGCTGATGACATTCTGATTTACAACAGGGAAGATACAGGCAGGTAATTACCTCCACACTGCAAAACAAACTCAAAACAGGTGCATTGGTTAATCCTAATAAGCATCAGTTGCACGGTTTGTCCTTTAACAATTATATTTGAGAAGAAAAACACTAAAAACTGGTGACGGGCAACAACACAGAGACACTAGTGGTACAAATGGGAGCTAATGATGTGACCAAGGACAGGTTTATGACGTACCTAGGAGTTTAGTTCGATAACAGTCTATGTTTTAGGGACCATTTCGACCTTGTAATAACAAAAGCCCGCAAAGAATTAGCTGCCCATGGCACATGCCAACATTGAGCAGAAATCTTTTTGTTCCAGGGACTAGTCCTTGCACCAATTGAGTATACACTAGCAATTTTTACTGTCAGTACAATGCAGATTGACAGGCTGGAGAAAGTACAGAATGAAGCTATGCACATTATCTTGGGGTGTACAAGGGACACTCCCAGTGTAACAATGAGGTAGCTTCTCGATTTTTCTACCATGGATGGCATTATCAAGGTGTGAGCATACAGAAAATAAGTCCAGATAAAGAGCATCCTTTGGAGCCGCGATAGCTCAGTGGTTAGTGAACTGGACTACAAAGGACAAGAGGTAGGGTTCGATCCCAGCCAACGGCTTCCGGGTTCACCCAGCCTTTAACGGGTACCGGATTTTTTTCTGGGAAGTGAAGTGGCACGGGCGTAATACCGATCACATTACCCTAAAAATCATGTGCTGAAGGTCTGTAAAATTTATGGTCACTAACACCATATTCCCTATACGCCACTTGGCGTGACGGGGGTACTTTACTTTTTTTTTATTTAAAGAGCACCCTTTGCACCAATAGCTCAACATGGGAAAGGTGGCAGGATTAAAAGAGACAATTCACGGGTGGGCTGCGCAGATGATGTCATCGAACAGGTCTGTGTTGTAAATCGCTGGATGCTGCAGGACTTCTAAGGAAGGGATCTGAGTACCTATGAACATGTTTGGAGTGCAATGATGATGTAAAGAGCCCCCATCACGCTAAGTGGCGTATTGGGAATATGGTGTTAGTGACCATAAATTTTACAGACCTTCAGCGCATGATTTTTGGGTAATGTGGTCGGTATTACGCCCATGCCAGTGAAAAAATCTGGTACCCATTAAAGGCTGGGTGAACCCAAAAGCTGTAGGTTGGGATCGAACCCTACCATTTGTCCTTTGTAGTCCAGCACTAACCACTGAGCTACCGCGGCTCCCGCAATGATGATGACCCACAAATAATTCAATAGATTCTGAGTGTTAATATGAGAGATTAAACATCGTGAATTGGGAAGAGCGTAATATAAATTATATAGTCTTTGTTTAATTTATCCTGAAGTGGGAGAGAATTCATTTTGACATCACGACTGCCGGAGGCTGAGATGGACTTTTAAAGAGGACTCATGCTTCTGTGTGCAGTGACACTTACTCCTATTTTGTGTAGGTGTGTTAAGACTGCAGTGACCTGTTTTGAGTCTTAAATTGATGGATAAAAACAATTCTTGTATCTTCATCTTTAGCATCTTCCCTCTTCAGCCTATTTTTTTCCCTTGTACTTTACTCACATATATTTCTAGTGTAACAAAAATTAGTGACAGAAAATATATTAATGAACTTAATTGTTTAGCCAATTGAACATCTTCATTGCTCATTGGGCACACGCATAAGTTCTCAGATCATCTCGCCAGCATGTATATAAGGTATTCTATCTAATATACTAATATTATATTAAATATATATATATATATACACCAATATTCACTAAACTGGATGCATTTGAAAACATGCTTCAAGAAAATACTTTGTATCCCATAGAATGAATTCAAGACTAGTGCAGAATTCTGAGAAATGACAAAGGATCCAACAATTTCATCTATAATCAAGAAAAGGTGGTCATATATTGGCCAAGTGATGAGAAGAAACAAAAGGATCTCAAAGCAAGCCCTCATATGGGATCCAGAGGGTAAAAGAAAAAGGCGAACCTAGAGAAATACTAAAAAAGAACATTGAGGCAACAACAATAGGCATCGCCGAGACATGTGGCTAGATACAAAGCTGGTCCTGTACAAGGTCTAACACTTGATAATAATGATTGTCAGAACGGAGTGTAGAATTTACACCCTATGATCTGTCTTCAGCTCAAAAGGACAGTAGATAGATAGAATATACTAAAATATTGTTTTGTGCAGATATGTCAGACACAATTCTTACCTGGTATCCAACATAGTACTTTTCCCAGGGTGGGACAGTGAAACAAAAATTTTTGTTAATTGACTAGACAAAATCTTGGATATTTTGTCCAGGCTTCAATGTTTTTGTTGGACCTAACAAGATGGAATTAGATTGGTGACTAAGTCATCTCATTGGTGTAACCATGTTATTTAGAAATTATTCAGGAAATAATATTGGCTGATATGTCAAACAATAGTGATTCTTATAATGTGCTGCTTAGAATCACAAATTGTGGGTTTCGCTAGGACAGATACTAGTTCTATAAAAATGAGAAGCAACTTGGCACTTGGGAAAAAGGAGGATAGTCTGCTTGATACAGAACCATGATATGAAACTCAAAGAGTACAGAGATGAATTGTGGAATGAGAGTTCTCTTGTCAGTGTGAAAAATACTTTAAGAAAACCCAGATAGAGAGAAAGTGATAAATTAGCATACATAAATCTCATAAAGTGAGGTATTCAATAAAATCCTAGAATGATCAGTGATTTATATTTTTTTTCTGTGGCTCATTTAGATTGGGATTCCAAATTTTCTCATGGAGTCTGCTGTCAGTTTTGAGGTTTCGATTCTAACATCCTCAAGTCACTGTATCATTGTTCTGTGGTATTACGTTGACCTTATTTGTAGAAAATTCTCTCTCCCCCAAATGTTGAGGCTTCTTTGGATGGGTCTACATTTAAGTTATCACCACCAAAACACATTTGTTTTTAATCCTTCTGTGTCTTTAATATGTGAGTATTTATGTCAAGATTTATTTTAGATTCAGGAATAAAATCGGCAAAATCTGTGGAAATATCTTATTGAGCATTTCTCTGGTCTTCATCTTCTTTAATTTTTGTAGGGATGTGTGGTTTTGTATTTCTTACATGTGTGATGATAGCACTTAGCTTTTTGCTGATTACTTAATACCATGCCATTTATTCAGTTTGTCTTGTGAGGTCATTCGCCAATGAATTTTTCTTTGTCCCTAATTTTATTGTGTTATAGGTTCACAAAACTTATGTTAATTTTTGCTTTTAGTTATCCAGTCTAGTGTATTCCTTTTATCAGAATATTAAACATGTTTCTATGTTCTCTCTCTGCAATGCACATTCCACCCCCCCCCCCCCCCCCCCCCAATTTTACACCTTTTCTCAACTCATTTACAGTCTCACTTCCAATTTCCTCCTCCTTTAAAAGAGATGCCTAACCAATGTTACTTTATTTTTTAAAAGTCATTTGTGTTGGTGAAACTGAAAGGCACTTTCATTCATACATTTTATGCTGTTTGTTAACATTTTTATTTTATTTTATTTATTTTGAAAATTAAAATAATTTTGTCAGTTTGTAAGAAAAGAAAATGTTAATAGTATCAAAATGGCTGAACAACTTGTACTAATTGTGAGAAGACATAGATAATATTATGTCTGTCCGTCCACACCCATCGATCCTTCATTCGCCTGAAGTATTGTCTCAATATCTGCAATGTCATTTCTTGTATTAATGTTACTCCTTTAGTTCCTTTCCATAAATATATGTAGTAGAGGTGCCAATCTTGAACTTTGTACGCCTTTGTAGCCTCAGCTGTTTCATCTATCCATTGTGTTGTATGTATATATATATATATATATATAGATAGACACTTTTCATATATAGATTGAAGAGTTACTTGCTATTAAGAGGTTATTTACTTTACTTTTTCCTTAGATTCACCCCCCAGCACACTTATTTCCTTATGTTTATGCATCTTATACATGTGTTGTGTATAGCAACTGGTTATTTATTGATCACTTTAGTTCCTTTCACTTTATACTGCTTTTTAAAAATATTTGTATTCATTCCTTTTTTATGCATTTTTAATAAAGGAAATGTAGAGCCAGTCTTAACGTATGGGTGTGAATCATGGACAATAGGACAACAGACAAGAAAATCACTGGAGTCTGTACAAATGTGGTTTTACAGAAGAATGTTGAGAATACCATGGACAGCTAAGAAGAGTAATGAAAACGTTCTGAAAGAGGCCAAAGTAAAAAGAGAGATAATTTCTAATATTAGGAAGAAACAATCATCATTTTTTAGTCATGTAATGAGAAGAGAACAACTGGAATATATTCTAACAACTGGGAAAATTGAGGGACGAAGAGATCACAACAGCTCAAAACAACAGAAATGGAATCCAGTGGTCACTGACCAAACAACTTGATGATTTAGACTTTGCTGATGACATAACTCTCCTATCACACAGCCATCAACAGATGCAGGATAAAATGAGCATACTTGATGAGAAATCACAACAGCTAGGACTGAAGATTAATAGAGATAAGACCAACATTATGAGAATTAATACAGTTGGCAATAACCAAATAAAACCAGGAGAAATACCTCTATTAGATGTACTATCTTACATATGTCTGGGCAGTAATATAGATAAAGAGGGAGGAACAGAAAATGATACCAAAATAAGGATATCAAAAGCAAGAGGAGCTTTCTTTGCACTGGGAAACATATGGAAATCCAAAGAAATTAGGTTAAATACAAAAATAAAAATTGTCAACTCAAATGTTAAGGCGGTCCTATTATATGGCTGTGAAACATGGAGAACAACAAAATTGACAATCACGAAGGTACAGACTTTCATTAATGGATGCTTACGCAGAATAAAAGGATGGAAGTGGCAGGACAAAATCACTAACATAGAATTATGGAAATGTACCAGTCAAACACCAGTGGATAAAGAGATACATCGAAGATGATGGCGCTGGATAGGACACACACTACGGAAGCTAACTGAGAGTATTACACAACAGGCCCTTTTTTGGAATCCCCAGGGGAAAAGACAAAGAGGAAGACTAAGGAATTCTTGGAGAAGACAGATAGAAGCAGAGATGAAGATGATGGGGAAGACATGGAATGATCTTAAAAGAGTGGCAAAAAGCAAAATAACTTGGAAAGTGTTTGTTGAAGACCTATGCTCCACTGGGAGCTAAAAAAAAAGGTAGAGGAGGTAGTTGTATCAATGGCGCCAATGGATTTTCCTTAGTGATACTATTTTGTAGTGTTGTGTGCCTTTCCCTAAATATATGTAGTGGAGATGCCAATCTTGAATTTTGTACGCATTTGTAGCCTCAACTGTTTAATCTATCCATTGTGTGTGTGTGTGTATATATATATATATATATATATATATATATATGTATATATACAGGGTGTTTTTAAAGTTGCAGTGCAGTGAATTTCTACTCTCGGAAGAAAAACGTCACCAGAAATGCGGTTAACTAATGCGTCACACAAATTGTAAAATAAATGGTATTATTCAAATATACTTGACTGCTATCGGCGAGCTTATAATGGGTAATGTTGGTATTAACACAATAAAGTTGTGCCTAAAGCATATGTTGAAAATATCCACCACGGGCCTCAAGACATGTCGTGATTCGTCTTTCCATATTTGCGAAAACCTTCAGAATAATGTCTGGTGATATTTGTTTAATCTTGTCTACTATTTCAGTCTTTAGGTCATTAATTGTCTGCGGATTATTTTCATAAACTTTCCCCTTCAATGCCCCCCACAGATAATAATCTGAGGGTGTTAGATCTGGTGAACGAGCAGGCCAGATTCCACGTGAAATAATGCGATTTGCAAATATGCTTTCTAAATAATTGAGTGTTGTTGTGGCTGTGTGTGCTGTTGCCCCATCCTGCTGAAACCAGGATTCCATAATTTCCCGTTCTGTAAGGTGTGCTATGAACGGTTCCAGAATTAAAGTATGGTAACGTTCTGCATTTATTGTTTCATTAAAAAATATAGGTCCTATTATCCGCATACGACTTATAACGCACCACACTCCGACTTTTTGATCGTAAAGCGGCACTTGATGAAATTCATGGGGGTTTTCACTGCTCCACAGCTGATTGTTCTGACTGTTCACATAACCGGATAAATGAAACCAGGCCTCATCAGTGAAAAAAGTGACGTCAAGGATGGCAGCGCCATGTTCATAAATAAAATTCTGAAACCACATGCAGTAGTTTAAACGGGATTCATAATCTCTTTCTTGGAGTTGAGACACTTCAGTTAATTTGTATGGACGATAGTGTAGTTCACTTCTTAAAACCTTGTGAACAGAACTCTTAGATATTTGCACCTGTTGAGACAAGTGGTTTAAAGATGCATTTGGACTCATTGTAATTCTGTCTTGGAGTTCCATAATTTGGTCTTGTGAAATTGAAGGTCTTCCAGATCGGTATGCATCTACCACGCTACCGGTTTCACAAAACTTTTTGATCAATTTTGTAACAGAATTTCGGTGAGGGAGTCTGGAAATTTCCTCACGAATTGTCTAATGACCTCATCCGTATATTTACCGCCATTACGAAAGACATGCTCAACCAGAAATACCCTGTTTTCAATCGTCAACACCATTTCCTTCAAGCAATGAGACAGTGAAAGTAGCGTAGTGCCCGTCCTTTACGTAAATAAAACCTTAAAGGAAGCAGCGGTTTGTTCATAAATGTGGTTTACAAAATTGTGGTACGTAGATGATGATTACGTCATTTACTGAATATTAGAAATATTCACTTCACTGCAACTTTAAAAACACCCTGTATATATTGAAGAGTTACTTGCTATTAAGAGGTTATTTACTTTACTTTTTCCTTAGATTCACCCCCCAGCACACTTATTTCCTTATGTTTATGCATCTTATACATGTGTTGTGTATAGCAACTGGTTATTTATTGATCACTTTAGTTCCTTTCACTTTATACTGCTTTTTAAAAATATTTGTATTCATTCCTTTTTTATGCATTCTTAATAAAGGAAATGAAGAGCCAGTCTTAACATATGGGTGTGAATCTAGGACAACAGACAAGAAAATCACTGGAGTCTGTAGAGATGTGGTTTTACAGAAGAATGTTGAGAATACCATGGATAGCTAAGAAGAGTAATGAAAACGTTCTGAAAGAGGCTAAAGCAGAAAGAGAAATAATCATAATTTTTTAGCCATGTAATGAGAAGTGAACATCTGGAATATATTCTAACAACAGGGAAAATTGAGGGACGAATAGATAGAGGGAAGCAAAGAGAAAAGATACCAGACAGCTTAAGACAATGGCTTTGTCAGAAGGTCGACAACAGAAATGATAAATAACTGTCGTGATCGAAAGTTGTGGAGAAACATGATCACCTATGCCAACAGACCTGGTACACTTGATGATGATGATGAGTAAAGGAAATACATGGTGGTTGTGATAGCTGTCCTATGAGTAATTAAGAAGAAAATTATTTTTCATGAATTATCATCCAATTCCCTTTTAAAGTATTTTCTACCTTCTTCAAGTGCATGTGTCAAGAGTGACACAGCGTTCTCAGCTTACCTTTGCCATATTTTGGGTGAGCTTATAAATATTTGTTCCTGATACTTACTGTCTTTACCTCTAGTTAGTGTTCTTTTCAGTGTCCCTTGATGTCATCCTGTTTTTCTTTCATTTCCCATTTGTGGTCATGTTTGTGATTCATTTGGTTATTCTTGTTGCATGGCCATTTTTCTTATTTTTGTCCTGGTTTTGAATTCAATTGGAGTTATCTGCATGTGCTGCTAATGACACAGTGTCAATTGTAAAATATGACAGTTACCCCAGTGCACAAGGCTGCCAGGGAAAAATGGATTAACACGCAAAATTCAGTCCCTAGACTGTAGGGACTTCACCAGAAGTGAAAGCTAGTCAGCACATTTTAAAAAAGAAAAAAAAAATTTATTGAATTGTACTAATTATTTTCTTTTGTTGATTTCCAGCTGTCATGTGTATATTTTCTAAGTTTCTGAATTATTGGTTCCATATTTTCTCAAAATTTCAAAAAGCCAATGCTCTGTTATCCTGGGTGTGATTTCCCCCAACCCCTCAAAATTGTCTTTTCTCTCTCTCTCTCTCTCTCTCTCTCTCTCTCTCTCTCTCTCTCTCTCTCTCTCTCTCTCTCTCTCTCTCTCACACACACACTCCCTCCTTCCTCCCTTTTTTTTTCCAAGTTTGCTTTTTCTATTTCCTCTTGTCTTTACTATATAGTTTCAGGTTGCATGTCCTTTGCAAAATCTTGCATCCAATATAGCCCACCGTCTGAAAAAATCTCTGAAACTAGCCAGGACTCTTCTTCTGTTGTGATGTTCACAGTCTCTTTGATGTCTTTACACCACCTTCTCTTAGTCTGCCCCTGTCTCGTCCTGAAACCATGCCTTTCTGGCCCGCTGTGTCTCTTGATGTGGTCATAGTATTTTCATTTCCTCTGCAGAATGGTGTTTATAAGGAAGTTCTTATTAATGTTTAAGTTTTTTAACATCTTCTTTGCTTTTTTTCATTATCCAAGGTATCTAAGGATTTTTCTGCAGCATTTTTTTTTTTTCAAATGAATCAATTTTCTTCCTTGCTGTGTGTCTTATTGTATATGATTCACAACCATATTGGGAAGTTACATGCCCACAGTAATTTTATCTTTACTGGTATTTGTAGCCCCACATGCTCTTCATGGCATTTAATTTGTGTGTTGCTATTGGTAGTCTTCTTTTAATCTCATTCTATCTGTCTCCATTGTTAGCTATTACAGATCCCAGATATTCTTAGTTTGCTCCAATTTCAAGTTCTTCACTTTTTGCATGGATGTAATAGAAACAACCATTCTAATTGTTTGAAGTAATGAATATTTAATACTTCATTACCCTATTAAACAATTAGATATATCTATATTCATTTATCAATACTAATCAGTTATAAAATAAAATATATAAGAGGTTTTTTTTCCCTCAGTGTATTTCACAAACTAAAAATATATTTAAAGTGTTATTTAAAACATGCATTTATAGATAAGAAGGGAGAGATAAGCAATGATCAATAACACATGCTGATATGGGATGTTGATTGCAGTGTATTTATGGTTACAAATACATTTTTCATAGTTGAACTTTATCAAATGTTTCACATAGCACTTCTTTGCTACAGATTCATCCAGAAAAATATATTTAAAAAAAAAAAAGGATGTATTGTTGTAATGTAAATGTTGACATCTTGTTTAGTTTTTTGTCAATTAAAATTTTTATTTTACATGATTTAAATTATCCCAATGAGGAAATTCAATTTTGTAGGTTAAACGCTGTCCAGATTAGGAGTACAATTTTGTATGTTCAATGGGTATATACAAAAAATTTCACATTAGTTTATGAAACAGTATTTCTTGTTCTACACTAATTTCTCTAATTATACACACAAGATGTGTTTATTTTTTGCCTCTTTTATTCTGTACTTTTGAAAAATTGTATTTAATTGTTTTACCAGTTTAAAGGTCACTTAGGGCTAAATTAATGTTAAGTCTTTTTTTTTTATTATGCAGAAGAGAGGAGCAGGGGAAACTGTTATGAATTCATTTTGAAAAAATGGTCATTTATTATTTTTTTTTTTTAATTGGAATATGTTTTTGAAAGATGTGCTTCACAGATTTCTAAAAATGAGCTGTCTTCCACGCTCTGCCTGTAATACATCACTTGATTTGACCTTTTCTATGAGTTCTTTGCAAAGTTTTTTTTTTCTTTTCAAACCGCCAGTTTGAATCATTTTCAAGCACTCTACATCTTCTCTTATTGGAAGTTTTACCTACAATGTTTAAAACAATTTCCTGCAGCTTTGGCATTTTGGAGTGAGCAAAATGACCTTGTGGAATCCTAGCATTGCTCCTCTATCTATGTCAATGTAGTATTTGAAATATCAGGTTGTATGTCCTTTACAGAATGTTGCATTCATTACATCCCATCTAGTGTTGAGTTGTGTTTCTATTATCATAGGGCGATTTATTGTTATCTCCATAATCATTTTCACACGGATCAGAATGTGCTTGCTTGTAACTCCTACTGTTCATTTCATTGCTTAGTCTGGAGAAAATTATTTGTAATTTTAAATTTCAGTGTATGACATCACATTACATAAATAAAAATTAAGGTGTGGTCTCTGTGGGCTTCTCCACACGTCGTACTAATAATAAAATTCCTGCATAATTAAAAAAAAAATTATGTATCTGTATATTTCATAGCAGCAGGATTTGGCTCCCTCACTGAGATAGAGCTGCTTGCACAGAACAGAGACAAATGGCGAGATTTGATAAAATATCTTTAAAAGAATTGAAAACTGCTAGAACAAAAATTCAGATAAGAGGAGTATCTTGGTCTACGCCCTATGGGCCGGCTACGGCTCAAAAGGTCAATACATAGAGATAGATAGATATTTCATAGCACACAAATCAATGCAGTTAAGTGCTTTTTTCTTAATTTACTAACCAATGTAGCTGGATAAAGCAATAAATAGTTAGTCAGTGAATATAGATATTGCCTGCTGTTAATGTTGTATCATGCATTTTCAACTGTAAAAGATAAAAGGACTGTTATATTGTTCACTGGAATTGCTGTTGAATAATGTGCTTTTATTTTCACCACAGGTGCTGGCTCCTCTGAGATCACAGCAAACACATACAACAAATCTCATTCTCAAGTGAGTCATTAATCACATTTCAAAACCTCGTCCTAACTAAACCTTTCTTCATTTTTTATATATGTCAATAAATTGTGAACTAAATGTAAATTAGCTACTCTTAAGTAAACTTTTACCAACAGTTTCCTAGAGTGTTGTTCAGGTTGATACTACTACTGAGTTCTCTCTGAGTTTAAGAATGTTGCCCTTTGTTATAGTTTATAGTTTTAAACAATGTTAATTTCTTTTTCAATGTGATGTGTTGACTTTTTATTTTAGACTTATGACAAGCAAGGTTTCCATGGTGGTACACCCCCACCTTTCAGTTTGCCCATAGCCTCAGCAACTCAAGCGGGACCAATGGGAGGACCTACAACACCATATGCGGCAGCACCCTTTTATCCTATAATGACAGCTCCACTGCAGCACCACCCAATACAACAGGTGGGTTGTGTGTGCTGTTTTTAAGATTCACAATTATATTTACCAGTACTGTATAAAGAATAAACTTCTTGCAGCTTTGTCTGTCATCATTATGCCTACTCCTTCACGGTGTTTTCCATCTTCCCTTCCAGAAAAAACTACTATTTTATTATCAATAGATCTCCTACCTGTTCCAAGCCAGCGCATTTCGCTTAATCCTAAAATATCTAGATCGTATCTGTCCATCTCGCTCGCGACCTGTGCATGTTTCGTCGGAGCGGCCATTGTTCGCACATTCCAGAATCCTATTTTTGTTGTTGTTTTAGGGCCGAAAAAACTATCACTACTATCTACTGCTAATTTACACATTCTGTATCAGGTCTACGTTTCATTAACAACATCGTTTTTACGATAGCGGCTTGTTAAACCTCTGATCAACGGTTCTATACCAAGCCGGAGAAAAATAATTCCTCCATTTTGGAAACAACCGGAAACAATCTGTAAAATCATCCTAAATAGAATAAAGGATTCAATAGATACAGTAATGTGTGAAGAACAGGCTGGGTTTAGAAAAGGGAGAAGCTGTCTTGACCACATTTTCACTCTACGACTTATATTGGAGGAACACATTGAAAAGCAAAAACCTTTTGTACTTAACTTCATCGACTTCAAAAAAGCATTTGATAGTATTCATAGAGATTCTTTGTGGAAAATTCTGAAGCAATATGGTTTACCATCAAAAATCATAAATATTATCAAAGACATGTATGATGGTTACACATGTGCAGTTCGAACAGAGGAAGGACTGAGCGAATGTTTCCCAATAGAAACTGGGGTTAAACAAGGATGCATTTTATCGCCCTTGTTATTTGGAATTGTTATGGACTTCATAATGAAGAAATGCTGCACTGGTAATAAAGGCATCGAATGGATACAAGGAGACCATTTGGAGGACCTCGACTTTGCTGATGACATAGTTCTCATCAGCAGTCAGATAAAAACGATGCAGGAAAACACAAATGAACTATCATCAATAGCCAGCAAAATTGAGCTTGAGGTCAATCATGAAAAGACTAAAGTCATGAAAAGTTTAATTCCAACAAGTGACAAAATATACATGGAAAACAAACCAGTAGAAGAGATCGATCACTTTATCTATCTTGGAAGTCACATTGATCGAGAAGGGGATACGAGCAAAGAAATTAGAATCAGACTGGCTAAAGCAGCAATGTCTTTCAGAAGCCTTGAAAAGTTGTGGAAATCAAAACTCATTAGCACAAACACAAAACTTAGGCTATTCAAATCAAATGTACTATCAACCCTTACGTATGCGTGTGAAAGCTGGAAAACAACAAGAGATATAGAAACAAAGTTGAACGCATTCGAAAATAAATGTCTAAGGAAAATACTTGGTATAGAATGGAACGAATTCAAAACAAACGAGGAAATTAGAGAAATCGCCAATCAACCACTAATATCTTCAGTAATAAAGAAAAGACGATGGTCATACGTTGGACATGTGATGAGAAGAGATAATAATCGAATAGCAAAGCAAGCCCTCATATGGGAAACAACAGGTAAAAGAAAAAGAGGAAGACCCAGGGAGACACTGAGAAGAACATTGATGAGAGAGGCAAGAGCAGCAGGAATCGGCTCCCTCAATGAGATAGAACTGCTTGCACAGAACAGAGACAGATGGCGAGATTTCATAAAATATCTTTAAAAGAAAACTGCTAGAACAAAAATTCATATAGGAGAAGGTGTATCTTGGTCTACGCCCTATGGCGGCGGCTCGAAAGGTCAATAGATAGATATAAAGAATTGCAAAGAAAAGACCCCAAGCAAGTATTAGAGAGAAAAAAAGAGATCAACCTAGCAAAATTCTAAGAACAATGATATGAGCAGCAACTAAATTGAGCAGACATCTTGTCAAGATTAAGAAGTTCGCCCAGACATGTGGCACCGCACATTGTGGATCCTGTGCAAAGTCTGATGATCAGCATCAAGGAATCCATCAGACATGAAGAGTTTTGACATCTGCCCCGTGTGCCATTTTTAATCAAAAGGACAAAAGATTGTGCTTTGGTTGGGTGGGTGGAAAGACAGAAAAAAAAATATGAGCGGATTATACATTGTTAACTTGAAGTTTAGCAGAACAGTATTTTAGTAAGTAGAAAGCACTACAATGCTGGATTTATTGAATTGCATCATGATACTTGAAAGATGCACAAGGATGCTAATAGAACTATGTGTCAGATCGGCCCGTAATAATATCAAGATAAATATTAACTCCAGATTTATTGAGTTGTTTTAATCATTTATCTGTCTTACAATTTGAGAAGTACTTAATATCAAGCTTCAGTATATCTGTTTTTAATTAAATCTTATCAAAATATAAATCAAACCACAGAGAAAATGTATACACTATCATTATTGATGTGTATATATATATATATATATATATATATATATATATATATATATATATATATATATATATATATATATATATATATATATCAATATTGAGGTTGATTGTTTCTTTCTGATGTTTTTAGGAGCTCCCTTTTTGTGTTGGCCTCTTTGAGAACTCATATGTATGGTGAATATTAATTTGTGATTCATTTAAATTTAAAATATCTTAAATTCTTCTATCGTGAATCTGCCTCATATTTTCCTCAGGCAGTAACCAGCTTTTTCACAAACAATATTCCTGGTGCCAGCTGATTTTCAAAAAAGTGAAACCTATCTTTAGCACAACTTTCCTAAAAGTAGTTTTTGAGATTTCAGTATTACATTCTGACTGCAGCCAAACTTTCAGTTTGCAGAGAGTTAATAAGTTGATTGGCCTGAAACGTTTTCAAAATCTCATGTCTTATAACACCTTTGTCAAAATCAACTTTCCTTTTTCTCTATTGCTTTACTGTGCCCTTTACAGATTACCATGTCCGACATACAAAGAGATCGTTTCCATCTACACATAGCACTGCTGTATTCTCTTTCAAGGTTCCGCAATGTTGTGATATAAGTAACCTACCCCTTTCAGTCCTTATAGAAATCCCTGTACAATATTAGTTACCTTCTGCATACTTATGAATTTAATCTTCAAAATCATTTTGATTTTCATATTGAGTTATTTGCGAGTCATCATTGCACTCCGAACATGTCCATAGGTGCTCAGATTCCCTCCTCAGCAAGTCCCGTCCAGCGACTGATGACTCCAGTTCTGTGTTAGTTAATAAGTCTTCTTACACGTTCACTAAGTTTCTCGTTTCTGGCTGTGCCCATCTTAACTCCCATCTCTTTCATCCAAAGGAGTGATGTGGATTTGTGGTTGTCGAAGTCCTGTGATCTTCCCACATCTTGGAGGGCATTGATGATGTCCGCCCGATCCATTGGTTGACCTTTCTCAACGACAGCGCAGCTAGCCAACCTGCCCGCTCTTTCATTTCCCCGTACTCCTTGATGTTCATATTCAAATAGCTACTTCTCTTTAACTCTAGATTATGATGCCTATCTGTGAGTCATGTTTTTACAATACCATTGTAAAAATTATGACTACTTTAAGATTTTCTTTGTGCTTTTGCTACACAGCTGTGCGTTTACCCTTAGCATAGACATGGTAATTGGATGCTGTAATCATTTTGTGGCTTAGGTTAGATTTATGGCCTGAAATTCAACCACATTGTGCTGTGGTTACCGGAGGTATTACGTTGTCTATTGACACGACGGCCATCAATCCAGATATATGTTCTGCTTCCTCTTAGTGTCGTTGCTGGCTATCCCTTGTTACAAAGGTTTGTTTAATGTCTGTACCAACAGCCGAGGAGATTTCCCCCATCATAAAAGAAGAAAAAATTTATTGAAAATTAGAAAAATAAAAAAAAAAACAGCCTCCTTTGTATGATAATGTGCACTTTTTTACAGTGCATGCATTTGTTTCTTATCTAGTATCAAAGGAAACAAATCCAGCACTCATGAATCATCAGAAGTAGTAATCAGGAAGATATGGGGGGGGGGGGATGTTTGCATCAAGCTCAAATTCCAAGAGTTTGTAATTTGAGGTAGTAATTTTTACGATGGTAATATAGGGCTAATAATGTTCATTTGGTGGTCAGAATCTTCCATAGAGACATCTAAGTAGAATATACAATGACAAATACATCATTTATGGTAATCACACCATTGGTGAAATGGTACAAATTGGTTCTTGTAATTGTTTCCATGTGTTTAAGATATACATTGAAAGTGTTAATGGTAATACTGTAAGCTTTGAATTATCTGTCTAGGCAGCCACAAACATTTTATACATAACTTAAATAAGAAAAATATTAAAAGAGATTATCTATGGGCAAAAACTATCTTATTAAGATTGGAGTGATCTACAGTGCATTAAGCAAGTTTAAATTCATTCTATCAGAAGGTTGGTAGAGCTATGATTTTTTAAAGATGTTCTTGAATTTATGAACGCACTAAAGTTTTTAAAAGTATTACTTAGATTTGTCTGCTGGAACTTGCTTTGATATGTCTGAGAAGTTTATTGTTCCCAATTTATGTTTATAGTGACTTTGTTTGACTGTTATCTGGGAGTAAATGTTAAGCGGTAAAGCGATCAGGAAATAGTTCTTGGATGATTTAAAATATATCTGCATACATTTTATAGTTGGAATGAAGAAAAGTATGACTTTCGTTCTTCTGTACAATGCTGAAGACTCTAATTATTCTGACCAACTATAGTAGTAATTTTTGGTTTATTCTTGTGTTCATCTCTCAAAATGTAACATAAAAAATAAGAATCTTAACTTGTGTATGTATTTATATATTTATTATTTACATTGAAAGTGTATTTATGTGTGAGTGGAGTAATTAGGTTATAGAGTTTTAGGAATTAGGTTGAACTTGTGCGATTTGATGTATCAGGAGCATGTTCATCATCAATATGCAGAAACTATCCCCATTCAATTATACATACTTTGTGCCTTCAGGGACTGGGCACAAATTAATTAATTAAAATAAAATGTTTTTAAAAAAGTAACTTTTACCTTTCTCTTTATTTTATCTTCATCTCTTTAATTTTTTTTTTTTTTTATTCACTTCTAACTTTTCTTCTTTGTTTGTTTTCCATTCCATGAGCTGTAACATTTTTGTCTGTAAATTTACACTTTAAAAATCGTAATTTTGCCTTTCATCAGCCGGTACAACCTCAAATCAGTACACGGTCAAACAATTTCACTTTTCAGATTGCTAAAGGCAATTTTTATTCTTTTCTTGATATTAATCTAATTGATCTGTTTGTAAAATAAAATGTTTTACTAAAACTATTGTTGTCTTCTTTGACATACAACTTTTTTGCCATTATCCTTGGTCATTACATTATGTCGGCTTTCTCATTTCCAGGCATATCACAGTGGGACAGAATCCACTGTAATAAAGCATTTTAAAAAATCTAATTACTTTTTGCAATATTTCTCTCAACTTTAGTAGTTATTTATGTTTAATCTTTTATCTTTTTTGTTGCCAGCATTAACAACTCAAATATTATTCCATAAATATTTACACTAACAAAAAATGCAACTATTTTGTGTGTGGTGTCACAAACTAAAAATGACTTCTCTATAACATGTCCATTTTAAGAATGAGATGAATGTTCTAGACTGAGGACACCTTCATCCATAAATGCTGCAAAATTACCAAGATCTGAAATGTCACTTTGATCAGTTATGGGTACAAATGTTACTTTATAAATTACAGGACTCTAGCAGTTCCAGCTCCCGTGGGTTGAACCAGACAAGTAACCAGGCCAAAACTGGAGCGGGCAAGTCTTATGGTGTTCCATACTGGAATAATTAGTGTGATCTTATCTTACTGAACTGTCAAGGACTGGCCTGATTTGGGAAAAAAATCTTTTTGGCTACATTTACTGCTGCTCGTGTTAAACTTTGAGTTTTTTTTTTATGGATGCTTTCAGACCCATTATTTTGTCAAATAACATACAGACAATAGAAACTCAGCTTTATAGTATCTGGAGCTTATTTTTAACAAGTAAAAGTTTATGAAGGTTGTACCAAGTATGGTATAGATGTTTATTTTAGAATCTGCCATTGAGGATAAGACTAGCATGACATGAAGATTTACTTCTGCCCTTTTTCTTCTGAGATTTTATTTGGTAGTGTTTGTATTATTAACAAATGTTTTTATTCTCCTTTGTGTTGTGTATATTTAGCAGAGTTCCTGTAAATATTGTTCGTTATCTCCTTCATTGTTTCAGATACGGTTAATAGAGCACACTGCTTCTGTGATTTCAGACGTTTGACATGAGATTAGATAGTAAACTGGTTACAGATAGTTTAATAATATTTGCCCTGTTCTGGAATTTGACATGCACATAGTATGGTCATTGTTGTCATGCATGTTTAAGTGTGTGGACTGAACATTACCATAGAGCTAGACAGCCACATAACACATATAGAAGAAATCTTTAGTTCTTTGAAGCATTTCAGTTCGTAGTTTTGAAATAGCAGATAAGTGAAATGAAGCCAACTATAAGTGTAACTAAAAGGGACAAATTGCTGAATCTAAAGATGTTATTATTTAGTAAAAGTATAACATACATTGTTAATATTTGTTTTTATTTTTCAAACTTTGATTGTTTCTTCTAGTAAATTACGTTTCTAGCCAATTATTTATTACTTAGTATTTTGCTATTATGAAGTAATTGTCTGTTCCTGTATTGTCCATATATTAGCATGTTGTAAATAGGCTTAGTAGAAATTCAGGTGTCATAAATTGTGATCGTGATAGCTGCCATTTTGTTTAGCATTGATTCATCTGTACTCATCTCACACAGAAAGCAGTCTACCAGACTCACTTCATTATCTGTGTACATAATGTCTGTACAGTTTTTGTCACATGTTGTCCCTCCCCCTTCCACTTCATTTTATGTTCCTCCATAAGTAACCAATTGTATTGAACTGTTCCAAATGATTTTTAATAAAGTAAACAGTAAACAAATGTTACTTTTGGTATTCAAATATGTGAAAGTCTTGATTTGTGTAATAAATACTGGCTATATATTACAGGTTGGTCATGTGTTCATGCCATTATGTTCAATGTGTGTGCGCTTTTAATTATTAATCTCAAATAACCATTCTTGTGTTTTTGTTTTGTTGTAAATGTTTTATTTGTTGTTACAGATATTGTTATGATTTACTGCGGTGGTCTGAGAGATTTTTTTATAGTCTACTTGATAAATGGCCTTTGATATCTTCTGAAAAGCTGACATTTCTTTATGCTCATTCTGTCTTGACAGAAAATATGGAGACAGCATTGTGCCCATTTTGTGCTAACTTCATCTCCAGTTCACTTCAGAACACTCCAGATAATATAACAGTTCATGATTTAAATTATAAACAACCAGACATGTATCAGATGAATGTAATGAAGCTTTTTGCATCAAACATTTGTTTGTACTTAAATCCGAAGCATATGTCATTATGTACACTATTTCTAACAAATAATACATTAAGCATTACAAAGAAAATAAGCAAAACTATCACATTAAGTTATTCTTTCAAAAAGTGAATTGTGTGCCCATTAATGAA
Source organism: Megaustenia siamemsis (assembly GCA_032433765.1). Taxonomy (NCBI): domain Eukaryota; kingdom Metazoa; phylum Mollusca; class Gastropoda; order Stylommatophora; family Ariophantidae; genus Megaustenia; species Megaustenia siamemsis. Next base: position 68,290,770 of record JAVIAB010000092.1, on the reverse strand, counting down.
ATACTATATTTAGGAATGTGCTATCTCATGTATGTGAGGTAAACCTGGGTAACATAATGTATTCTACAAAACACATAGTTTTACTTTAATGGTCCAAAGTGAGATAAACTTAGCAGCAGTTGATTCTATTAATATAACAATAATAATAATTATTCAATTAAAACAATAAAAATCAATTGGCACTGCAGTATATAGGCCATGCTACGCGAACATGTTTAAAAAAGCATGCCAGCAAAGCAAAGTAATGTGACATCATCATCAAGTACCGGGCCTAGTGGCATAGGTGATCATGTCTCTTCACAACTTTCGATCTCTGCAGCTATTTATCATTTCTGTTGTTGACCTTCTGCCAAGCCATTCTCTTAAGCTGTCTGTTATTTTTTTCTCTTTGCTTCCCTCTATCTCTTCATCCCTCAATTTTTCCAGTTGTTACAATATATTCCAGTTGTTCTCTTCTCATTACATGGCCAAAAAATGATGTTTGTCTCTTCCTAACATTGGAAATTAGCTCTCTTTTTGCTTTGACCTCTCTCAGAGCCGCTTCATTACTCTTCTTAGCTGTCCTTGGTATTGTCAACATTCTTCTGTAAAATCACATTTCTACAGACTCCAGTGATTTTCTTGTCTGTTGTCCTATTGTCCATGACTCGCATCCATATGTTAAGACTGGCTCTATGTAACATTTAAGAACTCTTTTTTCTTGTTTCTATTGTCAAAAATGGATTGCAAAGTTCCCAAATTTTTAAATTCATTTACCTGTTTTAATATTGTTCCACTTGTCTTTATTTTGCACTGAGGTGATTTTCTTTGTTGTTACCATTACCTCTGCCTTTTTGCTATTAAGGCTGAGTCCTTTATTTTTGCTTTCTTTCACTATAATGAAATAACATTTCTTGCCACTCATTTTCACTCTTAGCGATTAAGACTATCATCAGCATGCCTTAGATTATTTATATTATGACCTCCAATTGTTATTCCAGGCATGCCCCTTATGGATCTTAGAATAATCTCACTATACATATTAAACAAATCTGGTGACAGCACACAACCTTGTCTAACACCCTGTTTTATTTGTTGAAACATTCCCAATTGGTTTCCAGTTCTTATGGCCGCTGTTTGTTGCCAGTACATGTTCTTTATTATTCTTAGATCTTTGCTGTCTATGTTTATGCTTTCTAAAATGTTGATTATTTATTGGTGCTTACTTTGTCAAATGCCTTGGTATAATCTATGAAACATAGGTATAGATCTGTTTTCACCTCTATGGCTCTTTCTACTAAAGACATAACATAATGTGACATAACAACATATAAAAACATGATAAACACTCTAAAAGTTGCAAATTAAAAAAAGTTGCACTGCATAAATTAACCCTAGGTTATGATATACCATATTTAAAATTACTACCACTTAAATGTAACATTAGGTGCTCTAAAAAGTAATTTTTCTGAACTCATGACATCAGTCTGATGTGTTCATTCTAGGTAAAACACTGGGACTCGAAATCTTTGGCTCAGGTTTATTTGACTTGAGTTTCTCCTCATGGACCAGACATATTACAATGTCCATGGGTACGATTGGCAGTATGTTTGGTTACCTCATAGTGTTATTTGCTATGTTTCCTGAGTCACAAAGGGTTATTATATGTCTGTCGATGGCTGAGGAAATTTCCTTGGTCACAACAACAAAAAATTAAACAGGAAAAAACGCCAATTTCTCTTGAAAATTGTTTTCTTTTTTCCTGCGCATTAAACGATGCATCTCACAATCTCAAAATTCTAGCAACAATGGTAACAAATGAAACACTTAGGGGTCGCCAGAAGTAGTAATTGGGAAGGTACATGGAGGGGATGGGGGTAGTATTTATGGGGAAAATGTCAAATTTTGAGTAATTTGTGTTTTGTTACGGTAATTCTTACTACATTTTCGTAATCTAGGGTTAAAACAATGAAGTCAACTTTGGTATTGCTCAGACAACATGGACAAAAAAAAACTGTGGGAACATTTCTTGTCCTGAACTTGTTACATAAATCAAGAATCATTATAATCCATGTGCTTATGTTAAATTTGGATCATCATTACAGCACTCCAGACAATACATCCTTTAAGTCTTATCTTCTCCTAAAAATGTTCATGATATCAGCACATGGCAACTAATTGTGCGAGTTTGGTGTTGGTTGACAAATCCTCTCATTCATCCAGAATATCGCTGTGTTCTAGAAACACAGGTCACCACTCCCAGTTCACAGTCTAGATAGCCATATATTTATACTTCTGTCAAAATCTTCTCTCTTAAATTGTTAATATCTGCTTGATTCATTGACTGTCATATCAGCTAATATTGCCAAACCATTCAATCTGTCTGCTCTTTTGTTACCACCAGCATGACCCTGGACACACATGAATGTGAGTGATATTGCAAATCTTGGATATCTTTATAGATCCCAGTCATTGTCTACAAACTAAGCCTGAATTTGATTTGCAGATCATTGGTGGTTGGTTGTGTTCACCCGATGACTAAAGTATTCTAGAGTATCGTAGTAGACTAGAATATTCCTCTTCATTTTCCACCCTTACAAGGACGTAGTGGACGTGTCTGCGTTGTGTTGTGGTTTGCAGTATAACTGTTACATTTGCGCCTTTCGGCCCAACGCATCCAACTTCAGCATGGCATTTTTGAGTACCGGGTTGTCTTCCCTCTTCAATCCCTGCACGCTTGGCCAGACTAGACAGGTTAGTCTGTTATTGGAGGCACCGCAGAGAGGTGGAGCAGGGTCTGGATGGTTTTGGTTCACCGATCCTGGCGCAAGCCATCAACTGTGGGTCACTGACAACTTCCAGCTCTGGTGCTGGTAGGCCCGCCTTCGCCTCCTGCGGATCATTGAGTCACTAAGCACACACACGAGTACACTCTTCTTGAGTCTCCAACCAGCAAAATCAACTGCACTACTCCAAACTACAGAGATCTTCCTGAAGTCAGAGCATAAAACCACCAGGAAGGACAATATTTTTCACTCACTGCTGATTGGGGAAGTTGGGAACAAGGGAACAAAACTGTCCAAGAGAACTATCTATTGACCTTTGTAGCCAGCCCATAGGGCATAGACCAAGATACACCTCCTATCTGAATTTTTGCCCTAGCAGTTTTCTTTTAAAGATATATTATCAAATCTTACCATTTGTCTCTGTTCTGCGCAAGCAGCTCTATCTCATTGAAAGAGCAGAATCCTGCTGCTCTTGCCTCTCTCATCAATGTTCTTCTCAGTGTCTCCCTGGGTCTTCCTCTTTTTCTCTTACCTGTTGTTTCCCATATGAGGGCTTGCTTTGCTAATCGGTTATTATCTCTTCTCATTACATGTCCAACATATGACCATCGTCTTTTCTTTATTACTGAAGATATCAATGGTTGATTGGCGATTTCTCTAATTTCTTCGTTTGTTTTGAATTCGTTCCACGCTATATCAAGTATTTTCCTTAGACATTTATTTTCGAATGCGTTCAACTTTGTTTCTATAGCTCTTGTTGTTTTCCAGCTTTCACACGCATACGTAAGGGTTGATAGTACATTTGATTTGAATAGCCTAAGTTTTGTGTTTGTGCTGGTGAGTTTTGATTTCCACAACTTTTCAAGGTTTCTGAAAGACATTGCTGCTTTAGCTATTCTGATTCTAATTTCTTTACTTGTATCCCCTTCTTGATCAATGTGACTTCCAAGATAGATAAAGTGATCAATCTCTTCTACTGGTTTGTTTTCCATGTGTATTTGTCATCTGTTGGAATTAAACTTTTCATGACTTTAGTCTTCGAAGGATAAAAGGCATGAATGGATACAAGGAGACCATTTGGAGTATCTTGACTTTGCTGATGACATAGTTCTCATCAGCAGCCAGATAAAAACGATGCAGGAAAACACAAATTCTGTATCAGGTCTACGTTTCATTAACAACATCGTTTTTACGATAGCGGCTTGTTAAACCTCTGATCAACGGTTCAATACCAAGCCGGAGAAAAATAATTCCTCCATTTTGGAAACAACCGGAAACAAAAAAAACACAACAAATAACACAAATGAACTATCATCAATAGCCAGCAAAATTGGGCTTGAGGTCAATCATGAAAAGACTAAAGTCATGAAAAGTTTAATTCCAACAAGTGACAAAATATACATGGAAAACAAACCAGTAGAAGAGATCGATCACTTTATCTATCTTGGAAGTCACATTGATCGAGAAGGGGATACGAGCAAAGAAATTAGAATCAGACTGGCTAAAGCAGCAATGTCTTTCAGAAGCCTTGAAAAGTTGTGGAAATCAAAACTCATTAGCACAAACACAAAACTTAGGCTATTCAAATCAAATGTACTATCAACCCTTACGTATGCGTGTGAAAGCTGGAAAACAACAAGAGATATAGAAACAAAGTTGAACGCATTCGAAAATAAATGTCTAAGGAAAATACTTGGTATAGAATGGAACGAATTCAAAACAAACGAGGAAATTAGAGAAATCGCCAATCAACCACTAATATCTTCAGTAATAAAGAAAAGACGATGGTCATACGTTGGACATGTGATGAGAAGAGATAATAATCGAATAGCAAAGCAAGCCCTCATATGGGAAACAACAGGTAAAAGAAAAAGAGGAAGACCCAGGGAGACACTGAGAAGAACATTGATGAGAGAGGCAAGAGCAGCAGGAATCGGCTCCCTCAATGAGATAGAACTGCTTGCACAGAACAGAGACAAATGGTAAGATTTCATAAAATATCTTTAAAAGAAAACTGCTAGAACAAAAATTCATATAGGAGAAGGTGTATCTTGGTCTACGCCCTATGGGCCGGTTACGGCTCGAAAGGTCAATAGATAGATAGATAGAAAACACAAATGAACTATCATCAACAGCCAGCAAAATTGGGCTTGAGATCAATCATTAATATGGTGTTAGTGACCATAAATTGTACAGACCTACAGCACATGATTTTTTGGGGAATGTGGTCAGTATTATGCCTGTGCCGCTTTACTTTGCCAGAAAAAATCCAGTACCCATTTAAGGCTGGGTGAAGCAGTTGGTTGGGGTCAAACCCTACCTCTTGTCCTTTGTAGTCCAGTTCACTAACCACTGAGCTATCACGGCTCCTAAGGTATATGCAAACATACATTAAACCATATGGCCTCTATTAACTACACTTTCACACGTGACTATAAAAGATTACTGGTTATCTTAGTAGTATCACATTTACTATTTTGCATGTAATGACAAAGACACTATTTTGGTAACAGTTGCTTGAGTTTTATCTTTTGTTTCTAGCACTCATTCTCTTTCCACATATACATATCTAAATCATTATATCAGAACCTATTGCCCTTCAAAAGAAAACAATATCATTATGTCATTAGTTTTAAAAAAAAAAAAATATATGTCATTAGTTTAAAAAAACAAGTCACATGTTTTCTGTGTTGAAAATGTCCAATCAAACTACATAAGGAAGTATCTACATAAGAACAACAGAATTTGAAAAAAATATGGTTATATTATTCTATTAATTTACTTCATTGTATGTTGGGTTCTGAAATGTAGTTTGTGGCTCTTTGTAGACTGGATTAGCCCCCTGAAAAGATAATAAGAAATATAATTTAATAAATTAAGATTTTGTATTTACTTGAACATTATATTTAACATTCTTCTTCACAACAAACAAGTGAAGCTATCATTGGTGAACATTCTCTCTTGTGACATATTGAAAGCAAGCAACAATCTCCAATTTATTACCCCATGTCATTGCATTGCAGAAGACCTGTCCCATGTCTGCTCCATCTTTTTCTTCAGAAGTCTTTACCAAGTGGCCTGCGGTGGTCCTCTACTTCCTTCTCTCTAGAGTTCAAATTATGACTGAATGGGTAATGGTACCTTGAGGATATGGTCAACAGAATCCTAATGACTAACTGTTTTGTTTGGATTATGGTTATGGAAGGCCCCAGTATCACTGTAAAAAAATTAAAATCCTTAATTGCTCAATCACCCGTGCCAGTGGAATCACCCAAATTACTATCTCATCTCCCAAACAAAGAAAGGTAGCTGTAGTCCCCATCATAGCAGTCTCAGCACAAGAAATAAGGCGAAACCGCACAGAAAATGAACATAACCATCTGTTCCCTGTCATACGATATCATTAATCGTAAACAATTGGAATATCGAAACACAGTTAAAATGGATGAAACGCACAGCTCATGGTGTGCACAAAGCACTTAACTCAGTAGCTCCTGCAACAAGTCGCACTTGCTTGATTCCATTGGTGAGCCACTATCATCCACAACAGCTGGTGATCGCACAGATATCGATAATCTGTTTCATTGTAAGTAAAAAAGTAAAGAGCCTCTGTCACGCCAAGTGGCATATAGGGAATATGGTGTTCTTCTTATTCTTCTTTTCTCTTTTCACTGATACCAAAAAGGTGTCGTGGTTTATATCATTTGTCGTTCTTGAGCTGCTCGAACTGTCTGAATTAGTGATTTCCCTTTGTTGTTACATGTCTCTGTCACTTCATCTATCCATCTTCTTCTGGGTCTTTCTCTTGGTCTTTTTCCATGCATTCTCGAGAAGAACGCCCTTGATGGTGATTGGTAAGGGTTCATTCTGACCAGGTGGCCAAACCATTTCATCATCATCATTGAGTGCCGTCTCCGCAACGAGGGTTGGCTACCATGGAGCGCCATTTTGCTCTATCTCTTGCTTTGATGGTGCAGGTTGTCATCGGTTGATTTGTCCATCTTTTGATGTTACTCGTCCATGTAATCTTGGTCTGCCTCTGCCTCTTTTACCTTGTATTTTCCCCTCCAGGATCACTTTCAGTAGGCTGTTGTGTCTTTTAACATGGCCTAAGAATCGCATTTGTCTTGTTCTAATTGTGTTCAGAAGTTCTCTTTTCATTTTTAGTTGTTTTAAGACTTTGTCATTTGTTTTCTTTTCCTTCCATCCAATTCTACCTATTCTTCTATATATCCACATTTCAAAGGCTTCAATTCTCTGTTCTGTTTTCTTGTCTAATGTCCATGTTTCAGCACCATATAGGAATATTGAGAAGATGTAACATTTTGCTATTCTTAGTTTTAGCTCTGGTGTTATTTGTTTTGATGTTAGTATGTCCTTCATGGCATTAAAATTACTTTTTGCCATTCCTATTCTTTTGTTTATTTCAGTTGTACATTTTCCATCACTGGTTATAGTATGTCCAAGGTAGTTATAGTTCTGAACTGTCTCAAGGTCTATTCCTTCAATTTGATATCCACTTGTGGGTTTTGAGTATTTTCTTTGTTTATGATCATAGTTTTAGTCTTTTTGATATTCATATCTAGTCCATATTTTTTGCTTGTCGTGTTTATTTCATTAAGTAATTGTTGTAGGTCTTTAGGATTTTCTGCTAGTAGTACAGTATCGTCAGCATATCTTAGGTTATTGATTATCTTTCCATTAATTTGTAGGCCTGGCATCTCTATGATGTTTTTAAAGATTTGCTCAGTGTATAGATTGAACAAGCTTGGTGATAGGATGCATCCTTGTCTTACTCCTCTTTTTATATCAATGGGTGTAGAGAACTCTTTTAAACCATTTAAGTTGTTCTATATTTTGTTGGCAGTGTTTAGTTCCTACCATTTTTCTTATGGTTTCATTTGGTATTCTATCTGTTCTTGTGTTGTTTGTTACTTTTCTCAAGCATCGCATCTCACATGTATTGATCTTTCTTAAATGGGATTTAGAAAGGGTCCATGTTTGACTTTCATAGCACAAAGTTGGTATGAAAATGCTATTTATCATTTGTTGTTTAGCTGGCATAGAAATGTTTGGATGTCTTAGCAATGGTGAAAGCTGGTAAGTGACAGCATTTGCTTTTTGTATTCGCATGTCAATTTCTCTGTCTAGTTTTCCATCTTCTGTGAACATTGTGCCTAAATACTTGAATTCCTCTACTTGTTTTATTTCTTTATCTTTGATCTTAATGTTTAATGGGTGTCTTAATTTGCTTATTCTTATAGCCTGTTTTTGCTGTGTTAATTTTCGTACAGTAATATGGTGTTAGTGACCATAAAATTTAAAGACTTTCACCACATGATTTTTGGGGAAATGTGGTCGGTATTACACCCGATACAACAGTATGAGAGCTTTGCTTTATAGCACTGACAAAACTCAACTTTATTGATAGCCTTGTACTACTTGATTTTGCAAAGTCCCAAAACAGCGTACAATCGACTCTTTCTTTAAATCCAGAGACAGCCCTTTGCAGTGAAGAAGGTAGCTGAGACATGTGGGCTCGGGGTACATCTCTTATTGAATATCCCTCACACAAATCGGATACTTCGTTATCAGACAGTAATGCTTAGTGATTACTTAATAACGAGTTTTATGCAAGCAAGGGATGTAACCACTCAACCTGTTTCTAAAATTTACACAGTATATTCCCCTGATATTAAACAAATTGGTTATAACTACAATATTTCGATGGCCCCAAGGATCTCATTATAATATGACTATATATATATATATATATATATATATATATATATATATATATATATATATATATGTCAATTACTGTCTCCAAAACAGTTGTTGACTGTTATTTGACCAACAGAGCCAATGAAGGTAAGGCAATGAGAAGAAAACTATTCATATATCAAAATGCTAAGGTGATACAAGATGTGCAGTGACTTCATTTGGGGTCCAATACAGATGCAGTTCATTTGAGTTTAGCTGGATGATCAACCTTAATGCACAACGATATGTCCATAACTACTCAGATCTCCTCCCCAGTATGTCCCCTCAGTATGTGGAGACTGACGACTCCAGTGTAGAGTTGATTTACTTTTCTTCTATCTCTTCGTGTAGCACTTCTCTCTTGCTTCTTTTTTGACCCGATGTTTATATAGTCTAGACATGGCTGTACAGTAAAAAAAATAGTGAAGAGCCCCGGTCACGCCAAGTGGCGTACAGGTGAATATAGTGTTAGTGGCCATAAATTTTACAGACCTTCGGCACATGATTTTTTTGGTGTAATGTGGTTGGTATTACCGGGGCTCTTTACTTTTTTTTTACTTTACTACTCATTGGGTCACTCAGAAATCAGACTTGAGTAAAAGACTGTGTGTGTTTCTAGTCAGGCCATTGCTTCAGTTAACTGCCATGGTCAAACTACTTGTAGTTACAGTGAGAGCACTGCTATCTTCCTGTACTGTACTATTCTTCCTTCTATCTGGGCCGTGATAACCATATGCTCCAAGTATGCCTAATAACAGACCCATTAAATGTAAATGACTGCCTTGCCCTCAGGTCTCATCATAAATCAAGACCTGCACCTCTGTCTCCTTAAACACAGGGTTGTGTTATTTGCATTCTCTGTTCAAAGTGATGCAATCTGAATAGGATGTAGAGCAGTCTGCAGGTACCCATTTCCACTCCTTCCCTGGCTCAATATCCCCCATTGGACAAATCAGTTAAATAATGAATGTCCTCAGTCTGAGTCATCCATGATTTCATCTTTTATGTCTGCTGCCCTTTTTTCCTATCAATCTTACTGTGTAATGGATATAGTAAATCAGCCCTGACTCAAAGATAAGTATGTACTTGGGACTTTAATATTCTATCTACAATGGTGTGATTGTACTCAACATGGTCAGAAACACAGAGTTGGTTAATGGTGCCAGACTCAGTGAATCAGAACTGATGAAGACCTTACTCCACCTCTCCATCGAGGACCTTGAAGCAAACTAACCAGTCTCATTAACTGAACAGAGAACAATGAGGAAAGATAAATCTGGTACTCAATGAAGTCCGCTGTTTTAAGTTGAAAGGTGCAAATACTGAAACTCTTAACTGTAAAGCACAATAAAGTGCAACTTATGCAGTTGTCATGTTGGAGAAAGCAAAGTAGCAATTGCCAGAGAGAACAACAAAAATATACACTCTGCAAGAGAGATTATAGCTTGCAGAAAAGTGAAAATAGTATAGTAGTTTACTAGTGAAAGGGCTAAAGCCAGTTTGAGTTGTTTTACTCATCACTGGGAGCCATGGTAGAGCAGTAGTTTGTGAACTGTTCTACCAGGGTATGAGAGAGATCAAGTAAAAATTGAAGGCTTCTAGGTTCACCCAACCTTAAACGACTACTGGATTTTTCTGGAAAAGACAGTACCACTGGCATGAAGCTGATCATACTACCCAAGAATGTGCCAACAGTTTTTAAAAACCACTAGCACTTTCCTACCCAACATATGGCCTGCAGGGTTTTTTTTTTTTTTCATCTTCTTCACTCTTCTTTGTTAAAAAAGCCAGTCAGTAACATATTCCTCATGATTATATTTTTGTGAACTGTTTTCATACAGCAATCATCACACACATGCACAAATACTTACATACGTACATATATAAAAGTAAAATATACTTTTATAGTGATCACAAAAGTGCATTGTATACAATTAAGATTTTCAATGGCAGAGAACAGAAGGATATAGGCTATTGGATCAATAACCAATTGCCAACTATCTGTCATTTCAACCTTACCAAGATCTCTTTTATCAAACCCACCTAGAACTGTTTTATCAATATCATCTAGACTTTTATGAACTCCACCTAGATCTGTCTTATCAACACCACCAAGGTCTGTTAACTTATAACTCAAAAGATCACAAACTTACAGAATCCCACTTAGCTCTGTCCCTTTCTCTCCTGAACTCAGCATACTCCTTGGCATCTCTACGGTTACGGATGAATATGATGAGGCAAATGATCAGGAGAGGAATGAGAACAACAGCTGCCACAGTTCCACCCACAATGGCAGCAACATTAACTTCTGCTGCACAATCTGCAAACATAAACTAAGCATAATGTACAACTTATGACCTCAGACACAGTGACTTCAATGTTATGTTTAGTTATATTAGGATAAGAAAAAGAATCACTTTCTCGTGTCTTCCCTAGTAGTCAGCTACTGGCTACAAGAGTCAACTTGGTTGTATTTCAATCAGATCCAGGTGCCTTGTCCTCCAGCAGTTTACCTCAGAGAATGCATGCTGATTGAACTCCAGCATTACTAATAGAATTCATCCTGTAGTTGTCACTCAATCCTACATTTTTCATGCAGAACTCTGAATTTCTACAAACCTAAGACTGAAGCTTCATCAATTATTTCTTTCTCAGACTGGCTTCTTGTCTTCTAGGCCATAAGTAATATATCAACTATAGGAATTGCAGAAGTTACCCTGAGAGCATTTTTGTTGATATACACTCCTGCTGTTATAGTTTTGTTATATATCTTGAGCTAAAGTAACAAAAGCCAGGAATATGCCAGTGTAGGCAGGGTTGGAGAAAGTTATAGTATACAAGAATAAAAGTGTAGGAACAGACCATAGTGACAGGGCTGAATGAGATAAATAATGGAAATATGCCTTAGGTAAAATTATTAGGAAAAGCATGAACTAATAGTTTACCTGAGCATTAAGCATCCATGAGACTGAACGAAAGTGGGCTTTTGGGATAGACAGTTGAGTCTAGCTCTGGCAGTAAAGAAGGACACACGGGAGAAGAGAGACTGGTATAACTATTAAACAATGAGATTAGATCACATTTTGTCCATCATTAACTGTGAGTTAAATGTTAGCTGGATGATTGCTAGAATGGTTAATTCTATGAAGTTGTGCAGTGTTTCTCAACAGATTCAATGATAAGTGATTTATCACAAAGGGTTTGTTGTTTGTAAATGAGACCTGATGTTTATAACTATATTTACATGATCAATATTTTTAAAGCACAAATTGTTGGCTTTATCAATAAAAGATCAGCAGCCAATGCTTCATTTTATTATGGCCTCGGTTTTCAAATCGTGACTATGCCAAGTCTGTGTTGTCCAATTAACTAAATATTGTAACAGGGCCAATAAAAGAGCCCAGAGAGCTGAAATGAACATCAGGAGCTGTACACAGAGAAGTGACTCCATTGTGTTGAATACATACAAGCAATAATACAGATACAGGATTCAATATGTCTTTAGCAGCTAATTCAAGAAAATTTTCCTGACATTAATCATTTATAGTGAAGGTGGAGAGATTATACCCTTTGTCTTGGTCATTAAACTATTAATTAAAGTTGAAGATGTCATGTTTATTATGACGGATAAAGTCAATCCGACTATGCCTATATTTTCATCCAGGCTTGTTTTTCAGTCAAGCTCCATCTGTTAAGAATATGTACTCTATGATTATGATCAGTACCTTATCTATCATGATAATGAGAACTTAACATTGTCTCTACACAGCCAGGTCTCAGTCACAAGATTCTATGCAATGGAATCTGTGGCAACAATAAATGAGTTGTTGATAATAATTGGTACAACAGGTACTATGACGCTGGTTCACTGCAACAGCAAATGCAGACTCTTGTTAAAAAAACAAACTGCCACTCATTTATGCTTATAAGTAAGTAAAGTAAAGAGCCTCTTCATGCCAAGTGGTGTATAAGGAATATGGCGTTAGTGATCATAATTTTTACAAACTTTTGGCACATGATTTCTGAGGTAATGTTGTCAGTATTATGCCGGTGTCCTTTACTTTCCCAGAAAAAAAAATCTGGTACTCATTTAAGACTTGATTTGTACCTGGAAGCTGTTGATCAAGATCAAATTCAACTTCTTTGTAGTCCACTGAGCTATCGTGGTATCTATTTATGCTTATGAACCAAACTATTTCTTTCCAACGTTCACCTGATAATTATAAGTCTTCATCACCTACTCTTAAAAAGATGTTAAACGGGTATAGATGTGTTGTTTTATAGTTTGCAGCAAAGCTGTAATAGTTGTAACCCAACACATCTGACCTCAGCACATCATTTTTGAGCACCAGTTTGCCCTTCCTCTTTGGTCCCTACTCACCTGGCTAGAGCGATCATTCTGCTTCCAGGGGCAAGGAAGGTGGAATAGGGTATGGATCCGCACTATTGTTTGCCCATCCTAATACAAGCAGTCAGCTGGAACACTGATTGCTCCCAATCCCGTTGCTGTTGTGGGTGTCTTGGCCCCAGATCAATATATTACAGTTTAGATTAATTACTTCATCTTCTGGTTCGCTGGCCCTGACAAAAGCAGTCAACAAATGTTTTCAGCTCACATCTTGTTTGGTAGAATTATTATTTTTAAAAAAAATAACTCACAAAGACAAATGATAAAAAAAGCATATTTAATTTTTTATCAATGATCACCAGACATCATTAACTTATGTAAAGTTAATTAACTTCAGATTCAAAGATTAGATACAGCTTTGCCCAAATAAACTTACCTTTGGTTTTCTGTGCCTTAATTAAAACATCATTCTGTGAAGTGTATTCGTATGTGAAGAAAAATGTACAGCTGTCAACATCAATTCCTTCACATTGTCTTACATCAGTTCTGACTAAAAAAAACATGCAATAAAGCAGAGAATTATTCCACAATTTTGTTGTCAGATAAAATTATAAAACATCACAGAGGAATTTTTAAAATGTGGTTTCCATGAAAACACTAAAGGTGATATGAAATAGTTGAAGTGGTTAATGCTGGTATATAAACCAATATTTTAATTTCATAATGAAAACAATATAAGGAGTCTCACTTGCTATGGAACCTGGAATTTGTTGAATGGTTTTATCACTAATGAGGTTATTGCAAAGAAATTTGAAGTGGACTTAACTCATTTTGTAAGAAATGTTATGACATCAATACATTTGCATCCAAGCAAGACTTAACCAGGGGCAACATATTTTGGAAAGTGCTAGCCAGTACATCAATTGTTGCTGCCAAGAGTTTCTTCTGTAATGTTTGCTTTAAAGGCATCTATGGTTTGTGGTTTTTTTTTGGTAAACTCTCCCTTTTGATATCCCCATATGAAATAAGCAGGCTAGACTTGCTCAGCAGATGTTGACCACTAAACTTCTGGAATTACTGTTGGCATGACTTCATCGATTCTCATCATCATCTTCATGTGCAATATCGGTTGGCTTAGGCGATTATGTCCTTCCACAATGCTCTATCCGCAGCGCATTGTATTAATTCTGTTGTTGACCATTTTCCATGCCATGACACCAAGCCATCTAGTATTTTCTCTCTTTGTCATTCACAATCTCTCTTCCCCAGTATTTTGCCAGTTGTAACCAAGTATTCCAAATTTCCTTTTCTCATGATGTGCTTGAAAAATGTTGATTGCTTCTTTCTGATGTTTTTTAGGAGCTCCCGTTTTGTGTTGGCCTCTTAGAGAATATCCTCATTGGTCTTTTTAGCTGTCCAGAGAACTTTTAATGTTTTTTCTGAGAAATCCCAACTGTGTGGCCTCTAATCTTCTTTTCATTTGTTTGTCTACTGTCCATGATTCGCTTCTATGGGTCCGAACTGGCTACGCATAGCACTGATGAACTCTCTTTCTTACTTCTATTGATACAAATTTATTGCATAAGATGTTTTTTATTTTCTTAAATGCTATTTTGGCCTGATCTATTCTGCTCAGTCAATTTTATTTTCTGATAAATGTGAATAATAAACACTTACTTCAGAGTATAATGTACATTTTCCATCTATCCTGTGTGAACTCACATGAGTACACTGACTCTCACGAATAACAACTATATTGCCTAGACGCCCTTAGGCAAATGAAAGAGGCACATTAGACATGCCTGGTGGCCTGCTACTCTGTTTCGCAACAATTACATGCCAGCCATATACACACACTGCTGTTGCATTCCTTTTCATTTCTCACACAAAGAATGTACTCCTTTCGTTGCATTATATTCAATGTGTTAGAATTATTGAGGAGATGACACGTTCTGTAGCAAATTAGACACCCTGTATTTTCCAAATTAGATCTTGTATTTTCAACAGCAAATTAGCCTTTACTAGATACCAATGAAAAATAAGATGACCCGTTTGAACACGCTCATTTTCCAACACAATTTTTTTACATGATGCACCCACTTAATTGAATTATAGATCTTCTATTGTTTGTTTTTATATCATACATCAAAATATTCAGGAATTACAGTTTGTTTTTTTTTGTGTTCACAATATTATAGGATTTCTGTGTAAAGAAAGTCACATGTAAAATAAGTTGGAATGAAAATTTTAAAAATAGAACAAAAGAGAAAAAAGGAAGTTAATTCTTATGTGGATTTAGTTCCCCTTAAAA
This sequence comes from Megaustenia siamemsis, assembly GCA_032433765.1. NCBI lineage: Eukaryota > Metazoa > Mollusca > Gastropoda > Stylommatophora > Ariophantidae > Megaustenia > Megaustenia siamemsis. Next base: position 68,275,583 of record JAVIAB010000092.1, on the reverse strand, counting down.
GTAACTTGAAGATTAAACAAAACATTTATTAGATGTAACTAATTATGGCCAATCCAAGTTGTTTTTACAAGATGTGTGTCGCCAATTTGAATTAGTTAATGAATAAGACAATGTTTTGGCTGATTTAACCTTTAATACAGCAACAAAATTGTCACTCTCAGTGGCTCTAGCATTGGTACATCATTTTTGAATGGCTGTACAGTGGAATATCTATTGTATTAAAGACAACCCCTACATTTAAAAAATCATCTACTTTCACTCACAAATTTCCAACTTGTTTATATAGTTCAGTTTAGAAGGTAATTCTGATGATGTAATTGTGTAAGATGTGCCCAACCATGGGAGAAGTGGAAAACGCACCTCTTAATCTACCCGGTTTTGCAGGGATGGTAGATTACACATAAATTGACAGCCCAGTCTGGTTTTGACTACATGTGCTCGGACAAGAACAAAGAAACATGCTTGCCAGTTAGAAGTCATTGAAGCGCAATTGTTTGCCACGCATAACAAGTGATTCGACACCCATGCCTGCACACTAAGTGATTTGATGAGCATGACAAAAAAAGTGGATGAAGATTGCTGAGAATGTCACATTAAGTCATGAAAATATCAGAAACAAAAGAACAGATTATATCAGCACACAAAGAAAAACTCTCCTGACTACCATTATCTTAAAAAATGCAAGGTTACACATGTAAGAATCAAAAAAGGAAATTGATTGGTGGATAAGCCCACAAAAAGAAGTGAACGGTGCCTCTCACACCATGTCACTGCTTTATTATACAATGAAACCAAAATCATTCTAAACTTATTTTTTTAATGTTATGGCAAAAGAAGTTTGTGACTATGATCCAAGCAAAATGTAAATCAACTTCTTGGATAGAATGAAACAGACTATTATTTTCCGAGTAAGAACTTGGTATTGTAGCCTAAAAAATATACCAGAACAGGAATAGTTTAATGGACACATTAAAAAAATAAAGAGGCTGATATAAAAATGTGTAAAGAGAGGTGTTGCTTAATGAATATTAAAGAACATATGAATGTTGTTTGTCCATCATGGATGATGATGGAGAGATCATTTCATCCAATTGTTAGTTTATGTGTGTCAATGGCTGTTAAGCCAAAAACTGACCGGAATAGTATAAAATAGTATAGCCATGCTATAGTTACTACTGGTGGAGACCTTTTGGGCCTTTATAGCCTGTCTTTGCTGTCCCTGCATATCTGTTCAAATGTCTCACAAGCCATAGGCCTGATGATGAAGATAAGGGTGCCAAGTAGTTCTCTCTGGTACCATATCTTCCCATGGTAAAGATTAACATTTAAAGTTTTTACTTGAACATTATCTTTAAAGTGCTTCTTTTTTCACCTTATAGGTGTTTACATATAATAATATAATCACATATAGCTATCTAGCCGATTAGTCAGTGGTCAAGGCAAAGAAATGCAAATGAATGCATAGTTAGCTATGTAGGATTAGTTTTGTTTACTTACATATCTGTGTGTGCATGTTGTTTGTTTGTTCCTGCAGAAGGTCTATTGTGCCGAAACGTCGTTCAAATCTGTGTCGTCTACTAATCACGTAAAGCTTTTACCATACCATTTTTTCCATTTTTTTTTCAATTTTCCCTTAGTCAGTGGTCCCAGTTGACACAGTTTGGATAATTGTTATATGGTCACTATTCTATGTCTTCATTTTTTGCATGTCTGGAGAAACTTCGGCTTCACAATAAGTTTGCAGAAAACGAATATACTCAGTCAGGACATCAAAGCGGCCTCCTGACATCTTTATCAACAACTACAAACTTGATGTCATGCAGCAGTATAGCTGCCTGTGGTCCATCATCATTGACAAACTATCTTTAGATACAGAAATTAACACCCATATTGGTTAAACTGCTACCACCTTTGCCCGTTTTTCTAGGTGATTTTGGCAAAACAGCAAACTGACAGCTAAAACAATGCCAGCAGTTTACAATACTTATATCATTAGTATCCTTCTATATGGCAGCAAATCATGGACAAACTATACAAAGCATAAAAGAAGACTAAATGCATTCCATATGCAAAGCCAGCGCCATACTCTTGGTATCACCTGGAAGGACAAAGTGACAAACATGGAGGTCTTCACTCACACAGGCCTCCCAAACATCTACATTAGCTCAAACAATGTAGATTAAGCTGGCTTGACCACTTATACAATAAAAAAGATAGCCACATACCAAGAAAGATGGCCACATACCAAAAGATATACTTTATGGTCAACTAGTAGATGGCAAAAGGGCTAAGGAAAGGCCAAAACTCCGATTATTTTAAACTTATCGATATAGACATAAAATATTCGATATAGTCAAGACATGACTTGAAGTCTCCGAACTTAAACACTGCAGCCTGGAAAAACATAACTCGCAGATCACAGTCTTTGAAAACACACTCTAAAGCTCCAAGTTAAGCAAGAAGCAGACAGATTAATAATAAAAAAAATTCACTGTGAAAGAAAAGAAAAAATAAAATTTCCTATGGGTGCAGCAAAATCCATAGTCAACTATGTCTGACAGGGACTACTATTCCTTGTGTTATATCCTTTTTTATTCAGGTAATATGTTATGTCTTTTCTATAAATAAAAACTTTATTGTCTAAACTTTTATTATTGCCCAGTCTTATATATGTAAAGAATTAACATAATTTGTATGTGATTTTTCATGATTAAAAAAAAAATCATTGACTCGTGCAATTGGACCTGACTAAAAAGTAGCTAATGGTTTTTCTCAAGCATCTCATCACATTTGTATCTTCCTCTTTTATGAATTAGATAAAGACCATAATTAACGGAAGAATAACAAGAATATATTCTCTATCATTTGTTGCTTTGTTATTATTTTGATACTTTGGTGTTTGAATGATAACAGCTAGTATGTACTACGTTAATCATTATTAAACTGCTGTTTATACAACTGTGTTACCAACATACTTGTGATGGAAGCATTAAAATATGACTTTAGCTACAACCATTAAAAACTGTCTTAAAAAACATTTAGTGTCGGCTTACTTTCAAGTGTATCAACGACAGTCACTGTCACCTTCTTGCACTCTGATTCACATTCGTCTTTGTTGTACTTGCCAGTCCCATGAGCAGTACATTGGGCACAGTCAATGTGTTCACTGCATTGAGGGGAACAAGTCTGTAGATAAAGAAGACATTTTGTTGGTTAATCTCAGTCTCTCTTTGATAATTTTTAGTTCATGAATTATTTTTTTCCCTGTTGCCAGAATGAAATTCACAGTCCTCCCCAGTTGTTTGCAGTTTCCCCACAGTTGTGTTCTGCACAGTCCATGTGTGACTCTGACAATGGGTCAGGTTTGATATCACTGGCATGGATGCTACATTTATTGAAGAAGGCGTTCCGTTGTCTAGGCCCTCCTTCCACAATGGCATTCATCAATATGGGTACTTTCTAGATAGTAGAGGTGATATTGGAGTCTACAATGACCTATAAAGTAAGTAAAGAGCCCCGTCACGCCAAGTGACATATAGGGAATATGGTGTTAGTGACCATAAATTTTACAGACCTTCAGCACATGATTTTTGGGGTAATGTGGTCGGTATTACGCCCGTGCCACTTTACTTTCCCAGAAAAAATCAGGTATCCATTTAAGGCTGGGTGAACCCGGAAGCCATCGGTTGGGATTGAACCCTACCCCTTGTCCTTTGTAGTCCAGTTCACTAACTACTGAGCTATCACTGCTCCCACAATGACCTATTATAAGGTGGAAAATCTTGACATGCCTTGGCAGTTAGTGAATTCAGTTCTTCTTGTGGTTTAATTGTAGCTTTTGTATTCAGCCTGTTTGTTCCATATGATGATCTTGGCCTCTCTGTTACTCATTGGGTGAGTGTATAGCTCTTTCTGCTATCAGTTTTGGAGAGGGTATCAGTTACCTCATGTCCAGTAATTCCACAGTGTGAGGGTATCCATTGCTGGGCCACTTTTATGGACTGTGGCAACTGGTTTAGTTCTGAGATGATGTCTTGTCTGGTTGCATGGAGATGTTTTGATGTCAACGATTTCAAGACTAGCAGTTAATGAAGAAAACTATTTAGGTGGGGGCTCCCTGTTGTCTTGTTTGAGTGCTCTAATGACTTCAAATAGTGTTATTAGATTAGTTCTGTAGCTATATAGTTATGTAGTATTTTGTCTGTTGTAAAGGCCATTTCAGTCTTACTTAATCAACTTTATTACTAAGAACAAGAGGACAGGTTCAATCCCAATCAATGACCACCTTTAAATGGGCACTAGATTTTTCTGAGAAAGTAGAATGGTCTGGTGTGATACCGATATATAACCCACAAAGTGTTGGTTATTGAAAAATATAGTCACTAATATCATAATTCCATTGGGATACTTATGACATTAGACATGAAGGGAAGTCCCCCTACAGTGCTATACTCTATGCCGATGTCACTTCCTCCATTTTTGATAGCTTATTCTGTGGATCAAATAACCCAATAACTCAATCTCAAATGTGAAATAGATATATTTTATAAAACTCAGGTTTTTAATTCATTAACTGCTAATACAAGATGTCCAGACATTAAGTTACACAATAAATTAATATAAAAATGCCAATTTATAATTTAATGATTCTTATGTCATTGAATGAGATTGGCCTCACTAGAATGAGGCATAGAATTAAATCAAATCATACAAAATAATAGTAATAAACTAAAAACTTTTCATTAAGCAAAATGAAATAATTTAAAGGTTAATATTGGTATATCTTACCAAAATTTCCTCAAATATTTTGCACTCTTGTGTAGTTTTCTTGATTTTGTTCAACTTTAGAGTAATCAGTGTGAAGTTTTCCAATAATTTACATATTTCTAATTGAAGAATTCTATTGAGTTTAAAATTTGAATTTCTAAAACACAGAAATATGCTATTACTTCCACTGAGTTATAAACAGCGACAATGAAAAATATTTAAGCAAACATTAACACTTACAAGACAGTCTTCACATGTGTATCCCACCATACTATGAGTACAGTCAACACATCGCCCACATTTGCATGTACCAAAGTCATTACACATTTTCTATGAAAAAAAAGTTATTTTTTTGCATCATACAAAAGGTTAAAAATAATAATAAAAATTATATAAAGAATGCATTATTGTTTATTTTAGTTATGTTTGCAACAGTAAGATCAATGTACTGTATAAAGCATACATTGGAAAAACCAACCTGCTCTAAACATTGCAAGAAAGGCTTTATTTTTTTTAAATTACAAGAAATATGTTATCAGGAAAACCACACTGAGTAAAGAATTTGAAACAGATGCAGCAACAGAGATGTCAAGGATATAACTGAGAGATTAGTCCAAGACAGGAACTAATGGAAAGAGTTTGTTAAACACTTCAGCTATATAATGAACTGAGAGATTGACGATAAGGAAAGCAAACAGTTAAGATGTTTGTTAGCAAATATACAGGGGAACTCGGTGGTCTAGAAGCAAAACATCAACCTCTGCATATGAAGGTCCAGGTTTAAATCCAACTATCTATCTATCTATCTATTGACCTTTCGAGTCATTGCCGGCCCATAGCGCATAGACCAAGATACACCTACTCATATCTGAATTTTTGTTCTAGCAGTTTTCTTTTAAAGATTTTTTATCAAATCTTGCCATTTGTCTCTGTTCTGTGCAAGCAGCTCTATCTCATTGAGGGAGCCGAATCCTGTTGCTCTTGAAATCCAACTATAGGTGGCGCTAATTATTTTTTTAATCCTAGCTTCTTTGTAGCTTTACCCTTCCTGGTCTCTTTATAGTGAGATCCATAGTCTAACCCTCTTGGATAACAGCAAAAAATAGGAGGTTCCGTTTACACTCTGCACATATTAAAGAAAAATTGGCCGCTAAATGTAGACAAAAGTAGATTTTTAAAATGGCAGGTGCCTGGACAGAAATAGTTGCAAATTACAAATTCATCATGCTGAAGACCGAAAGGTATCATGTGAAAGGTGCAGATATTGTGGCTTGTCATGAACTAGTAATACAAAGCTTCCATACCCATTTAACAGGTGAATGCTAAATAGATGAAGAAGATCATTTAGAACCCAGCTAACCAGCATATGATTCAGACCACACCAGTTCTCAGCAAAGACAGGAATTCTAAGGTTTCATCTGATGTTTCTAGGTTATTATTCTTGCACCATAGGCTCAATAAGCAATAAACATTTTCTGTGTTGTTTTTTTTTTATAGCAGAAATGCCACTCTTTGTGAATGTGGTGCACTTTCCTCCTCATGTGCTGAGCACAGCAGAATTTCATCTGTGTTCAGTCTAGCCTTATTTGAATGTGTCCATTTGATATCACTCATTTCAAGTATACCAGGTTGTAATTTGTAAATTATGCTGCATCTTGGAGCATTTGCAGTTTCAAACACTGTTTGGACATACCAATATCCAATGATAATGTTTTTTCTTGAAACCTTAAAATTGGACATGCATGCCATTGTGAGGGTTTTAAAAGAACATCTCTCACAAGATGGTGATAAGGAAGCTGAGGATAATCCACACATCAAAGAATGGTGAAACACAGGGCCATGAGAAGTGAAAGCAAGAAAAGCATCCTCATTGGCAAAGAATGCAACATATTTAATCAATGCAGAACAAGAACAATCAGTAGACAAACACTTCGATGGTTGCTGGAACAGGCAGCAGAGCAGATATGGGAATGCCCAACATAATTATGAAAATCTGAATTAAAGACTAAAATATTTGTTCTGGTTGAAAGAAAGGTGGTCAGCTGTATGGTGTTCAGACTCCCTGGACTGGTTTCTTTTTCTTCATCATCAGCATCATGTGCCATACCGGTTCACATATGCAATCATGTCCTTCCAGATCAAGCTGCACCAGTTAGGATTTTTATTTATGATTTCACTCTGCGGCAACCATCCCTGGTCTCAGCAGCGAGGCCCAGCTTGAAATGTCAATTACTCATGGACGGAAAAAATACAAGTACCTCCGAAGACAGAGTTATCTGCCTGTGCGGTGAGGGGACCTCTGTGCACATGGCTGCCAGGGAAAAACGGATTAACACGTAAAATTCAGTTCTTAGTCTCTAGGTACTTTGTCAGGAGTAAAAGCTGGTGAACGCAAAAAAAAAAAAAATTCTTGTAGTTTATACACTGTCTCTGATGTTAATATATGTCCTTAGCTGATGTTTTTGTAGCTGGACTATTTTTAAGGAGTTGAGTTTCTAGTCCAGCGCCCAACCCTTCTTCATTTACATCAAATCATAGGACGGGCATCAGCAAAGTTCAAGAAAAGAATAACAAAGTGAAAGAATAGATGGTTGTGAGACACCTTTTACATGCATTATCAAAAACCAAAGAATATTTTATTATTTCTATGATAAATCTTCTGTTTTAGTAATGTGCATATGTTTTATTTATAAAACTGTTCTGTTATTTAATTCTGCAATTATACAATAAACCTTTTGTTTTCCTAGCATTAACACTTCTGAATTTGTTTTTATTATGCCTGTTTTATTTTAGTGGAAGAATTGTTTTTCCTTCTTAGAGATGGTCAGTGCTTCTGATTTGTCGGTCAGTGCTTCTGATTTGTCAAACTGCTGACAAAGTACAGTGAACTCAAAGAAATACAGATGCTATCTTCATCTAGCTGTATGGCCTTTGCAGAACATTGTTCTCATCACAGCTCATCTAAAGGAATCTCTGTGCTCAGCCAGATCTCCCACTTCTGCTGTTGTCAAGTTCAAGGTCTCTTTGAAGTTCTAAAGCCACCTTCTTGCTCCACCCCTGTCTCATCTCCTTGAAGCTACATCTTCTATTATAGCTATTTCAAGACCATATTAAAATAAAGGTTTTGATTTTCACTGTACAGATGATAAGTGTTCAATATGTTATAGTACTGAATAAGACTCATTTTATACATCTAGAATGAGTAACAAGAAAATATTGGAAAATTGTGGTCATGATTGCTGCCTTTAAAGAGTGGCATGATTATTCTAGAAAAGTGAACAAATTCTGCACCAGAAAATCATATTCATTGCCACCTGATAAAACTGTTATAACCATACTGAGATCTTGATATAACAGACTTCATCAACATATATTTCAGATTTGAAGACAATAATAATACTACACCAAAGCTTTGATAGAGTACACCACAAACAACTTATAGAATGCCTAAAAGAGATACATCTAGATGGCATGAACATACGACTAATATGTAATCTATACTGGGAGCAAACAGCAATAATAAAATATAACAATGAGAACTCTACACCCATTGATATAAAAAGAGGAGTAAGACAGGGATGCATCCTATCACCAAGCTTGTTCAATCTATCTATCTATCTATCTATTGACCTTTCGAGCCGTAACCGGCCCATAGGGCGTAGACCAAGATACACCTTCTCCTATATGAATTTTTGTTCTAGCAGTTTTCTTTTAAAGATATTTTATCAAATCTCGCCATCTGTCTCTGTTCTGTGCAAGCAGTTCTATCTCATTGATGGAGCCGATTCCTGCTGCTCTTGCCTCTCTCATCAATGTTCTTCTCAGTGTCTCCCTGGGTCTTCCTCTTTTTCTTTTACCTGTTGTTTCCCATATGAGGGCTTGCTTTGCTATTCGATTATTATCTCTTCTCATCACATGTCCAACGTATGACCATCGTCTTTTCTTTATTACTGAAGATATTAGTGGTTGATTGGCGATTTCTCTAATTTCCTCGTTTGTTTTGAATTCGTTCCATTCTATACCAAGTATTTTCCTTAGACATTTATTTTCGAATGCGTTCAACTTTGTTTCTATATCTCTTGTTGTTTTCCAGCTTTCACACGCATACGTAAGGGTTGATAGTACATTTGATTTGAATAGCCTAAGTTTTGTGTTTGTGCTAATGAGTTTCAATCTATACACAGAGCAAATCTTTAAAAACATCACAGAGATGCCAGGCCTACAAATTAATGGAAAGATAATCAATAACCTAAGATATGCTGATGATACTGTACTACTAGCAGAAAATCCTAAAGATCTACAACAATTACTTAATGAAATAAACATAATAAGCAAAAAATATGGACTAGATATGAATATCAAAAAGACTAAAACTATGATCTTAAACAAAGGAAATACTCAAAACCCACAAATGGATATCAAAATTGAAGGAATAGACCTGGAGACAGTTCAGAACTGCAACTACCTTGGACATACTGGACCAGAGATGGAAAATGTACAACTGAAATAAACAAAAGAATAGGAATGGCAAAAAGTAATTTTAATGTCATAAAGAACATACTAACATCAAAACAAATAACACCAGGGCTAAAGCTAAGAATAGCAAAATGTTACATTTTCTCGAAATTCCTATACGGTGCAGAAACATGGACATTAGACAAGAAAACAGAACAGAGAATTGAAACCTTTGAAATGTGGATATATAGAAAAATAGGTAGAATTGGATGGAAGGAAAAGAAAACAAACGATGAAGTCTTAAAACAACTAAAAATGAAAAAAAAAACTACTAAACACAATTCAAACAAGACAAATGTGATTTTTGGGCCACGTTACGTTAAAAGACACAAAAGCCTACAAAAAGTAATCCTGGAGGGGAAAATACAAGGTAAAAGAGGCAGAGGCAGACCAAGACTAGCACGGACGAGTAACATCAAAAGATGGACAAATCAGCCTATGACAACCTGTACCATCAAAGCAAGAGACAGAGCAGAATGGCATTCCATGGTAGCCAATCTTCATTGTGGAGATGGCACTCGATGATGATGATGAATATTTGTCTCTGGTCAATCTCCAGATAATTCAGAACACGTTTTCCAATCATGCAATTTGTACACTTCAGTTCAAGACAAACTCTGACCCCCTCTGACATGGCTCCAAATGACAAAATCATTCTCTCTAGAGGAGCTGAAGACCACAATGACATTAAATCAGCATTGCTGTCTCAAATCTCCAATAGGAAAGAACAAGGAAGAAGAATGCCACTTGTTTGACACATACCCCATTGGAAGCAATACAAGAATCTGTATCTGTTGTACATCCACAGTCATCTCCAGTCCAACCAGGCAAACAGCTACACTTGCCACATTTACATGTACCTCTAGCCGAGCCTGGGTTAGAGAAATACAAAAAGCATGTGGCATTTTTATCTTGCAGGTGAAAAGTCAAGGACAGGGAGCAAGTCAGATACAGAAATGTTAATTGACCTAAATTAAAGGTCATTAGTAAATAATCTGGAAAACAACAAGAGATATAGAAACAAAGTTGAACGCATTCGAAAATAAATGTCTAAGGAAAATACATGATATAGCATGGAACGAATTCAAAACAAACGAGGAAATTAGAGAAATCGCCAATCAACCACTAATATCTTCAGTAATAAAGAAAAGACGATGGTCATACGTTGGACATGTGATGAGAAGAGATAATAACCGAATAGCAAAGCAAGCCCTCATATGGGAAACAACAGGTAAAAGAAAAAGAGGAAGACCCAGGGAGACACTGAGAAGAACATTGATGAGAGAGGCAAGAGCAGCAGGAATCGGCTCCCTCAATGAGATAGAACTGCTTGTGCAGAACAGAGACAGATGGCGAGATTTGATAAAATATCTTTAAAAGAAAACTGCTAGAACAAAAAATTCATATAGGAGAAGGTGTATCTTGGTCTACGCCCTATGGGCCGGTTACGGCTCGAAAGGTCAATAGATAGATAGATAGATAGATAGATAGTAAATAATCTTTAAAAATAAAAACAAACAAGGGAGATATCATCATAATCATCAAGTACCATACCTATTAGCATGGGTGATCAGGGCCCTCCATAACTTTCTGTCTCAACAGTTGTTTATAAATTCCACTGTTAACATCCTACCATGTTAGACATCTGATATCTTATCTCAGTGTTTTCATTTATCTGTTCTTTCTTCAATGTTGGTCTAATGTTTCAGCTGTTGCTTCTCATTACATGGGCCAATTAATTTTATTCCCACCTCTCCACCATGTTGGTAATAAGCTTTCTCTTTTTGCACAGGCTTCTTTAAGAAAATCTTCATTACTCTTTTATACTGTTTATGGTATTCTCAACATTCTTCTGTAAAACTACATTTCTTTAGTTCCCCAAATTTTCAGTCTCACGCCCAATTTATGTTGATAGATATCCCTTTAATTTAATTATTAACTTCTTGCCTTGGTATATGTTTAGCATTGACTGGCAATTGCTTCTCTTTCTTGTCTTCTTAAAAGGACATAATTTACCTTGTGTCATGGTTTATTGGAAATAGCAACATCTACACCTCTCAGACTAAAGACCTCAGCACAACAATTTTGGATACTGTGTAGTGCATTCTCTACCCACTCAGCCAGACAGGTTGTTCCATTTCTAGGACCAGCATGGGGAGGTAGAGCAAAATTCTGATCAGTTCTAATTCATTAATCTTGATGCAATCAATTTTCTAAGAGTCGCTGACCACTGTCAGCTTATTCATTGGATGATATTTTTCTTACCACTGCTCTTTGTGAATAAACAACCAAACAGCAAATTGATTAACAGATAAAAACAAGAAACATACAAACATTAATTTACCTCCACAAAGTCCTCCATTTAGCCCAACAGGACAGCTGTAATCATTGCACTGACAGTATTCACCACTGTACTTCTCATAAGGATTTGAACCCACAGGAAAGCAAGCACAAAGACCACAAATGCATTCTCCTTTATCAGAGCAGACTGCTGTCTCATATTTACTGCAAAAGTAGGTGAGAATGTCTTAACTTTTATCTATATCAGGTAGCAATAGTGCCATTATCCTAAGAGAAAAAAGGCACCAATACTTACTATGAATCTGTTACTTCAGTAACCTTCACACCTTCAACAGATCCTCTTAAAGATTGTTATTTTTTCAAGAAAGTTGAGCCACAGAGACCTTGTAAGATGCTGAGAAAACACTGACAAGAGAATAAAAAAATAGCAGGAGTGACAGTTTCACTGAGAACGAGAAGCTCACATAGGGTAGAGATGTATTGCAAGGCACACTAATGAAGTCACTGGAAGGGTGTTAGCTGTAAACAAATGAAGCCTTGTCAACACTAGTTGTCTCTGTAGTTTGCTCATAATAGATGGCAGGATAAAGTACCAGATGTGGGAATAGATGTGAAAGCCAAGTAGAGCTACTTCAAAGCTTTGGAAGATACAATAAAATAACCAAAATAGACTTTTTAGGAATAAGACATGAATTGACAATCCAACATTTCAGTTCTATAAAGCCTTCAATGTAGTAAGAGGAAAGGGGGGGGGGGGGGGGGAGAAAGTCAAGTACTGTGAATCTTATTTTTTTTTAACTAAGAAAAAAGAAAAAAATTAAAACAATTAAGATTTAGGACCTACCCTTAAGGTTTTCTTTAATGACATTTCATATTATTCTCTGTATGTTTCAAGGACACAATTCAGGTCTGTGTCCATCTGACATGCAACTATTTTAATTTAATATTTTTATAAGAAGTTTTTAAACATTTGAAAAATATTCATCAGTTTTATTTGTATTATTTTATTGTAACATACTGAAGGCCTTGTGAAAGCTAACGTTTGAGGCACTTATACTCTCTGTACATCCCAAATGTGTCAAATATTTTTCAGGCCGACATATCTTTGGGGTCCAACCAATCACTGAAAATAGATAACAGAAGTTTTTTTTTTTTTTTTTTTTTGAAAGTATGGTGACCTAGAGTGATATTTACCACATCATCCACAATATGTGCCATTGGTCACTGTAAGGGAACCCTTACTTACAGTACTCTCTCTGGAAGGTCCATATACCAGACACATATGACATATACTGAAAATATACTGAAGCAGATCTTGTATGACATATCCAGCATGGGCAAGTGACTAGCCAGTGTATAAAAGAAACAACACAAATATTCTTTAAAGGTGTCTCTAAGAAACTTGTTTACTCATGCCAAACCTTCATGTAAAGCAGCCCAATAAGTTGTGGTAGTATCATTGTCACCAGTTTTGCTGAAGAAACACCAAATCAGTACAGCATGAAGAAAACATGATATGTCCATATGGCCACCTTTGATCAATATTAACCTCATCTTGAGTACACACAACTGAGGTGCAACAACAAAACGCTGAAGCTATCTTCATCACAGCTTGCAAAAGGTACTATTATTAATATGGAACTGAATAAAAATGTTACAACTCACTCTATCCTGCACTGCTCCAGTGATTTTTCACTTGAGATCTCAGATTCATCACATTCACATTTGTGGCCATATCTGTAAGGGTTGCAGTTGCACATTCCACACTCAAAAGTTCCATTGCCATGAGTGCACTTGTCACTATTTACCTCCTATACAACAAAAAATGCTTTAAAATGTTCAAACTTTATACTTGGTACTTGCTTTGAATAGTGACAATACAATAGTGTCCAACAGATAGTAAAATTGAGATAAAGAGTGCAATTTAACAATTATATATTTTCTCTTATTAATCTTGTATTTGTTTCTTGTTTAGTAACTTATTTATAACTTACAATACATAACAATTTCTTATGACAGGTCTACTTTGTTTTTGTTATGGAAAAAATTGATAGATTTACCTAACAAATTAACTTAATTTAGATACAAAACGCAAAGGGGAGAAAACAATTTGAATTAACAATCATTAACATTTCATACAGCAACAAACATTAATGTTAAAGTTTACCCGCTGATTAATTAAGACCAACCTCATGCTCCTTGCTGTCACAATCACAGTCACAATGGACATCCAGCTTGACTTCTAGCTTCTCATTCAGACCCACAGCATTAAGGGTCACAACTCTGTTCACTATACCAGATTTTCCCTTACATATGTCACTGGTGACTGTCATTGTCACATCAAACTCAACCTGGCAATATAGTAAATGATTATTTCAAACTAATTCTTTGGTGCTGAACAAGAATATTTTAATACACTTTTAGATGGAGGAGGTAAGATAGATTGGAAAGAACAATAATGGAAGATATGGTTCCAGGAAGATGAGATAGAGGCAGACCAAGAAGAAGGTAGTTTCAAGACATCAAAGAGACCTTGAGTTTGACAACAGAAGAAATGAGAGATCTGTGGCTTTACATGTTCTTTCAGAAGGGCTGTGGTGAGTGCAACATTTTCCAAAGGACATGCAACCTGATGGTGAATAAATGACTCTCAGCAAACTTAATTTGTTAAAATCATAACTTGACAGAGTTTGTTCACAGTTCTACTTCTAGTGACAAGGTACTGTGTCCTAAAGGTACGAGTTTATTTGGTGTTGGGCTGAATATTATTTTCTGTTGTCCATTATTTTTCCAAGTTCTGCTAAAAACATCCTGCATTCCTGTACTATTTATTTTCACTTACATAAGAATTTCACTGAAAGAATAAATATTCGTTTACATGTTTCTATCTTGTTTTGATTGTACAAGAAGCTAATACATTTTGTAGACCCCTTAAGTCTATCTGCTAGGAACCAAATAATTCACAAACTATTCCAACTTCAATTCATGACTACAATCTATCTATCTATCTATTGACCTTTCGAGTCGAAGCCGCCCATAGGGTATAGACCCAGATACTCTTTCTCTTATCTAAATTTTTATTCCAGCAGTTTTTAATCCTTCTAAAGATATTTTAATGACTTTAAACTAGGTGGAAATGGGTCTGTAGATTAAATCAATCTATTATCAAACAGATGGAAAGTAGGCTATTTTATTATTGATATTTGTCAAGAATTTTTTCAAAAAGACAAAAACCTAAATTGTACGCTTATGTGGTGTCTGCACTGAATAGACTTACCACTGTACTTTATTCCCAGCCCACCAATAAACATCTCTTCCCACTCAGCAAAGCTCAGAAAATGGATGATGCAATAAATAGATTGAGACAAGTAAACATACAAATAAAATTAAGAATAACTAAGTGAAACTTACAGAATTGTTTATTTCCAAGTTATCACATGAGGATGTCTCTCTCACAATGTCTCTGAAAATTTAACAACAGTTAATAACAGTGAGAAAAGTTTATGACTACCACAAAATGTTGCTGAAGTCATATAGCATAAATAAACAAACTATGCGGGTAAGCAAAGAAATAAGGACAATAATAAAAATGATGGATACAGATTACTAATTTTGAACTTCTGATAGACTTTAAAAAATATCTGTCCCAGTGTAATATTTCTTAAGTAAAAAACTGTTACACATATTAGTGGACATATAAGAAGACTAATTAACCAACACAGAGCTGGAGTCATCAGTCGCTGGACACTGCAAGACTTGCTGAAGATCTGAGTATCTATGGACATGTTCGGAGTGCAATGATGATGACAGCTAATAACTCAATAACAATAATATGTGTATTTAACTGAACATGTCACATGTTTTAAATATGAAAACACAACAAGAAATATCAGAACTGAATATTGAAAAATTATTTAATAAAAACATATAGAGATACCAGCATAAACACTAGGAAAGGTGGTTTTGGTGCCCTGAGAAAATATTCTAGAAATACCTGACAATTTGAAAAAGTTTTCTAAACATTGCTTTACAGAATTGAGGACAAGAAAAAAAGATGAAGATTATTTACTTTGTGTGCTGCTTCATAAATAAAGAACATGGTCCTACCAATGCATTCATGCCTTGTAATATACTTTATATAAAGCACTTCATGTGCTCTTCTAATACTGCTACCAGGATGAACAACTCTTTGTAGATACCTTTCATAATCCATAATTACTTGGTGAACTCCTCATTATATGTTTAATGAGCTTTGAATTTACTATAATGTCCTGTAATTTGCACAGGTTTCGTAAGCTGATATTTTATATCTTATCATTTACACAGCTCATTGTTTAATAATGTATTGTGATTTACACAGTTTTGGTGAGCATATATTATATGTCCTGTAATTTACACAGGTTGAGTGAGCTGATATTTTATGTCCTGTAATTTAGCAGGTTGAATGGGTTGATATTTCATGTCATGTAATTTTCACAAATTTGGTGAGCATATACTATACACCTGGGTTTTACTAATTCCCTAAAAATTAGTAGGAGCCGCGATAGCTCAGTGGTTAGTGAACTGGACTACTACGGACAAGGGGTAGGGTTCGATCCCAACCGACGGCTCCGGGTTCACCCAGCCTTAAATGGGTACCGGATTTTTTTCTGGGAAAGTAAAAGCAGCACGGGCGTAATACCGACCACATTACCCCAAAAATCATGTGCTGAAGGTCTGTAAAATATAGGGTCACTAACACCATATTTCCCTATACGCCACTTGGCGTGACGGGGGGTACTTTACTTTTTTTTTATATACTATATTTTGGCATTTTGGTATTGAAATGATCACAGACATATGTAACAGCATATATCATACAGGATACATACCAAATTAACTAAAAACATCAATTTTCATTGTGCTGCCTAAAAAGAATGGTGCATGTTAATAAAGTGATTTAGAACAAAAAGTCTAATTAGCCATGTAGCAAAAATCTTGCTAAAAGTTATACAAGGAAGGATTATGAATAAAATCAATATTGAATTAGAAGAACAACAATTTGGATTTAGAAAAAACAGTGGGACAAAAGAATCCATATTCTGAATGGGGACAATTGAAAAGTACACAGAAGTAAATAAATATGTATATGCATGCTTCATAGACTACACCAAAGTTAGAATACACCACAAACAACTTATGGACTGCCTAAGAGATATACATCTAGATGACACAGACATACAACTAACATGTGATTTGTACTGGGAGCAAACAGCAATAATAAAATATAACAAAGAGAACTCTACCTCTATTGATATAAAAAGAAGAGTAAGGCATGGATGCATCCTATCACCAAGCTTGTTCAAACTGTACACTGAGAAAATCTTAAAAACATCACAGAGATGCCAGGCCTAATATTAATGGAAAGATGATCAATAACCTAAGATCTGCTAATAATACTATATTACTAGCAGAAAATACTAAAAATCTACAACAATTACTTAATTAAACTTGACAAGCAAAAAATATGGATTAGATATGAATATCAAAAAGACTAAAACTATTATCATAAACAAAGATAATACTCAGGAAAACTGAATAGAAAATAGAATCCATTGAAATGTGGATCTATAAAAGAATAGGAAGAATTGGATAGAAAGAACAGAAAACAGATTATGAAGTCTCAAAGCAACTGAAAATGCAAAGAGTACTACTAAAGTGGAGCCGCGATAGCTCAGTGGTTAGTGAACTGGACTACAAAGGTCAAGAGGTAGGGTTTGATCCCAAACGATGGCTTCCGGTTCACCCAGCCTTTAATAGATACCAGATTTTTTTCTGGGAAAGTAAAGCAGCATGGGCGTAATACCGACCACATTACCCCAAAAATCATATGCCGCGGGTCTGTAAAATTTATGGTCACTAACACCATATTCCCTATACGCCACTTGGCGTGACGGAGGTTCTTCAAACAAGACAAATGAGTTTTTGGGGCATGTTAAAAGACACAGTAGCCTACTAAAAGTAATCTTGGAAGGGAAAATACAAGGTAAAGGAGGCAGACCAAGGCTAACATGGACGAGTGACAAGTCAGCCTATGACAACCTGCACCATCAAAGTAAGAAACAGAGTGGAATGTCACTCCATGGTAGCCAACCTTCAATGCGGAGATGACACCTAATGATAATGATACTACATGTCCTGTAATTTACACAGTTGAGGTGAACATATACTATAGGTCCTGTAGTTTACACAGGTTTAGTGAGCTAATATTTTATGTCCTGTAATTTATACAGTTGTGGTGAGTTTATATTATAGGTCCTGCCTGTAATTTACACAGGCTGAGTGAGCTGATATTTTATGTCCTGTAATTTACAGCTTTTCTGAGCTGATATTTTATGTCTTGTAATTTACACAGGTTGGGTGAGATGATATTTTATGTCCTGTAATTTACAGTTGTGTGTTAAGAAGTGAGTGTTTCCGGTTGTTTCCAAAATGGAGGAATTATTTTTCTCCGGCTTGGTATATAACCGTTGATCAGAGGTTTAACAAGCCGCTATCGTAAAAACGATGTTGTTAATGAAACGTAGACCTGATACAGAATGTGTAAATTAGCAGTAGATAGTAGTGATAGTTTTTTCGGAGGGCAATCTTAGAGATTGTAACAACTGGAGAGGCGTGACACTTTTGTCAGTTGCCTCAAAGTTATTCTGTAAAATCATCCTAAATAGAATAAAGGATTCAATAGATACAGTAATGCGTGAAGAACAGGCTGGGTTTAGAAAAGGGAGAAGCTGTCTTGACCACATTTTCACTCTACGACTTATATTGGAGGAACACATTGAAAAGCAAAAACCTTTTGTACTTAACTTCATCGACTTCAAAAAAGCATTTGATAGTATTCATAGAGATTCTTTGTGGAAAATTCTGAAGCAATATGGTTTACCATCAAAAATCATAAATATTATCAAAGACATGTATGATGGTTACACATGTGCAGTTCGAACAGAGGAAGGACTGAGCGAATGTTTCCCAATAGAAACTGGGGTTAAACAAGGATGTATTTTATCGCCCTTGTTATTTGGAATTGTTATGGACTTCATAATGAAGAAATGCTGCACTGGTAATAAAGGCATCGAATGGATACAAGGAGACCATTTAGAGGACCTCGACTTTGCTGATGACATAGTTCTCATCAGCAGTCAGACAAAAACGATGCAGGAAAACACAAATGAACTATCATCAATAGCCAGCAAAATTGGGCTTGAGGTCAATCATGAAAAGACTAAAGTCATGAAAAGTTTAATTCCAACAAGTGACAAAATATACATGGAAAACAAACCAGTAGAAGAGATCGATCACTTTATCTATCTTGGAAGCCACATTGATCGAGAAGGGGATACGAGCAAAGAAATTAGAATCAGAATGGCTAAAGCAGCAATGTCTTTCAGAAGCCTTGAAAAGTTGTGGAAATCAAAACTCATCAGCACAAACACAAAACTTAGGCTATTCAAATCAAATGTACTATCAACCCTTACGTATGCGTGTGAAAGCTGGAAAACAACAAGAGATATAGAAACAAAGTTGAACGCATTCGAAAATAAATGTCTAAGGAAAATACTTGGTATAGAATGGAACGAATTCAAAACAAACGAGGAAATTAGAGAAATCGCCAATCAACCACTAATATCTTCAGTAATAAAGAAAAGACGATGGTCATACGTTGGACATGTGATGAGAAGAGATAATAATCGAATAGCAAAGCAAGCTCTCATATGGGAAACAACAGGTAAAAGAAAAAGAGGAAGACCCAGGGAGACACTGAGAAGAACATTGATGAGAGAGGCAAGAGCAGCAGGAATCGGCTCCCTCAATGAGATAGAACTGCTTGCACAGAACAGAGACAGATGGCGAGATTTGATAAAATATCTTTAAAAGACAAATTGCTAGAACAAAAAAATTCATATAGGAGAAGGTGTATCTTGGTCTACGCCCTATGGGCCGGTTACGGCTCGAAAGGTCAATAGATAGATAGATAGATAGAATTTAGTTTGCTGAGCTGATATTTTATATCTTGTTAGTTACACCATTTTGGAGAGCTGATATTTTATGTCCTGTAATTTACACAGGTGGTGAGCTGATATTTTATGTCCTGTAATTTACACAGGTTGGGTGAGTTATTTTATGTCACGTAATTTATACAGTTCTGGTGAGCTGATATTTTATGTCCTGTAATTTACACAGGTTGGGTGAGTTATTTTATGTCACGTAATTTATACAGTTCTGGTGAGCTGATATTTTATGTACTGTAACTTACACCATTTTGGTGAGCTGATGTTTTATGTTCTGTAATTTACACAGGTTTATGTGAACTTATATTTTATATCCTGTAATTTACACAGGTTTGGTGAACTATTTTTTGTCCTGTAATTTACATAAAGGATTCAATAGATACAGTAATGCGTGAAGAACAGGCTGGGTTTAGAAAAGGGAGAAGCTGTCTTGACCACATTTTCACTCTACGACTTATATTGGAGGAACACATTGAAAAGCAAAAACCTTTTGTACTTAACTTCATCGACTTCAAAAAAGCATTTGATAGTAAAAAAAAAAAGTAAAGTACCCCCCGTCACGCCAAGTGGCGTATAGGGAAATATGGTGTTAGTGACCCTATATTTTACAGACCTTCAGCACATGATTTTTGGGGTAATGTGGTCGGTATTACGCCCGTGCTGCTTTTACTTTCCAGAAAAAATCCGGTACCCATTTAAGGCTGGGTGAACCCGGAGCCGTCGGTTGGTAATGCCGCGGGTCTGTAAAATTTATGGTCACTAACACCATATTCCCTATACGCACTTGGCATGACGGAGGTTCTTCAAACAAGACAAATGAGTTTTTGGGGCATGTTAAAAGACACAGTAGCCTACTAAAAGTAATCTTGGAAGGGAAAATACAAGGTAAAGGAGGCAGACCAAGGCTAACATGGACGAGTGACAAGTCAGCCTATGACACATCCTTATTATCAAAGACATGTATGATGGTTACACATGTGCAGTTCGAACAGAGGAAGGACTGAGCGAATGTTTCCAATAGAAACTGGGGTTAAACAAGGATGTATTTTATCGCCCTTGTTATTTGGAATTGTTATGGACTTCATAATGAAGAAATGCTGCACTGGTAATAAAGGCATCGAATGGATACAAGGAGACCATTTAGAGGACCTCGACTTTGCTGATGACATAGTTCTCATCAGCAGTCAGACAAAAACGATGCAGGAAAACACAAATGAACTATCATCAATAGCCAGCAAAATTGGGCTTGAGGTCAATCATGAAAAGACTAAAGTCATGAAAAGTTTAATTCCAACAAGTGACAAAATATACATGGAAAACAAACCAGTAGAAGAGATCGATCACTTTATCTATCTTGGAAGCCACATTGATCGAGAAGGGGATACGAGCAAAGAAATTAGAATCAGAATGGCTAAAGCAGCAATGTCTTTCAGAAGCCTTGAAAAGTTGTGGAAATCAAAACTTATCAGCACAAACACAAAACTTAGGCTATTCAAATCAAATGTACTATCAACCCTTACGTATGCGTGTGAAAGCTGGAAAACAACAAGAGATATAGAAACAAAGTTGAACGCATTCGAAAATAAATGTCTAAGGAAAATACTTGGTATAGAATGGAACGAATTCAAAACAAACGAGGAAATTAGAGAAATCGCCAATCAACCACTAATATCTTCAGTAATAAAGAAAAGACGATGGTCATACGTTGGACATGTGACGAGAAGAGATAATAATCGAATAGCAAAGCAAGCTCTCATATGGGAAACAACAGGTAAAAGAAAAAGAGGAAGACCCAGGGAGACACTGAGAAGAACATTGATGAGAGAGGCAAGAGCAGCAGGAATCGGCTCCCTCAATGAGATAGAACTGCTTGCACAGAACAGAGACAGATGGCGAGATTTGATAAAATATCTTTAAAAGACAAATTGCTAGAACAAAAAAATTCATATAGGAGAAGGTGTATCTTGGTCTACGCCCTATGGGCCGGTTACGGCTCGAAAGGTCAATAGATAGATAGAATTTACACAGGAAAGTGAGCTGATGTTTTATGACCTGTAACTTACACAGGTAGGTGAGCTGAAAATGTATGTCTTGTAACTTACACAGGTAGCTGAGCTGATATTTTATGTCCTGTAACTTACACAGGTAGGTGAGCTGATATTTTATGTCCTGTAACTTACACAGGTAGCTGAGCTGATATTTTATGTCCTGTAACTTACACAGGTAGGTGAGCTGATATTTTATGTCCTGTAACTTACACAGGTAGCTGAGCTGATATTTTATGTCCTGTAACTTACACAGGTAGCTGAGCTGATATTTTATGTCCTGTAACTTACACTGGTAGGTGAGCTGATATTTTATGTCCTGTAACTTACACAGGTAGCTGAGCTGATATTTTATGTCCTGTAACTTACACAGGTAGGTGAGCTGATATTTTATGTCCTGTAACTTACACAGGTAGGTGAGCTGATATTTTATGTCCTGTAACTTACACAGGTAGGTGAGCTGATATTTTATGTCCTGTAACTTACACAGGTAGGTGAGCTGATATTTTATGTCCTGTAATTTACACCATTTTGGTGAGCTGATGTTTTATGTTCTGTAATTTACACAGGTTTATGTGAACTTATATTTTATATCCTGTAATTTACACAGGTTTGGTGAACTATTTTTTGTCCTGTAATTTACACAGGAAAGTGAGCTGATATTTTATGACCTGTAATTTACACATGTAGGTGAGCTGATATATTATGTCCTGTAATTTACACCATTTTGGTGAGCTGATGTTTTATGTTCTGTAATTTACACAGGTTTATGTGAACTTATATTTTATATCCTGTAATTTACACAGGTTTGGTGAACTATTTTTTGTCCTGTAATTTACACAGGAAAGTGAGCTGATATTTTATGACCTGTAATTTACACAGGTAGTTGAGCTGAAAATGTATGTCTTGTAACTTACACAGGTAGCTGAGCTGATATTTTATGTCCTGTAACTTACACAGGTAGGTGAGCTGATATTTTATGTCCTGTAACTTACAAAGGTAGGTGAGCTGATATTTTATGTCCTGTAACTTACACAGGTAGGTGAGCTGATATTTTATATCCTGTAACTTACACAGGTGGTGAGCTGATATTTTATGTCATGTAATTTACAAATTTTTGGTTAAATGCTTATTAATAAATTCTGAAAATAAGTCACATTAAAATTCTAAACTTGAATTATCCTTTGTCCATACTAACAAAACATCTCAATGTATACACAGTGCATCAATGATCAGTATGACATAACACATTTGAGATTAGGAGTAATTTCATGTCATATATATATATAGGTTTTGTGCAGCAGAAGTAATGCATTTTACTTAAACCACCCCACACCTCACTCACTTACATGCACACACAAACACATACTGTAACTATCTAATGCACATACCCATAGCTTATGATATGTGGGAGTCAAAGTTATTAACAAACCATGTGACTTCAGGTCTATATATAGTTTCAATCTCAGCATTTGGTTATACAATCATGTCATACTGATTGGTCAAATTTATCATGCTTATTTTTATCATTAGAGACTTTCCAATAGTTGAAGATGGAGAATTGCTGTCAGAAAAAAATTAGTTACACAAAAACAGTTGCTTGTAAAATGATTTAACTGTTTACATTGTCCAACTATAATAAAGAATATAATTATATATTTACAAAAGTGTAAATGGATAAATATTAACATATATAATTTAATACTTACCCATGAACATATGTTAGTGGAATTAGTCTCTCTACACAAGAGAAATATTGTAAACATGACAGATCCAAAATATTGAAGCATTGTTGAGGGTGGAAAAATAGGGGGGGGGGGGGGGGGGGGGGGGGTTTGAGAGGGATGACACCTGGGATAAGCCCATTAATATTAGAAGGATCAAAAGCTAAGCTATAAAAACAATGGAAGATAGCAAACAAAGAAAAAGAAATGTAATAACACCTTAAACTTGTACAAGTATGGTAACACTTGAGAACGAGATAATTAAATTAAATTCTATTTTGTTTAAAAAAAATTTGTAAGCAACTGAAAGAGAAAACCAAAAAAGTAAATATAGAGTCAGCTCAGAATTGTTAAGGGAGATAGCTGCAATAGCTCAGTCATTAGTGATCTGGACTACAAAGAACTAGAGGTGAGGTTCTTGATCAATGGCTTCCGGGTTAACCAAGTCTTAAATGGGTACCAGATTTTTTCTGGGAAGTAAAGCGGCACGGGCATAATACCACCCACATTACCCCAAAAATTATGTCCAGAAGGTCTATAAATATTATGGTCACCTACATTATATTCACTATATGCCACTTGGCATGATGGGGTTCTTTACTTACATACTTACAGAATTGTTAAGAAACAATTTTTTTTAATGCTGTCATTTCTAGTTACTGTATTGCCCACAACAGAGTACATTGACTATGTACATTTCTAAATGATTGTCAATCTCACCCAAGACACTTGGACTTGAACACAATAGTCACGTTTTCAGCATTTGTGGCCTGGAATCTGATGTGTGACCTCAGTTCCTATTATGAGTATAAGAGAACATGCAGCAGTGCCAAGATTTATCTCATTAATCGAGTCACACATTCACTGTTTGAATTAGATTAATCTCTGGTTTCATGCTTGTATGAGAATTGCAGTGTATTTGGTTCTACATGTTAAAGTTTTAGTATTTATGCTTCATGCAGTAGCAGCTGTAGTAGTAGTGTTGGTAGCAATAGTAATAATAGTAGTAGTAGTAGTAGTAGTAGTAGTAGTAGTACCAGTATGGGTAAGGGCCAATACTAGTAGTTGTAGACATTAGTAGTTGCAGCAACAGCAGTAGTAGTAATAATAATAGTAGCAGCAGTGGTGACAGCAACAGTAATTGTAGTATTTTGAGAAAGTACAATATTATTAAACTTACAAGTATGCAAAATCTATCACTGTGCTGAGCTTCAGCGCAGTCCATTTCAAATTCAACCATGTACTACCATTTTTCCAGCATTATTTATTTTCAGTTGAAGTGAGTAAATTAGAGGAAAATTGATTTGTAGCTATAGTATAAACTAGGGAGCCGCGATAGCTCAGTGATTAGTGAACTGGACTACAAAGAACAAGAGGTAGGGTTCGATCCCAACCGACGGCTTCTGGGTTCACCTAGCCTTTAATGAGTACTGGATTTTTTTCTGGGAAAGTAAAGCGGCACGAGCGTAATACTGACCATATTACCCCAAAAATCATGTCCCAAAGGTCTGTAAAATTTATGGTCACAAACACCATATTTCCTATATGCCACTTGGCGTGACGGGACACTTTACTTATTTTTATAGTATAAACTCTCTTTCTAGCATTCACCAATTGACTAGTAATGGGCTGAATAGTCCTCTTCATCTTCCATCCTTAAAAGAATGTTAAATGGCCATAGATTTAAGGTGGAAAACGGGTCTGGTCGATCCAGACTGTTTAGTGGGAAAAGCACATGTATCTACAATCAACACCTTACAGGAACAATCAGTCTGGAAACATTTTGAGAAATTCTGGCATGGGGAGTGGAGCAGATATGTGGATTACTTGACTACAATGAAACTTATTCCATGGATAGAATAGATCCCTTGTTTTGTAGTTTGCAGCTAGGCTGTGTGTGATATTAGTGCCTATCAGCACAACTTTTTTGAGTACGGGGTTGCCCTTCCACTTCAATCCTTACTCATTTGGCCATACTTGATCATCTTTTTCCAGGAGCATGCTGGGAGGTGGAGCAGGGTCTTGATCAACTCTATTGCTTATTGTTCCTGACACATGCAGTCTATTAAGGATTTTTTATTGCAATCAGCTCAGTTGCTGATCTATATTATCACTGATTTTTACATATAGTACAATTAATTATGAATCAAAATTTTGATGTCATTCATTTTTTCTCCCAAACAAAAACAGGGTACTACTACTGGCAAATAACAATCATCAAAGTCCTATTCAATTTAGAAATAGCATTCATCACTGCCCTATAAAATTCAAAAATCACTTTCATCAGTGGGGGGAGGGATGTCTGAGTGGTTTAGAGGTAAGACTTTGGCCTCTGAACATGAAGGTCCCAGGTTTGATTCCCACCACAGGCAGTGATAAATATAATAAACAAAAATAAAGCAAAAAACAAATTCATGGCTTTGCCCTCTCCTGGTTCCTGGGAACTGAGATCCAGTCCTCCTCTTGGAAAATGGCAAAAAACAGAAGGTATGTGTGCAGTCTGTGCCTTTTAAAGAACCTCCCTGAGGCAGTTGGAAATTGAAAAGATTAGGCTTAAAATTACCTTGTCAAAAATTAATAAGATAAAAATCTACCCAAAAACGTTAAAACTCTTGGCGATAAAAATTTGAGAGTACCTCTGAAGCAGAGAATATCTGCCTGAATAGTACAGGACACTTGAGTACTTGACTGCCAGTGCGAAAAATGGGAAAATTGATATTCACACCAAATTCAGTCCCTCAAGACTTTGCTGGTGAATGCTAACAGATAAACAACAACATTCATCACTGCCCTATGAAATTCAGAAATCACATTCATCAGTGCCCTATAAAATTCAGAAATCACATTCATCAGTGCCCTATAAAATTCATAAATAACATTTATCACTGCCCTTTAAAGATTAGAAACCACATTCATCAAGGCCCCTAGTTTAAAGTTTAGAAATCACATTCATCACAATACTATAACGAAAACAGTGACCCGTGTCTTTCAGTTCAGTGCTCTGTAAACATAAAAGTTAATGAAATAATTCATTCACAAATAAAAACAAATTGAAATCAAAATAACAACTGCTGTACACATGCCCATTATTATCACAATCTCTCTCTCTCTCTCTCTCTCTCTGCGTTCAGGACTCAGTCAGAGTAAGGATTCCAGACTCTCATATGAAGTCAGCTGTCAGGCTAAGTGTGTTGATCGCCCCCACAGACAGAACATCACAATTAGAGTCTGTCAGATCCACTCTGACTGAACACCCGTTAATACGTTGCACTGTGTTCTGCGCCAGTGGCCCAGTGCATCCGATTTCAGCCAGCATTATTTCAGGTTTGCTTTCCTTAGCCTTTGATTGTCCCCAATCTTCCTGCAAGGCAGCAGTTGATCTTTTCTGTCGGGGGATTCTGCCCTTAGATGGTCGGCCTTCCCAGGTTTACGAGCACCATCTGCCCGAGTCACTAGAGGTGACTAACACAGACATGCGACTTGTAATATGAGGAAACTGCAACAAGGAACACATTTCATGCATAGCCTCCATTTGTTCCCGCCGCCTATCCCCATATACCGGTAAGTCACGTCCTCTTGAAAATGATGATCATCGTAGCACTTGATGATGTTTGGCCATCGTTGATGACTCCAATTCCGAACATATAGACACACAGTCAATCGTCAAATTATTCTTGTTGCACATCAAACAGCAGACCGTAAGATTTGCGCACGGCCGGTTTAGGGAACCAATACGATGACGTAGGACACAATGTCGCCAAACTCATAATCTCGATACCTTTAGACTTATGTCTGATTACTCAAGTGTAAACAATCACAATCTCATTATCTATCTATTGTCCTTTTGAGCCGAAGATGGCACATAGGGCAGAACTACAATCTCAAAAACAGAAACCTTGCGTGCCAAAATGGCACATATTGCAGAGATCACTGCTTCTAAAATCTATGGTTCTGTTTCCATAACAATGCTTTTTACAATGACAGCTTGTCAAGCCATCGATCAACCTCCTTAGTCACCTCTTATGACATGCTTGGAAGGTCACAGTGTCACTATTCTTTAATTCCCACATAATGAGGCCCCGGTAACACACGGGAGAATCTCATTATGCTCAAACATAAATAATTAAACAGAAATGCCCCAAACAACCTAGCCCTCAAATCAAATTTCAGTATTTAGTCTTTTTAGCATGGATGTGGTATTGATTTATAGGTAGTAAACCATTGATAACATGAAATACTTAGTCAGTTTAGTTATTTATGACAATAAACAAACAGAAGAAATAGACTCAACATGTAGTATAACATCTTAGACTATTGCCAAATGGCACCATGATAGAACCCAAAAAAAAATTGAAATAGCAATAAAGTAAGTAACCTTCATCTCAACGCTTTGTAGTCAAAGTAATGACATTAGATTCTAGAGCAATTAATAAAATAAATATCACTGAAATTAAATGTGTCAGACATAAATTAAAGCTAATTCTGTGGTAGAATATATTTTTAAAATCTAAAGAAGTTCTTGAAACAGGACACGCAGGAAGCGTATTTTGCTTTTAAAAAATTGTAAGAATATGAAAGATAATGAGAAAAATTATAATAAAACAAAATGCAAGCATTTAAAAATGTTTTAAGGAACTTACATAGACTTTGGACCTAATGAGATCAACAATATTTTTAGAATCATCTGCCAATTCCCCAACAACAGCTCCATCCAGCAATTGACACAGCTGCTCGTAATGACTTTTCACATTGCTCATTACTGCAAAAATAACATTGGCTTTCTTCTCTCTGAGTTTGCTGGCAATCTGACTCACTGATGGATAATCCTGGTAAAGAAAGGAATGTTTCAAACAATACTCAATTTTTATCTTTCTCTCTCTCAGTTTCCTGGATGAAGAATACCCACAAGACCTATGGATTCGTGTGTACACAGATGGATCAGCACAGAATGCAGTAAAGAATTGGGGAGGAGGTGCATATATAGGGTACCCAAATAACACTAGGGATATGAATAAAATAGCAACAGGAAAATATTGTCACAATTATGAGGCAGAAATACAAGCAATAAAGTTGGCCAGTAATCTTAGCCCGCAGCCTGTAGTGTTTTTGACAGATGCAAGATCAGTAATCCAGGCACTACAATCCAGAAAATTACCACATCTGCAGACCTTATTGACTGAACTCTGCAAGCACCACAGGGTTGTCCTGCAGTGTATCCCATCTCACTGTGGAATACCAGGAAATGAGAAAGCAGATCAGTTGGCAAAGGAAGGTTCAACAGGCACACAACTAGATACACCGGTTACATACCATCATAAGAAATAGATAATCAAATCAATCAGAGGACCACAAGCCCCAAATCAGGATGCCTTTCATAATATGAATAGATATGAACAAATTATCATTGCCTCAGAACAGGACACAATCGACTCCATAGTCACATGTATACAAAATTCAAGATCGGCACCTCAACTACTTGTACATGTGGACAGGCTGCTGAACACATACTTCAAAACTGCACTGAATATAGTAGACTGAGGAAAATCCATTGGCCCATAGATACAATACTACAGACAAAACTATATGGGCCACTGCAAGAATTACAAAAGACTGAAATTTATACAGGAAACGACATTGCAGATATAGACAATACTTCGGGCGAACGAAAGATAGATAGATAGATAGATCTTTATTTCTTTTTTTTCTTTTAAATAATCTCAAAACACTACAAATGTATTAAAGAAATTGATGTGACAACATAAAAGTGAACGAAGAAATATAAAAAGATTAATATTTTTAGCAAAAATTATTATTAAACATCTGTTTGCATAGAGCATACCAGATCATCACGTTAAATTGATAAAACAAAAAGTTGATATAAATATTAATGAGAATTCACATACAGTAGATACATGTATTTTATTTTGATCACAAATTGATTTGTTTCAAATAAAAAAAAATGCACTAATATAGTCTTGCCAAATATTTCTTTTGTCCTAATAAAAGTTTCATTCACAATTATGCTCAACATTTAGTGAGAATCACAAGCTAGCACATTACTGGTCTTGGAAAGACAATGTCTTATGTTGATGATGTTTTAGTGTGCCATCATGGCAAAGACCAAGAACAAGTTGCTGGAAAACTGCAGGCAGAACTTGACTTCTTAAGTATGTAGTGTAGTGAGGCTGGAACACACATCAGCTTAACAAAGGCAAAGGCATGGTTCTCTCTGTACAATCATAAAGCAAGTGTAACAGTGTTCTCTCTAAACAACCATAAGGTAAGTGTAACATTGTTCTCACTCAACAACCATATGACAAGTGTAACATTGTTCTCACTCAACAACCATATAACAAGTGTAGCATTGTTCTCACTCAACAACCAGATGGCAAGTGTAACATTGTTCTCACTCAACAACCATAAGACAAGTGTAAAATTGTTCTCACTCAA
The DNA here is from genome assembly GCA_032433765.1 of Megaustenia siamemsis. NCBI lineage: Eukaryota > Metazoa > Mollusca > Gastropoda > Stylommatophora > Ariophantidae > Megaustenia > Megaustenia siamemsis. The sequence continues at coordinate 68,245,733 of JAVIAB010000092.1, read as the reverse complement.
CACCCATAAGGCAAGTGTAACATTGTTATCTCTGAACATCCATAATGCAAGTGTAACATTGTTCTCTCTGAACAACTATAAGACAAGTGTAACATTGTTCTCTCTGAACAACTATAAGACAAGTGTAACATTGTTCTCACTCAACAACCATGTGACAAGTGTAACATTGTTCTCACTCAACAACCATATGACAAGTGTAACATTGTTCTCACTCAACAACCATATGACAAGTGTAACATTGTTCTCACTCAACAACCATATGACAAGTGTAACATTGTTCTCACTCAACAACCATATGACAAGTGTAACATTGTTCTCACTCAGCAACCATATGACAAGTGTAACATTGTTCTCACTCAACAACCATATGACAAGTGTAACATTGTTCTCACTCAGCAACCATATGACAAGTGTAACATTGTTCTCACTCAACAACCATATGACAAGTGTAACATTGTTCTCACTCAACAACCATATGACAAGTGTAAAATTGTTCTCTCTGAACAACCATAAGGCAAGTGTAACATTGTTTTCTCTGAACAACTATAAGGCAAGTGTAACATTGTTCTCTCTGAACAACTATAAGGCAAGTGTAACATTGTTCTCTCTGAACAACCATAAGGCAAGTGTAACATTGTTCTCTCTGAACAACCATAAGGCAAGTGTAACATTGTTCTCTCTGAACAACTATAAGGCAAGTGTAACATTGTTCTCTCTGAACAACTATAAGGCAAGTGTAACATTGTTCTCTCTGAACAACTATAAGGCAAGTGTAACATTGTTCTCTCTGAACAACTATAAGGCAAGTGTAACATTGTTCTCTCTGAACAACTATATGACAAGTGTAACATTGTTCTCTCTGAACAACCATAAGGCAAGTGTAACATTGTTCTCTCTGAACAACTATGAGGCAAGTGTAAAATTGTTCTCTCTGAACAACTATAAGGCAAGTGTAAAATTGTTCTCTCTGAACAACCATATTGTCTGCACTTAGACATGAATTGTGAGTCCATGTTTGGAGATTGTGGAGAGAACTAATGCAATAAAATACCTATCTGTGTTGTTTGTTTGGAGTCTAACTTTTTCCTAGCACATACATCAAGTAGTTATAGAAGCTAGAAAGAGTCTGTCTGTAGGTAATGGCAGTGGTAGATGTGAGCAGTACCACATTTTTAAAATTATAAACTGTACCATGAACTGGTCCTTTCTGTGATTGAGTATGATCTGGCTATTCTGATTCTTAGCCATATACATAAAGAAAGACTAAAAACGATACAGATCTAGGCTATGTGTATCATTCTTTGATGCACAGAAGAAACATCATGAAGAACTATATATATATATATATTACCTCTTTGATTTTCCCATTATGATGGACAGGAAAAATATTTGTCAAGCATGTGCATACCTTTGATTCAGTGATGATACACAGCATCTACTGCACACTGGGAGCAGGACCAGGTTAGAGAAAGGTAGCAGGTTAAAGAGGAAAATCTTGGATGGGTCAGACCAAGAACATTGTTCAACAGATTTGTTCACATGAGAACATAGAACCTAGTGAAGAATGGGTATATGTGCCAGCAGTGTTATTAGTCTGCATCAAACTGAACAGATATTGCAAACAACAAAATCCAGTGACCATGGAAGCAGAGGTATAGATTTTAATATTTTATCCTGAGGGTGAAGCAATCGCATAAACATATGGGTCTGTTGTTTGTTATAGATGGAGCTCATGGGCCTTCACAGCTCAGTTCAAGAGAAGAACTGTCATGGAAGTTAGCGATGCTTTTGACCTGCATATACTTTCTCAGTGGTTCATTGAGTAAGTTCCGGAGGATAAATTAGGCTTTGCTCAATAAAGGCAAAGATTGGAGTCTTTTAAGAGGTCAACAAGGTTGACTAAAATCTTCTTCATTTTTGTGCCAGGACATTCAGATGCATGAGGGATGAGAGAGCAGACAAACTCACTGGGTTGGCTGTTGTGAAGAATGGACGAGCAATAGATTAGGCTGACATTCTCAATGCTCTCAAGGAGGAAAAGTAAATGTGAAGCTACAACCTTGAATAGACCGCAAGAGCAGCTCATCAAAAGGGATGATGTCAGGCAAGAGCACTATGTTTAGAGCGAAAGAAGACTGGTAAATCAATACAGAAATGGGGTTGTCAGTAGCTACATATGGAGGGATTTATTGATGAGTTAATCTGAGCACTTTTGGAATTGTCTGATGTGCAGAGAGAATGATCTGTTGACTAACTAATTAATTTAGTAAAAAGTTTCATACACTGTTATGGTCAGCCATTTAGTGAATTGTTTCATTCAAAATTATGCTCTAAATTTTATAACAGATTTTTCCACAGTTATATGTAATCTACTTTATTTTTCTATTTCTTTATTTGTTTTCAAGCTCTCATGTGCATAATTAAGGGTGAACAATACATTGGAGTTATATATTTTAAGTTTTCTTAAGATTTATTATTTCCATGTTCTGCTTACACTAAAATAATATTTTTGCAGGAATTATCTCCTCTTTCTTTAATCGCTAGAGACACACACCTAAATAGTTCAACTCTAAAGAGTATTTATGATTACAGCTAAGCTCAAAATTATCTACATTTCTATGTTCAAGCTGTTTATATTTTTATAAACTATTCTCTAACAAACCATTTACATCAGAAACATGTTAAAAAATAAGAACCATACATAGATTTTGTCAAACTGATATAAGCCATCACTTCCCAATGCACACTTTAGATCACTCTGTCTTGTTGCACCTCCAAGCTAAATAATAAAAAAAAAACAAAGAACATGTCAATAGGAGTTCTCATTTTCGTAAACTCAAAACATATTTTCATAAATTGAAATATGGCTTCTTTTTCTTCTTTCCTCCCTCATTTGCCTCTCACCTTTATAAGGAGAGATAGTTTGCTGTTTGGGCTGTCACTTCTGTTGCCATTTTTCTAAGTATTTCTAATAGTCAGGTTATTTTTTAAAAATCCTTCTTAGTATGTTGCTTATGGCTGCTTCAAAAACAGAATTGATTTTTATTGTGAAACAATTCAGCCATTATTTTTATTTAAAACCATTTTTTCAAGATTCATTATGTTTTTTCAATATTTCAAATATAATGATGAAGTTGGTAAAAAAAAAAAAAAAAACTGCATGCCTATTGTCAAGCTTAGACAGCAGATCTATAAAATTTCTTGATGCTCAAAGATATTTAAATAATCTACACCAGAGTTGGGCAACCTATGGCCCATGGGCCAGAACCAACCAGCTATTTTGACCAGCCCTTGTGCTTTAATTTGAAAATTACTATACACTCCAATCACTGAGAAAAAAACAAATATATATATATATAAATAAAAAGTAACAAATAAAGGCACAAACCCTAACTGGTAAGCTTTGTATTATAATTTATTGTTAAATTTTCTCCCCCTCCCCCAACTCTCTGTCTCACCCCTCTTCCTTTCATGCCACTATCTTTTTCTGTCCTCCTCTCCATCACTAATAAGATTTTTACATTACAATTGCTGGTGAATGCAAATTAGGTAATTTAGGTTTCATTAAGTGATGGTATCTGGCTCTCGGCGTCTTAATAGTTTTCAAATCTGACCATCAGAAAATAAAAGGTTGCCCACCCTTGATCTAAACATTCAATTTGGAGTGAGCCACTTTGGACCAAGAGTGTGAGATAATAACCACTTTCTTGTAAGGGATCTCAGAAAGCCAGCTCAGAGTGTCAGAAATTGTCTTAGCCTCTATTGTCATGCTGGTGGTATTTAACATCTCAGATCTGCTTTGCCTTGGTGACATTCTCTTAATTACTCCATATCTTCTCCATCTTTTTCATTTCTGCTTCACCCTGTCATTTTCAAGAATATTTTGACAATTTTACCTCTAGCAGAAATCACCATTCTAATTTCAGTCCTCTTTGCATATACTCATCTGTATATACAATTACATCGTTCTTACCCTCATAAAAAGATTTGTTTACAAAAAATGAGTTAAAATAATGCAGTCAGTTATCAAAAGTTCTCAGCTTGAGACATCTTATTGTGACTAAGAGATGAAACAGCAATTAGTTCTAATAATAAATGCATTATATGAAAACTACTCAAAGAATACCTTTCCATAACCTGCAAGATGAAACAATGAGTTAGAGCTGTATACAATAATTCGTCGCGACACATCTCTCCACCCAATCACCTGATGATACAATAAATATATTGAACAAAAAAAATTGTGTGTATATAATAACAGACAAATTAAGACTTCATTTAAAAGTAGTATAATGAATATTTATAATTTTACTCAAAATCTTATGTTATAAGAAGAGACCTATTTAGTGCCATCATTCACTATCACATCAAGTGTTCTCGTATTACTTCCTGAACAACATAATTCTACTTCTACATGTTTTAAAAACATTTGTGGTCTACAATCTTCATTTTCAACAATATAAACGTGGCCTAGATAAAGTCAAAAGCTTCATTATATGTAAACTTTCATGTTTACTCAAACTGGTGAGTATCACACACGATCACCGAACTGTTCTCACAAATCTCTCACACACTTGCTGTCACAAAAAATCATGATTAATCTTTGGATAGTCTTCTTCTCCTTCTTCTACCTTTTTAGCTCCCTGTGGAGCATAGGTCTTCAACAAACATTTTCCAAGTCGTTCTGTTTTTGCCATTTTTTAAGATCATTCCATGTCTTCCCCATCATCTTCATCTCTGCTTCTATCTGTCTTCTCCAAGAATTCCGTGGTCTTCCTCTTTTTCTTTTCCCCTGGGGATTCCAAAAAAGGGCCTTTGGGTAGTATAAAGCCTTAATTATTAGTTATTTGACAGGGGCTCTCCAAATCCTGGACTGATTATTAGATTTGGTGTGCATCATGATGGAAATGCCCATAGACCAAGTGTGATGGAGAGATTTTGTTATTGTCCTACAAAACATCACTTGACACAATAACCCATCACTGTATATACTGACCACTGACTGCTTTATCTGCAGCCACAGAAAAAAAAAACAAAAAATAATGGACTCCACCACATAAACAAATTTAAAAGATAACATAACTGGGAGCAAAAGTGTCATAACTCTTAGATGACTGCTTGACACAGGCTCAGTGAGTCAGACATATCTAGATCATACTCCACCTTTTTGGTGACTCTAGAAACAGACTAATCAGTCTGCCCCTGGGATAAGGGATCGAGAAGAAAGAAAACCCAATACTAAAAAAAAGCCATGCTAATGTCAAATGTATTGAACCAAAAAGTGCAAACATCACAACTCTGCTACAAACCACAACACAAAGTAACTACATCTATTTAGCATCCTTTAAATGCAAATGACAGACAGTAATATTAATTCCTTTTACAGCCATCAAGTGGGCGTGAGAAAGAAAGAAAAAGATAATTATAAATACAAATCAAACATACATCACATTCTAGAGCTTGAATGAGTCCATCCATCCCACCTTCAGCTTCATCCATACTCTGTGACACATCTTCGAGTGCACCTCTCATTTTTTGCTGCAGACAGGGGCAAAAAGTTATTTTTAAAAACAACATTAGAATGTCTGATAATGCTGATATGTATAGTGATAATGAGAATTTATTACAACTGCACAATTTGAAAAAGGGAGCCGCGATAGCTCAGTGGTTAGTGAACTGGACTACCACGGACAAGGGGTAGGGTTCGATCCCAACCGACGGCTTCCGGGTTCACCCAGCCTTAAATGGGTACCGGATTTTTTTCTGGGAAAGTAAAGCAGCACGGGCGTAATACTGACCACATTACCCCAAAAATCATGTGCTGAAGGTCTGTAAAATATAGGGTCACTAACACCATATTTCCCTATACGCCACTTGGCGTGACGGGGGTACTTTACTTTTTTTTTACAATTTGAAAACATAAAGAAATAATGACAATTGCAATTATTTTTTTAATAAACAAATTCATAACTGCAGGATTGAAATTGCAATTTATAAATGCAGGATAAACAAAATAGAAAATCGTAATTGTAGAATAAACAAAGTAAACTAAATATAGGATAAAGAAAGAAATTCACAAATGTAAGATAAATAACAAAACTTAGGTGTTTGAGAAACTGCAATTTTCCTCTAGGTTTTTAAGAAACTGTTTTTTTCCCCATATTTTATAGCTGTGAAAAGTGGACTATCAACAAATCTGTTCAAAATATTTACTTACCTTTGAATGCAAGTGTTACATAAAATGCTCCTTACGAAGGAGAAAAAACAAACATGTTAATTTTACAAGAACTTAAAATTCCAGATAATTCTATCTATCTATTGACCATTCGAGCTGTGGCAAACCAGGGGGGTATAGACCCAGATACTCTTTCTCTTATCTAAATTTTTTTTTTCATTCTAGCAGTCTCAATCCTTGCAAAGATCTTTATAAAATCTTGTCATTTGTCTCTGTTCTGTGTAAGCATCTCTATCTCATTGAGGGAGCCGATTCCTGCTGCTTTTGCCTCTCTGACCATTGTTCTTCTCAGTGTCTCTCTGGGTTAGCCTCTTTTCCTCTTACTTGTTGTTTCCCACATGAGGGCTTGCTTTGTTATTCGGTTATTATCTCTCCTTATCACGTGTGGAACCAGAAAAGTGGTAGATAAAAAACACAAAAACAAGGAAAATACAAATATTTTTGTCATGTAAAATGACACAGTTGCCTCAAGAAGATAATTAACTGTTTGCATAGTTCGAAGTAAATGAGAGAGAGGAAGACCTAGAAGCAGGGCATCAGTGCATGATATCACAGAAGATGAGCTGGGATTGACCGCTGAAGACATTGGATATCTTGCAAGGGATAGAAAAAAACTTCTGCATGGTTGTCAGAGAGTAAAGTTCCAATAGGAACAAGCTACATGATGAAGATAAAGAAATTCATAAAAGAAGGATAAATAAAGAAATTCACAAATGTTGGATAAATTTTTTAATTCATAAATGTAAGAGAAGCAAAGAAATTAATAAATGTAAAAAAAAAAAAAATTAATTAATAAATATAGTATAAATAAAAAGATTCATAAATGAAGTAAGTTAAACAAAGAAATTCATAAGTGGAAGATAGCAACAACAACAATTAATAAATGCAAGATAAACAAGGAAATCCATATTTGCATGATAAACAACGAAATTAATCATAGCTGAATAAACAAAGAAATTCATAAGTGGAAGATATACAAAGAAATTAATAAATTTAGGATAAATAAAGACATTAATAAATGTGGAATAAATAAATAAATTCATCAATGCAAGATCCAAGAAAAGGTTACATAAGGAGTTGTTTCTTAATTATTTACAGAATCAGTTTTCTTCTCATAAATATAAAAACTTCACTGAATATTTTTCATGCCATCTACTTAAAATTTATCCTGCAACTTATTCTGTGATCAGGTAATACATTGAATGCATACAGAAAACGATAAGCGTAATATAAAAATATGTACCTTTTAACACTATATGATATCTATTTCTTGAAATGACTCAGTCTCTTTCAGCTGTAAGCTGGTTACTCTTTGCAGCCCATAATTATGCTATAGGAAATAAATGTTTGTAAAACTGGATCTTGTCTAATTACAAAAATATATTAATTTATTCTTGCTTTCAGTCATGCTAGGCCAAATAGGGATCTATTGTTGGCAGATTCAGTCATGAGTGAGGGAGCTGCTATAGCTCAGTGCTTAGTGAACTGGGCTATAAAGGACAAGAGGCCAGATTCGATCCTGACTGACGGCTGCCAGGTTAACCCAGCCTTAAGTGGCTTAACTTTTTTTAATGGGAAAGTAAAGTGACACACGCGTAATGCCGACCACATTACCCCAGAAATCATGTGCCGAAAGTCTGTAAAAATTATGGTCACTAACACCATATTCCCTATATGCCACTTGGCGTAACTGGGCTCTTTACCTTTTTACTTTTACAGTCATGAAAGAGAAGCTTATTGTTGAAAAAAATAAACACCTGCAAATTTCCCACTACAGGCCACCTGCCATGAAGGTAAATATACAACTGTAAATGTATTACAACTTTCATATAATATATTGGATAAACTTTGTGTATTTTATTGTATGTGGTTGTCCTATGCTTAGAAATTTATTTAATTTTAAACAAATTGAAAATTTGGGATTTAGCATCACTAACATATTTGATAAGAAGAAAAAAGGATATGATATCATAAATCTAAATGACTGTCACTGAGCTAGATCCTACATTCACATTGAGATTAAATATTTGAAATTTATGGACAAAACCATACAGCAAAGTTAGGAGCATCATCTCCAAGGTTAACATGGTTCTTGAAGTCATGAGGAGGCAAGCATTTTGTTTTTAAAGGACAGCGGTACCGCAGCCTGTTAATTGACACACAAATTTAAATGTTTTGAAAGTTTGCAAGTGAAATGCTCATCACTCATATCCATACACTAATTCATGAAAAGTATTTAAATGAACTTATAAAATAAATAAAACATTTAAATTATGTTTTACTTGATGTGAAATTCAAATTGAAATTGAATTTTTTGAGAAAATGAAGGTAGAATAAATGTAAGTAATGTACAGTGGAAAAAGATCAATTTCATTTCTCAGTTCCAAATGTTCAATGTTTAAACTAATCTCTGTTGTGTTCTAGGTAAGTGACTAACAGAATTTCTAAAAGTGATAATCCTCACATCCTGGTCATAACTGTAAACTGCCTTATGCTTTTTGATGTAGGTGTTAACAAATTATTATTTTAAAACTCCACCAACTTGATTTTATCAGGATAAATTTAATATTTTTCAATAATAATACAAGAGAGGTCATTACTTACAATTTATCTGTCCAAGCAGTATATGGCATCAAAACTTTATCCACAAATGTCCCAAAACCAAGATTGAAGTTGTTTGTGATGTTCTTTATACTTTCACCTATGACATTTACTTTTAAAAGTTAATGTGAATTTAAAAAAAACAAGTTTAAGTGTTTCGTTTATGTTAGTTATATGTGTATATCACAGATTCTGATGCAAACTTCATATTAAACATCTTAATTTTAAAATATCTACATAGTCCAAATAAAGTGTTCTGGTTATGGTTTTGGAGATATTGAATCAATTTGAACTTTCTTTGAAAAAATCTAAAATTACATCCTTGAAAATAACAACAGAATTGGTCAAAATAATATAAAACCAGCTGACTCTCACAATCTATATTATTATTGTAGTTTTTAGTTTTAGTATAACAAATTATAATTAAATAAAATTAAAAAAAAAACATTTAGGCCTATGCAATCAGAATAAATGTCCCTGAATCGTTATGCAATTTACTTTGTTCACATATAAGGGATAAAAGGTGAATCATCATCAAGTACCGGGCCTGCTGATGTAGGTGATCATGTCTCTCCACAACTTTCGATCTCGGCAGCTATTTATTATTTCTGTTGTTGACCTTCTGCCAAGCCATTCTCTTAAGCTGTCTGTTTTTTATTTTCACTTTGCTTCCCTCTATCTCTTCATCCCTCAATTTTTCCAGTTGTTACAGTATATTCCAATTGTTCTTTTCTCAGAGAAAAGGTGAATATAATATATATAAATTTTTGCTAGAAAATAAAACCACAGGAAATCATAACACTGTGTGAGCTTACGAATATCCTGTCCCAAGTCAATAAGTCGTTGTTGAGCTTCCTTCTGTCTAACCATTCCATAACTAAGGTCCAACAGAAAGTAAAGGTCTACAGGGTAGTTTTCCTCTTGCTTAAAGTTCAATTTGAAACTGACAGGCTCATCTGAAACATTAAGGTACATATTTTCACCACATATACCCCATTTATTAAGATATACCACAATACGATAAGCTAATTTAAAATATAAGAGAAATTAAAATCACAGTAAAAAATGTATGTATAGGCAGTACAACTTTTTGCAGAAATTATTCCATTTTCTTGAGTCTGCTGGGGGTGGGAAGTGGGAGGGTGTAGGATGAAGAAAAAAGCAGCATGATTCAGTGATAGGAGTAAAGGCGTCGAGATGCAAATAGATGCCAAGCTGCTGTAAAGCTGATGATAATATTGACAATTTAAAAAAAAAGGTTTTTTTTTTAAAAATTGTCATGATTCAGTGATATACAGGTTAGTTTCCATTAAATCACGCCTCCCCCACCCCTCTCCCAAATACATTGTTTTTAAAAACTGGAAATCACACTCACTTAATAAAAAAATTATAGGGCCAGTCCATTCAGTCATCAACTCATATATCAAAATTGATACACATAAAAATGTAGGTCTACTTGAATCTATGGATACAAATATGAGAGCCAAATTGTGTAAAATACTCAACAAAGTAGTACACCCAGTTATTATCTTCTTTTTATGTGGTTTCCTGGTGATTATTTCTCTTCATGCCCCATCCCTAAAAGGACATTAAATAAGTATAGATGCATTGTTCTTGGCTCATAGCAGGCTGCAATATCTTCATCTTTGCCAACATCCATTTGTCCAGGGCTGCCACAAGGTTCACCATTGTCACCAATTCTATTTAACGTGTATACAATAACGATCACGGAACAACAGCTGGATGGGTGGGGAAGAACTCTGATTTTTGCTGATGACATTCTGGTATATCGACTGGAAAGAGACAGAAGAGAAATCGCCTTCACACGGCAAAACGAACTTGATCGCAGTAATTCCTGGTGTGGAGTATCATGTGCCTGGGTTAATCCTAACAAAGCATCAGTTGCATGACTCTCCCGTAATAATCATATCGTTAACACGGAAACACCGGTGGTTCGAATGGGAGCTGATGAGGTGACCAGGGACAGCTTGCTGACATACCTCGGAGTTAAGTTTGATCACAGCCTGTGTTTTTGGGACTACGTAGATCATGCGATAACAAAATCCCGCAAAGGTTTAATCGTTTTGAAGGTCATGGCAGCTGCCAACATCGAGCAGAGGTTACTTACCCTTCTGCTCCGGGAACAAGTCCTAGCATCAATCGAGTACGCCCTAGCAATTCTTACTGTCAGTACGACGCAAACTGACAAGATGGAGAAAATACAGAATGAAGCTATGCGCATTATCTTGGGATGTGCGAGGGACACTCCCAGTGTAGCAATGAGGTATCTTCTTGACTTTCCAACCGTGGATGACAAGATCCAGATCTTGAAGGCACGAGCATACTTGAAGATAAGTGCAGATAAAGAGAATTCATTGCATCACGAGCTCAACACAGGGAAAGGTGACAGTCTAAAAAGAGGCAAATTATGAGTGGGCCGAGCAGATGTCTTCAAACAGACCTGTGGGCTTACCAATATCAGCGCTACTGAGGAGTGGATAATGGTGCCTACGTCATCCAGGGGGAGATTCTCGTGTATTGTCACATTCTACATGAAATGTAGGGAGCATAACTCAGTCGTGGTCAATGCGGAGGTCAACGGTTTCATCTGGGATAACACTGATGAGAAAGATACAGTCATCTATGCAGACGGATCTGTAATACAATACAAAAGGAGTACATGGGCATTTACAGCACGCTCGGCAGGCAGAATAGTCAAAGAAGATAGTGGTGCATACGTTATGACCACGAGTAGCATGACGATAGAGGTGATGGCAGTGACCAGGGCATTCATCTGTTTAGAGTAACAAGATTACACCCACGCCTGCATACTGAGTGATTCGATGAACATGTTAAAAAAAGTGGTAGCGGACTCTGTACGCATGCAATGGGTAGAGTCATTGCAGAAGTAAAAAATACGTTGGGTCACCTTTGTCTACGTCCCTGGATATGCGGGAGTACTGTGAGATGAAAGAGCGGACAGATTGGCTAGCTGTGCTGTCGTTGAAGACGGTCAACCAATGGATCGGGCAAACATCATCAATGCCTTCCCAGAAGTGGAAAAGGTACAGGACTTTGACAACCAGGAGTCCACGTCACTTTTTCAGATGAAAGAGATAGGCATTAAGATAGGCACAGCCAGAAATGAGAAACTTAGTGGGCATATAAGAAGACTTATCAACCAACACAGAACTTGAGTCGTCAGTCGCTGGACACTGTGGGACTTGCTGCGGAGGAGATTTGAGCACTATGGACATATTCGGAGTACAATGACGATGACCCGCAAATAACTCAATAACTCAAATGTCTCATTGTGCAACCTGTTCGTGCATGTACATAGAGATGATATGCCTTTGTCCGTCTGTACATGTGACCGTTTTGTACATTTTGTCCCATTCGAAGATGGAACATGGGTTTTTTTATAAAGTATGTCCTAAAAAAAACAAGATGGATGAAAAAAAAACGAAAGAAGAGGAAGATCTTTCAATTAGCTATTAAAATTAAAATAACTTCTGCTACAAAGCTGTCACACTGTGTTTTTATTTTATGACATGATTTTGTAAAGGCTTTATGGGGTTTATTCCCAAATTTAAACAGTTATTGTTTGGTTTGTAACTGAACAAGCATTTTGTGCAATTGAGTTATTGAGTTATTTGCGGGTCATCATCATTGCACTCCGAACATGTCCATAGGTGCTCAGATCCCCTCCTCAGCAATTCCCTCAGTGTCCAGCGACTGACGACTCCAGTTCTATGTTGGTTGATAAGTCTTCTTACACGGCCACCAAGTTTCTCATTTCTGGCCGTGCCCATCTTAACTCCCATTTCCATCATCCGAAGAAGTGCAATATTTTGTGCAATATACCACTTTAATCATTTTACCCATAGATTCCTATCTTCGCTGAATTCTTCAACATTTCAACTTACTGGGTCTAAGTTTAAACTCCAGTTCCTGAGGCTTAACCTGCACTGGAGGTACTCCTAGACCACCACTTGTCCAAGCAACATCCTGTGAGAGTGAAAAAAAAAGATGTAGACGAGAAGACAAGTATAAAGTAAACAAGGCAAGTATAAAGTAGATAAGACAAGTATAAAGCAGACCACTTTTCTTAGTGGACACAAAAATTTATGTAAAGCTTTACAGAAAAACAGATAATACACATTAACTGAACATTTCGGCCACATGCCTTCATCATTAGCCAAGGGCACTAAACAAACACAAGACAAGCACATAATCACATAGATTTACATTTATTCCATCCTTGGTCACAATCTACAGTGAAGTCAGCAGCTGATACGCCTTGTGTTATTCCATGTCAAAAACAAAGGGGTTAAGGCAAATAAATCAAATGAATGCATAAAAATGCGAAGTCGCAGTAAAGCTAAATGTGAGGGAGAATTGACCCCAAAAAACCCAGGAAAATGGTGTGGTAAAAGCTTTACGTGATTGATGGACGACACACATTTTAACGGTGTTTCGGCTCAATAGACCTTCAGCAAGAACAAAAAAAAAAAAACCACACACACACAGATATGTAAGTAAATAAAACTAATCCTACATAGCTAACTAGTAATGAAACATCCAAACACAATAATCGAAACTGGGTTAAGATCAGAAAAATTTCTTCCTGTGTCGTGGAACGTGGCCGGAATGAGAAAGAGAGATGTATGTGTGGCCTCTTAGATTCTTATAGACATTGTCAGTGTCTTTGTAGTCGAGGTTACCTAGACAGTGTTCCCCACACTCACATATTTTTAGAACCCTTTACACGGTTTGAACCTCCGACCAGCAGGGTAATTACTAGCGCACAGCCGTGAATCTCTCGTGCTCATTCCGGCTACGGTCCACGACACAGGGATGACAATTTTATTTTCTTAAACCAGTTTCGATGATTTTGTTTTGGATGTTTCATTACTAGTTAGCTATGTATGATTAGTTTTATTTACTGACATATCTGTGTGTGTGTGTTGTTTGTTTGTCCCTGCTGAAGGCCTATTGAATGAACTGAAACGTCGTTCAAATCTGTGTGTGTGTGTGTGTTGTTTGTTTGTCCCTGCTGAAGGCCTATTGAATGAACTGAAACGTCGTTCAAATCTGTGTGTGTGTGTGCTGTTTGTTTGTCCCTGCTGAAGGCCTATTGAATGAACTGAAACGTCGTTCAAATCTGTGTGTGTGTGTTGTTTGTTTGTCCCTGCTGAAGGCCTATTGAATGAACTGAAACGTCGTTCAAATCTGTGTGTGTGTGTGTTGTTTGTTTGTCCCTGCTGAAGGCCTATTGAATGAACTGAAACGTCGTTCAAATCTGTGTGTGTGTGTGTTGTTTGTTTGTCCCTGCTGAAGGCCTATTGAATGAACTGAAACGTCGTTCAAATCTGTGTGCGTGTGTGTTGTTTGTTTGTCCCTGCTGAAGGCCTATTGAATGAACTGAAACGTCGTTCAAATCTGTGTGTGTGTGTGTTGTGTTGTTTGTCCCTGCTGAAGGCCTATTGAATGAACTGAAACGTCGTTCAAATCTGTGTGTGTGTGTGTGTGTTTGTTTGTTTGTCCCTGCTGAAGGCCTATTGAATGAACTGAAACGTCGTTCAAATCTGTGTGTGTTGTTTGTTTGTCCCTGCTGAAGGTCTATTGAATGAACCGAAACGTCGTTCAAATCTGTGTGTGTGTGTGTGTTGTTTGTTTGTCCCTGCTGAAGGTCTATTGAATGAACCGAAACGTCGTTCAAATCTGTGTCGTCTATCAATCACGTAAAGCTTTTACCATACCATTTTTTTTTAAATTCTCCCTGTCAAAAACAAAGTTCCTTCACTTGATTTTGTATGCGGTCATCCTTGCACAGTTCCCCTGGTCTAGCTCGCATTATTCATATCTGTTTTCACTATCCCCCATTAGGGTGTCCTTGGTATATCTTTTTTTCACCTTGCCCTATCCCTGTCAGTTCTTGAAATTGTTGTTTGATATCTTCTGTACATGTGACCTATTTATCTCCATCACTTGCCTGTTATCACTGCGTGTGCATCTTCTCTTGTGTATTTTTTGGTTGTTGATTCCGTTTAGTTATAATATTCTGACAATTTATTTCACTAGGTTGCATGAAAATACGTTTCTGGTTCTGGTCCAAGATGGAGGATTGTCTTTCTTCGTGTTGCTAAGGAGAGTTGATCGGTGGCCCATAAGTCGCCATTATGAAACATCATTTATTACTGAAACAGAAATCTTAAGATACAGAAATGACCATGCATCCAATGCCCTTCATAATCAAGAAAATTAGGTGCGCGTAAGTTAACCATTGTGATGAGAAGAGACAAAAAAGAATTTCAAAACAAGCTCTCAAATGGAAAACAGAGAATAAAAGAAAGAGAGGCAGTCGTGGGAAAAATTAAAGAGAATACTGATGCGAGAATCAACAATAGTAGGTGTCAGCTCCTTTGCCAAGCTCACACAGAAACAAGTGGCGAGATACAATGCAGGTCTTTTGCAATATATGACGTTTAGTAGCGATGATTCGTATGGCATAGAGAGTATAGAATATTCTTCCCTGTCTTCGGCTGAAAAGAACAATAGATACTGTTATTTTTTGGTATGCTTATCTTGTATTGTTGATTGTTACATGACTCAACCACTGCTTTGGGATTCATGTCAAAATATGTTTCTGTACACCTCTAACATGTCCGGCCATAATTGAGACACTGGCCGCATCCTTGATCGAAGCAGTGCTCCAGCTTAAATCCATCTGCTTGCAGTCACACATCTCTTTGAAGTGATATCAGCTAATTCTCCTTGTAATGAGTACAATGATGGAAAGACTCTACCCCATCGTTTTCTGTATCTTCAATGTGCACATAGCCAATTATTTAGGACTTTTCATCGGCATGGTCAGTGTGTGAAACATCTGGAGTGCTACAGACATCGATAACAAATTACTTGTCTTTTTTTTTTTTAAAGAATGGTTGTTTTAATACTATCACCAAGCAGAATGACGATCCCATTTGGCTCTGTGAAGAGAAATAGGCACAACATGTTCTTCTGTCTGGTGAACTTTGTGAAAATTCTGATTGACTGCTGGATCATGTTCACAACCAACTTGAAAGTTTCTAGAAAGTTTCCACAATTAACGTTCATGCTTATTTCTTCTTTATGACCAAGATTGTCTGACTAGGTACAATGTACAATCAAGTACTCTAGTTAAGGCTGTCTTCCATTTCTCAAGTAACCGATAACATGCGAGCAGTATCAAAAGTTTTGTTTCTTTCTATGGCAGAATTTGAAATTCTGTCCACATTGTGAATGCACTGAGATTATATGAATTACACCCATGCTCTAGTAATCTGGGGCCTAGCTTTCTCAACACATTAAATCTAGGTGGGGTATGTATGTGTAAGAAATTTAGCATATATTTTTATACTCATGGTTACACCTACATAAGTATTACCTCTCGTGGTATAGTAGAGGGAAACCCATCTCCATATATTTTTAGAATCCTTCATAGATTTTTTTACTGTTCCCCATGGTGTTCACCAATATGACTGTAGTTCAGTTTATTGATCGACCACATTTCGGACACGTATGCTCAAGGTAGTCACTTGTATATTTGTTTTTTTCCCTCGCAGATAGTTTAGCATATTACTGCAATGTAGGTCTACGTGATTGTTTACCTATATATATATATATATGCTATGTCAATAGTTTTATTTGATTGTGTGTGTATATATACATATATATGTGTATGTGTGAGTCAATATGTGAATATGTCAATTGATGACACATAACGACGTTGTGGCTCAGTAGTCCTTCAGGTGAAATAAGCCTGGCTAGAAGTACAAAGGCTTAAATGTGGTCCGGAAACCCTATGGTCACGAGGGAAGTAAGTCTAACTACTATAGTCCGTTCAGAGATTCATAATCACACCTGAATTAGTTTTGCGTGATAACCGCTTGTTATTTTGGTTTCACATTTTGCATGGAATCTTATAATATTGATGACGTTGTAGAAATATTTTTTGCCCTGAGAAATTTGATCTAGTTTAAAAGTTTTCTTCTTTAGGGTATATGATGATGATGATGATGATGATGCGTTCGTCCGATGATTTGAGGTATTCTAACGGATACGAACCGTAGACTTCCTCCTCGTCATCCGCCCTTAAAAGGACGTTAAGTGGACGTAGTTACGTTGTGTTGCAGTTTGCAGTGTAACACTGTGATATCTGCGCCTTTCGGCCCAACACATCCGATTTCAGCCGACGCTTTTTTGTGTACCGGGTTCGTCTTCCCACTTCGATCCCTGCTCGCTTGGCCAGACTAGACAGGTTAGTCTGTTTCTAGAGGCACCACGAAGAGGTGTAGCAGGGTCTGGATGGTTCTGGTTCACCGATCCTGGCGCAAGCCATCAGTTGTGAGTCACTGACGACTTCCAGCTCTGGTGCTGGGGGGGGGGCGCCTTCGCCTCCTTTAGGGTATATTAAATTCACCCTGTTCGAATTTGACACCATTTTAGGATATATACATTAATTTGGTGCGGTCGTTGACGTAAAATAGTTTGGCTATTGCAGAAACATTAACTTCAGGAAAATCCCGTGCACAAAACGGAATTGTTATTGAACGACATGACGCACCACGGCCTTAGCATTAATTACCTAAGGGAAGGCGTATCTTTAGTAATTTTTTGAAGACTCAGTAGACAATTTGTTGACTTTAAATACGAACATTTATATCTAAATTACAATGAGTTTGAAATGCAAATTTATAACTATGCAAAAGAAGTGTGTTGAACATGTGTTGCGGGTGGAAGATGAGTACTGGAAACGAGATGGATTACTATTTATCCAGCCAGTAATGATTATCAACCTCTTGGAATCGTCAGATTCGGAATGATTAAAATTAAGATGAATTCAATTCTAGCTGCAGTTAGGACATCCTGGGGTCTAATGGTGACCTAAGGACAAGACTAATTGTAACCAATTGAATTCATGTTTGCAAATACACATAACGAACAACACCCACAATTAAGCACTATGTAGATACGCCTCTGACAAGAATTGCAGTAAACTGGACAATTTATCACGATTACTGTAAACTCTAAAATTTGAATCAACTTGTGTGATATCGTCATAAAAGATCAAAGGAATTCGCTGATGTGCAAAATCTGTTGTGTTTGTGGAATAAAAAATACCAAAATCTTTGCGTCATCAATATTCTAAGATTGCATGCAAAATGTGAAACCAAAATAACAAGCGGTTATCACGCAAAGCTAATTCAGGTGTGATTATGAATTTCTGAACGGACTATAGATGACTGGTCGAACACGTGAACCGGACGCCAGGTGGAAACAGGAAGGATGTCAAGATCATGAGGGGGGAGTTGTCTAAGAATAGAGAAGTACAGTAATATAAGAACCATGTAAGGCATGATACAGCACAAATGATAAAGGTATGGTCAGGCAAGATGATAAATACATTTATAAATATTATATACAATTTCCCTCTTAACCATCTGTCCTCTTGTCCACGTATTAGCCTAGTTTCTCCTAACTTATCTCACTTTCTCTGTGATCCAGCTACAAGCAAGCATCGAGAATGTTTTACTTTTTACTCATTTTAGTATTGTATTTTTTTAGATATTATTTTACTGTGTAGTGTATTGCTTATTTATCTGTTGGTGTGTATGTGTCTGTGTGTCCTCTCAAACCACGATCCCTGCTGCATATTGAGCCGAAACGTCGTTTGCTTCACTCAAGTGAAAAGCTCTACTATACTTTTCTCCTTTTATCCCTCTCACTTTCATCAACTTTACAGCGGCTTCGCATTTGTATGTAACTACTTGCATCTGTATGTAACTACGTGTATCTGTATGTAACTGCATCTGTATATATCTACGTGCATTTGTATGCGTTTACCCACCAGGAATTGTGCATTCACACTAACTATTCCTCAGATACCTCTACACTATACCAGTAGCTAAATACGTATACTCGCATAAATAGATATAAACAAACCTTATGACAATACATACAGACATAGACAAACTAAAAGACAATCATAGTCTCAAGTCTGACATACTTTATGTAATGATTGTTTTATAAATTTCATTTAATTTTCACATTATTGGCCGCCCCGTGGGCTTTTTATTTATTTAACTATATGACATTTTGTATTGGTCATTACTTAATAACTCACTTTGTTAATTTTCATGCTAAAATTAGGATTTGAGATGTCTTTCTCTGGACATTTTTTGCTCAACAGGTACTTCAAAATGTCACATCTGGCTTCTCCTCCTGTAAAATTCTGGACAAGTAAAGGTTAAGTTCAATAACATATTAAGTACAAATTGATGACAACGGCATAACTTACAATAGTAAATGGGAAAGAGTTATGTTTCCTGAATTGCATATTAGTACATACATAGTATATGACAAAATGTAGTTCAAAGTTAAATTATCTCCGCAAAGAAAAACGCTTACGGTTTTACCCTAAAGACAACTATTTGCTAAACAGAATATATCATATCAATATTTTCCTACTCACATCCAACATCTACAGAAGTTTAGCAGAATATAACGAAAACACACTCCCGAGTTGCAGTTATGTACACATCCTAGTAAAATCTTTAAGCATCGTGTTTGGTACTTGATAATGCTGTAAATATGACCACCAGATGAGACCCCCCCAAAAAAAAAAAAAAAACAGGACTTTTTAATCTGGAAAAAAAGGTACCAAGAGCACCAACAATGACACCAATGTTAACCTCAAAACATCAATACAAAAAATTCTTTCAAACATAGTGTTTCAAAGAATAACTGCGTATTATGCAAAGTATCAATAAGATATGTACCAGATCTTGGGTTTTAGAGAGTCAAAACATCAACTAGAAGAATGGGAGCATTAGAGTTAACAAAAATAATTGTTCGAGAAGTAATTAAATAACCAGCTGAGTTCTGTTTAATGTGAAGGTCATCTTGTGAACGGTGTGATTGTGGTCACTTGACCAAACCCGTTATGCAGGCGAGAGAGCTGATTTGATTGAGTTCTCATTGGTACGGCGTACGAGTAACAGATTAGACCTGGAAGGCAACAATGAGAAATGATGCCATCTAGAAAGATTTGGCTGGTTACATGAACTATAAATAGAAATGAAATAGAGAGACTTGTCAACTAGTTAAACATCAAGTTAATCAGAGATATAATGACAAAGAAGAATTGGTCCACACCGGACAGTTCTACAAACAGACAAATTATACATCGTACCAACATGAGATAGTCCAAGAATAACACCAACATGAGATAGTCCAAGAATAACACCAACATGAGATAGTCCAAGAATAACAATATAATGAGATAGTCACATGCACAGCCGGCCGGCAGAAACTTCAACATGCAATGAATGTTATCTTATAACGAATGAAATTTCAAGCTTACCAAACACCAATCATTACTGAACAACTTATTTTCAAAATTTTCTTCTCCTCTTATTTGTATCTCCACCCCACTCCTTTTTTCATCATAAAATGCTATCACCCTTTTGGGTCGTTCCATCGCTCCTCAGTGGAGTGTTAGCGCCCACGTTGGGTAAGCTTCCAACACAAAGGTCCACGAAGTAGGACTCTGAGTACTTGGTTGAAGTAGGAGGCCTCTGCTGTACATCAAGTGTGGTGCTGTATGGCCCTTTTCGTCATGTCAGACGATCTAGTGGAGGCTATTGACTATTTTGTTGTTGTTGAGGTTTTGTTTTTGTCGAACTGCTTCTCTCGTGGTTAATTCTACCAATGTTTGACAAACACACACGGCCACAGAATTAACAAGTCAGGCCCACTGATCCAGAGGTTTTTCCATCCTTTATCATGAGTTTTTTTCTCTTCTAAGTTGCCTTAGTACAGTCTCAAAAGATGCTGTACCATTCCTTACACATGCTCTCAATGATGTGCGATCGCTTACCAGATGTTCCCAATCATTTTCACAGATGGAGAAGTTATTCAGAGGCTATGATTTACAGATACGTCAGACGGTTAACGCTATCTACTGAAACGTGGTAATATGTTGCAAAATTAGCAATGTTTGTTTCTGTTGTCGTCGCACTTGGACAACATTCTCAAATTTGAAATAACCCTTTAAACAATATTCTTGACCTCCTTGAACAACAACTGTGCTGGCACCATAAGGTTTGTATGTCCTGTTGGTGGTGTCAGCATTCACGAGATAACGAAGTAATATCAGAGAACACAATACTACCAATTGCTACCACAATTCGATTCAGGTTAAAAAAAACAATATTCATAGATAACATCGTTTAAAGTGTATATACATTTTTTCGCCCCTAAAATTGCGTAGACGTGTTTTCCCCCCTGTGTATAAGTTATTAGTTTCCACGGCTCAGAAATGTCAATGATTTGATAAACTGAAAGTGGCCAGTTGCAACAGCTGATCTAATATTTCCGTGGTGGCTCTGGTATCAAACAAACCAGTCTGACCAAGAGGGTACGGATCGAAGAGAAAGGCAACTCGGTACCCACAAATATAATTCTGGAGACGGATGTGTTGGGTCCAAGGACGTAGTCATCGCATCAAGCTGTAAATGTAAACCTAAATACAAAACATTTACGCTCATTTAACGTCCTTCTAATGATGAACGATGAAGAGGTGTAATAGTTTGGTAAAATAAGAAGACCAAGAAAATGTAAAATATTTACAAATAATCATAATATATCATAATAATACTCTACATAAAAGATCATAGTAATAATAAATGAAACAGATCACCTCAGAACCACACCATGCACATAGCGGTGAGGTTTGGATACATTCCCCACAAGTACTGGCAGTGATACAGCGATCACTATTCTCCTCATCTGTCAAGATAAAACAATTGTTTTATACTTCAAACAGAAGAGATTTAATACGCTAGAGTAGAGTTGTTTTTTTTTTTATCACATCCTCAAAACTCTATCGTCCACTTCTGTGTTCGCATGACAGTCACCATTATTCATCGTCCGTCCTTAGAAGGATGTCAAGTGGAGGTATATGCTTTGTCACTGCGTTATGAGTTATAACAAGCTGCAACATCTCCGTCTTTCGGCCAAGCACATCCGAACTATTTTGGGCACTGAGATGTCATTCCTCTCTGACCCCTACTCGTTTAGCCAGACTATTAGCGTGTTACAGTAGGGTCATGATCACTTATTATTCAGTGATATTATCGCAAGCAGTCAGCTGAGGTCCACATTAAGCCCAAGTGTTGGTTTGAGAGTCTTGCTCCCATCAAGAGCTTATGTAAAAACATGTTAAAGTGCTTCATCCCATCCCTTTCAAGTGTTCGTCTTTCGTTAGCTACACAGAATATCAGAGGGAATGTAGTAAGTAAATATCTACAATCAAGAATCAGTCATTCAAAGATAATACAATCGCTCGTGCTAATAAAATATGATTTTAAAAATTGTTAATGAAATAAAAAAAAAATAATAAAAAGTAAAGTACCCCCGTCACGCCAAGTGGTGGCGTATAGGGAATATGGTGTTAGTGACCATAAATTTTACAGACCTTCGGCACATGATTTTGGGGGTAATGTGGTCGATATTACGCCCGTGCCGCTTTACTTTCCCAGAAAAAATTCCGGTACCTATTTAAAGGCTGGGTGGACCCGGAAGCCGTCGGTTGGGATCGAACCCTACCCCTTGTCCTTTGTAGTCCAGTTAACTTACCACTGAGCTATCGCGGCTCCCATTAATGAAATGACGCATAAAAAATAATGAAATGACGAATACAAAGATAATACAATTGCTGGTGCTAATAAAAAGTAGAAGAGAGAGAGAAAAAATAGAAGAGAGAACACCAAAGAGGGGTAGGCATACTAATAAAACGAGAACTACAAAAATATATAAATACTCAAGTGACATACAATGATAGGATTATATTAATAAAAATGAAGGCAAAGCCATTTGACATAGCAATAATACAGACATACGCGTCTACTCAAGACTATATAGATGAACAAGTAGAAGCATACTATGAAGATCTAAATACAGTTATGAAGCAAGTGAAATCTTCAGACATCTTGATTGTAATGGGTGACATGAACGCAAAAGTGGGAAAAGGCAGATATAAGACCATTATAGGAAATCATGGGTTAGGAAAAAGAAATGACAGAGGAGAAAGATTAATTCAATTTTGTGAAGAAAACAGGCTAATAATATGTAACACCTACTTTGAGCAAGAGAAAAGGAAATTATACACATGGAAAGCCCTGGAGATGGAAAGAGGAATCAAATAGATTATATAATGATAAAAGACAGATTCCGGAACAGCGTCAAGAAAGCCAAAACCTATCCAGGAGCAGATATTAATTCAGATCACAATCCTGTAATGATTAAAATAAAAATCAAATTAAAGAGAAATAAACAAAATAATAATTCTGCAACAGCAATAGATACAACAGCTTTAAATTAGAAAGATGTGAAAGAAACTTATACTATACAAGTAAAGAACACATATCAGAGGCTGTTAGAAGAAGGGATTGAGCAGTACAGAAGAGAAAATCCTGAAGAAAAAATCACAACCAAATGGCATAAAAAAACAGCATACAAGAATCCTGCATCACCTTACCTAAAAAGGAAAGTAACAAAAAACAAAATGGATCACTGACAACATTTTAGAAAAAATAGAAGAGAGAAGACAAGCGAAAAATACTGCAAAATACAAGGAAATTGATAATGAAATACGAAAAATGTGCAAAAAGGCAAAAGAAGACTGGCTGAACCAAAGATGTCTAGAATCGAAACTATGGAAAGTTAACAAAATTTAAGAGGAATGCACACAGAAATAAAAAGAATGACTAATAAAGACAAAAAAGCAGCAGGAAACGTATGTATTGCAAACAATGAGGAATAATGCTAACAGACAACAAAGATATAATCGAAAGATGGCAGGAATACGTAACAGAATTATTTCATGACGAAAGGGACAAAAAACCATTCATAAAATGTACATCCAGCTATAAAATCCTGAAATCTGAAGTAGAAAAAGCTATAAAAACAATGAAAAAGGGAAAAGCAGCAGGACATGACAATATACAGATAGAGATGATACAGGCACTAGAAGATTTTGGCATTGAAGTGATCACAGACATATACAATGACATATACCGCACAGGATACATACCAAATGAACTAAAAACATCAACTTTTATAGCATTGCATAAAAAGAATGGTGCAGTTGAATGCAGCGATTTTAGAACAATAAGCCTAATGAGCCAGGTAACCAAAATTTTACTAAAAGTTATACAAGGAAGGATTCAGAATAAAATTAATAATGAACTAGATGAGCAGCAATTCGGATTCAAGAAAAACAGTGGGACAAAAGAAGCCATATTAAGCATGAGGACATTGATTGAAAAGTACATAGAAGTAAACAAACCAATATATGCCTGCTTCATAGACTACACCAAAGCATTTGATAGAATACACCATGAGCAACTTATAGACTGCCTAAAAGATATAAATCTGGATGACACAGACATGCAACTGATATGTAATTTGTATTGGGAGCAAACAGCAATAATAAAATATAACAAGGAGAATTCTACACCCATTGATATAAAAAGAGGAGTAAAACAAGGATGCATCCTATCACCAAGCTTGTTCAATTTATACACTGAGCAAATCTTTAAAAACATCAATGAGATGCCAGGCCTTAGCATTAATGGGAAGATAATCAATAACCTAAGATATGCTGATGATACTGTTCTACTAGCAGAAAATCCTAAAGATCTACAACAATCACTTAATGTAATAAACATGACAAGCAACAAATATGGACTAGATATGAATATAAAAAAGACCAAAACTATGATCATAAACAAAGAAAATTCTCAAGACCTACAATTAAATATCAAAGTTGAAGGAATACATCTGGAGACAGTCCAGAGCTACAACAACCTGGGACATACTATAACCAGTGATGGAAAATGTACAACTGAAATAAATAAAAGAATAGGAATGGCAAAAAGTAATTTCAATGCCATGAAAAATATACTAACATCAAAACAAATAATACCAGGGCTGAAACTAAGAATAGCAAAATGTTACATCTTCTCAATATTCCTGTATGGTGCAGAAACATGGACATTAGACCAACAAACAGAACAGAAAATTGAAGCCTTTGAAATGTGGATTTATAGAAGAATAGGTAGAATTGGATGGGAAGAAAAGAAAACAAACGAAGAAGTTTTAAAACAACTAAAATGAAAAAAAGAACTACTAAACACAATTAGAGCGAGACAAATGAAATTTTTTGGTCATGTTAAAAGACACAACAGTCTAATAAAAGTAATATTATAGTCCGTTCAGATTCGTTTGCCTAGACATTAATTTATTTTTTTCAAAAACTTATTGTTCACTTGCATTGATCTTTTGAAGTTAGGTTTAGAATACTAATGTCGCTATAAAAATATTTTTTTATCAAAGAAATGTGATCCAGTTTCAAAGATGCCTTATTTAACCTATATTAAAAAAAAGTTAATCGATATTATAAACACCGGCGGGATTATGTAGATGCTTACATCTCACAGCTGATTCTTTAACATATAGGCATGACCTTCACGGCTGAATGCGCACCGTCCTAAAATAGTTATGTTTCCACTATAAATTTTTATAAAGAAATGTTACATATGAAATTTCCCGTTTAGCACAAAATGACATTTTAGCCGAAACCGGAAATTATGTGACGTCAAAATCACGGCCGTAGACTCGAGTTCGAGTCATAATTCAGAGGCAAATCTCAATATTTACAGAAAGGAGGCGGCACTATCCATATTATCTTCTGCAAGTCTATGTGAGAATGAATATAAAGGCAAAATATTTTACTGAGCATAACATTGCTATAAAGATTTATCAATACTTCTGCAGAGAGCGTAAAAAGGGACATCTTTATTGTTCTTTATCAAACCCTGAGAAGAGAACAATGCATATTTTAGGTTTGTGTAAACGTTCATTTGATCGAATAGTTAAAGGAAGCGGATATTTATTGCCAACAAATGCAAGAAAGCAAGGAAGGAAAGAAACGT
The DNA here is from genome assembly GCA_032433765.1 of Megaustenia siamemsis. Classification (NCBI taxonomy): domain Eukaryota; kingdom Metazoa; phylum Mollusca; class Gastropoda; order Stylommatophora; family Ariophantidae; genus Megaustenia; species Megaustenia siamemsis. The sequence goes on along the minus strand of JAVIAB010000092.1, from coordinate 68,219,855 downwards.
TAGACAGTTTTGATAAGGACCTAGTAAAAAGAGAAATCTGTCGAATGTTTGATATAAACGAAGAAGTCACTCTTAGAAAGTTGAAGCTTTGGCTGAAAACTAACAACGACATTGAAATATCAAAAACTTCATTATGGAAAATATTAAGAAGTGCAGGCTTCACCTTTAGAAAGTATGCTGGTGGAAAAAACATTATTTGTGAGAAGCCACATCTAGTAGCTCTTAGAAGCAAGTATTTACGTGAAGTGAAGGAAATGCGCGATAATGATTATGATATTGTTTATTTAGATGAAACTTGGATCAACGCTCATCATACAAATGAAAAGGAATGGCAGTTAGCAGATGGAAGTATTAAAAGATCAGTACCAAGCAGTAAAGGGCAACGTTTGATAGTTGTACATGCAGGTAGCAGACATAATGGGTTGTTGCAGAATGCTCATCTCGTTTTCATTTCAAAATCCATAGACAATAGAGACTTCTTCTTCTTCTACCTTTTAGCTCCCAGTGGAGCATAGGTCTTCAACAAACACTTTCCAAGTCGTTCTGTTTTTTGCAATTCTTTTAAGATCATTCCATGTCTTCCCCATCATCTTCATCTCTGCTTCAATCTGTCTTCTCCAAGAATTCCTTGGTCTTCCTCTTTGTCTTTTCCCCTGGGGATTCCAAAAAAGGCCTGTTGTGTAATACTCTCAGTTGGTTTCCGTAGTGTGTGTCCTATCCATCGCCATCGTCTTCGCTGTATTTCTTTATCCACTGGTATTTGACCGGTACATTTCCATAATTCCACGTTAGTGACTTTGTCCTGCCATTTCCATCCCTTTATTCTGCGCAAGCATCCATTAATGAAAGTCTGTACCTTCGTGATTGTCAATTTTGTTATTCTCCATGTTTCACAGCCATATAATAGAACCGACTTAACATTGGAGTTGAAAATTTGTATTTTTGTATTTAGCCTAATTTCTTTGGATTTCCATATGTTTCCCAGTGCAATGAAAGCTCCTCTTGCTTTTGATATCCTTATTTTGGTATCGTTTTCTGTTCCTCCCTCTTTGTCTATATTACTGCCCAGATATACATAAGATTGTACGTCTAGTAGAGGTATTTCTCCTAGTTTTATTTGGTTATTGCCAACTGCATTAATTCTCATAATGTTGGTCTTATCTCTATTAATCTTTAGTCCTAGCTGTTGTGATCTCTCATCTAATATACTCATTTTATCTTGCATCTGTTGGTGGCTGTGTGATAGGAGAGCTATGTCATCAGCAAAGTCTAAATCATCAAGTTGTTTGGTCAGTGACCACTGGATCCCATTTCTGTTGTTTTGAGTTATTTTCATAATCCAATCTATGGCCAGTAGAAAGAGAAATGGAGACAGAAGGCATCCTTGCCTTACTCATGTTCTTATTTCAAATGCTTCTGTAAGCTGTCCTTCATGCACCACTACATTTTGTTCCTTCATACATTGTTTTTATCAGGTTATAAACTTTATGGGGATTCCATAATGACTCAGCAACTTCCAAAGCATTCTTCTGTCTAAACTATCAAATGCCTTTTCGTAATCTATGAATCCACATTTTATTTACAATAGAGACTACCACTCCGAAATGAATGGGCACATATTTAAAGACTGGATCGAGAAAAGTATCCTTCCAATATTAGATCGACCTTCTTGTCTGATAATGGACAATGCTTCATACCATAACGTAGTTAACGTAGAAGATAGAATCCCAACATCAAGTACAAAAGATGCAATCAAAACGTGGCTCATAAAAGAACACATACAAGTTAACGACAGCTACTTGAAACCCGAATTGCTTAGCCTTGTGAAACAGACACTACGTACAAAGATATTTAAAATAGACAAGTTAATTCAAGAACATGGCCATAGATGTTTGAGACTACCTCCATATCATGCACACTTAAATCCTATAGAACTAGTTTGGGCAAAAGTTAAAGGACACGTAGCATATACAAATAAAACTTTCAAATTATGCGATGTTGAGACACTTACAAATCAGGCTCTATCAAATATAAATAAAGACTACTGGGTAAAATGTGAGGATCATGTGTTACGACAAGAAGAGGAATATTGGAAAAAGGATGGTTTGTTGTTTGTTCAGCCGAAAGCAGTAATCGACCTATTTGACTCGTCTGATTCTGAATGATCATTACTCTGATTAAGTCTACAGATAAATAGTTTGATTTGCAAAATTTCCTAGTTGATTTGTTAAACAGTTTATTGTTCAAGACCACCCAAGCAATCAAAAATATGTTATAAGCAAACCAACAACCATTACTTTCAATGGAAGCCTGCTTGAGTCAGTACAGAAGTTCAGCTATCTTGGATCCACTATTACAGCCACACTTTCCTTAGATGAGGAACTAAATGTACGTATTTGAAAGGCAGCGACAACATTTGGGAAACTCACACCAAGAGCATGGAACTATATCAAATTGACTCTACGAACAAAAGTTCTATATATAATTTAAAATTTGTATACTTGCCACCAAGTAAAATTTTATGGACACGCCTATGGGTCATCGTTGCACTAGATTACTGTAAAACATTTTGATTAGGGTCAAAATAATAGTTACATGGGCAACGATCAAAGGAATTCGCCGCTTTAAGAAAACCGTTATAGCTAGACATCGAGTAACACATATGTTCTCGTGACATGGACATTTTAACACCGTATGCCAAAAATCATGTGAAATCATCAAGAACTTTTTGAATTATAAATCATAACATCTCGGCAAACGAATCTGAACGGACTATAGAAGGGAAAATACAAGGTAAAAGAGGCAGAGGCAGACCAAGACTAACATGGACGAGTAACATCAAAAGATGGACAAGTCAGCCTATGGCAATCTGCACCATCAAAGCAAGAGACAGAGTGGAATGGCGCTCCATGGTAGCCAACCTTCGATGCGGAGAGGGCACTCAATGATGATGATGATGATGATGATGATGACGAATAAAAAGTGATTAAAAAGTGTTGAAATGAAGCATAAATATGAAATATCGTCACAAAAATGTTTCGTCATCATCATCATCAAGCACCATGATTGCTGGCGTAGGTGATCATGTCTCTGCACAACTTTCGATCTCGACAGTTATTTACTATTTCTGTTGTTGACCTTCTGCCATAACCATTCTCTTAAGCTGTCTGGTATCTTTTCTCTTTGCTCCCCTTTATGTCTTCTTCCCTCAATTTTCCCAGTTGTCACAATATATTCCAGATGTTCCCTTCTCATTGCATGGCCAAAAAAGGATGATTGTTTCTTCATAATATTGGAAATTAGCTCTCTTTTTGATTTGACTTCTTTTAGAACGTTTTAATTACTCTTCTTAGATGTCCATTGTATTCTCAACATTCTTCTGTAAAACCACATTTCTACAGTCTACAGTGATTTTCTTGTTTGTTGTTCTATTGTCCATGTTTAACATCCAAATGTTAAGACTGGCTCTACATAACATTTTACAACTCTTTTTATTGTTTCTATTGTCAAAAATGGATTGCATAGTATCTTCCTAATTTTTTGGAAAGCTACTTTTGCCTGAGCTATTCTGCATCTCACCTCTGTTGTACATCTACCATCTGAGGTCAACATTATTCCCAGATATTTAAATCCATTCAAAAATGTTTATAACAATTTAATGGTTATTTTCAATACATCAATCAATAAGCTAATCCCGAAAATGTACACAGAGAAAGTAGGTGAACAAATAAAATGCATAGAATATAAGTGCTAAAGAAAGTCAAGAAAAGAAATACAAGAAGGCTGAAACTGCACAAATACCTAAGCGCTGTGAGAATATTTCTGTTAACAGCACAGCATGGAATGCAACAGCAATGAAGAACACTCTCATTCTGGACAAGACTTCTGCAAGTAAATAAAATCACAGTTGTTGAAATAGCATTACATGATCACTCCAGTGCACCATTATACTACATGGAATCGTGCAGTAAAAATGTATATAGCCTTTGGTGTCTCGACAGACTGTCGGTAGCAAGTAATCATAATAAGCCATTAGTATGGTAAAAATGTTAGTGTCTTATACTGGATACTGCTTTGGTGAACAGCTTCTCTCGTGGCTGGATCTGCTAATATTGGATAGAAAGATCTGGCTACAGAACGACCAATGTGTATTCTGGTGCCTGGCCTCGTCTCGTTTCTCCTGTGCCTTTTGTCTTATGAATTTGACATCAGCACTGCCTCCAAGGTTGTAGTGCTATTCTTTATTTGTGTTCTTCAATGTGCTACGATCTGCGGCCAGATATTCCCAGTTTATGTCACTGATAAAGAATGCCCTTAAGGAAGCCCTGCAAAATTCCTTATATATTGAAAACAGTTGACTTTGTTCAAAAAAACAGTTGATATAGAGCTTAATATGGCACTTCGTGAATGCAAACCGCATGGAAGCACCATAGTTCTAGGGGATCTCATTGCAAAAGTAGGAAAGGAAAGGGCTGAAGAAGTAGTTAGTTACTATGGCTTAGGAGAGAGAAATGAAAGAGGTGATAAACTTATTGACTGGCCAAGAACACACAACCTGAAGATAGGAAACACCTGGTATAAGCAACATCCACGACGTTTATGGACACGGAAAAGCCCAGGAGACAACGCACGTAATCAAATCGACTACATAATGATAAACAAGGAATTTAGAAACAGCCTGGTATGTGTGAAAACTAGATCAGGGATAGATTGCAATTGTAATTATGTACCAGTTGTGGGAAAGCTTAGAGTAAAATTAAAAACAGCAAAACGAGCCTCAGTTAATATCAAGTTAAATTTAGATTTACTAAAATCAGACAAGAGGCTACAAGACAAAGATAACCTCATAATTCAGAACATCTACAATGCAATAGAGAAGATACAAATCATTGATGAACAGTGGGAAATGCTTAAAGAATCAATGCAGCCAACATCAAAAGAGTTCATACCGCCAGTGACAACAAATGCAAGAATGAAATGGACGACAGATGACATTTTACAGCTAATGGATACAAGAAGAAGAAATAAGGATAACAAAAATGAGTATAAGAGATTAAATAAAGAAATTGTAATAAAATGCAATGAAGCAAAGAAGCATGGCTAAAAGAGAGATGCAAAGAGACTGATATGCCAAAAAAGGGATGCCAAAGCTATATACAAACAAATTAAAGAATTAACATGAAGAAAAACGAAATCAAAAACTGGATGTTGAAGATCAAAGGAAGGAGAACTGTTGATTGAACAAGAAAGCGTAAAGGAACGAAGGACAGAATACAGTTAAGGTCTTTATGACGATGAACGAACAGAAGTAAACATTAAGGACAATTGGGAAGGACCAGAAATACTCAAAGAAGAAGTGGAAGACGCCTTGCACAATATGAAAGCAGGAAAAGCCCCCGGGCAAGATAATATAAATAAAGAAGAGATTGAAGCCATGTGTGATTTTGGAATAGAAATAATAACAAGAATATTAAATGATATCTGCAACACCGGACATATATCAGACGACTTGCTCAAATCAAGATTCATAGCCCTACCAAAGAAATCTAGTGCGATTGAATGCGATGATCATCGCACAATACGCCTTATGAGTCACATGACTAAGATATTACTAAGGATCATCATGCGAAGAGTACGAAACAAAATCAGTCCAGAAATTAGTGATGAACAATTTGGTCTTGTTGGAGGTAAAGGTATGAACAATGTCATCATATACATTATAAGATCTTTAGTAGAAAGAGCCATAGATGTTAAAACAGATCTATACCTATGTTTTATAGACTATACTAAAGTATTTGACAAAGTAAAGCACCAAGAAATAATCAAAATTTTACAAGGCACAAACGTAGGCAACGAAGACCTAAGATTATTAAAGAACATGTACTGGCAACAAACAGCGGTCATAAGAACTGGGGATCAATTGGGAATGTTTCAACAAATAAAACGGCGTTTTTGACAAAGTTGTGTGCTGTCACCAGATTTATTTAATATGTATAGTGAGATTATTTTAAAATCCATAAGGGGTATGCCTGGAATAACAACCGGAGGTCATAATATAAATAATCTAAGGTACTCTGATGATACAGTCTTAATCGCTAAGAGTGAAAATGAGTTACAAGAAATGTTCGACATTATAGTGAAAGAAAGCAAAAATAAAGGACTCAGCCTTAATAGCAAAAGACAGAGGTAATGGTAGCAACAAAGAAAAAGATTTCACCGCAATGCACAATAAAGACAAGTGGAACAATATTAAAACAGGTAAGTGAATTTAAATATCTGAGAACAATGTTAACCTCATATGGTACATGTACAATAGAGGTGAGATGCAGAATGGCTCAGGCAAAAACAGCTTTCCAAAAAATGAGGAAGATACTATGCAATCCATTTTTGACAATAGAGTCAAGAAAAAGAGTTCTTAAATGTTGTGTAGAGCCAGTCTTAACATATGTATGTGAATCATGGACAATAGAATGACAGACAAGTAAATCACTGGGGGCTGTAGAAATGTGGTTTTACAGAAGAATGTTGAGAATACCACGGACAGCTAAGAAGAGTAATGAAAACATTCTAAAAGAGGGCAAAGCAAAAAGAGAGCTAATTTCCAATATTAGGATGAAACAATCATCATTTTTTGGCCATGTAGTGAGAAGGGAGCAGCTGGAAATATGTTGTGACAACTGAGAAAACTGAGAGACGAAGAGATAGAGGGAAACAAAGATAAAATATATCAGAAAGCTTAAGACAATGGCTTAATGGTCAACAACGGATATGATAAATAACTGCTTTGATCGAAAGTTGTGAAGAGACATGATCACCTACGCCAGCAGGCAAGGTACCTGATGATGGTGATGATGAGGTCACAAGTCTTGGACTGATCAACCATTGTCACGGATGACGGATCAACTTTGAACCTATTAAAATGAACTCTTCAGTACAGGAATTTGTCAGTATTAACTGGCTTGAAGCTTTTACATTCATAACGTAAAGTCCAAAGTTGTGTATACAGTTTTTCCTAATTAAAATATGTTAAAGGACTTGAAAAGATAGATACAGGCAAAGATACGATTAAAAAAAAGAATGTTCTTAATAAAACATAACAATATTTTGAGAGCAATACTTTCGAATAGTCAAGATTGTTGGTCCGGACTTGATGAGTTTTAACGTCCACAGGAGATAAAGAACCGCAGACAATTACATAATTCTGATCTGAAGAAAATTTGGTAATAACTTACAATCACAACTTAGTCCAGGAAATTATAAACACAATTATTATCCTATAATAAGTACAGACTGAACACGTATAGACCCTAAAGCTCGCGTTGTTGATTAGCCATTACATTGACTTATACATAAGTAGTTGGTGAACAGGAAGTACGAGTATTTGTCACATGTATATCATACACGACATGTTAAGAGGTTTAAGGTTAAATTTGTATGTGTATGAATAAGAACGGAAATGTATACTTGTTTTTTTTCCTACAAATGGAGGGTTTCAAAATTGTCTACAAATAACAGATATATTGGAGGGGGGGGGGGGGGGGGTGGATTTCGGGCCACTCGAGCCGCGGAGCACATACCAGCGAGTGATACTTTTGAATACAAGATGCTTAAGTATAGAGGGAGTACACTCCCTGTACATACAGTTTAGTTGGTTGACAGATTAACCCCCACTTCACATTGAACAACCCTATACAGTGCTCAGATCCTTCCTCAGAATATTTCCCAGTCTTTTCGAGGTTATAGATTCACATTTATTGCCTCAATTATTGACTCGTCCTCCTTCCCTGGGGTCATTTAGTAGAATATCAGGCCGTTCAATTGCTCGTCCACTCTCCATAACAGTCATGTCAGCAAGACAGTTCATTTCCTCTTAACAACCTAATTCCTTGGCACATAAATGATACAGTTTTTGCCAGCTTTGACCTCAACAGAGACTACGACCACTGCCATCGAGCCCAGTCAATTTAGATCTTCCTGTGCATACTTATTGGGTCACTGAGAACGCATGAAGTGGTAAACGTCTGAACCTTAAGCCAAACTATTGCTTTAGTTACTGCTAAGACTTCCATTGTTAAACTACGTGTAGTCAAGGTAAACTTCGCTTACATAGGGATTAACATTTTACAAAGTTGAAACACAAGTGATATTATAACCCGTATCACATTAACATATAAATTTACATGAATTTGAGAGCAAAAGTACTTAACAAGCACAAAATACTCACTGTTCTACTCTTGTGTGATATATGTGCCAACATATGGGTGCGAAAGCTTGAAATACACTCAACATCTAGGAAGAGACCATTTGCCTCTGAAATGAATGCCCTACATCAAGTGAAACTATAAGAGAAGAAACCAAACTAGAATACATGACAAGCTATGGACGGAGAGGACGATAGGTTTACATCGGTCATGTGCTCAGAATGGACGGAGAGGACGATAAGTTTACATCGGTCATGTGCTCAGAATGGACGGAGAGGACGATAGGTTTACATCGGTCATGTGCTCAGAATGGACGGAGAGGACGATAGGTTTACATCGGTCATGTGCTCAGAATGGACGGAGAGGACGATAGGTTTACATCGGTCATGTGCTCAGAATGGACGGAGAGGACGATAAGTTTACATCGGTCATGTGCTCAGAATGGACGGAGAGGACGATAGGTTTACATCGGTCATGTGCTCAGAATGGACGGAGAGGACGATAAGTTTACATCGGTCATGTGCTCAGAATGGACGGAGAGGACGATAGGTTTACATCGGTCATGTGCTCAGAATGGACGGAGAGGACGATAGGTTTACATCGGTCATGTGCTCAGAATGGACGGAGAGGACGATAGGTTTACATCGGTCATGTGCTCAGAATGGACGGAGAGGACGATAGGTTTACATCGGTCATGTGCTCAGAATGGACGGAGAGGACGATAGGTTTACATCGGTCATGTGCTCAGAATGGACGGAGAGGACGATAGGTTTACATCGGTCATGTGCTCAGAATGGACGGAGAGGACGATAGGTTTACATCGGTCATGTGCTCAGAATGGACGGAGAGGACGATAGGTTTACATCGGTCATGTGCTCAGAATGGACGGAGAGGACGATAGGTTTACATCGGTCATGTGCTCAGAATGGACGGAGAGGACGGTAGGTTTACATCGGTCATGTGCTCAGAATGGACGGAGAGGACGATAGGTTTACATCGGTCATGTGCTCAGAATGGACGGAGAGGACGATAGGTTTACATCGGTCATGTGCTCAGAATGGACGGAGAGGACGGTAGTTTACATCGGTCATGTGCTCAGAATGGACGGAGAGGACGATAGGTTTACATCGGTCATGTGCTCAGAATGGACGAGAGGACGATAGGTTTACATCGTCATGTGCTCAGAATGGACGGAGAGGACGATAGGTTTACATCGGTCATGTGCTCAGAATGGACGGAGAGGACGATAAGTTTACATCGGTCATGTGCTCAGAATGGACGGAGAGGACGATAGGTTTACATCGGTCATGTGCTCAGAAGGACGGAGAGGACGGTAGGTTTACATCGTCATGTGCTCAGAATGGACGGAGAGGACGATAGGTTTACATCGGTCATGTGCTCAGAATGGACGGAGAGGACGATAGGTTTACATCGGTCATGTGCTCAGAATGGACGGAGAGGACGATAGTTTACATCGGTCATGTGCTCAGAATGGACGGAGAGGACGATAGGTTTTACATCGGTCATATGCTCAGAATGGACGGAGAGGACGATTGGTTTACATCGGTCATGTGCTCAGAATGGACGGAGAGGACGATAGGGTTACATTCTGCCCTTAGATGGTCTGCCCTCCCAGTTTACGAGCACCATCTACCCGAGTCACTAGAGGTGAATAACACAGACATGCACACACAAAGATATGAGATGTGAATAACACAGACATGTACACAGCGATACGAGACATGACTAACACCGACACACATCAAGATATATGACACATGGCTAACATAGACATGCACATAAAGATATGAGATATGACTGACTTAGACATGCACACACAAAGATATGACACATACCTAACATAGGCATACACACAAAGATATAAGATATGACTAACATATACATGCACACACAAAGATATGAGATGTGACTTACATAGCCATGCACACAAAGAATATGAGACGTGACAAACACAGACATGCACACACAAAGATATGAGATATGACTAACTTAAACATGCACACAATGATGAGATATCCCTAACCCGACATGCACACACAAAGATAAGACACATGACTAACACAGATACACACTAAGTTATGAGATATTACTCAACTCAGACGCACATAAAGATAAGAGACATGATTAACACGGACACACCAAGATATGAGATATGACTAACATGACACACACCTAGATATCAGCCATGGCTAGCACACACACACACACACACAAGCTAAGATTGAGCCATGGCTAGCACAGAAACACACCAAGACATGAGCCATGACCAGCACAGAAAAACACTAAGATATGAGCCAAGTCCAGCACATAAACACATTGAGGTATCCATATGCTTGGGTTAGTCTGCAGACTCTTCTTAACGTGTGAATCATCCACATACGAGACGCAGGCTTCGATTAACTGTCCACAGGTTTAGTTCAAACAGTTGTTCAGAGATTTGAGAGCAGTCTGACCCGTAGAACGTTCCCTTTTATGCACAATTCCCGGTTGACTGTTCACAGGTGTCGTTGAAACAGTTGTCCAGACATTTGAGAATGCAGTCTGACCCGTAGAACGTTCCCTTGTATGCACAATTCCCGGTTGACTGTTCACATGTGTCGTTGAAACAGTTGTCTGGACATTTGAGAGTGCAGTCTGACCCGTAGTACGTTTCCTTGCACGTACAGTCTGCACTTTCCGGGTCACATATGATGTCACAGCCATCAGAACACGTCTGTTCGCACTGTAGCCCAAACTTACCATCGGAACAAGTGTCATTACAGGTATAGCCAGGATGTTTACATTGTAGGCATTTTCCTGATTTTTCCCACATAAAGGACAGACACTGATACAAGACCTGGAGCAATCGTGTCCATAGATCCCATGTGAGCATTTGCCGTGACACGTACCGATGATGAAGTCGCAGCTTTTGCTACACCCACTACACACTGCACAAAGCGACCAAGAATACCCGTCCAGACAATAAGTGTATGTAAATGTTTGCGCCTCACACACCATCAGTTCACTGCCGGCTTGCGAAATGGTCGGTGAGAACTCAATTTTAATGTGTGCCATTTGCGTTTGTGTGGTGACTACAATAGTGTTCATAGAAACATTAGGGTATGATATATCATTAGACTGGAACACTTCGCCGCCGCCACTGTCAGAGAAAGCCTTTAGAGTGGCATTCTTTACCCGAATCATAGTGCTAGCTCGATGATAGAATCGAATGGTGTGAATCTTCTGGGGCGTGGCAAAGTTCAGATACCAGTAAACAGGACTGTTTCCACTTCTCAGTTTTGTGTGTGTGCAGTCATTGTCATAGAGATTGGTCTTTGTTTTGCCATTTACTGCGGCCTTTGGTCCACATCCGTCTCCTGTATAACAAGCATTAAAAGTGTCGGCCTGGTTTGTGTTCTGTTTGAGAGCCACATTCCGACCCCCGCCTATGTGGATGGAGCAGATATTTGCAACTATCGCCCCTGCAATCCATAACTTGTTGATCAGACCAGCCCCAGAGCATAAGACATCAATCTCGTGCTGACTAACTACAAACCTTGAATCATTGCTACATGAGGCAGAACCATTTAGTTTTGCCGTGAAACAGTCCGGAACTGTTAAGTCATTTACATACATCCTAAACCAGGAGAACAGCAAGGATTGGCTGAGAGTTGCCTCAACTGATGTAGAATTTGTGTCCGAATTACATGTGGTGTCGTTGTAATCAAACAGGAAAGTAGGTTCAGAATTTAATTTTAAATGTTTTAAAATAATCCTATAACCCTCCCTAAACAACCCCCCCCCCCCCCCCCCCCCCCCCCCCCCCCCCCCCCCCCCCCCCCCCCCCCCCCCCCCCCCCCCCCCCGCCAAAACCCAACTGAGTTCTTTTCATTTCTCAGTCTGTACAAGACGCGATGTAAAATTATATCCAGTTGGAGTCTGTGTCTTTATTGAGGTAGGCCTATATCCTTTCAGTCGCTATGATCTTTGGGAGACCAGAAGAGAGTGCCCAGACCAGTTAAAGTTTATACATATATATCCTGCTGCACGCTTATAAACAGGCAAGTGGCTGGGACAAGATGAAATATTGTTTTTGGATATTTGTCTAGAACCTTAGCTCTCATGCCATTACTGTGACCAGCCATGAAAGAAGCTCCATCGAATGCTTGAGGCCACAGCTTGTTACTTAAATCATACTCGTAGACAATATTTTGGACATGTTTGAACTGGCAGATCTGTCACTGCTGACATCGGGTAAAAGATATGAATCTTTCATTAATCGCTCCGTTTTTTAGTATCTGAGTGGTTGAAATCTAAGATAGATAGATTCATAATCAATGTCTGAAGTTTCATCTAGCATGATTGCAACAAATATTTGTTAAAGTTTTTGTTTTATTTTACTCATAGCATCATTAACAACAAGAATCAAGGCATACTGTTTTCGATTTGAATTTCAACGAAACGTGGACGAAGTTTCCGTATATACACACTGAGAGTTAAATATATTTTGCAAGATAGTTGAGTCCACCCAATTAAACTCCTTTGTTTACTACCTCATCTGATTCAAAATGGCCACTAAATGACATTTTTGAATGGCTAAAAGATGACCGTATCAATAAATTTCTTCGATATTTCCCTATTCATTAGTACCATTCGTGTCGAATGGAGACACGGAGTTGGCTATCCAACTGCAAATCTGTTCGACAGGACCCACATGATTTGTAATGTAGAAAACTACAAATAAGTGCCAGCGACTTCCCAAGTTAATTAATGACATTATGCAAATTGTTCTGATTATCATTTATAATCATGTTTTAACAAGACTGTTTCTTCCTTATAAAACATGAGGCAAGGCCAGCAAAGAGTTTAATTTTTAATTTTTCACTTCCTACAATCCATTTGTATTGCAATTTTTGAAAATGTCGAATTTATTCCATTTCTTTATTTTTATGAGCTGCAAAATGTTTTGACATCTCAGGACAGATTAATTGTGTATAACCTTTGGTAATTTTCTGTAGAGCTTTTCTCTAAAGTCTTCTGACCATCATTTTTTTCTTTCTATTTCTATAGAAATGATTACCCTTACATATGTGATGCTTGCATTTTTTTGCCATTTCTTCAGCTTGTCTTGTGAGGCTATTCGTCCACAAATTTGTCTTTAATTTTATTTTGTTATTATAGACTTTCAATATTGTATGTTATTGTGTACTTTCGGGTGTCCGGTTAGCGCAATCGATAGGCGGTTGGCTTACCACGGCAACAGCCGGGGTTCGTAATCCTGGCGAGGACACCTGGGTTTTACTAATTCCCTAAAAATTAGTAGGAGCCGCGATAGCTCAGTGGTTAGTGAACTGGACTACTACGGACAAGGGGTAGGGTTCGATCCCAACCGACGGCTCCGGGTTCACCCAGCCTTAAATGGGTACCGGATTTTTTCTGGGAAAGTAAAAGCAGCACGGGCGTAATACCGACCACATTACCCCAAAAATCATGTGCTGAAGGTCTGTAAAATATAGGGTCACTAACACCATATTTCCCTATACGTGTGACGGGGGGTACTTTAACTTTAAATTGTGTACTTTCAGTTATCCAGCTCAGTGTATTATTCTTTGTAAGAATATCAAACATAACATGTCTGTGTTCTCCTTTCTCTTTCTCTCTCTCTCGCTCTCTCTCTCTCTAAATAAATAAATAAAAAAATAAATAAATATATTAATTACTATCAATATATTTTCTTCCAAATTAATTTTGTCACATTACAGTTAACTTTTATCCCACCATTTTTAGACGAGATGTGTAACGAAACTTTCTGAATTTTGTAAGAGAACACTTGTGATTGTGAATCAGCACAACACTTTCAATAATTTTATGCAAACTAAGTTGTTCAATTTTTATTTTTTAAATTATTAATATAAGAACAAAAGTCATTTGTGACAGGAGTAAATAAAATACGATTAGTTGCATAAATTTTGTGGGGGAAAAAAAGTTTTTACAAAACAACTTGTACTAATTGTGAAAATACATAGATAACATACTAATGAAGCGTTCAAGGATTGATATAAGAGGCACATACGAGGCTCCGTGTTCATGAAGACAGACAATATTCAATGAAGAAAAAAGAAATAAGAAATAAGAATGTAATGAAGGGACAGCTAAATATCACAACACTTATTAAACAGACATTTCAGGTTGAAATCTCAATTTGGATCTTCATCCCAACGTTGTGCTACCAATGCCTGGACCCTAGATGCAAGAACAATAGGAAAAATAACCACTACCGAGATGAAATGTGTTAGACGAATGACAGGAAACAATCTGAGAGATAAGAATTGAGAAAAAAAAAGCTAGAAATAACACCCGCCATAGTATATATAAGGAAACAACAGATAGAAAGGTTTGGTCACTTGATAAGCAGAAAGAATAAAACACAACGAGCCTTCAAACAACGTTGCGAAAACACACAATCGAAGGGCCAACATATACAGGGTGTTCGTAAAGTCGCAGTGCAGTGAATATTTCTAATATTCAGTAAATGACGTAATCATCATCTACGTACCACAATTTGTAAACCACATTTATGAACAAACCGCTGCTTCCTTTAAGGTTTTATTTACGTAAAGGACGGGCACTACGCTACTTCACTGTCTCATTGCTTGAAGGAAATGGTGTTGACGATTGAAAACAGGGTATTTCTGGTTGAGCATGTCTTTCGTAATGGCGGTAAATATACGGATGAGGTCATTAGACAATTCGTGAGGAAATTTCCAGACTCACAAGTCCCTCACGAAATTCTGTTACAAAATTGATCAAAAAGTTTTGTGAAACCGGTAGTGTGGTATATGCATACCGATCTGGAAGACCTTCAATTTCACAAGACCAAATTATGGAACTCCAAGACAGAATTACAATGAGTCCAAATGCATCTTTAAACCACTTGTCTCAACAGGTGCAAATATCTAAGAGTTCTGTTCACAAGGTTTTAAGAAGTGATCTACACTATCGTCCATACAAATTAACTGAATTGTCTCAACTCCAAGAAAGAGATTATGAATCCCGTTTAAACTACTGCATGTGGTTTCAGAATTTATTTATGAACATGGCGCTGCCATCCTTGGCGTCACTTTTTTCACTGATGAGGCCTGGTTTCATTTATCCGGTTATGTGAACAGTCAGAACAATCGGCTGTGGAGCAGTGAAAACCCCCATGAATTTCATCAAGTGCCGCTTTACGATCAAATAGTCGGAGTGTGGTGCGCTATAAGTCGTATGCGGATAATAGGACCTATATTTTTTAATGAAACAATAAATGCAGAACGTTACCGTACTTTAATTCTGGAACCGTTCATAGCACACCTTACAGAACGGGAAATTATGGAATCCTGGTTTCAGCAGGATGGGGCAACAGCACACACAGCCACAACAACACTCAGTTATTTAGAAAGCATATTTGCAAATCGCATTATTTCACGTGGAATCTGGCCTGCTCGTTCACCAGATCTAACACCCCCAGATTATTATATGTGGGGGGCATTGAAGGGGAAAGTTTATGAAAATAATCCGCAGACAATTAATGACCTAAAGACTGAAATAGTAGACAAGATTAAACAAATATCACCAGACATTATTCTGAAGGTTTTCGCAAATATGGAAAGACGAATCGCGACATGTCTTGAGGCCCGTGGTGGACATTTCAACATATGCTTTAGGCACAACTTTATTGTGTTAATACCAACATTACCCATTATAAGCTCGCCGATAGCAGTCAAGTATATTTGAATAATACCATTTATTTTACAATTTGTGTGACGCATTAGTTAACCGCATTTCTGGTGACGTTTTTTCTATAGAGAGTATAAATTCACTGCACTGCGACTTTAAAAACACCCTGTATAAACTATATTTACAACATTTATCTAGTTTCTGGAATCTGCCGGGATATGGGAGGAGTGGGGGTGGGGGGGGGGGAGAAAGGAGAACTACGGGACTCGATCGAGAATAGGAAACTAGTTGGTCTAGAGAAAAGAGGCTGGCTTGTATTCATCACGGCTAGTGTGAAATAATCTGTAACTAGCCAGATCTCCCACTGGTTCTGTTGTCATGTTCAAGGTCTCCTTGGTGTCTTGAAACAACTATCTTCTTGGTCTCTCCCCTGATGTGAGCCCAGGAACCATACCTTCCATTTATTGCTCATACCAGCCCGCTGTGTCATTTTACGTGGCCTTAGTATTAGAATTTCCTCTGTAGAATGGTGTTTATAAGCCAATTTTTTTATGTTTGAGTCTTTTAATGTGTTTTCATTGCTCTTTTTTTTAATTATCCAAGGTATTTTAAGGATTTTGTTTCAAATGAATTGGTTTTCTACTTTGCGTGGGATAGTATAGATAGAAGGCTACTGATAAGTCAACCGAAAGAGGATGATGCTGGTTATAAAACGAGACACATCAACAATTTCAGAATAATTCGATGTTCAGAAGCTTGGGTGGAAAATGTACACATCTACCACTCATTGCTCTCACGTAAATCACCAGTTTTAATCTTGAATATCCAAGGAGCGAACGATAAGAAGTTACATCATCGAGTGTGGGTGAATCACACACCAAGTTTGACAGTTCAAAGGGGTAGAGTTCCAAGCCGCCGTATCTTTATCACCTATTATCAGTTACCGACCTACCCCATCGTGCCGAGTTATCCACGACAAGAAGCAGCTTGTACGAGAGTGTATATAAAAGGAAGTTCCAAATACATCATCATTATCATGTGCCATACCGGTTGGCGTAGGTGATCATGTCCCTCCACAATCTTCTATCTACAGTGCATCGTATCAGTTCTGTTGTTGACTGTTTTCCATGCCATGACACCAAGCTATCCAGTATTTTCTCTCTGTCGTCCACGATCTCTCTTTCCTTTTATTTGCCAGTTGTAACCAAGTATTCCAACTTTCCTCTTCTCATGATGTGCCCAAAAAATGTTGATTGCTTCTTTCTGATGTTTTTTAAGAGCTCCCTTTTTGTGTTGGTCTCTTTGAGAACTTCCTCATTGGTCTTTTTAGCTGTCCAGGGAACTTTCAACATTCTTCTGAGAAATTCCATCTCTGTGGCCTCTAATCGTCTTTTCATTTGTTTGTCTACTGTCCATGATTCGCTTCCATAAGTCAGAATTGGTTCTATATAGCACCAATGAACTCTCTTTCTCATTTCTATTGACATAGATTTGTTGCATAAGATATTTTTCATTTTCTGAAATGCCATTTTGGCCTGAGCTATTCTGCTTTTTATTTCTGTGGTGCATCTCCCATCTGATGTTATTACTGTGCCCAAGTACAAATCACTTTAAATTGCTACCACCACGAAGAGGACATCAATGAGCTAGATTAAAATTAAGACAAGCCATATGCGACCGGGTATAGACTGGAGATTCGACCAGAAGTGTTTCGTAGAATAAGTGGCTATTTTATGCCAAATATATTGTAAGTCATAGTGTTCAATGCAGCAGGAGATCGACGCCTGGGAGTCATGACCCAGGTGGGCCAACCTCCCTTAGAGTGTCAAGAAGCTAAAGAGCTGAAATACTTGCTTGATGTCTCATTCTGATGACCAGATTTCCTCTGCTGCGAAGCTCTGTATAGAAAGTTTTCTATCACTAGATTCATTATATATCACACATTTCATATTACAAAGTTAATGTTGAAATAAGAATGGGGAATGTAATAGTTTGCTTAATTCATACTAGAATGGTATAGGGGATTTCCTTTTCTGTAATAAAATTATCCCACATACTTTCACTGATCTTATGATTTACATAGTGATATGTTTTTATTAAAGACAAAAGGCAGACTTGTCAGAACAAAATAATGAGTTACTGAAACAAGGTGAACAAGAAAGTCATCTGATGCCATCGTTACATCAAAGGCCTTTTCATTTACCTTCTGCCTTATCATGGTTTTTTTTCATACCACCTAACTGTTGTCAGTTAACTTTAGTCTACGTCTATTTTGTTTATCCTGTATTTTCTCTTACAGGATGACAATTGGTAAGTTATTGTAAAAGATAATATTTATTACTAAATGCAGTAGAATCCGGTTGTAACGAGATCCTTGGGACCATTGAAATATTGTCATTATAACCATATCTTGTTACATTCAATTGATGTTGTTAATGACAGGGGATGTTCTGTGTAAACAAAGGAATAGCTTACAAACATGTTCGATGTGGATGAGCTGATCAACTGTCCACAAAAACTATGATAATTCTTCCCTGTGAAAACTGACCACTACACAATACTACCTTTATGAATAATAACATTTCAAACAAAATAGATCATCAAAAATACACTCTGAAAACTGCATATTATTTGTTATGTATATATTTTTATTTAAACAATACAGATTCACTCATTAAAATTAACAAACCTTTTCAATTGTGAAAGGAAACAGATGTTAATATAATTAATAACAAATAGAAAGATGCTTGTTGTTATGTTCACAAATCATGCACAGACATAAGCCAACACTAGAAATAAAAAAAATACCAATCTCATGTTGTGTTCAGAAATGAAGAAAGAAATAGCCAATTTAGTTTCATTGTGCACAAGAAATATATTTGTACAAGTACATTCAACATTGACAAGTTTGGTGAAAGAATCATATGAATCAAGCTTTGAAAGTTAATATATGTATTTTGCATCCACTATTACACTGCATAAAGATCATATACTAAATTGTATATTTCAAAATGATGCACCAACTATAGTGAGAAGAGAAAAGTTAGAATACAACGTTAGTTAAAGACAACGATAAATAGAGTAAATCCTGTACAGCTCAATTTGATGACATGGGAGAATAAGCAAAAAAAAATACCAGACAAGGACAATATTGTTACATCTTTACTGTCTTTACTTTCCTCTGCTTACAAGTCATTGCTTTTCAATGTCAAAAGAAAATTGAGTTTGCAGGTGGATCAGTGATCCCCAGTGTGTTTCCAGCATGGTATTTATGTTAATTTGCTCGAGATTTCACTGATCCATTGATTGGACTTTTCCACATTGATTTAAAATGATAATTATTTTGTCGAGTGGTGATGTTAAGTGGTGTTTTGATATTTTACATTCAGGCAAGCACAAAAATAACTGCCATAAGATGAAACATGTTACTTCATTCAAACCAAGTACAATTTTTGTATATTTTAACACAATCCATTTATGCACGCAACTCATTGATGATAATTTAAGAATAGCTCTCAACAACAGAAAATATATTGAATTTAAAAACTTGTCACAAAAATTCTGGTTTAGAAATATGTGCTATCAGCTATCTATTGAGTACTAGTTTTAAGATGTGGAGAGAACTGCAAGTCTTGTTCAGCATGGGTAAAGATACCATGACCACAAAAATTAGTTGAAAGATATATATATATATATATATATATATATTATATATATATATATATATATATATATATATATATATATATATATAGAAAGAGAGAGAGAGAGAAAGAGAGAGTGGGGGAGAGAGAGAGAGAGAGAGAAAGAGAGAGATTACTAGTTTGTAGTTTAGATTACTTTAACGAGCCATGTGCACAGAGAAACTTTAATTTTCTACACACTTTTTTCTGTTATTAAAATATTTTAAAATTATAATACTGCCTTTGGTCTCTTGACATTGGCACAAGCAATCATAAGTCGGTAGTTTGGTAAAAATATTAGTGTCTTATGTTGGATGCTGTTTTGATGAATAACTTCTCTTGTGGCTGAATCTGCCAATAGATCAGGTCAGACAGATCCATCTTCAGAACAAACAAAATGTATTCATATTGCCTGGCCTCGTCTTCTTTCTCCTGCACTTTTTGTCTTCTGAAAATGATATCAGTACTGCCTCGAAAGTTGCTATGCCATTTTTTTATTTTTGTTCTCCATGTGCTACGACCTGCAGCCAAACTTTCCCAGTTTCTTTCACTGATAGAAAATTCCCTCAAGGAAGCCTTGCAAACATCCTTATATCTCAGCTCTAGTCTGTCCTTTGGGCTCTTTCTGTCCTTAAGTTCGCCATACCAATATTTGTTTGGGAATACAAATGCTTGCCATTCTTCTCACATGACCCAGCCACCTTAGTTTACAATTACTAAGTGTTGCCATGATTAATGGGAGGTTGGCTCATTGTAAACACTAGAGTTGGTTATTTTGCCCTGCAATTTTAAAATATTCATACTCTTTTGAAGGCAACGCATATAAAAGCTGTTTAACCTTTCCTTCTGCCCTGCAGGTTTCCAAGTTTCAGATCCATATAGAAGTGTGCTAAGCACACAACTTTGCTAAATTTGAATCTTAGTCCTGAGTATTAATTTGGTACGGTAAAGGACGAGACTTGAACCGGCATCTTAGCACGCGAGTTTCCACCCATATGTGCTCGGCCGCCTATCCAGAAATGTTTGGAGATTTCTGGATAGTGTCGCTTCAAGCATTGAAACTCACGATGCGAGGCGACATTCCTCACCTTCCCAGGGTAATACCCTGGTACCCATTTCTGCCAAATGACCGTGGGGTTATTGTTTTTTTTCCAACCATGAGTACAACTCACACTGCTCCCAGCACGAATCGAACACGGGTTGTCCGAACGTCGGTAGTCCAGTTGGATTGTTTTCCCAACTAGGAGACCGAGGCCCCCATTAATTTGGTGTTGGCCCATGTTCTATCTTTAAGTTTACCAAATGTGGAAACTGCCTTTCTGATTCAGAAATTTATTTCTTCTTCAAAGGAGACAGTGGTTGTGACCATAGAACCGAGATAAATGAACTTTATCATAGATTCAAGGGGTGTGTTATTTAATAATATATATCTGACCACATGCCTTCACCCTGCTGAAGTATCATAATCTTCTGTATACTTATTGACAGGGAGAATAAACCACACGATCTAGCTAGATTGTCAATCATTGACTACATGGCATATTTCATCATGAGCAATTAGTGCTGCATCATCAGCGAATAGAAGCTCCTTGATTAGGGTCTCAGTTGTTTTAAATTTTGACTTCAGATGTGCTGGACTGTATAAGGAGCCATCAGATCTTGTACAGATGTAGATGTCTCCAGAGACAATTTCAAAATCATTTTGTAGAAGGGCAGCGAAAAATATTTTGAATAGAGTAGGGGCAAAGACACATCCTTGTTTGACTCCACAGTTCAGAGGGAGCTTAAGTGCCTGCGACCTGCAGTCGCAATAGCAGGGCGGCGCACCATCAGCTGGTCAAGACCTAGCAGATCTACCTCCTCGTGGTCTCCCCTGGTAACAGTCTGCGTCAAAAGAGACTGGCTAACAGAAGCTAGGATCGACGTGTTCCCTGTAGTGGTGGCTGTTACTGATTGAGGACCCAGTATTGCAGTACCTCTAGGCTGGACTAGTAGTTTCCCAGCATAGCCTGGGACAGACGACCTCCAACCTCCAGTGAGAGCCAGGCATGTCAAGAAAGCCATTAAGACCCGCCACATCTTATGAGTCAAAGGGCAAACAAGCTCGTATCAACTCGTGGTAATCCTCAACAACAACAACAACAACTCCACAGTTCATCTCAAAGGTCTGAGAAGATCTACCATCGAAATGGATGGTGGCAGACATATTGTTGTGAAACGACTTGATCATCTTGAGTAATGTAGGAGGGCAGCCAACATTTTCCAGCACATTGTGTCAAAAGCCTTTATGAGATCAACGAAGGCTATAAATAGAGGTCTTCTCTGTCCCTTGCATCTTTTCTGCAGTTGGCAGAGTAAAAATCATATCAGTTGTTGACTGTCCAGCTCTAAACCCAAACTGGGACTCAGGAAGGATTAGTTCCGCCAGTTGATGTAGGTGTTTTAAAACAATTCTTGCGAATGCCTCTCCAGTTATACTAATATTTATATACTTATACTCTTATAACTGTATACCCCTAGAGTTGTAGCAATTGCCCTTGTCCCCTTCATTTTTGCATGATGTTACGACATTGGCATCTTTCATGTCTTGGGGGTGTATCTCCACTTCTCCAGCATTGGACAAGGAGTCTGTAGAGGTGGGGAAGGCGTGTTTCAAGATTTTCCTTAAGTATTTTGGATTGGATGTTGCTACCAGAAGCTTTTTTTACTTGAGAGGTTGCTGATGACATCATGAAGTTTCTTCTCAGTAGATTCACTGTTGACTTCAGTTAGCACTAAGTATTTTAGGACTAGCAGGTCTGTCTTCAGAATAGAGACTTGAGTAATGATTGGCCCATCTATTCAGCTGTTTAGTTTTGACACTGATAGGCTCACTATTTGCTTCTTTTAAGGGGACAATTTTTCAGATTTTTGGGGCTTAGAGTAATCTTAATATTGTTATACATAGTTATATATGGGTTCATGAATCGCCCAGCTCAGCAGCTTTCTGGATCGTAGGGCACATCTCCATGATTTCTGTTGTACTTCTGCTCTTGCTTGTTTGAATTTGTCTTTTGTGTTCTAAAATTCTTTAAGGTTAGGAAAGCCTTCTTCTTCTCTACAAGTGGCATGAGTTTCATCAAGTTTTCTTGAACCCAACCTTGGTACAGTGTTTATCTTTACCAAAAGAAGAGACTCCACAGTCAAGGATACACGATTTAAGCGGGTTCCATGAATCATCTACATTATCTAGGTCTTCTGCTTTCTCCATGCATTTCTGGAAGCATTCTTGAACAGGACTTCGTTGTCGGGTAATTTTGTTGCAGCGATATTAATCTTCGGCCTTGATGGTTCTCTAGATTTTTATATCCCTTTGGTGGTCACTTTCACTTTACTTATGACAAGTCCTTGGTCTGTGTCACAGTCTGCGCTATGGTATGCTCTGGTTTTTCTAACATTATTTAAGTGTTGTCTGCAAACTAGGACAAAATCCAGCTGGTGCCAATGTCCGGACCTTGGGTGGTACAATATTGTCTTTTGTCGGTTCTTAACGCTGAAAAAGGTATTGATAGCACACAGGTTGTTAAGGGATCAAAATTATAGAAGGCTCTGACCATTATCGTTTATTTTGCCAATTCCATGATGACCTAGGCATGATTGCTATGAATGATGGTCAGATCTAATGCGTGCATTTAGATCACCCAGTATGTAAAGTTGTTCTTCTTTGGGGATTGAATCCAAGGTAACTTGGGGCATCTCATAAAATTTATTTAAATTATAAACAGCAAGACATATAATAGATTAATGTAAGGCTCTGCTTGTTGTATGAGAATATATTTGTATGTGAATCTGAAGCATATGTATATGGTGTACACAATTTCTAACAAATAATACATAATATACATTACAAAGAAAATAAGCAAAACAATATCACATTAAGCAATTCCTTCAACAAGTAAAAAGTATGCTGAGTAATGAGTTACTCTTATTTAGGAATGTGTTGTCTGAAGTCTGATCTAGAAATGATCTCATGGTTTCAAACTTTCAATTAAAATTTCCAATGTGAGCTAAACCTCATTAACATAATGTATTCTTCAAAGCACAAAATATTTAATGGTTCAAAGTGAATTAAATTTAGCAGCAGTTGATTCTATTAATATAATAAAATTAATACAATAAAATTCACATGGAATAGAATTACGCTGCAGTATTTAGGTTGTAATATGCTATGTGAACATTATGTTTAAAAAGCATGCCAGCAAAGCAAACTAAGTAGTGTGACATAACAACCTATAAAAACTTAAACACATGTTGCGCTACATAAATTAAAACAAATAAGTCATCTTTGGTGTTATTCAGACAACAAGTACAAAAAAAGCTGTGGGAACATTTCTTGCCCTGAACTTGTTACAAAAGTCAAGACTCTAATCTGTGTGCTTATTTAATAGGAACTTACAGAAGCATAAATATCATGATCCATTAATGATTATATTAGATAATGATATACAGAAGTTAATACAAAGTGAATTTAGCCATATATTTTAAAGCTTAATGAGATAAAAAATGTCAGAACTGATCATTGCATGGAGAGCTTTTAACTGGCAGACTGGTGGCACACTACGATCTAGAAATCTGGAACAATAACAATATACATCAACTCTATAATCTATGAGTTCTTTTGGTACCAGTTATTTGTTTTGCTCATTTATATATTGATTATTCATATTATATATTCATGGGCCCAGGGGCATTTACAAAGGGCCTGCAGATTCACAGCCTCATAAAGGATACAATAAAATAATCAAAAGTACCATTACAACACTGAAAATAAAACCAGTATAGTCATATATCATTTAACGCAGTATGGAATGCAGTTGGTGAAATTACTGTAAAACATCTTGAATTACAAATCATGTCTGGGGTGATCTACTGTATGCTATGTTGAGTTTGTATTTGTACTTCATGGCGAGATATAAAAAATAGAAGTAGACTGCATGTAAAAACAACCTCATGGTACTGTAGCACTGGGAGTCTGGGTGGTTTATAGTAAGACATCAACACCTGGACAAGAAGATCCTAGGTTCAAAACTCGCCACAGGCAACTAGGAGCTATTCTCTTTTCTGTGGTTTCTTCATGACTTTACCCTCCTGGTCTCTGGGTAGTGAGATCCAATGTCAAGTCCTCTCTGGGTAGTGAGATCCAATGTCAAGTCCTCTCTGGGTAGTGAGATCCAATGTCAAGTCCTCTCTGGGTAGTGAGATCCAATGTCAAGTCCTCTCTGGGTAGTGAGATCCAATGTCAAGTCCTCTCTGGGTAGTGAGATCCAATGTCAAGTCCTCTCTGGGTAGTGAGATCCAATGTCAAGTCCTCTCTGGGTAGTGAGATCCAATGTCAAGTCCTCTCTGGTAGTGTGATCCAATGTCAAGTCCTCTCAGATAACAATGACAAACTTTGAGGTCCCATGTGCCCTACGCACACTTTAAAGTACTCTTGGCAATTAAAAATAGAAAATAATAAACCAAAATTGCCACTGCACAGGCAAAATTGATATCTATATATCTATTGACCTTTCGAGCCATAGCCAGCCCATAGGGCGTAGACCCAGATACTCCTTCTCTTATCTAAATTTTTTGTTCTAGCAGTTTTCAATCCCTGTAAAGATCTTTTATCAAATCTCGCCATTTGTCTCTGTTCTGTGCAAGCAGTTCTATCTCATTGAGGGAGCCAATTCCTGCTGCCTTTGCCTCTCTCGTCAATGTTCTTCTCAGTGTCTCTCTGGGTCTTCCTCTTACTTCCCACATGAGGGCTTGCTTTGCTACTCGGTTATTATCTCTCCTCATCACATGTCCAACAAATGACCAAAATTGATAAGCAACTAAAAAAATCTACCCATGCTGAATATGGATGTGTTGGGCTGAAAGGTGCAGAGGTTGCCACTAGTAACACAACACATCCACCAAGCCCACTTTACTGGTGAATGCTGAAGAAGATTTGCAGCAAAATCTTCAGCCCTGAAGAACAAAATTAGCAGCTGTTTTGGAATCTTAATTATTTTCTGTCCTTGTCAATGAACTGAACAAGCAGTCAGTAAACAACATACTTAGCAGTTTCTTGCAAAAAAAAAAAAGAAGAGCTATGCCATGTGGCATATAAGAAATATGATGTTTATGTTCATATTTTTTAAATAGACCTTCGGCATACAATCTTTTAGGTAATATGGTCAGTATTATGCAATGCTGCTTTTTTTCTAGAAAAAATTTGGTACCCATTTAAGACTGGGTCAACCTGAAAGTAGTCGATCAGGACCGAGAACCTGACCTTTTGTCCTTAGTAGTCCAGTTCACTAACCACTTAACTATCATGACTCCCAGTTTTTTTGCAGGGCAGCAATAAAATCTCTCAACCTTGCTTATGTTCTGTGGCAATGGCAGTTCTTTGCACACCCAACTGTCTTTGAAACATTTCAATAAGTCTCATGCCCAGAGTTTATCAACACAATATAATATTCCATTAAAGATTGTTACTCTACATTTATTTTGATTCTTCTTGATATACCTATTTTTCCAGGTTTATTTTCTCCCTTCTAAATATATTCGCCTTTTATCAATTATTGGGAGAAATAAAAGCAACATATTGACCAAAGTATTGCTACTACATGGATCTATTTTTAAAATATTACAAATTGTGGAGACATCACAAATACTGCATTCACTCTCTTCTTAGATTTTATTAAAATTTCTTCTTGTTGATAAATTCTAGAGTTAGTTTTGTTATCTATTTTTTAATAGGTAGCTATTTCACATTTAACTTCTTGATTTAGCAACATAATAAAATTAATGTATCACATTAAAAAAAAATATAACTGTTTTTACAATTAAAATTTACTTCATGTTCTTTAAGTCTTTTCATTTTCAATATACAATTTTTTTTTAGGTTAAAAAGAGGATTTGTCTATGTTGTTCTGCTGTAATAGTGCTCAACATTATGTTGATTTTTCATTCAAATTCACTCACAGTGAAACAAAGATAAATAAACAAATACCCTGCTGAAGACAACTTAATTTCTATCTAAACCACAGAGTAACATTACAATTTCTATAATAGTTATATATAAAAAATATAACTCTCCATTTGCCTTGTTTTCATAAATAAATATCAGGGTAAAATTATGTAAACTAATTTAATTCAATTCACAACACTGATGAAATATGATAATATATTTTCTTGTTAAAGATAAATGTAAATATTGCAAAAAGTATACTGAAACAAGGGTAATCTGATCAACTAAGCCACATAATAAAAACACAGTAAAGGCAACTCTAAAACATGTCAACAGATATGTAGTTACAAAAACGATTTTTCACATATGGCAGTTTAATTATAAATGTTATGACAGAAAAATAATCACAATATAGGTGCACTAAAACACACCTATATGGATGAACATCCGTCTGTCTGTCTTTCTTTTCACAGATGTAAAATGATGATAATCATGACAGAAAGAGAGACACAAAAATATCACTGCAGTCATTTATCAGTCACAACCATATCATTGAGTAGTAATTAAACTCATTGAAAATTACATGTTCCCTCAAGTTTACCTTTTGTCTAACTCACAAGGAGAGAGAGGATAACTTTTCCAGTTCCTAATAACAAAAACATCAACTGCAGATATCTCTATATTGGGATTCAATAGAACAATCTATAGGAGAACTCTTCAAATGCAGATTTATAATCCAAAAGAATCTCATCTTAGAATGAATGCTCTTTGGTACATTTTACTTCTCTGACATGGCACAAATATGAAACTGCAACTATGCATAGCATAAGCAAAGAATATGAACTATCTAGATATAATTGCATATGTTATCACAAAACAATAACACATCACAAAGTTATGTCATACACTGAACCATATGATCTCTATTAGTCACACCCACCATATGACACCTTCACATAAGTAAATTATGTGACTATAAAAGATTAGTAGTTATCTTAGCAGTAATGACAATTACACTATTTTGGTAAAAGCTTCTTGCATTTTACTTTTTGCATCTAGCACTCATTCTCTTCCCCACACATACACATCTAAATAATTATATCAAAACCTATTCTTTTCAAAAGAAAACACATTCACTATGGCATTATCCCATTTCTGGGAAGGATTTTTTTCTATCAGGTGTGAAATAAAAACTTAGACCAAAACACCTCATGGCGACTGCTCAGGACAAGCGTACATTATTCTCCAGTCCTGTATGTCCCCGCCAGCATACCCACCCTAACAGAATAATGCTATAAAGAGAGTTTTCATTGGAAGAGTTGGGAATAAAGGCAGCATGTCAAATGCAGTTGTTATATAGCGTATCAGAGAAGGGTTTATATTTCACTTCCAACAGAAAAACTGCTGACTGCTTTAGGAATTGAACCAATAGTCTAATCCACCCAATCCCTACCCTTCATGTGAGAGATAACTCTTACTTTCTTTTCTCCTTCTTTAAGTATCACTGAATATAGAAAGATTCAGCTCTAGAAAAAATGATAATGAGCTGTATAATTTTATAAATAACAATGACTGGTAAATTGAGGTGCACAGAAATGTAAGCATTGCATATATTTTTAGCTATCAGAAATACAATAATTTCTTAATCCATCAAATATTCAGATTAGTAAATAAAGTTTATAGATCAAACTATCTGCAGAAAAATCTGTCAAGTATACCACTCATTCCAGCAATATTATGTGACATAACTTACACAGTATGTAATATCTAGCTTCAAAAACTAGCCACATGTTTTCTATGATGATGTCCAAACTACATAACAGGGAATTATATACATAAGAAGACAGAATTTGAAAATCTATGGTCACGTTGTTCTATTATTTTCCTCCTTTGTAAGTTGGATTTTGGAATGTAGATTTTGGATCTTTGTAGATTGGATTAGCCCCCTGAAAAGATAAAAATAATTTAATAAATTAGATTATATATTTACTTTAACATTACATATAACACTCTTCTAAGTTATGGAAAAGAAACATAGTTTTGCTGTTAATATTTTACAGTATTGTTCAAATTTGTTATATAAAGATTTAGTGCTATGAATTAAGAAGGAATAAGTTAAACTGGCCTCTTTCCAAATGTATGCTGCGATAAAGAGAGAAAAAGCCATCTTATTAGTTGAACCACTTTTGTCATGGCAACTATCAATTGCTTTGGAAAACTAAGATTGCTGAAATAGTTAACCTAGTTATCACACACATTGTAAGGTCCATAGATGTTGTCTTATCAACATCACTAAAATCTGTCTACATAACACTACCAAGATCTATCTTATGAAGTCCACCAACACCTGTCTTTTCAACACTATAAAAATCTGTCTAAATAACACCCCCAAGATCTGTCTTATCAACACCACCAAGATCTGTTAACTTATAACTCAAAAGATCACAAACTTACAGAATCCCACTTAGCTCTGTCCCTTTCTTTCATAAAGTCAGCATACTCCTTGGCATCTCTACGGTTACGGATGAATATGATGAGGCAAATGATCAGGAGAGGAATGAGAACAACAGCTGCCACAGTTCCACCCACAATGGCTGTAACAGGAGCTTCTGCTGGGCAATCTGCAAACATAAACTGGGCAACATGTACAACTTATGACCTCAGACACAGTGACTTCAATGTTATGTTTAGTTATATTAGAATATTGGCTAGGCTTGATAGCAGTGGTTACAGTCTCTGGGGAGATCTATTCTAACATGATAATGATGATATCATATGACAGGGAACAGACAGTTGTGTTCACTTTCTGTGCGATTTCGCCATATGTCCTTTGGCGTGTGCTGAGACTACTATGATGGGCACTACAGTTACCTTTCCTTGTTTGGGAGATGAGATAGTAATTCGGATGATTCCACTGGCACGGGCGGTTGAGCAATTATGGATTTCAATTTGTTTGCAGTGATACTGGGGCCTTCCATAAACATAACCATCTATTCTAACAAAAGCTTGTTTCACTTTCATGCCAGGGCACGTGGGTGTAAAAGGTAATGAGTGTGCTGACAGACTTGTCAGTTTGGCTGATGTTGAGTGTGGAAAGCCAGTGGATTACACTGACATTCTGAAATGTCCTCAAGGAAGCTGAATAAAAAAACGACTAAAAATTACCAGAATCCACAACCATGAACAGACTGCACACCTGTCAAGGTGGGAGATGCCAGACACGAACGCTATGCAGGAATTCAAAGAAGACTTATCAACCAATGCAATGCTAGTATCATTAGTCTCTACACATTGAGAGATACACTTCGGAAGAGACTTGAGTACTTATGGAATGGAGAACTTATGTGCAATGTGCAATAAGGATAACCTGTTAACTAAACTAAACTACATTAGGATAAGAAAAACAATCATTTTCCCATGTCTTCCACAACAGTCAGTTATAGCTCGTTTCAAATCATCTGCCCAACTTCAAAACGCTATTACTCTCTAACCGTTTGTTAAAAACTTTTGAAATTTTCCAAATGTTATTAGAATGCAAAAGACCCTTTAAATGTATATTTAACAAATATCTTGCAGCTGCAGTTTTCTTAAAGCGGCGATATTTCTTTGATGTTTGTCAAAATTGTAAATTGTGAAGCCCTAAAGAATAGAAATTACCGTAGTTGCTGGTCTATGATTAATTTTCACTAGGTAAAGGCGTGGCCGTAATGGGGAAATAACTGGATAAAACAAAACACCAGGAGAATTATTGTCTGCTCAGTTCGAGGACGGAAGATAATATCAAGGTATACCTGTATGTCCAATTTTCATAGTTGTGTGGTCCTGAAAAGGACCGTTTGTTGAACTAATTTAAGGTAATATAGGGGCCAACATTGTGGGGGCTATATACTTTCATTCTGAATCAGACGAGTCTAAAAGATTAATAACTGTTTGGGGTTGAACATTCCACAAACTATCATTTTTCCAATATTCCTCTTCCTGTTTTAAGACGTGGTCTTCACATTTAGCCCAATAATCTTTGTCTATATTTAATAAAGCTTATGACGTCAGGGACGCACCAAAATGGCAGCTTATTTATATTCGAGCTATGGACTAAGCAATGTTTACATTGAACAACACGAGATATGATATTGCTGCGAGTTGGCAGCTTTTTGAAAATGTTTTCAAGGGTTTGAACATAAATGTTTGTTCACAGTTCGTTAACCTTCGCTGTAGATAAAGTCGTTAATTTGTTTCAGACGTTTGGGACGTTGGTAGCTAAGGACCCTAACTTGTGCAAACGGATGGCATTGGCAAGGATCATTTTGAATCTATGAAGTGGGCTCATTTTGTGTTTGACTCAAAAGCATATGTGCTTTTTAACCAAAGACCTTTTTTTGGGGACTCAATGAAGATATCCCCGATGGAAGAATAAACTGTACTATTAGTCCCATAAATGATTCGCTTCCAGAGGTTTATGATGTAAACAAAGCAGTTTTGTCATTGCAAGTGAATAATGTCCACACCTATAATTGGTCAGAATTGTGTAGCAGCAGCAGCATTATAGCGAACACAGAAAACATCACAGGATTGTGCTGTTCTGAAACAGCTATGCCATGCTACCCCCCTAGAATTGCCTTTAATGGGATTACTGTGACCACAAACCACTCTCCATGTGTGTGCCACATATTTACACCCCAGAAAGAAATACTGAATATAACAACATCATGTGCCGTCTGTGATATTAATTACCACAGACCAGGAGCCTCCAGTATGATTGATACAACTGTTGCACCAAGCATTTCATCAGTAGAGCCATATATATGGAATGTTAATCTGACATTGTTCTTGAATGATATCCAAGTTAATGAGACATCAGAATCGTGTGGCAGCAGCTACAAGAAGGGAGCGGAGAACATCAAGTTCTGCTGCTATAAAGGAGACTTGCCTTGCTATCCCAGAATTGCCTTAAATGGGATCACTGTAGTTGAAAACTTCTCCTCTTGTGTAAACTACACATTCACATCTAAGAGTGAATCAGTGAAGGTCACAAAATCATATTCTCTCTGTGGTTTTACTAACTGCAGGTCATGTGGCTTCTGTTGGATTGGAAAAGATAACTTACCACCACTGTGTGTCTATATGTTTGGAATTGGAGTCATCAATGATGGCCTAACATCATCAAATGCTATGACGATCATCATTTTCGGGAGGACATGAACTCCCATGGTATATGGTGGATAGGCGGCAGGAACCATTGAAGGCTATGTCTGAAAAGTGTTCCTTCTTGCAGTTTCCTCATATTCCAAGTCCGGCTTGTTGCAGGAGCTACTGAGTTAAGTGCTCTGTGCACACCGTGAGCTGTGTGTCTCATCCGTTTTGATCCTGCTTCGATATCCCGCTTGTTTACGATGAATGATGATATCGTATGACAGGGAACAGTTGGCTGTGTTAACTTTCTGCGCGGTTTCGCCTTATGTCTTTTGGCGTGTGCTGAGACTGCTACGATGGGGACTACAGTTACCTTTCTTTGTTTGGGAGATGAGTTAGTAATTCGGATGATTCCATTGGCACGGGCGGTTGAGCAATTATGGATTTTAGTTCGTTTGCTGTGAAACCGAGGCATTCCATAACCAATAACAATAACCAATTTAATAAAGCGAGATTAGCAAGAGTCTTTACATCGCATATTTTGAATGTTGTATTTTCATCTGCCACTTGTCCTTTTAATTTTGCCCAGATTAGTTCTATTGGATTTAAATGAGCATGGTAAGGTGGCAGCCTCAAACTTGACCGTGCTCTTGGATAATCTTATCTATTTGAAAAATCTTTGTCCTCTGTTTTTGCTTTACTAGAGATAGTAATTCAGGTTTTAAGTACATGTTATTAAATTGTATGTGCTCCTTTGTGAGCCATATCTTAATAGCATCTTTTGTACTGGATGACGTCGGGACTTTAACTTCAAGTGCAACAATGTTGTGGTACGCTGCATTGTCCATTATTAGGCAAGATGGTCGATCTAGTGATGGGAGAACAGAATTTTCAATCCAATGTCTAAATATGTGACCATTCATCTCAGAGTGATAATCCCGATTGTCTATGGATTTTGAAAGAAAAATGAGCTCTGCATTCTGTATTAGTCCATGTTGTCGACTACCTGCATGAGCAATTATCAAGCGCTGTCCTTTGCTGTTAGGTATTAATCTCTTAATCTTTCCATCTGATGACTGCCATTCCCTTTGGTTAGTGTGGTGAGCATTGATCCATGTTTCATCCAAGTACACAATATCATAACCTTGCTTGCGCACCTCTTTTACTTCACGTAAGTACTTGCTTCTCATGACTACTATATGTGGCTTCTCACAGATGATATTTCATCCATTGGAATACTTTCTGAATGTAAAGCCTGCAGCTCTCACATTCCTCCATAATGTAGACTTTGATATTTCAATACTGTTGTTCTTTTTCAGCGATACTTTTAATTTTCTTATTGTAACAGTTTCATTCATACCCAACATTTTGCGAATTTCACTTCAAATAAGTTCACTGTCGCAATTATCCAACATTTTTGCTCTTCCTTGTGATTTTGTATATTTGGAACATTGACGGTCACGTGCTTGAATCCAGCGATTAAATGACCGTTTAGATAAATCCAAAATGTGTCTTGTCCTATTCTCAGGGTTTTCTAAAGAATGAAATAATCTTCCTCGTTTAGCCTCTTTGCAAAAATAGTCATACATTTTTATTGCGATGTTTTGTAAACTGCAGAATTTCATTTTAAGACTCATGATAAATGTTATTGTTCCACGTCTACACCTATGAATGAACGGAAATGGAACACACAATTTGTCGTGTTTTTTACAAGTGTCTAATTGTGTCAATTGACCGTGTTTTTTACAAGTGTCTAATTGTGTCAATTGACCGTGTGTTACCGGGCCCCATTATGTGGGATGTAAAGAATAGTGACACTGTGACCTTCCAGGCATGTCGTATGAGGCGACTAAGGAGGTTAATCGATGGCTTGACAAGCTGTCATTGTAAAAAGCATTGTTATGGAAACAGACCATAGATTTTAGAAGCAGTGATCTCTGCAATATGTGCCATTTTGGCACGCAAGGTTTCTATTTTTGAGATTGTGGTTCTGCCCTATGTGCCGTCTTCGGAAAGGACAATAGATAGATAGAATTGTGTCAAACAAACCACGGGAAAGCGTGCAAATACGTCAATTCTAACGTGTATGGATTTGTACTCGCTATTTTTAGTTTAAAATACTGTAAACATTAGGTTTTGACTACATCAATGGGTCGTTATAAATTTATATAAATCAAATAAGCAACAATAATAACCAAATGTTTTTTTTTAATGAAATTAATTCCCTGTTGGGTTCTAATCATTATAACTTTACATGCAAATTTTGAAAAAATTACAAAAAGAGATTAAAAAGATATCGATTTTAAAAGTTGGGCACATGATTTGAAACGAGCTATAGTGGCTATCCATCTCACCATATTCCAGACAAATCCATATGTGCCTGTCTTTCAGCTGTTTCCCTTATACTTATGCTAGTGGAACTTAAAGGTTATAATTAGAATCATTGGTGTCATTCATTCCTACTTGTTTCATGAACTCTAAATTTCTAAAAACCCAAGACTGAAGTTTCATCAATTATTCCTTTCTCAGACAGACTTCTTATCTCATAGGCCACAAGTAATAAATCCACAGTAGAAGTTGAAAAAGTTAATTTGAGAGTATTTTTGTTGACAATCGCTCCTGTAACAACATATGCAGACTTGTAAAAAAGACATTTGCACTCATGTATGATAATGAATTAAAATATCTTTTTCCTTCTTTCTTTCTAGTATTCACCTGATAATTAAAGGAGTTCAATGGGTGAAGGTGTATTGTGTTGCAGTAAAAATGTAACATTTGTACCTTTTAGTCCAACATATCTGACTTTATAGCACAGCATTTTTGAGTACCAGGTTGCCCTCCCACCTAGGTCCCAACTCACCTGGCTAGAGTGGTCATTTTGCTTCCAGGAGCAGGCAGGTGAAATAGGGTACGGATCAGTTGCACATGTTAGCTTATTCTAATTTAAACAATCAGCTGTGAGTCAATGATCACTTTCAGCCCCATTGCTAGTGGTTGTCTTGGCCCCAATAGGGGACTGGATGGTCTAGAGATGAGACATTGACCTCAGAACAGGAAGGTTCCAGATTTAAATCCTGCCAATAGCATCAAGGGTTTTTCTTTTCAAATCCATGATTTTTTGTGTGGCTTTAATCTCACCTGGTCTTTTTGTAGTGAGATCCAATGTCTGGCCCTCTCAGATATCAATAAAAGACAGGATATTTATTGAGCACTCACATTAAAGAACCCTTGGCAATAAAAAGAGAAGGCAAAAAATGTCACTGGCCAAAAAAATTGTTTAGCAAATCTACCCATGCTGAAGACAGATGTGTTGAGCCAAAAGGCACAGATATTGTGGCTTTGCTATTAAAAATAAAAGTGATACAATGCGTCCACACCCACTTAATGTCTTAACGCTAATAAATAAAAAAAAAGAAGAAAGATTACATTTTCTTCTGCTTCACTGGTCCTCACAAAAGCAGTCAATAAATGTTTTCAGTTCATAATTTGTCTAGAAGAATGTTTGTTAAAAAAAAGAATAATTTACAAAGACAGATTATAATAAACAGATTTAATTTCTGTTAAATGATCACCAGACAACATTAATTTATGTAAAATTAATTAATTTCAGAGGTAACGATTAAACATAACTACATCAAGTAACTTGCCTTTGGTTTTCTGTGCCTTAATTAAAACATCGTTCTCCTTTGTGTATTCGTATGTGAAGAAAAATGTACAGCTGTCAACGTCAATTCCTTCACATTGTCTTACATCTTTCCTATCTGGAAACAAAAACATGCAGAGAATTATTCCACAATTTTTGTTATCAGGAAAAATTATAAAATATCTGAGGAATTTGGAAAATACAATTTCCATGAAAACACAAAAGCTGAAATAAAATAGTTGAGGTGGTCAATACTGGTGATATTAAAAAAAATATATTTTATTACATAATGAAAACATAATATTTTCAACAGTAAATTAATCTTTCCAATGTAACATAACAATTATGCACAATTTTATTATTATTAGTTGTAACTAATTATGGCCAATCCAAATTTTTCTTACAGCTGTAAGAAGTATGTCACCAACGAGCTAATTAATAAAATAGACTTTTGACTCATTTAACCTTAATAAAGCAACAAAAATGTCACTCTCAGTGGCTCTTAGCATTAAGGGTATAGAATTTTTTGTCAGTTTTTCCAGTTGACAAGTTTTAGATAATTGTTATATGGTCTCCATTCCATGTTCTATCCATCTTTATTCAGGTAATCTGCTGTGTTCTTGTCTTTGTCTATTAATAAAAACTTTATGGTCTAAACTTTTATTATTGCCCAGTTTTGTATTTGTAAAGCCGTAACATATAATTTATATGTAATTATTTTTTTGTGATTAAAAAAATTCCTAGATCCGTGCAATTAGACAAATGTCAACCTGACTAAAAAGTGACTAATGGTTTTTCTCAATCCATCTCGTCCCATGCGTTTTAATCTTCCTCACTTGTGCCTTAGATAAAGACCACATTTAACTGAGAGTAAATGAGAGATAACAAGAATACACTATCATTTGTTGCTTTGTTATTATTTTAATATTTTGGTGCTTGAGTGGTGACAACAGCTGGTATGTACTAAGTTCATCATTACTAAACTGCTATTTATACAAATTTGTTACCAACATACCAGTGATGGAAGCATTAAAATATTACTTAGCTACAACCATTAAAAAAAACTGTTTTAAAAACATTTAGTGTCAGCTTACTCTCAAGTGTGTCAACGACAGTCACTTTCACCTTCTTGCACTCTGATTCACATTCGTCCCTGTTGTATTTGCCAGTCCCATGAGCAGTACATTGGGCACAGTCAATGTGTTCACTACATTGAGGGGAACAAGTCTGTAGATACAGAAGACATTGTTGGTTAATCTCAGTCTTTCTTTGATAATTTTTAGTTCATGAATTATTTTTGTTTCACTGTTGCCAGAATGAACTAACCTCCAGAATGAACTCACTTCCCCAGTTCCTTGTAGTTTCCCCACAATTTGTATTGTGTGACTCTGACAATGGGTCAGGTTTGACATCATTGGCATGGACACCACATTCCTTGAAGAAGGTGTTCCATTGTCTAGGCCCTCCTTCCACAGTGGCATTCATCAATATGGGTTCTTTCTAGATAGTAGAGGTGGCTTTGGAGTCTAAAATGACCTATTATAAGGTGGAAAATTATGGTCTTAGCAAGCCTTGTCAGTTGGTGCAGTGAATCCTGCTTGTTGTTTATTTGTAGCCTTTGTTTTCTGCCTGTTTTGTGTTTATTTCATATGATGATCTTGGCCTCTCTGCAGTTCACTAAGTGAGTGTATGGCCCTTTCTGTTGCCTGTTTTGGAGAGAGTATCAGTTACATTTTCAGTAATTCCACAGTGGGAGGGTTATCCACTACCGGGCCACTTATATGGACTGTGGCAACTGATTTAGCTCTGAGATGATGTCTTATCTGGTTGCTTGGAGATGTTTTGATGATGTCAACAATTCCAGGAATAACTTGCAGTCTATGAAGAAAACTATTTAGGTGGAAGTTCCCCATTTTCTTGTTTGAGTGTCCTGATGGCTTCAAGTACTTATTGGTTCAGCCAAGTAGCTGCTGGAAGATGTTTTGTCTACTGTAAAGGCCATTTCGGTCCTGCTTAATAAACTTTTCTACTAAGGACAAGAGATCAGGTTCAATCACAATCAATTGTTACAACTTTAAATGGGCACTAGATTTTTCTGAGAAAGTAGAGTGATCTGGTGTGATACCGGTATATCGTCCACAAAGTGAGTTGTTGGTCATTGAAAAATATGGCCACTAATACCATATTTCCCATACACCGTAAGGCAAGGTGGAAAATCCCTTTAAATTGCTATACTCTATGCAGATGTCTCTTCTTCGATTTCTCACAGCTTATTCTGTGGATCTGTCAGTGTTGGCCTGGATCCAAAGGGAAGGGTTGTATTTGTTGTCGACAGCATCTCAAATGTGAAACCATGAACGGATATATTTTATGTAACCCAGGTATTTTAATTCATTAACTGCTAATAAAAGATGTCCAGACATTAAGTCACACAATCAATTAATATAAAAATGCCAATTTATAATTTAATGATTCTTATGTCATTGAATGAGATTGACCTCACCAGAATGAGGCATAGAATTAAATCAAATGGTAAAAAGTATTTAAAAAAAAAAAAAAGTAAAGAGCCCCATCACACCAAGTGGTGTATAGGGAATATGGTGTTAGTAGCCACAAATTTTACAGACCTTCGGTACATGAAAATGGTACAAAACAATAATGATAAATTTAAAACTTTCCATTAAGCAAAATGAAATAAGTTTAAGGTTAAAATGGTACATTTTACTAGAATTTAATTAAATATTTTTTTAACTTATGTGTTGTTTTCTGGAATTTTGTTCAACATTAGAGTAATCAGTGTGAATTTTTCCAATAATTTACATATTTCTAAACTGAATAATTCTATTGAATTTAAAATTTGAATTTCTAAAACACAGAAATATGCTACAACTTTTCCTGA
This sequence comes from Megaustenia siamemsis, assembly GCA_032433765.1. Classification (NCBI taxonomy): domain Eukaryota; kingdom Metazoa; phylum Mollusca; class Gastropoda; order Stylommatophora; family Ariophantidae; genus Megaustenia; species Megaustenia siamemsis. Next base: position 68,181,601 of record JAVIAB010000092.1, on the reverse strand, counting down.
GTTATAAATAGTAACAATGAAAAATATGAAAGCAAACAGTGACACTTACAAGACAATCTTCACATGTGTATCCCACCATACCTTGAGTACAGACACAACGTCCACATTTGCATGTACCAAAGTCATTGCACATTTTCTGTGAAAAAAAGCCAGTTAAATTGCATTTTAGTCTTTAAATGCCCAAGAAAGAAAGATACTCAATGAACTTAAAATTGTAAATACATACTTTTATACGTTCATATACCCAAACACATCTTTTGTGATAAAAAAAAAATATCTTTCATATTTGAATTCAATTAAGCTCCTTGTAAAAGTGCAGGTTTTTCAATAACTACTTGGTCCTGCTAGTTTATTGTTAAGCTCTGTATTCATGGAGCCTCAGTGGCTGAGTGGTTAGTGTGCTTGTTTCTTGCTTCAAAGGGTCTGGGTTTGATCCCAAGAAGCGGCAGATTTTTTTGAACCAACAAAGACCTGGGGTCCATCCAGCCTTTAAAAATGAGTACCAGAGAATTTTCTGGAAAGTAAAGCATGATATCAACCACATCACCTAAAAATTTTCAGCTGCTATTGAAAAAAATAGCCACTAACACCATAATTCCCATATGCTTAGCTAGGTATGGAGGGAACCTTTACTTTCTAAATTCATATTCTCACCTTGATCTTACATTCTCTTTATTCTGTACATATAATTCATTTAACTTTAAAGGTTTAAAATGTCAAATTTGAACTCTTTCTCAAAGTACTTAACTGTTGTATAAGAGGTTAAAAACAATCACAAAAAATCTGTAAAGAATACACTGTTAATGTCTTAGTTATTTTTGCAAAAGTAAGATCAATGTACTAGTTTAGAGGTCATAATATAAATAATCTAAGGTATACTGATGATACAGTCTTAATCGCTTAGAGTGAAAATGAGTTACAAGAAATGTTAGACAATATAGTGAAGGAAAGCAAAAATAAAGGACTCGGCCTTAATAACAAAAAGACAGAAGTAATGGTAACAACAAAGAAAAAGACAGAAGTAATGGTAACAACAAAGAAAAAGACAGAAGTAATGGTAACAACAAAGAAAAAGACATCATCGCAATGCACAATAAAGACAAGTGGAACAATATTAAAACAGGTAAATGAATTTAAATATCTGGGAACAATGTTAACCTCATGTACAACAGAGGTGAGATGCAGAATAGCTCAGGCAACAGCAGCTTTCCAAAAATGAAGAAAATACTGAGCAATCCATTTTTGACAAAAGAAACAAGAAAGAGTTCTTAAATGTTATGTTGAGCCAGTCTTAACATATGGATGTGAATCGTGGTCAATAGGACAACAGACAAAAAAATCACTTGAGGCTGTAGAAATGTAGTTTTACAGAAGAATGTTGAGAATACCATGGTCAGCTAAGAAGAGTAATGAAAACGTTCAGATAGAGGTAATCAAAGAGAAAAGATACTAGATAGCTTAAGAGAATGGCTTGGCAGAAGGTCAACAACTGAAATAATAAATAATTGTCGAGATCGAAAGTTGTGGAAAGACATGATCACCTACGCCAGCAGGTTTGGTTTGGTACTTGATGACTGGTTTAGAGCATACATTAGAAAAACAAACCTGTTCTCAACAAGAAAGGCTTTGTTTTTTTAATTTAGAGGGAGTTGGTATCAGAAGAAAACCACACTGAGTAAATAATTTGAAACAGATGCAACAACAACTGAGGTGACAATGATATAACTGCAGAGATTAGTTCAAGGCAGGAACTAATGGAAAGAGATTGTTAAACACCTCATAATGATCTGAAATACTGAAGGCAAAGTGATGCAAACAGTTAAAATGTTTGTTAGCTAAAATGTGAGGGTGGTCTAGAGTTAAGATGTCAATCTCTGGACACGAAGGTCCAGGTTTCAAATCCAACCACAGTCAGTGGGTATTGTTCTATTCAAATCTGCGGTTTCTTCGTGACTTTACATTCCCCTGGTCTCTTTGTAGGGAGATCCAATTTCTAGCCCTGTAGGTTGTCAGATAACAGTGAGTCCCTGTGAGCATTCTACACACATTAAAAACATTTGGTAGTTAAAAGCTGTAAAAAAAAAAAGCCCAAAAATGGTCGCTGCCTGGCATAAGTTAAAAAAGTTACCCACTGAAAATGTATGTGTCAGGCTGAAAGGCCACATTCTGCAGTTTGCAATAAACTATTGACATTGTTTTTTCAAGACCAGTGTGTATTTTAATGTGGCCATAAAATTCTAATTTCCTCTGTAGGATGCTGTTTATAATGTTATGTAGTGCTCTTCAATATTCAGGTCTTCAAATATGTCCATTGTTGGTTATTACAGATCCCAGATATTCATAACTTGTTATAAATTTGAAGATGATCTTGGTTGGCTTTTTGCTTTGTCGGTGGACATTATCCTACCTTTCTGTATACTAAAATAAAGGTTTTGATTTTCACTGCACAGATGATAAGTGTTCAATATGTTATAGTTCTGAATAAGACTCATTTTATACATCTAGAATGAGTAACAAGAAAATATTGAAAAATTATAGCCATGATTGCTGCATTTAAAGAGTGATATAGTTATTCTTGAAAAGTGAACAAATTCTGTACCAGAAAATCATATTTCATTGCCACCTGATAAAACTGTTATAATCATACTGAGATCTTGACATAATAGACTTCATCAACATATATTTCAGATTTGAAGACAATTTTTGTTTCCGTGGTCCATTTCCAGTTAATTCAGAACACGTTTTCCAATCATGCAATTTGTACACTTCAGTTCAAGACAAACTCTGACCCCCTCTGGCATGGCTCCGAATGACAAAATCTTTAGCTCTCTAGAGGAGCTGTAGACCACAATGACATGAAATCAGCTTTGATGTCTCAAATCTCCAACAGGAAAGAACAAGGAAGAAGAATGCCACTTGTTTGACACATACCCCATTGGAAGCAATACAAGAATCTGTATCTGTTGTACATCCACAGTCATCTCCAGTCCAACCAGGCAAACAGCTACACTTGCCACATTTACATGTACCTCTAGCCGAGCCTGGGTTAGAGAAATACAAAAAGCATGTGGCATTTTTATCTTGCAGGTGAAAAGTCAAGGGCAGGGAGCAAGTCAGATACAGAAATGTTACTTGACCTAAATCAAAGGTCATTAGTAAATAATCTTTAAAAATAAAAACAAACAGGGAGATATCATCACCATCATCAAGTACCATACTTATTGGCATGGGTGATTGTGTCCCTCCATAACTTTCTGTCTCAACAGTTGTTTATAAATTCCACTGTTAACATCTTTACCATGTTACTCTCTTTAGATATCTGATATCTTACCTATGTGTTTTCATCTATCTATTCTTTCTTCAATGTTGGTCTAATGCTTCAGCTGTTGCTTCTCATTACATGGGCCAATTAATTTTATTCCCACCTCTCCACCATGTTGGTAACAAGCTTTCTTTTTTGCACAGGCTTCAGTAAGAAAATCCTCATTACTCTTTTATACTGTTTATGGTATTCTCAACATTCTTCTGTAAAACTACATTTCTTTGGTTCCCCAAATTTTCAGTCTCATGCCCAATTTATGTTGATAGATATCCCTTTAATTAAATTATTAACTTCTTGCCTTGGTATATGTTTAGCATTGACTGGCAATTGCTTCTCTTTCTTGTCTTCTTAAAAGGACATAAGTTACCTTGTGTCATGGTTTATTGGAAATAGCAACATCTGCACCTCTCAGACTAAAGACCTCAGCACAACAATTTTGGATACTGTGTAGTGCATTCTCTTCCCAATTGGCCAGACAGGTTGTTTCATTTTTAGGACCAGCATGGAGAGGTAGAGCAAAGTTCTGATCAGTTCTAATTCATTAATCCTGATGTGATCAATTATCTAAGAGTTGCTGACCACTGTCAGCTTATTCATTGGATGAAATTTTTCTTACCACTGCTCTTGGTGTATAAACAACCAAACAGCAAATTGATTAACAGATAAAAACAAGAAACATACAAATATTAATTTACCTCCACAAAGTCCTCCATTTAGCCCAACAGGACAGCTGTAATCATTGCACTGACAGTATTCACCACTGTATTTCTCATAAGGATTTGAACCCAGAGGAAAGCAAGCACATTGACCACAAATACATTCTCCTTTATCAGAGCAGACTGCTGTCTCATTTTTACTGCAAAAACAGGTGAGAATGTCACTGTGTGTTAACTTTTATCTATATCAGGTGGCAACAGTGCCTTTATTCTATGAGAAAAAAGGTTCCAGTACTTACCATGAATCTGTTACTTCAGTAACCTTCACACAGATCCTCTGACAGATTGTTGTTACCTCAAGATCCCACCCCACATGTTCTATCCAAGGAATGAGATCTTCATAGCGGCCATGATCCCAGATATTTGAAGGGATGAAATGAGTAAGAGGAGGTTCTATCATTCAGAACTTCTACTACTCATCATTTCTTCATTAATTTCCTTACCTCACTCATGACATGTAGTTATTATGGTTGGAACATGAGTTACCAGTTAGGTGTATCATTACTCAGTCCCTGACTCTCCATTATGTTTTAATGGTTCCACAAATAATGACTTCACAAGTGTATTTCTGATATCACTTGATCTAGTAACTCTAAATTATGTGTCCACCTGTCTGATCTCATTCAATTCTTCCCTGGTAGACTTCTTCTTCTTCTATCTTTCAGCTCATTGTGGAGCATAGGTCTTTAACAAAACACTTTCCAAGTCGTTCTGTTTCTTGCCATTCTTTTAAGACCATTCTATGTCTTCCTGTAGCCGCGAGAAGGCAGAAATCACAAGAAATAAGGGGGAGATGATAAAGTGCCAAGTGAGGGATAGGTGAACAGATAGCCGGGAACACAAGAGTCCACGAGAAGACACAAAGAATCAAGAGCTTTTCAATAAGACACATGCCTAAGTGTAAGGTGGGTGACCACGTGTTGGTCAGCCCATAGGGGCTACCACATAGCCCAGTAGAAATAGAGATAATGTTCAAGTAGTAGATAGTTTTTTCAGATAGGATCGAGGTGTAGATCCGAGAAGACACACGTCTAGGTACGGCAAGAGCAAGTATAGTTTTAGATTACTAAATTTAAGATCTAACGAATTTCAATTAGTCGAAGCTAACCTTGAGGCGTACAGCGGGTTGATGATGGCCCAAGGAAGTAGCTGTGTTAGAAATAGCGAGTCGTGAAACCGTAGAAGTGATAGATGATAAAATTATAAGCAGTGAGCTGTTCAATGGGGAACACAATTCACATTAGGTTAGATAGTCAAGTGTTTAAACCTAGGGTCCTGTGGCGAGTAACATTGCTGCTGAGCAACGTGCGTGTGTGTGACCACAAGTCCAGTCAGTGTGGTCATATTTTGTAAATGTTGAAGTTCAGCGCCAAGAAATATGGGCTGTAATAAAGCCAGTTTGTCTTTCAAGTGAAGTCTTGTTGTGTGTTCCACAGTATCAGATCACGCCTAGCATAACTGAACTTGGGGGAGAAAACTACAAAGTCTTACATTGTCGTGGCACAACAAATAGCAACTAAAACAGGAGTACTATGATCACACGGACACGGTGGAACCCGTGTCAGCTCCCCAAGTTAAGAATTTCATTCATTCATGACTGGTCAGCAGGAAGCTACCAGAAATCAAGGCACGAGCTAGCTGACCGAGTCCAAGCCCAGAGAAGTAATCAGCTGGTCGAAGCCTGTCCCGAGTCAACGCCACCCCTGAGAGCTTGATAATACGGGGGGGTATGTGTGTGTGTGTGTGGGGGGGGGGGGGGTCCAGATGGTGCGAGTTGCACCAGTCCAAGGCGACGAGGCGAGATTCAATTAAGCCATCATAGTGACATCAATGACCAAATGATAGCTGATAGATGAATCAAAATCCTCTGGTGAAACCTTCAAAAAGGTTTCTGCTGATACATTCCCCATCATCTTCATCTCTGCTTCTGTCTGTCTTCTCCAAGAATTTCTTGGTCTTCCTCTTTGTCTTTTCCCCTGGGGATTCCAAAAAAGGGCCTGTTGTGTAATAATCACAGTTGGCTTCCGCAGTGTGTGTCCTATCCAGCGCCATCGTCTTCGCTGCATCTCTTTATCCACTGGTATTTGACTGGTACATTTCCATAATTCTATGTTAGTGATTTTGTACTGCCATTTCCATCCTTTTATTATGCATAAGCATCCATTAATGAAAGTCTGTATCTTCATGATTGTCATTTTAGTTGTTCTCCATGTTTCACAGCCTCCCTGGTAGACTGACCACAGATAATTACTATTTTATATCTATCAAGTCCCACTGTAAAGGGAATCAATAAGAATCAATGCTGCATGTAGAAGAATATGTGACAGTGTTTCGGATCAGGTGGGAATCAGCCTTGCCACATAAGTGAAAACTTACTATGCCCAAGATATATTTCCCACCCTTAACTAATCAAATAGAAGTTGACAATAAATTAAGAAATAGAGAATAATCATTGAGAGACACAGAAAAACAGACAATGGGGGACAAATACAAACATAGGATGCAACAATTCTATTTTTTATTTATGTACACCCTATGTATATGGGGATACAAGTAAAGAAATTAGAATCAAAATACCTAAAGCAGCAATGTCCTTCAAAAGCCTTGAGAAGATGGTGTGGAAATCAAAACTCATCAGCACAAAAAAAAAAAACTTAGACTATTCAAATCAAAGTACTATCAAAAGTAATCAAGAAAAGGTGATGGACATATGTTGGACATGTGATGAGAAGAGATAATAACTGATATACATTGGCACCCATTTTGCTGAAGAAACACCAAATCAGTACAGCATGAAGAAAACATGATATGTCCATATGGCCACCTTTGATCAATATTAACCTCATCTTGAGCACACACAACTGAGGTGCAACAACAAAACGCTGAAGCTATCTTCATCACAGCTTACAAAAGGTACTATTATTAAAATGGAACTGAGTAAAAATGTTACAACTCACTCTATCCTGCACTGCTCCAGTGATTTTTCACTTGAGATCTCAGATTCATCACATTCACATTTGCGGCCATATCTGTAAGGGTTGCAGTTGCACATTCCACACTCAAAAGTTCCATTGCCATGAGTGCACTTGTCACTATTTACCTCCTATACAACAAAATTGCTTTAAAATGTTCAAACTTTATACTTGGTACTTGCTTTGAATAGTGGCAATACAATAGTGTCCAACAGATAGTAAAATTGAGATAAAGAGTGCAATTTAACAATTATATATTTTCTCTTATTAATCTTGTATTTGTTTCTTGTTTAGTAACTTATTTATAACTTACAATGCACAATAATTTCTCAAGACAGGTCTACTTTGTTTTTGTTATGGAAAAAATTGATAGATTTACCTAACAAATTAACTTCATTTAGATACAAAACACAAAGGGGAGAAAACAATTTGAATTAACAATCATTAACTTTTCATACAGCAACAAACATAATGTTAAAGTTTACCCACTGATTAATTAAGACCAACCTCATGCTCTGTGCCCTCACAGTCACAGTCACACTGGACATCCAGCTTGACTTCTAGCTTCTCATTCAGACCCACAGCATTAAGGGTCACAACTCTTTCAACTATACCAGATTTTCCCTTACATATATCGCTGGTGACTGTCACTGTTACATCAAACTCAACCTGGCAATAAAAGAAATAATTATTTCAAACTAAACCTTTGGTGGTGAACAAAAATATTTGAATCTAATTTTAAAAGAAGTGGGAGATCTGAGACTATAGAAAAATATTCTTTCAGACCAGCTGTGACTAGTGTGATGTCCTGCATAGGACATACAAACTGATGATGAAGAAATAATTCAGTTTACAAAAACATAAAGCAAATGGTTAAATTATATTCAGAAATCAACAACAATCTGATCACAAACCAGTCACATACTCTCTCAGGTCTACCGTGTGAAAGAAAGTATTATCAGCCAATTTGTTTTAAATGTATGACAAATAGAAGCATCCATAACAATAACCATATTTTCATTAACAATGCTGACAAGAGAGAAATCAGTTTTGTGGTTTAGATCGATCTTTTGTCAATCAGATGGACATCTCTTTATTATTGATTGTCAATGATTTTTTTTTTAAGGTGAAATATAAATATCAAATTTGTACACTTATATGGTAACTGAACTGTACAGCTGCTCTTTATTCCCAGCCCATAATAAACATCTCCTTCCTCTCAACAAAGCTCAGAAAATGGATGATGCAATAAATAGATTGAGACAAGTAAACATATACAAATAAAATTAAGAATAACTAAGTGAAACTTACAGAATTGTTAATTTCCAAGTTATCACATGAGGATGTCTCTCTTACAATGTCTCTGAAAATTTAATAACAGTTAATCACAGTGAGAAAAGTTTGTGACTACCACAAAATGTTGCTAAAGTCAAATAGCACAAACAAACAGACTATGCGGGTAAGCAAAGAAATAAGGGCAATAATAAAAATTATGGATACAGATTACTAATTTTGGATTTCTGATAGACTTTAAAAAACATCCTTTCAGTGTTATATTTCTTAAGTAAAAAAACTATGTTACATATATAATATGTGTATTTAACTGAAGTATTTACATGTCATACGTTTTGAAAAACAAATCTGAAAAAAAAACAATCAGAAATATAATATGGAAGAATTAAATAATAACAAATTGCAGATATACCAGCCTAAACACTAGAAAAGGTAGTTTTGGTGCACTTTGTAAAAGTTTTAGAAATGCCTAAAAGAAACAGCCACAAACATAGTTAGTTATCCAAAAGTGATACAGAGGCAGTTTCAACAAAATACAATCCTTTATATGTAAGACTTCACATTATAAACAAAATTTGAAACATTTTCTAAATACTACTTTACAGCATGCAGGACAAGAAAAAAAGAGGGAGATTTACCACAATCATTTGTTTAAATTTGATTTCCAGACTTTTTGCAAGACTGTTTACTTTGTGTGCTGCTTCATAAATAAAGAACATGGTCTCCTAACAATGCACTCATGCCTTGTAAAACACTTTATATAAAGCACTTCATGTGCTCTTCTAAACTTGAATTTTTACAGAACACTATTGCTACCAAGATGAACAACTCTTTGCAGATGCCTCTTATAATCCATGATTGCTTGGTGAACTGCTTATTATATAACATCCTGTAATTTACATAGGTTTGGTGAGCTGCTCATTAAAAATACTTGAAATCACAGTCACATTAAAATTCTAAATATTAATAATTTTTTTGTCAATGCAACAAAAACATCTCAGTTTAACCTAATAACAAATATGTACATAATATATATATATTTGGAGTTGCTATGGACTTCATAATGAAGAAATGCTGCACTGGTAACAAAGGCATCTAATGGATACACAGAGACCATTTGGAGGACCTAGATGAAAACGATGAGGAAAACACAAATGAACTATCATCAACAGCCAGTAAAATATGGCTTGAGATCAATAATGAAAAGACTAAAGTCTTAAAAAGCTTAATTCAAACAGATGACCAGAAAATACATGGAAAACAAACCAGTGGAAGAGATCAATCACTTTATCTGTCTTGGAAGTCACATTGATTGGAAGGGGGATATAAATACAGAAATTAGAATCAGAATAGCTAAAGCAGCAATGTCTTTCAAAAGCCTTTAAAAGTTGCGGAAATCAAAACTCATCTGCACAAAAACAAAAATTAGACTATTCAAATCTAACATACTATCAACCCTTACATATGTATACGAGAGCTGGAAAACAACAAGAGACATAGAAACAAAGTTGAAAGCATTCGAAAATAAATGTCTAAGGAAAATACTTGGTATAGCGTGGAACGAATTCAAAATAAACTAGGAAATTAGAGAAACTGCCAATCAAACACTAATATCTTCAGTGATCAAGAAAAGAAAAATTGATGGACAAATGTTGGACAAGTGATGAGAAGAGATTATAATGAAAACCAAAGCAAACTCTCAAGAGAGAAACAACATGTAGGAGGAAAAGAAGCCAACCCAGAGAAAGACTGAGAAGAACATTGATCAGAGAAGCCAAGGCAGCAGGAATCGGCTCCCTCAATGAGATTGAAATGCTTGCACAGAACAGAGACAGGTGGCTAGATTTGATCAATGTTTTTTGCAAGGATTGAGACTGCTATATAGAAAATTTAGAAAAAAAGAAAGAGTATCTGGGTTCATGCGCAGTTGGCAAGAACCAAATAAAATTAGGAGAAATACCTCTACTAGACGTAAAATCTTACATATATCTGGGTAGTATTATAGATAAAGAGGGAGGAACTGAAAATGATACCAAAATAAGGATAACAAAAGCAAGAGGAGCTTTTGTTGCACTGGGAAACATATGGAAATCCAATGAAATTTAGTTTAAATATAAAAAAATAAAAATTTTAAACTCCAATGTTAAGTCAGTTCTTTTATATGGCTGTGAAACATGGAGAACAAAATTGACAATCATGAAGGTACAGAATTTCATTAATGGATGCTTATGCAGAATAAAAAGATGGAAATGGAGGACAAAATCACTAACATAGAATTATGGAAATGTACCAGTCAAATACAAGCGGATAAAGAGATACAGCGAAGACGATGGCGCTGGATAAGACATACATTGCAGAAGCCAATTGAGAGTATTACACAACAGGCCCTTTTTTTTAATCCCCAGGGGAAAAGACAAAGAGGAAGACCAAAGAATTCTTGGAGAAGACAGATAGAAGCAGAGATGAAGATGATGGGGAAGACATGGAATGATCTTAAAAGAATGGCAAGAAACAGAACAACTTGGAAAGTGTTTGTTGAGGAACTATGCTCCAAAGGGAGCTGAAAGGTAGAAGAAGAAGAAATATTAACAAATATAATGTAATACTTATTTGAGTAGATGTTAGTAGAAATAATCTGATTGCCTATACAAGAGAAATTGTAAACACAACAGATCTAAAACATTGAATCATTATGGAGTGGAAGGGGACACAACACGTGGGACCACGCCATCAATATTATAAGTAATAAAAGCTGGACTATAAAAACAATAGAAGACAGCACCAAAGAACAAAATGGATAATATATTACACTGTACAAATATGGTAGCACTTCAGAATAATTAAACTTTATTTTGAAAAATAAAGCAATAATAACTTTAAAATGAGTTAAAAGTAAAAAAAACCAAAAAAGCAAACAAGAGTCAGCTCCAAATTGTTAAGCAGCCCAATTTTTAAAATGTCATTAAGGGAGTATTCATTTCTAGTTATTGCATGGCCCACAACAGAGTACATTGACTATGTGCATTTCTAAATGATGCTCCATCTCACCCAAGACACTTGGACTTGAACACAACAGTCACATTGTCAGCATTTGTGGCCTGGAATCTGATGCGTGACCGGAGTTCCTATTATGAGCATAAGAGAACATGCAGCAGTGCCAAGATTTATCTCATGAATCGAGTCACACATTCAGTTAGAATTAGATTAATCTCTGGTTTCATGCTTGTATGAGAGTTGCAGTGTATTTGGTTCTACCTGTTACAGTTTTAGTATTTATGCTTCATGCAGTAGCAGCTGTAGTAATAGTAGTAGCAGCAGCAGTAGTAGAAAAGCAGCATAAGGGGTAATAGTAGTAGTAGTAGTAGTAGTTGCTGTTGTTGTTGTAGTAGTAGTGATAGCAGTATTAGTAGTAGTAGTATTTTGAGAAAGTACAACATTATTAAACTTACAAGTATGCTACATTTATCACTGTACTGACTTTTAGTGTAGTCTCTCAAATTCAACCATGTTCTACTATCTATCTATCTATTGACCTTTTGAGCCGTAGCCAGCCCATAGGGCGAAGACCAAGATACTCCCTCTCTTATCTGAATTTTTTGTTCTAGCAGTTTTCAATTCTTTTAAAGATATTTTATCAAATCTCGCCATTTGTCTCTGTTCTGTGCAAGCAGCTCTATCTTCTTGAGGGAGCCGATTCCTGCTGCTCTTGCCTCTCTCATCAATATTCTTCTCAGTGTCTCTGGGTCTTCCTCTTTTCCTCTTATCTGTTGTTTACCACATGAGAGCTTGCTTTCAGTTATCTCTTCTCATCACATGTCTAACATATGACCATTGTCTTTTCTTTATTACTGAAGATATTAGTGGTTGATGAGAAACTAATACCAACAAAATATGTTTATTTTGAAATGAAATGAATTAATCAGAAAAAAAGTTGATTTGTAGATATGATACAACCAGTTGTTTATGAATCACAATATCAATATCATCCTCTTTTTCCTCCCAAACAGAAACATGTGTCTACTATCGCACTTTGGAATTGTGCACTGAAACAATTAAATTGCACTTTACACAGCAGCTTTCACATCAGTTTGTTTGTTTAACATTTTCTTTAGTCAAATGTTAACAGCATATCTGGCATATAATGCTAAGTCACAATATTAAACGGGAACCGTGATAGCTCAGTGATTAGTGAACTGGACTACAAAGAACAAGAGGTAGTGTTCGATCCGGATCGGTGGTTTCCGGGTTCACTCAGCCTTAAATGGGTACCGGATTTTTTCTGGGAAAGTAAAGTGGTACGGGCATAATACCGACCACATTACCCCAAAAATTATGTGCCGAAGGTCTATAAAAATTATAGTCACTAACACCATATTCCCTATACGCCACATGGCGTGACGAGACTCTTTACTTTACATTTTTACCATATTAAGTTATTAAAAATCTGTTATCAGAGAGGGGTGGGGGAGGAGGATTAAAACAGCAGAGACAAGAAGTTTAGTATGTTTATGAGAACCAGAAATAAAATGTGATTTTAATGTTTGAAAAAAGAAACATGAAGGTGCTTGAACACTCTAACAATACTCTAAACACTATAAAAATGTGACAAATATTTTTGTTTCTACTGGTAATAAAAATAATAATTCTCTGAACTTCGTCCAAGAAGAAATTTACCACTGCTCTATAAAGTTCAGATTCATCACTGTCCTATAAAGTTTAGAAATTATACTCATTACTGCCACCATAAAGTTCAGTAATCACATTCACCATTGTCCTATATGTTGAGGGAACACATTTACTCTTTCCGTATTTTATTTCAACAAAGAAAAAATGTGCCTGATGTTCATTAAAAATGAATCAATAAAGATAATTCTGAACATTTCAGGTCAGAAAGTTACGGTCTGTCCTGGTTTGAATTACTCCACATGAGAATAAGTGGTAGGTGTATGTGAGTTAACATGCACTATCACATGCCTATAACTAATACGACCCACGTGTTTCAGTGCTCTGTAAATACAAATGTTAATGAACTAATTCATTCATAAACAAAAAAACAAATTGAAATCAAAATAGCAACTGCTGTAGACATGCCCATTATTATCACAATCTCATCATGCTCAAACATAATTAATAAACAAAAATGCCCCAAACAACCTAGTCCTCATTTCAAATTTCAGTATTTAGTCTTTTTAGTATGATTGTGATATTGATTTGTAGATAGTGTAAACCATCATCATCATTGAGTGCCATCTCCGCATCCAAGGTTGGCTACCATGGAGTGCCATTCCACTGTATCTTGCTTTCTTGGTGCATGTTGTCATAGGCTGACTTGTCCATCTTTTGATGTTACTTGTCCATTTTAGTCTTGGTCTGCCTCTGTCTCTTTTACCTTGTATTTTCCCTTCCAAGATTACTTTTAGTAGGCTGCTGTGTCTTTTAACATGCCAAAAAAAATTCATTTGTCTTGTTTGAATTGTGTTTAATAGTTTTCTTTTCATTTTTATATATTTTAAGACTAAATCATTTATTTTATTTTTTTCCCATCCAATTCTTCCTATTCTTCTATAAATCTACATTTCAAAGGTTTTGATTTTCTATCAGAACAGTTCTTGTCTAATATCCATGTTTCTGCACCATAAAACAATTTTGAGAAGATATAACATTTTGCTATTTCTAGTTATAGCCCTAGTGTTATTTGTCTTGATGTTAGTATATTTTTCATTGCATTAAAATAACTTTTTGCCATACCTATTCTTTTGGTTTTTTTTTTTAGTGTTACGTTGCTCATCACTGGTCATAGTATGTCAAAGGTAGTTTTAGCTCTGAACTGTCTCCAGGTCTATTCCTTCTATTTTGATATCCACTAGTTGTAGGTAGTCATGCGGTGTCATGGCAGCTGCATGTAGATAGTTTTCTGACTCAGTTCTTGCTGACGTGTCTAAATGATTAGGGCGACAGTCTAGTTGTAAAATAATGTGCTGCTATTCTCCAATGGTAACATTTAAATCTGATGAGAGGATAGGATGGACTGAGAACTTTATTGATATTTCAGTGGAATATCATTTATTCTTCTTGTGTCGATGTGTATACCTATCGATAGGTCAATGTGCATTCACGGTTCGACAGGCAAACTTCTATTTTGACAACAGTGGCACCTACTGGGAATGTCCATCTTAAATGTACAAAGTCATTTTGGATTTGTTGGATGACAATTGCAGTCTCATGAAACCTAGGAGACTGTCTAAGATTGAATGGATGGTGTCTCGCCATGAAGTAGGGAAAACCCACAAAACAACGATATATTCCATAGTACTCCATTCACTGTTTTCCGATGAGTTGAAAGCATTTTTGGTGTAATCATTGTGACATGGTAGTTTCAAAATATTCTAATTGAAATTGAATGCAGTAGGTGTGCGTTTTTAAATATTTTTTATTATTAATAAATTAGTGCAGAGTTTTTAACAAATTCATTTTTTAATTTAGCATCCATTTAAACATAGCCGCCCAATACAAATTTATGTTTATTTTTACAAAATTTGAAATTGATCTGCCTATTAATTCGCATTGAAAAATAATTTTAATTTATGGACGGGAAAATTTATGGACCCTGCTAAGAAAGCAAGGCACCAGCCATATTAATTGTTAGTCAAAATGGTCATTTCTGTCATTAGTTCAGCATTATTGAAAGTTTAATAATTAATTTACTGGATAATATTTAAAAAAGGCGAATTAAAAAAAATTTATCACTAATTTAAATATAACTGTGAAATTTGAAGAAATTTAATGATCACGATGTGACAATATTGTGTCTAGTTCTAGTTTAAACTTCACTGAAATTCTTAATTATTAATAATATCATTACTATAAATTAATACTTAAAATTGACATGTACGTTTGTTCTCCCCATTTGTATGGGTTTTATTTTGGTCTGACGTGCAGGTCCACCTAAAAATTATGGAAGGTATGGCATAGCCTAACACACAAACCACAATAGAAACAAAACAAGCAATCTTCATCTAAAAGCTGAGCTTTCAAAGTAAAACTATGATGCTAGATTCTAGAACAATTAATAAGATAAAATGATAAATATCACCAAAATTGTGTCAGACATGACTGGGAGATAACTCTGAGGTAGAATATATAAAGAAGCAACAAATTAAATTATTTTGCCACATGACAAAACAGAAACAACTAAATACAATAAACACAGCTATCAAAAAATGCTTTGGGAGCAACAGGCCAATGGACTTCCTTGAAAAAGATGAACAGAAAGAGACTTATAAACACTCAGAAAATTGACAGCAGAAGAGGCTAACCAAAGAACAAAGGATAGAAAAAACTATCTCTTCATTTGACACTGAAAAGGAAATTACTTAATTAATTAAGGAAAGAACAAGATAAGATGACAGTGTAAACACTGCACACACTATCTAACCTGAAACAAGTTTGTTTCTCAATGCATGTTTTATTTACTCTTAATTTAATTTCTATTTATTTTTATTTGTACTCGATTTGAAAAAAAAATATCTTTTTAAACTGTCAATGAGGCATAAAAGTGAATCATTCCTATAAACCAAGGCCTTTAATGGACCATGAACATTGCAGGGATTTTCTGTAGCACTTAGAGATGTTAAAGAAAAGTAAATGACACCCAAGCATCTTGTGGTGTTTGGCATTTCATTGGAGTTGTTTGCATGTTAATTGTAACTAGATGTTGTCTTTAACTACTTTAAGTCAAGATAATATTTTATTCACCTAAACTTTCCATAGTTGTGTCCTCCCTCCCCAACCTCCTTTATATCTTTCAATTATCAGTTCTGTTGATAATCTACAAATGTGTGCCTTGTTTAAAATCTTCATTCTCACTTGCAGATGCTTGTGTTCAAGAACCAATGTGATCACATAATTATGGCCAGATCCCTAAAATGTTACTAAAGAAATAAAACATAACAAACATTCCAAGGACATATTTAAGAGAATAAGAGAAAAAAGAAAAACTTAACATTGAACTTAACGTAAATCTGAAATAGCTCCTAAAACATGACAATAATAATATTTTGTTTTTAAAAAATTATAAGAAAGGATAATGAAAAAAAGTATAATAAAACAAAATGCAAGCATTTAAAAATGTTTTATGGAACTTACATAGTACTTGGACCTAATGAGAGCAACAATATTTTTAGAGTCCTCTGCCAACTCTCCAACAACAGCTCCATCCAGCAATTGACGAAGCTGCTGGTAGTGACTTGTCACATTGCTCATCACTGCAAAAATAACATTGGCTTTCTTCTCTCTGAGTTTGCTGGCAACTTGACTCACTGATGGGTAATCCTGGCAAAGAAAGAAATGGTTTAGATAATATTTATTTTTTTAAACACTACAAATTTATGAATGAAATTGATGCAACTTCATAAAAGTGAACAAAGAAATTAAGAAAATTACTAATTTTTATTTTAAAAAGTATTAATAGGTACCTATTTACATGGAGCATACTAGACCATTACATGAGATTGATGTAAGCAATAAGTTTGTATAAACATTAATGAGGACTCATATACAATAGGTCATAAATAATCATGAAAAGACTAAGGTCATGAAAAGCTTAATTCCAACAGATAACAGAATATACATGGAAAACAAACCAGTGGAAGAGATCAATCACTTTATCTATTTTGGAAGTCACATTGATCGGGAAGGGGATACAAGTAAAGAAATTAGAATCAGAATAGCTAAAGCAGCAATGTCTATGTCTTTCAGAAGCCTTCAAAAGTTGTGGAAATCAAAACTCATCAGCACAAACACAAAACTTAAGACTATTCAAATCAAATGTACTATCAACCCTTACGTATGCGTGTGAGAGCTGGAAAACAACAAGAGATATAGAAACAAAGTTGAATGCATTCGAAAATAAATGTTTAAGGAAAATACTTAGTATAGCGTGGAATGAATTAAAATCAAACGAGGACATTAGAGAAATCGTCAATCAACCACTAATATTTCCAGTAATCAAGAAAAGACGATGGTCATATGTTGGATATGTGATGAGAAGAGATAATAACCAAATAGCAAAGCAAGCCCTCATGTGGGAAACAAGAGGTAAGAGGAAAAGAGGCCAGCCCAGAGAGACACTGAGAACATTGATCAGAGAGGCAAGAGCAGCAGGAATCAGCTCCCTCAATGAGATAGAGTTGCTTGCACAGAACAGAGACAAATGGCGAGATTTGATAAAAGATCTTTACAAGGATTGAAAGCTGCTTGAATAAAAATTTAGATAAGAGAAAGAGCATCTGAGTCTATGCCCTATGTGCCGGCTACAGTTCAAAAAGTCAATACATAGATGGATATATAATAGGTACAAGCATTTAATTTTATCCATTTGTTCCAAGTAAATAAAATGAACTAATCTTGACAAATATTTCTTTAAACTTATTAAAAATTTCATACACAATTTTTGTCTATTATTTATTGAAAGGTTAGATTCACGATTATGCTATAACAGATTCATCCACAGTTATATGTAATCTAGTTTTTTCTTTATTTCTTTAATTGTTACCAAGCTTTCATGCACATAAGAAAGGGTGAACAATAAATTTGAATAGAATACAATACACTAATCTTCTTTTTTAAGCTTAGGATTTTTATTTCCATTTTCTGCTTATTATAAAATTGTTTTTTTGTAGGAATAATCTCCTCTTTCTTTGACTGCAAGAGATACCTACCTAACTAGTTCAACTCTAAAGAGTATTTATGATTACAATTAAGCTAAAAATGATCTACATTTCTATGTTCCAGCTGTTTACATTTTTATAAACTATTCTCTAACAAACCATTTACATTACAAACATGTTAAAAAATAAAAACCATACATAGATTTTGTCAAACTGATATAAGCCATCACTTCCCAATGCACACTTTAGATCACTCTGCCTTGTTGCACCTCCAAGCTAAATAAAAATACAAAGAAAACACATGTCAATACGAATTCTCATTTTCATTAACTCAAAACATGTTTTCATAAATTTAAATATGGCTTCTTTTTCTTCTTTCATCATCATTTGCCTTTAACCTTTGAGAAGAAAGATACTTTGCTGTCTTTTGCTGTTCGTCATTTTTCTAAGTATTTGTAATAGTTTATCTTTTTATGGAGATCCTACGTAGTATTCGTAGTTTGTTGTTGATGGCTGCTTCTAAAACAGAATTGATCTTTATTGTGAAATAATTCTGCCATGGTAGTTATTTACAACCATTTTCTCAAGATTCATTATTTTTTTTAAATATTTCAATTATAGTAATGAAACTGCTAAAAATAGGTAAAAAAAAAAAGTGCATGCCTAATGTCAAGTCAAATCTGGACAGTAAATCCAAATAAATTCTTGATGTTCAAAAGTATTCAAATAATCCACACACTCATGACACAGTTATCTATTTTGGACAAGAGCACACAACAACAACTAATTTCATGAACAGGGTCTCACAAGCCAGTTCAGAATGCCATTAATTGTCTCATCAGCCTCCATCCTTATGCTAAAGGCAGTTAACTCTTCTTCTTTTTCATAGTGTTCACCAGTTAAGTGAGTGCGCATGCACTGTCACTAGCGTATAGCAAGCCATGACATTTGTCTTTCAGTCTGAAACATCAATCGTCAGTGTTGGTGGATTTCTAATTTAGTCATTTTTGCTCAGGCAGCAACCATTTTTGGCCTACACTTTTTTACTTTTAAATGGCAAAGGTTTTTTAACGTGCACATCATTCTAATTTCAGCAATTTTTTCACAGACCCATTAATATATTCAATTACCTCATTCTAACTTTCATGAAAAAATTGTTTTTACCAAAAAGGAGTTAAATAATGCAGTCAGTTCTCAAAAGGTTTCAGCTTTAGATATTTTATTGTGACTAAGAGATAAAATAGTAATTAGTTCTAATAATAAATACATTATATGAAAAATTCAAATGAAAGCATACCTTTCCATAACCTGCAAGATGAAACAATGAGTTGGAGCTGTATACAATAATTCGTCGTGACACATGTCTCCACCCAATCACCTGATAAGACAATAATATATATTGAACCAAAAAAAATGGTATATATATAATAATAGACAATATATATATATATATGATAGAAATATATCATATATATATATAATACAAATTAAGACTCCATTTAAAAGTAGTATAATTAATATTTATAATTCTACTCAAAATCTTCTGTTTTATGAAGAGACCTATCTAGTGTCAGCATTCACTATCACATCATAATTTTCATTTCAAGTGTTCTTAAATTACTCTCTGAACTACATCAACTCTAGCTCTGCATTTAAAAAAACTTGTGGTAAATAGTCTTCATTTTTACAACATAAAAAGTGTCTATATAGTCATAAGCTTCATAACATATAAACACAAACTGGCCAGCACCACACACAACTGTTCTTATAAAACTCTCACTCATTTCATGTGCTGTCACAAAAAACAGCCATTCGTGATTAACCTTTGGGCATATAAAAGCCTTAATTATCAGTCATTTGACAGTGGCTCTCCAAATCCTGGATTAAAGCAATTAGACTTGCGCACCCTGATGAAAATGGCCATAGACCAAGTGTGATGGGGAAATTTTGTCATTGTCCTACAAAACATCACCTGACACAATAACCCATCACTGTGCATAATGACCACTGACTGCTTCATCTACAGCCAAAGAAAACAAAGATGATGAACTCCACTACAAATTTAAAAGACAATATGGGGTAAAAGCACCTGTCAGCATCACAGCTGAAAGTTGCCAAGCAACTCATAGTTGACTACTTGAGCTAAGATTAGTGAACCAGAACATACTTCACCTCTTCATGGTGCCCCTAGAATTTCTAACCAGTCTGGCCAAGTGATTAGGGATCTAGAGGGAATGCAACCTGGTACTCAAAAATGCCCTAATGATGTTGGATGTATTGGGCCAAAAGGAGCATATATCACAGCTCTGCTGCAAACAACAACACAATTATCTACACCTGTAACCGGGTACCCTTCTCTTATCTCTTGTTCTCCATTGTTCTGCATAACACCGACGAACAGCAACCAACCGTAGACTGCAAAGGCGTTGAACCAGCACACGAGCACCAAGGACTCCCCCAACTGTGATGTCAGCATAGAAGGATTTGACCTCGTCTTCGCCTTGATATCGCCCACATGGTCGGCTACTGGACGACCAGCAACTCTGACCGTGTACTGGAACCCGGAACTCCTGCAACTGGATAGGCTCGTGAGATCAGCGCCTTCACCCACTGACCAGTTACGCCCTCCTAGGATTGAACAAGACTTCTCACTTCTTGGTCGTGCTAAGAACAGACCGCTGTTGATTCAAGCCAGGCTCCTTGAGAATTGAGCCCGCCTTATGATGCAGTTGGACTGCCCGGATAGATTCACTCAGAACCTGCCTCCCCATGGCCCCCGATTAGATTAGATTAGACTTGACTTCACGTTGTGATGATAGTAACCCGCAACACCAGTGTGCGTTCTTCATTTTGTTGGCCTGCCACATGACATCGTGAAATTCAACATTTCTCACAACATAACTTTCATGTCCTAACTCCCTTCCTACAATGTCTGGTGTATTCCCGAGGACACACTCTCACTAGCACGTGTGCACCCTCGGTGTCAAAACTAGTACTATGCTGATACACCCTTATGCCTTTGATAACGGCACAACCTCAATGGCAGCTGCTCTCCATCCCTTGCTGCACTAATCACCCTTTACATAATATAGCATATTCACTTGTTCCCTAAAGTCTCTTCACAACCTGGTTAGTACTGAGTTCATGCGACTGTAGCCTGATGGCAGACAGTCAACCAAATGATGGTGGGAACAAAACGTGTTCCTCAAAGTCTCTTCACAAATTACTATCGTAACTTGATGACTTACAATCAGCCTAATATTGGTGGGAACAAAACACGTTCCATAAAGTCTCTTCACAAATTACTATCGTAACTTGATGACTTACAATCAGCCTAATATTGGTGGGAACAAACACGTTCCATAAAGTCTCTTCACAAATTACTATCGTAACTTGGTGGCTTACAGTCAGCCTAATATTGTTGGGAACAAAACACGTTCCATAAAGTCTCTTCACAAATTACTATCGTAACTTGATGTTAGCATCCCCTTTTCCAGCGTTGCAGTTTACTAACTAATTATTCCTTGGATAGGCTACCATTAATCCTTCCCCTCTAGTGGGCATTACTTAGCTCACTAATTCCACATAAATCTCCTGAGTGCGAGTATCATAACTCCATGCACTCCCACCAGTTCAACTATCCACTTAACGGTGTCTCTAACTAGTGTACTAATCCTACACTAGCTGATTACTTGAGTATCATAAGTCCTTAGTCTAAACACACATTACATTGTCCTGTACTGCAGAGTCTATCTATTCCCTACTCTACACAAATTATTTCTAACAACCCGTCTGCACAGAGCGCTCGCTCAATCTCGAATGAATCTTTTTTCCTACTCAAAATCCTTTGTCCTCCTAACTTCCCCCTCATTTTCACAAACTTCATAGTTCATGGCCCCCTCACACAAGAATTCCCCAATCCCGTGGGCTCTGAGTTGTTCTCTGTTTACAACCATATCTAAACTTCACCCTTTGACCTCTTCCGTCTAATTCCTTCTCATATAACCTCTCCGTCCCTTTACCTCAACCCTTTTTCACACCCACTTAATGTCTTTTAAGGGTGAATGACAGAGAGGACTATTTGTTCCTTTAGCAGTGAATGTGAGGAAAAAAAAAGTAAAGTACCCCATTCACACCAAGAGGAGTATAGGGAATATGGTGTTAGTGACCATAAATTTTACAGACCTTCGGCACATAATTTTTGGGGTAATGTGGTCGGTATTACGCCCGTGCCGCTTTACTTTCCCAGAAAAAAATCCGGTACCCATTAAAGGCTGGGTGAACCTGGAAGCAGTCGGTTGGGATCGAACCCTACCTCTTGTCCTTTATAGTCCAGCTCACTAACCACTGAGCTATCGCGGCTCCCAGTGAATGTGAGAAGGGAGGGAAAAATATATAATCAATTATAAACATAAATCAAACATACATCACATTCCAGAGCTTGAATGAGTCCATCCAGCCCACCTTCAGCATCATCCATACTCTGTGACACATCCTCTAATGCTTCTCTCATTTTTTGCTGCAGACAAGGAAAGAAGACTATTTCTTAAAAACAACATCACAATATGTGATAATGCAGAAATGTATAGTGATAATAAGAACTTATTAAACTACACAATCAAAAAATAAATACTGAACATGGTAATGAGGTGGTCATAAACTACAAAAAAGATATTACTTTAATAAACAGATCCATAACTGCAGGATTAACAGTGACATTTATAAAAGCAAAATAAACAAAATAAAAAATCATAACTGTAGGATAAACAAAGAAATTCATAACTTTTATATAATATATTGAATAAATATTGTAATTTATTTTATATGCTTGCTAAATGCCTTAGAATTTTATTTAATTAAAAGCAAACTGAAAATGTGAAATTCTGCACCACCAAACCTTAAGGGATACATAACAGAGAGTAAACATATCTCATGGTGCATTTATAAGAAGAAAATAGGGTAAGAGACCATAGATCTAATTAACCATCAAAGTTAGATCCTACATTGACATTAAATATTTGAAATTAATGGACAAAACCTTACAGCAAAATTAGGAGCATCATCTCCTAGATTAACATGGTTCTTGAAGTCATGAGGAGGCCTGCAGTCTTTAGCCAAAGGACATCGATTCTGTAGCCTGTTAGTTGAAGATATGTCTGAACATTTTTAAATTGTGCAATAAGCTCATCACAAATAAATCTTCTCACCCATTTAGAAAGATGGATCCTTTCTTCCTTCAGTCTAATATAATAGCTTTAAAATACTTTCAGCTTATTAAAAAAATTAAATAAATATATAAAAACACAAGAGCATTCTTAACTAGAATGAGTGATTCATTAAAAATTCTAGTCACAACAAAAACTCCGATCCATAAAATGAATAATGAGAAGCATTTTAATGATTTTAGGCTATCGGTTCCCCAGCCTGTTAGTTGATACACAAATTTGAATATTTTGAAATTTTGCAAGTGAAATGCTCTTTACTTAAATCCATACACTCATTCATAAGAATAATTTTAATGAACTTAATAAATAAAATATCGAAACAATTTTTTACTTGATTTGAAATTCCCAATTCTTGGAAAAAATTGAAGAGAACAGTCTTAAAAAACAATGTACTGTGGAAAAAGATCAATTCCATTTCTCACCATGAAATGCCTAATGTTTATACCAATCTCTTTTGCGCTCTAGGTAAGTGATTTTAAAGAATTTTTAAAATGATAATCCTCACATCCTGTGTCAATGAACCCTTAACCTTAGATTATAAGTGACTCGTAAAAATGACTACACAAAAATAAAATCTTGGAATTCAACAGTTTTATGCATGTGAACCCTCTTTCCTACCGTGTACCTTCCTAACTGTTCCCACCAGTGGCCCGTGACAAGTTATTGCGACAGAATGTTTCTTTTAAAATACTCTGCACAATGAAATTTTTTAAAAGTGTAATTAATTTTTTTGTTTACTTTCCGACTCTGAAACCCTTGCAGGCTTTCGTCAAGACATCATTTGCGCTTTCCTAACCACAGGATCGGCAACAAATGACTACATGATATGGATACATATACTAGCCTGCCAAACCAATAAAGACACACCAGCATGTAAAGAAAAATAGCACTATGGAAATGGAGGCCAGTTATCAGGCCTACTGCAGGTAATCAACTACTATCATTCCGTTCACACAGTCTTTGTAGGTAAATGCAAAGATTTATTGCAAAGTTTCAAAGACAATATTATTTCTACAAATTACATACACAGGGTTTTCCATAAGTAGTGACAACATGGATATAAATAAAAAGTATCATAATCTAAGGTTACAATGAGGAGGTGTTGAATTATTATTTTAAAACTCCACTGATTGGAAACTATCAAGATAAATTAACAAGAGAAGTCATCACTTACATGACATCTGTCCAAGCAGTGTATGGCATCAAAACCTTATCCACAAATGTACCAAAACCAAGCCTGAAGTTGTTTGTGATGTCTTTCATACTTTCAGCTAAAACATTATTTAAAATAGTCAATGTGAAATTTAATAACAAGTACTTCAAGCATCTTGGTACACATCACAGATATCAGATTCTGGAACAATTTCATATTAAAACATCATCATCATCATCAGGTCATATATCATTTGCAAAACATTGCATTCACCAGTCTGTCTGAAAGAATCTGTCTCCAGTCAGATCTCTCACTTCCTTTGGTATCATGCTCAAGGTCTCCTTGACATCTTGAAACTACCTTCTTCTTGGTCTGCCCCTGATGCATTACCCAGTAGCCATGCATTCTATTATTGTTCTTTCCAGTTGTTTGTGTTTTTTGATGTGGCCATAATATTTTAATTTCCTCTGTAGAGTGGTATTTATATGCCATTTCTTTTAAATGTTCCATTTCAATCTTGTAATAAGTTGTCACTGCTCCTTTTCATTATCCAAGGTATCATAAGGATTTTTCTGTAGCACTCTGTTTCCAATTAATTTATTTTCTTCCTTGTTTGTGAGATTGCCCATGATTCACAACCACATGTTCGTATTTGAAAGATATATGTCCTAAATAATTTTAACGCCTTGCCATTATTGTGCTACATGTTCTTAGTGGCATTTAATTTTTGTGCTGCTTTTGCTAATCTTCTTTTTATCTCTTTCTAACAATCTTCATTGTTAGTTACTACAGGTCTCAGATATTCATTAAAAAAAAGTAAAGTGCCCCGTCATGCCAAGTGGCATATAGGGAATATGGTGTTAGTGACCATCAATTTTACAGACCTTCAGCACATGATTTTAGGGGTAATGTGGTCGGTATTACGCCGTGCCACTTTACTGTCCCAGAAAAAATTTGATACCCATTTAAGGTTGGGTGAACTCAGAAGCTGTCGATCGGGATCAATCCCAACCTCTCATACTTTGCAGTCCAGTTCACTAACCACTGAGCAACTGCGGGTCCCTCAGATATTCTTAGTTAATGCATGTTTAACATCATAATTAAAATTGTTTAGATTGTTCAAATAAAGTTCCAGCTTGTGGTTTTTGGACACTTTGCAACAATTTTAACTTGCTGTGAGAAAGCTAAAATTATATCCCTGAATATAACATTGTAACAGAATTGGTCAGAATGACATAACACCAGCTGATTCCCATCATCTACATTATTATTATAGTTTTTAGTTTTCGTATCACAAATTATAAATTGAATAAAAAAAAAGAAACTTTTATGTAACCAGAAAAAATGTCCTTGTTTCTTTATGCAATTTATTTTGTTCACATCGTCATCGTTGTCATCATGTGTCATACCGGTTGGCGTAGGCGACCATGCCCTTCCACAAATTTCTATCTACCGTGCATTTATCAGTTATGTTGTTAACTGTTTTCCATGCCATGACACCAAGCTATCCAGTATTTTCTCTCTTTGTCGTCCGCGATCTCTCTTTCCCTGTATTTTTCCAGTAGTAACCAAGTTCACAACTTTTGTTCATATATGAAGGCAAAAAAGTTTAAAATAAAGTTTTGCTTGAAAAGTAAAACCACAAGAAATCATAATACTGTGTGAACTTACGAATATCCTGTGCCAATTCAATAAGTCGTTGTTGAGCTTCCTTCTGTCTAACCATTCCATAACTAAGGTCCAACAGAAAGTAAAGGTCTACAGGGTAGTTTTCCTCTTGCTTAAATTTCAGTTTGAAACTGACAGGCTCATCTGAGTACATAACATCAAAGTACATATTTTCAACACATATACGATTACACATATAATTTTATTTATTAAGATATACCACAACAAGCTAATTTAAAATATAAGACAAATTAAAATCACAGTAAAATTGTGTGTGTATATATATATATATTATCATCAAGTACTGTGTCTGCTGGCATAGGTGATCATGTCTCTCCACAATTTTCTACCTCGACAGTTATTTACCATTTCCGTTGTTGGCCTTCTACCAAACCATTCTCTTAAGCTGTCTGGTATCTTTTCTCTTTGCTTCCCTCCATCTCTTCATCCCTTGATTTTTCCAGTTGTTACAATATATTCCAGCTGTTCCCTTCTCATTACATTGCCACTAGAGTCCCTTGGGTTAATTTGAATGTGAGAGTGGACTTTCTGAAGAATTTGAATACTTATAGTCTGTTCAGAAATTTATGCCCAAATTCAAAATCAATTTTCTCAAAAACAATTTTGTGGATTGCTGTGAAATATGGTTACAGTCTTATATTTTCCTGGACCTTAACCCTAAACGATGATAGGACAGTAAAAATTACAGCATCAAAAAACAAAATCTTCTAAATTTGACAGTTTGTCATGGTCAAATGTTTCCTCTCCCTGTGTACCTTCCTAATTGCTACCTCAATTGACCTTAAAGTGTTGGATTTGTTTCCATTGGTGTTGACATTTTTTTTTCATTGAGTGAGATAGGATCTTGTATAATGTAAAAAAAAAAAAAATGTGTACATTTTCAAGAAATTGGTTGTTTCCATTTTTGTGTGTGTGCTGTAGCCAGCGAAATTTCCTCGGTCGTCAGCTGACATCAAACAACCCTTTGTAACACAGGAAATGCAGCAAATAACGCTATGAGGTAGCCAAACATACTGACAGTCTTACGGCAGCTGTATCAATAGACAATATAACACATCCATTCCAAGCAGCCAAATTTCATGTCCTAAATCAACCTGAGCCAGGAAATCTTAGTCCAAGTGTCTCTTCTATTGTAAGTGTCAAAAGTAAAATAAAATACTATATTTATAGCTCTTAATGTTAAATTTAAGTGGTAATAATTGTTACTATGGTATCATATAAAGGAGAGTCTACATAAAAGTATCGTAACCTAGGGTTAATACAATATTTTTTCTCCATTAATAAAGTAATCTAGTGTAGGATTTACTTATATAGCTTATGTAAAAAAATATGTTAGGTTTTAAGGACAGACAATAAGGTTTCACAATCACTCCACCCATCCATTCAATAATTGACACACTTTCAAATTTTAAGTGAAATAAAAACAATCACATAGTCTAAAAACAATCACATAGTCTCAAAATGCACTGGGATAACTAGGTGAAGACACTGTTGACCTTACCAGAATATAAAGCAGAGCCAATCACTGTGACATTGTAATGTGTAGTACTGTAAAATCTAATGTTTCTTGCACACTATTTGCTTTTGTTTACAATTTATATAAGAAATACTCATATTTGCAAAATCCACTTTGTCTTTTAACTTAATATTTACAAAATCTTAAGGTCCAGGAAAATCTAAGACTGCATGCCAAAAATGGTGACAATTATGCTAATTAGTTTCTGATAAATTCAATGTTGAGTTTGGGAAAAACTTGAGAAACAAACTATTGTTATATAACCTAAATTTTAATTGTGATTTTCTGGGGTAAGTTGAGGTTTTACTTAGGGACAATGTAGATTTTATTTTGACATCAAGAGATTTATTGAGGAGTTCCAGGGATCATTGAGAAGACTCAGCTATACAAATGTGTAGGAAACAAGAACAGCTGACACGACAAACAGTGGAGATAAGAAAAGATAAGAGACAGAAGCAAATTTAATTGTTCATGTCGGGGTGCTGGGTGGTCTAGAGGTAAGATGTCAGCCTCTGGACAAGAAGGACTTGATTTCAAATCCAACCAGAGGCAGGGGGAATTTTTCTCTTCAAATCTGTCAATTCTTCATGGCTTTACCATCTCCTGGTCTATGGGTAGTGAGATCCAAGAACAGTGGAAACAGGATGTGTGTAAAACTTGGGGCATTTTATTTGTTCTCTTCCTCTCAAGAGCTGTTTTTTTTATGTCTACACAAATAGTCCACTCGGTCTTATTCCCTAATGGACGGTTCGAGATCAAGCATGGCTTCACATGGGTGTCCCGTAACATCATTTATGCCATCATATGCCAACGATGCCACATGACTTACATTGGTGAGTCTGGTAGACGATTAGCGGAAAGGTTTTGTGAACATCTACGAGATGTTCAACAGAATACTGGCACTCCAGTGTCTTCCCATTTCAACTCCCCAGACCACAAGGGCAAAGACGACATCCGTATTACTGATATTGTCCTTTGTCGCTCTGGCGACCGCAGCCGATTTACTTTGGAGAATCGCCTCATAGTTAAGTACGGTTCGCTGACCCCAAGAGGCATGAATGTATCACACCCGTACACATAGTTACCTTTCGGCTACCCTTCCCTTTTACATAGCCCTCTCTACTGTCCATGTTTTGGCTCTTTAGTCTATCTACTATGCCATGCTACTCATAGTTCTCCTCCACTAGTCCCCATTGAGACGCTTCAGTGTACTCATATAAACCTTTCTGGCCCAGGCTATGTACCACTCATATGTTTTTATTGCACCCCACTCTCAGACTTCTTACTCTTTCCGCCTTTTGAGGACCTGTTATTATATTCTTTCTCCTTCTAGCTTGCACACTTACTCCGGTGTGCACTCCTCTGGTCAGTAGTGCATTGTGCGCACATTTCTACACATTTGATTGTACCCGTATGGATGTGCACATGCATGTATGTGTTCATATGTGCGGGTATTGGTGTATATGTGTGTATATATATATATATATGTGGGTGTGTGTGTGTGTGTGTGTATACTCATGTATGTGTGTACTTGCTTGTATGCACATATATGTTTGTGTATGCATGTATATATGGGTGTTGATGCGTATTAGTATGTGCATGTCTACTTGTATGTGCACATATGTATACACGCATCGATACACGCATCTGTGAGTGTGTGTATACCTGTATTTATGAGCCTTAGATACTTCAAGGCATTGTCGGCGTCCTTGCTAGCCGTCGTAACCTAGACAGCGTTCCCCCCCACTCGTGTATTTTTAGTACCCTCCACCCCTGTCCAGATGGTATATTACAGCCAGACCCGCTTTACGTGCCCTTTTCACGTCCAGCGTCCATGGCATAAGGGAAGTCAATTTGCTTTTCTTTAACATTTTTCTATTATTTTGTTTTGGATATTTCATTACTAGTTAGCCATGTAGGATTAGTTACATTTACTTACATATCTGTGTATGTTGTTGTTTGTCTGTTCCTGCTGAAGGCCTATTGAGCCGAAACATCGTTCAAATCTGTGTCGTCTACTAACCACGTAAAGCTTTTACCATACCTTTTTTTCTATTTTTTTAGATTTTCCCTGGAAGAAAATATGTTTGTTCTATGTAAGAACAACAATACCTAAAAAAACAAGTTAGTACTGATATAAATCTGTGAAGGAAGAATGCTCAGTCTACAATTAGCTAAACTTGTAGTAATCTTTCATTAAATGTCCAGCTGTCTGTGCAGCATGTCCATATATGCATAAGGATGATATGCCTTTGTGTGTCTGTACATATGACCATTCAGTACATTTTGTCCCATTCTAAGATGGAACAAGGGGTGGTTTATGAAGGATGACCTCAAACTAAACAAGATGGATGGAAAACAAGGAGGGGAGAGAGAGAGAGAATAAGAAGAATCTTTCAATTAGTTATTAGAATAAAAATAGCTTCTGTTACAAAGGCTGTCACATTATGTTTTTTATTTTTTGGCTTAATTTTTTAAATGCTTTATGGGGGTTTGTTCCCAAATTTAAACAGCCACTGTTTGGTCAGTAACTGAACAAGCATTTTGTGCAATATGTCACTTTAATCACTGTGCTTATAGATTCCTGATCTCCACTTAAATCTTCAACATTTCAACTTACTGGGCCTAAGTTTAAACTCCAGATGTTGAGGCTTAACCTGCACTGGAGGTACTCCTAGACCACCACTTGTCCATGCAACATCCTGTGAGAGTGAAAAAAAAATGTAGGTGGCAAGACAAGTATAGAGTAGATAAAGACAAGTATAAAGTTGATATGACAAGTGTAGAGTAGATAAGACAAGTATAAAGTAGACAAGACAAGTATAAAGTAGACAAGACAAGTATAAAGTAGACAAGACAATATAAAGTAGTCAAAACAAGTATAAAGTAGATAATATAAGTATAAAGTTGTCATAACAAGTATAAAGTCATCATCATCATGTGCCTTACCGGTTGGCGTAGGTGATCATGTCCCTCCACAATCTTCAATGCATCGTATCAGTTCTGTTGTTGACTGTTTTCCATGCCATGACACCAAGCTATCCAGTACTTTCTCTCTGTCGTCCGCGATCTCTTTTTCCTTTTATTTTGCCAGTTGTAACCAAGTATTCCAACTTTCCTCTTCTCATGATGTGCCTGAAAAATGTTGATTGCTTCTTTCTGATGTTTTTTAAGAGCTCCCTGTGTTGGCCTCCTTGAGAACTTCCTCATTGGTCTTTTTATCTGTCCAGGGAACTTTCAACATTCTTCTGAGAAATCCCATCTCTGTGGCCTCCAATCGTCTTTTCATTTAAGTATAAAGTAGATAAGACAAATATAAAGTAGTCAAAACAAGTATAAAGTAGATAAGATAAGTATAAAGTAGATAAGATAAGTATAAAGTAGATAAGACAAGTATAAAGTAGATAAGACAAGTATAAAGTAGATAAGACAAATATAAAGTAGTCAAAACAAGTTTAAAGTAGACAAGACAAATATAAAGTAGTCAAAACAAGTATAAAGTAGATATAAGTATAAAGTAGTCAAAACAAGTATAAAGTAAACAAGACAAATATAAAGTAGTCAAAACAAGTATAAAGTAGATAAGATAAGTATAAAGTAGATAAGACAGGTATAAAGCAGACAAGACATGTATAAGGTAGACAAGACAAGTATGAGGTAGAAGAAACAAATATAAAGTAGAAGAGACAAGTATATAGCAAACATGACAAATGTAAAGTAGAAGAGACAAGTATATAGTAGACATGACAAGTATAAAATAATGAAGACAAGTATGAAGTAGACAAGACAATTATGAAGCAGACAAGACAAGTATAAGGTGGATAAGACAAGTATTAAGCATACTAGACAAATAAAAGTATATAATTTCTTCTTTGAGAGAAAAAAATTGTATGCAACAGCTTTACAGAAAAGGGACATAACACAATAACTAAATGTTTCAGACGCAGGCCTTCATCATTAGACAGGGACACTAAACAAACACAGGTAGTAAAGTAAAGTAAAGTACCCCCGTCACGCCAAGTGGCGTATAGGGAAATATGGTGTTAGTGACCCTATATTTTACAGACCTTCAGCACATGATTTTTGGGGTAATGTGGTCAGTATTACGCCCGTGCTTATTTACTTTCCCAGAAAAAAATCTGGTACCCATTTAAGGCTGGGTGAACCCGGAAGCTGTCAGTTGGGATCGAACCCTACCCTTTGTCCGTGGTAGTCCAGTTCACTAACCACTGAGCTATCGCGGCTCCCTAAACAAACACAGGACAAACACATAATCACATACATTTACTTCATGTTATACACAGTCATCCTTGCAGAATGCCCCTGGCCTAGCTCACACTACTCATCTCTGTTTACACTATCCTCCTTCAGGCTGTCCTTGGTCTACCACACTTTATATGCATGATTAATTTTCCAGTTTAGTTATCTCCTTGCCTGTATTTGTGTCTTTTTCTATGAATTTGTTTCCTTATATGTTACTTTCAGTCTATTGTGATATCTTTCTATATGCACATAGTATCTTATGTGCCTCGCTTAAATTTATTAAATAATTCTATCTTCATAATATGTATTCTCTTCCACCCTATTCTTCTGTAAGTTTACATTTTTTTTGTTTTTAGTCCATGGTTCTGATCCCTATAATAGTTTTGAATATATGTAACATTTTGTTATTTCTATTTCAGGCTTGATTTTAGATATTAGAAAATGTCTCATACCATTAGAGGTACTTTTTGCCATCTCATTTCTTCCTTTAATCTTCAGGATTCCAAAATGCATACAAAAGCATTTATAGCAAGCAGCTCTTATATATTCATAGTCTGATTTTTGTGTTGTACTGGGTGGGTCTCCAAATGTTTAAATTGGCAAATGTTATTCTCTCTCATAAAAAGTAGTTCATAGTTCATATAAAACTGAATGACTTTGAATAACAATGTAATAAATAAAACAGTAAATAAAGTTTATAAATTGTTAAATATATACTGTCTCTGTTATATTTTTCTGTTGCTGCGACTTTTTTGGCACAATTAAAGTACTTAAAGACAAAAACATCCAAAGATTTTCAAATTTTCCTTCCTTAGGAAAAATGAAAAAAAAAACACTTTTTTTTTTTTTTTACTTAATTCTAAATAATCAGACACACACATATTTACATATCCAAATTCTTAAGCATTTTGCTTTAAAAAAATATGTATATAAATTAAGTATATTGAGACAGTAGATCCAGAGATATGCTTCTCTAAAGAATACATTTTATTGCCCTCATTTTTTTGTCTGGTACCAGGTGGTACCTTTTCTTTTTAAAGTCTGGTAGAGAAGGGGTGATGATTATTTCTGCAATCATAGCTGCAGCTTTCAGCTCTGTGTATTTAGCATGTGTCTGCAGAATTTGTTCATTGATAAAACAATGTTTCTTCGATATCCAACAATGTTTTGTTGTGTAGGAAGTCCAGTCACTGTATTCATCTGAATTGTTTGTTATGTGATATCTACCTTATAAATGTTTCACCTATTGAAGTCAGAATTATATTTTTTGCAGCTATTCTATTTGTAGAAATGTCATATGTTCTGCGCATCTACAGAGCTTTCTCAACTGCCTAGGCACTACAGCCATGCTTGTCCTGGTCAAATAGAGCCTATGCTTTCAGCTTGTGCATTGGGTGGTCTAGAGGTAAGATGTCTGCTTCTAGACAAGAAAGTCTCAGTCCACAGGTGAGAATTTTTAAAAATCAAATCCATGGTATCTTCATGGCTTTACCCTCCTCTGATCTCTGGGTAATGAGATCCAATGTCCAGCTCTCCTGAACAGATAAAAAACAACTGGAGATCCTGCATGCATTATGTGCACATTAAAGAACCCTTGTTGGAAATAGACGAAATTAAGCCAAAAATGGCAGCTGCCAGGCAATATGATAAGAAAAAATCTGTCCAAAATGTCAAAACTCTTGATTATAAAAAATGAGAGTACCTCTGATGTTAGAGAATATCTGCCTGTATGGCTATGGTAAGGGACACCTGAGCTCACAGCTGCTGGTGTGAAAAAGCTGAAAAAATTATATTCACACAAAATTCGGCCCCTAAGGAATTTGCTAAAGATATAAATATCAGTTGCATATTCACCAGCAATATTGAGAAAGTGACTGTTACATGGCACAAGCACTGCTTTAGGATTTATGTCCTAATTATGTTTCTGTACACTAGAAAAACCAGGAGCCATGATAGCTCAATGGTTAGAGAACTGGACTACAAAGGACAAGGGGTAGGGTCCGATCCCAACCAATGGCTTCCGGGTTAACCCAGCCTTAAATGGGTACCAGATTTTTTCTGGGAAAGTAAAGCGGCATGGGCGCAAATACCAACCACATTACCCTGAAAATCATGTGCTAAAGGTCTTTAAAATTTATGGTCACTAACACCATATTCCCTATACGCCACTTGTCATGATGGGGCTCTTTACTTACTTTTTTTTTTACACTAAAAACCACCAGGTGCCACTTGTTATATATATATACTCGTAAAAAACAGATATATGGGGGAACTGGTTTCGAGGCAAGACGCCAGTCTCGAGACAGAGAGAGCATGAGTTCAAATCCCAGCTGCACCAGTTGAAATTTTTATTTGGGATTTATCTCTGTGGCAACCACCCTTGGTCTCAGCAGCACCCATCCCTGGCCAGGTTTGAAATGTCAATTACTCGACTGAAAAAATATGAGTACCTCTGAACAGAGTTATCTGCTTTTTTAGGATGAGAGACCCTTGTGTACACGGCTACCAAGGAAAAACAGATTAACACGCAAAATTAAGTTCCTAGTCTCTAGGCACATCACCAGAGGTGAAAGCTGGTGAACGCAACAATAAAAAAACAAAAAAAAAACAGATTTAAATAAATTTTAACTCAATACATACAGGTTAAAAACACTTAAAGACAGCCATTGTCTGATATACTGCATACAATCATACTTTACAAATTTTATATAATTATCTTAATATTATTATTTTAACAAAGTGAAATTCAGTATTGGCCATTACTTAATGACTCACTCTGTTAATTTTCATGCTAAATTTAGGATTTGAGATGTCTTTTTCTGGACATTTTTTGTTCAGCAAGTTCTTCAAAATGTCACATCTTGCCTCTCCTCTTGAGAAATTCTGGACAGGTAAAGGTTAGGTTTAATAAATAAAAGTACAAATTTATGAAAATCTAAAAAAAAAAAAAAAAAATATGAAACCTTAAAAATCTACAACAATTACTTAATGAAATAAACATGACAGGCAAAAAATATGGATTAGATATGTATATCAAAAAGACTAAAACTATGATCATAAATAAAGAAAATTTGCAAGACCTACAAATAAATATCAAAGTTGAAGGAATACACCTGGAGACAGTTCAGAGCTACAACTACCTTGGACATACTATAACCAGTGATGGATAATGTACATCTGAAATAAACAAAAAAATAGGAATGGCACAAATTTATTTTAATGCCATGAAAAGTATGTTACATCAAAACAAATAACACAATGGCTAAAACTAAGAATAGCAAAATGTTACATCTTCTCAATATTCCTGTATGGTGCAAAAACATGGACATTAGACAAGCAAACAGAACAGAAAATTGAAGCCTTTGGAATGTGGATTTATAGAAGAATAGTTAGAATTTTTAAAACAGAAGTTTTAACAGCTAAAAATGAAAAGAGAACTACTAAACACAATTAGAACAAGACAAATGAGATTTTTGGGGCAATTAAAAGACACAACAAGCATACTAAAAGTAATATTGAAAGGAAAATACAAGGTAATAGAGGCAGACCAAGACTATCATGGACGAGTAACATCAAAA
Organism: Megaustenia siamemsis; assembly: GCA_032433765.1. NCBI lineage: Eukaryota > Metazoa > Mollusca > Gastropoda > Stylommatophora > Ariophantidae > Megaustenia > Megaustenia siamemsis. The sequence goes on along the minus strand of JAVIAB010000092.1, from coordinate 68,146,206 downwards.
GATGGACATATCAGCCTATGACAACCTGCACCATCAAAGCCAGAGACAGAGTGGAATGGTGCTCCATGGTAGCCAACCTTCGATGTGGAGACGGCACTCAATGATGATGATGATGATGACAAATTTATGATAACAGCAAAACTCTCATAATAATTAAAGAAAATTACATAAAGTTTAATCTCCCCCCCCCCCAAAAAAAAAGACACTAATCTAATAAAAATAAGAGATCAATACGCCATTTTGCGACTTCACACCCAACATATACATTTTAATTATCTCTTGAATAGAATACAACAAAAAAAACACTTCAGAGTACAAGCTGTTTACATATCCTAGCAAAACCATTGGGCATCATCTTTCTAGCATCCAGAACTTGATGATGCTGAAATCAGTTATCAGTTTAGTTTGTAAAAAAAATAATAAAATAGGACATTTTATTTGTAAAAGAAGAAATTTTCACACAAAAGTATGATTCTTATTTTCAATACTTTACATTATAAAGTAAATGACAACTTCTATTCATTGTCAACCTAAAATAGAAAACACTTGGAACACCCTAGACATAGGATTTAAGCTGTAACAATATATTAATATTTTTTTCCCCGGTAACCTTATTTGACATCTTTTAGACTTGTTTTAAACTGATGATGACCATATGTAGTGCTTGCAGAAAGTGTTTTATATTTACAACATTTGATGGTTGGTAGTATGGTTGGTTAATGAACAAGCGGCCTTTTGGTCTTTGCACTCGGTGCCATTTTCCTGGTTGGATGCAGGTTACACTCTGTGGCTTAATAAATGCAACTCTCCATGGAACAAAGCAACAGTCCATAAATACTTGTAGCTTCCACTAAATGGCACAAAGTGCAGAGGCCAAAAGGCTGTTTGATCAATAACCAACCAACAAATGTAAATACAAAACACTTTTGGCAAGCACCACATGTGGTTATCATCAGCTTAAAACAAGTCTAAAAATGTCAAAAACAATGGTACTGTGAAAAAAAAAATATTTTTAAAAATATATTAATATATTGTTACAGCTTATATACTATTTCTAGGGTGTTCCAAGTATTTTCTATTTTAGGTGGACAATGAATAGAAGTAGTCATTGGATGAACATAGACGGTGAAGGTGAAGAAGATCAAGAAGATATGACGATCATAATAATAATGATAATAAATATAATAATAAATGTTTAAAAAATTACCTCAGAACCACACCATGCACACAGAGGTGAGGTTCGGATACATTCTCCACAAGTACTGGCAGTGATACAGCGATCACTGTCTTCCTCATCTGTTAAGATGAAACACAATAATTTACTAAACAGAACTATTATTTACTCATCATCATCAAGTATCGGGCCTTCTGGCGTAGGTGATCATGTCTCTCCACAACTTTCGACCTCGACAGTTCTTTATCATTTCTGTTGTTGACCTTCTGCCAAGCCATTCTCTTAAGCTGTCTGGTATTTTCTCTCTTTGCTTCCCGCTATCTCTACGTCCCTCAATTTTTCCAGTTATTTACTGTTGTTATTTACTACTGTTATTTAAACAAAAGAGATTTAATAGTCTAGACTTTCTACATCTATGCCTTGTCTATACAGTTCAACTAATTACTAGAATATAAAATGAACAACAGGGATAAAAATAGTGAAGGGTAGGAATGATGACGACTCCTGTAGATCAGTGATTGAACACATTCCTGTAAATTACTGATAGAACACTTTCCTAAAGATCACTGATTGAACACATTCCTGTAGATCACTGATAGAACACTTTCCTAAAGATCACTGATTGAACACATTCCTGTAGATCACTGACAGAAAACTTTCCTAAAGATCACTGATTGAACACATTCCTGTAGATCACTGATAGAACACTTTCCTAAAGATCACTGATTGAACACATTCCTGTAGATCACTGACAGAACACTTTCCTAAAAATCACTGATTGAACACATTCCTGTAGATCACTGACAGAACACTTTCCTAAAGATCACTGATTGAACACATTCCTGTAGATCACTGATAGAACACATTCCTGTAGATCACTGATTGAACACATTCCTGTAGATCACTGATTGAGCACATTCCTGTAGATCACTGGTCACACTCTTGATCTCCTCTCCAAGTTGCAACTCTCAGCCTCGGTCAAGCCTAAATAAAAATTCACTGAGTCTCAGTATTGAAGATTCATTAAATGTTGTGTCTTCACTTAAGAGGTATTCACAATGAACAACATCTGCACTTCTCTCCCTCCAAATCTAGAGGCATTTTTTTAAAATTCCAAGTGTTTTATACACCAACAAGTCAACTTGTGAGTTATTATACTTTCCCATAGTTCTAGACCCAGACTCATATATACCAAATTCCATGACTAAAATAAGAGTACAACCTTTTCCACCATCATGGCAACAATCTAGGTCACCAGTCATGAGTTGATTGATTCCATATCAAACAAAAGAGTGCATCAAAATTTTAAAGTTCCCTCCAAAATGAACACTGCCCAGGTCACTGTAAAAAAAAAAGTAAAGAGCCCCCATCACGCCAAGTAGCGTATAGGGAATATGTTGTTAGTAACCATAAATTTTACAGACCTTCAGCACATGATTTTTGGGGTAATGTGGTCAGTATTACACCCATGTTGCTTTACTTTCCCAGAAAAAATCCAGTACCCATTTGAGGCTGGGTGAACCCGGAAGCTGTCGGTTGGGATAAAACCCGACCTCTTGTCCTTTGTAGTCCAGTTCACTAACCACTGAGCTATTGTGGCTCCTCAGGTCACTGGCTAGCTTTTTTTTTTTCACAAAGTGAAAGCTCATTTCTTCTTCTACTGTGCATGCTCAACAACTACTCTCATCCACCCTTAAAAGGACATTAAGTGGACAGAGATGTGTAGTGTTTTGACTTACAGCAAGTCTATGTGATAAGTGTGATATCTATGCCTTTTTGTCCAACACTGCATTTCTGGGCACGAGGTTGCCTTCCCTCTTTGATCTCTAAATGCTTGGCTAGAACGGTTAGTCCAGTGTGAGGCCCAACATAAGGAGATGAAGTGGATTCTTGGGCTATGCAGATCCTGGCACAAGCTGTTAGCTATGAGTCACTGACCACCACTTTCAGCCCAGGTTCTGTTGGGCATTTTATGTCCACCAATATTTTTAAATGTTCAAGTTTTTCCAAATATTCATTTTTCATTAGCTACCCAGCACATCCAATAGAATATAGTAAGTAGTAAATATTTACTAGCAACACTCAGTCATACAAAGATAACAGAAATGTCAAAGCTAATAAAAATATTTTAAATAGTAATAATGACAATATTAACAAATGTAAGAAAAATTTTACAACTTAATGGTGATTTTCAGTACATCAGTCAATCAGCTAATCCAGACAATGTACACTGAGAAAGTAGGTGAACAAATATAATGTACAGAATATGAATGCTAAAGAAAGTCATGTACAAGAAGGCTACAAGAAACTGTACAAATACCTAAGCGCTGTGAGAGTATTTCTGTTAACAGCACAGCATGCAATGCAACAGCAATGAAGAACACTCTCAATTTGGCCATGACTTCTGAAAGTAAATATATAAATATATACTAGCATTTTACCGGTGCTGCACCACAGGACTTAAAGTATTTTAACTCCATGTTGACTTCAAATAATTTATTTCAGGTCAAACAACTGAAAAACACAGGCCACAAAATGTTGAATTCCTTAATTATAAAAAAAAAAAAATATTTATAGTACTATTTTTCCTTCAGATCAGCAATGTTTGAGTGTATAATGACTGCGGGATCTGATAGAGTGATCACTATTGTTGCAAGGCCCCCAGGGACACCCAACTTTTTCTCGAATTATGTTCTGATCACAGCTGCACTGTTGAATGGGTAAAAAGTCCAAGATCATCCTAACTGTACAACCATGGTGCTCCTCCTTAGTGAAGCAGTTCTCCTTCAAGCCAATACCTGTCACTTTACACACGGGACAGACTTTCAGGGGAAACTACAATTACTGAACAGGAAAAAATATTCAGATGGTATTAGTGATATCCAGTATATGACACAGTTTCACCCTCAGCATAATTGACAAACACTGTGGGTTCAATGAGGTGACTGTGGAGGTCCTTCACTTGCATTGAGGTACTACTGCATTGTATGGTACCACTGCAGTTTTGGTTGTTTGAGGTTTTGCAGCAATATCACAATAACACCAGCTGTCAGTAGACATACATTGGATGAGGTCAATTTGGCAGTTATGGCTGCTGTGTAAACTGTAGCAGTATCTGAACATCTTAATATTATATCTATATATTGCATATAGCAATATGGCTTACCATCAAAAATCATAAATATTATCAAAGACATGTATGATGGTTACACATGTGCAGTTCGAACAGAGGAAGGACTGAGCGAATGCTTCCCAATAGAAACTGGGGTTAAACAAGGATGTATTTTATCGCCCTTGTTATTTGAATTGTTATGGACTTCATAATGAAGAAATGCTGCACTGGTAATAAAGGCATCGAATGGATACAAGGAGACCATTTGGAGGACCTGGACTTTGCTGATGACATAGTTCTCATCAGCAATCAGATAAAAACGATGCAGGAAAACACAAATGAACTATCATCAATAGCCAGCAAAATTGGGCTTGAGGTCAATCATGAAAAGACTAAAGTCATGAAAAGTTTAATTCCAACAAGTGACAAAATATACATGGAAAACAAACCAGTAGAAGAGATCAATCACTTCATCTATCTTGGAAGTCACATTGATCGAGAAGGGGATACGAGCAAAGAAATTAGAATCAGACTGGCTAAAGCAGCAATGTCTTTCAGAAGCCTTGAAAAGTTGTGGAAATCAAAATCATTAGCACAAACACAAAACTTAGGCTATTCAAATCAAATGTACTATCAACCCTTACGTATGCGTGTGAAAGCTGGAAAACAACAAGAGATATAGAAACAAAGTTGAACGCATTCGAAAATAAATGTCTAAGGAAAATACTTGGTATAGAATGGAACGAATTCAAAACAAACGAGGAAATTAGAGAAATCGCCAATCAACCACTAATATCTTCAGTAATAAAGAAAAGACGATGGTCATACGTTGGACATGTGATGAGAAGAGATAATAATCGAATAGCAAAGCAAGCCCTCATATGGGAAACAACAGGTAAAAGAAAAGAGGAAGACCCAGGGAGACACTGAGAAGAACATTGATGAGAGAGGCAAGAGCAGCAGGAATCGGCTCCCTCAATGAGATAGAACTGCTTGCACAGAACAGAGACAGATGGCGAGATTTGATAAAATATCTTTAAAAGAAAACTGCTAGAACAAAAATTCATATAGGAGAAGGTGTATCTTGGTCTACGCCCTATGGGCCGGTTACGGCTCGAAAGGTCAATAGATAGATATTGCATATACTAATACCTATATAAATATAGAATGAATCCTATATAAATGTTACAAAACATATTGAAGAGCAATCTAGCACTTCATTTAAATGAATATTGAGAAAATCCATTAAGGAAAAACATATTCAATGAAAAAATAACAAAACAAAACAAAAAATTAATATTCCCTCACATATTTTTTAAATTAAAAAATATTGATAAAAATCCTTCAAGAAAACTCTACATTCAGCGAACAGATAAACAATGGAAAATTGAAAAGAAAAAAATTATTCCCATATAAATATTTTTTAAAATTTAATAATTATTGAGAAAATTCTTTGAGAAAACCCTAAATTCAGTGAACGGATTAAAATAAAAAACAGAAGGTAATCGCAATACCAAAAAAATTAATACATTGTTGCCAGGGATTGAATCTGATACCTCTGTGAATGAAATACAGTTGTACTACATCACAACTGGGAATAAATGCAGATTAAATAACCTAATTGTTAATAAAGAAAATATTTGGGGGCCTCGGTAGCCCTAGTAGGGAAAACCACCCGACTAGACTACAGACAACTCGTGTTCGATTCCCGCTGGGAGCAGTGTGAGTTGTACTCGTGGTTGGGAAAAAAAAAAATACCCCCACTGCTGACCCAGCCTTTGGCAGAAATGGGTACAAGGGTATTACCCAGGAAAGGTGAGGAATGTCGCCTCGCATCGTGAGTTTCGATGCTTGAAGCAACACTATCCAGAAATCTCTGAACATTTCTGGATAGGCGGCCGTGGGTGGAAACTCGTGTGCTAAGACGCCGGTTCAAGTTACGTACTTTACCTTTACCTTTAGAGAAAATAGTGATATGACTTTTATATACAGTAAAGATAATGAGTCTACTTTTAAAAAGAAGAGAGAGTTAATTTACAGAGGGAAGTAACTAGTCTTCAACATTTAAAAATGTTAATAAATGAATAAAAAGAACAACCTTAAATATTTTCAAATTTATTTAGTACAATAAAGGCTACTGAATAATCTTACCTGTTATAAATAACTTTCATCTAAGTAACACTTATATTCATAATAATTATTTTTAAAACTAAGCTGTGCGAAAATATTATGGTAACAGTTTTTCTTCACCTAAGAATCTCTACTGGTTGATAAACTACAAACCTTAAAAGTCTATGTTTTTATACATATAAAGATATATGTGAGTGTTGAGTATTAAAAAAAAAAAATGCCCACACAAACACTCACATATTTATTTAAACAAAAAAGGGTAACTTCTAACTTAACTTGCTAAAAAAAAAAAATAGAGAGAGGGGGAAAAAAACCTGCCTTCAAAAGTTACAAATAAAATATGTATTTTATTTTACATTTATGTTTTAAAACATGCATTTTGAAACAATATACTTCCTCTTTACTTCTATTCCACCTCTTCTTAGAAACTTATGTACATGCAAGTATATATGTGTGTTAAATAGGCATAAACAATGAGCTCATCTCTCATCAATTATACTATAAAATGTGATCAACTATATATATGATTATGATTGCATTGAATGAAATTTTGTGTACAAAAATGTACTTAGAACTTATTTCGCTCCATGAGCAATTCAAACTCTGAAGTGTTCGAAATCTAAATAATTTTTTTTCTCATTAAAAACAAAAGTGAATAAATCCATCCCCAGACCCTAAGTAATATCCACTTTGATAAACATCAAATAGATTTCATTTAAGATAGATATAACACAACTAAATGTCCCAAGTAATGAACTAAAATATGAAAATAATAAATAAAATACGTAAATATTATACAATATGAAAATTGCTTTATTATCTTAGTGAGGAGTGGTACCCCTCTCCCTCCACGCCGTGACTGGTGGAGATGAAGAGAAGGGTTGCTGTTTGGAATGGAAGTCATCTGTCATAAACATACCAAAAAGCTATACCTCTAGTATTCTCTCTCTCTCTCTCTCTTATGCCTCTTACCACTATGGGTTTGACTTTTGGTTCACTTCCCAGCATTTCTATATCCGCTACATGTGTAAGTAACACTTTCATGCTTCAAGGTAAGTTTTTTTTTCCACTTCAATCGTCGACACCACTACAACCTTCCGCTTAGGTTTCGTTTCCCCTACTCTTTTTGAATGCTATTAAAAGCTAGCAGTTACATAAAACGGGTTCTGAACCGTGCGACTGAGTGAGTGCACATGAGTCTAGACCATCAACTGCATCGACTTTATCAGCCAACACAGAACTGGAATTGTCAGTCGCTCTACTGCTGGATATGCTGAGGAGGGGATCTGAGCACCTATGGACATGTTGGGAGTGCAATGATGATGACCCACAAATAACTTAATAACTCAGTTATATATAACTAAATTTACGAAAAATGCAGCGTAAAAAAAAAAAAAAATTAATTAACTAAACACAAAAGATGACTTGGACACACTTTTTGTCCACTGCGTCTGCGCAAATGAAAGTCAAACATAGAAGCATTGTTTGAAACTGAATAAAAGTTATCTAGAATATAGAGTTCGATCTCTGGAATATTCGAAGTTGTTCAAAGTATGAGGCTCCATTATATTATGTATGGGTAAGTGTGTGTTTAAGGGTCTATTGGAATTGTGTTTATGATTTTTTTTTTATTTAAGTTTTTTTTTTTTTTTGGTATGAAAAATAAAATTTCAAAAACAGAAAAGTTATATTTAAATTATTCCCGTCCACCATACACACACAAAATGAAGAGAGTAACAACTCAATTCACTAGATTTACTACAAATGGCAATAATTCAAAAGCTTCAAACAGCCAGCAGTTGTGTTTGGCCAAAGGCCCAGTAGACTCAGTTTGGACAATACAGATCAATTGTACAAGATCCGGTTTGATAAATGGCTCCCATCTACGCTGCATAGGGGAATAAATAAGTAAACAGTCGCCCTCTGCTCATGGGATTAGCTGTGCCTGCCAGCGATGGGGAATATACATGTTTACTTTATGGAGCCAAGTGTTCTTTTGTATATATAATAATGCGAGCACAAGCAAGCACACACATATACATACATTGGGGTGATCATTCGTCCCCGATATTCGGGGACAGTTCCCGAAGTGTAGAAGTTGTCCCCGAAAGAAATGTGTCCCCGATTTCAGTGAATAAATAAATATTCATACACGGAATTGGCCCTCTTTTAAAATAATCACTAGGACTCAGGACGTTACTGAGTTGTGTTTCTTTATCCCAGACTGAGCAGCATTAGCAGGAAGATAAAAGAGAAGACTTGGACGCGTTGTGTCGGAGATAGCTCTTTGAACTCTTGAAGCGTGGTGCTACGTCACTTCTATTCCAGTCACTGACTTCTATTGGGACAGGTTTAATTTTTAAAAAGAAGCAGACACTCTTTCTCCCCCCACCCCTGCCTTTCCGGACATCTCCCTCCAAAGTATCTTTCCCTGCCAATTTTCAAATCAGTCCGAGTGTAATGACAGTACAGTGCAGTCGTGTTTTCTATTTGTGATCAGTGGACGTCTGTTGCATAAAAACAATGCTTTCCAAAAAACGTAAGTGTCATTTTAGTGATTCGCTGAAAGCTGAATTTCCATTTATTATACAAGCAATTTTAGAGGATGGAACGCTAGTGAGATGTAATATATGTAGTTCAAATTTTTATATAGCAAGTGGTGGAAGGACATCAATAACTGATCATCTACAGGCAAAAAAGCATAAGGATGCGCTGCTTTATAAGTCTCAGTCTGGGTGTATGACAAATTATTTTTGTAAAACAGAACCCTCAAAAGATGAATACACTCTAGCTGTTCATGAAGGAACCTTCGCATATCATACTGTACTTCATAATCATAGTTTCCGCAGTATGGATTGTACAACAATTCTACAAAAGAAATTTTCAATGAAACAATTTTCCTGTGCAAGAACAAAGTGTGAATCTATAATTACCAATGTTTTTTGCTCCTTGGGCTATTGATGAACTAAAAAATTACCTCAAATATGTCAGCTTCGTAACATTGTCTTGCGATACATCTAATCATAAACATAAACAAGTCAAGCTACTTCCTATTTTAGTTCATTATTTTCAGGCTTATGAGCTGGAAACTCCAGTAAAGACCAAACTGATTGCTTTCATAGATATCCCAGGAGAAACGTCCGACATAATATCTGAACAATTGTTGAAAGCAATTGATAATTTTGACTTAAACAAAAAGATTGTTGGACTCTCAGCAGACAATACAAATACAAACTTCGGAGGCTTGTTGAGGAAAGGGAGAGATAATGTCATAACTAAAATAAAGTCCAAGTTAAACAGACACATAATGGGTCTTGGTTGCAATGCACACATAATTCACAATTGTGCAAAAACAGCGTTTGATTCCATGCCTATGGATATGCAAGTGATTGTAACAAATATATTTGGATACTTTCACATTTACACGGTTCGTGTAGAACACCTAAAAGACTTATGTGGATTTGCTGGACAGGAGTTTAAGCAATTATTAGGTTATTCGAATATAAGGTGGTTGTCATTACTTCCAGCCTTGGAAAGAATATTAAAACTGTATCAATCACTGAGATATTTCTTCTTGTCAGAAACACACTGTCCTACAATATTGAAACAATTCTTTGAAAACAGTGAATCAGAGCTTTGGCTCAGCTTTGCTCATTCTCACGCATCACTCTTCCATGAAACAATTAAGGCGATTGAAGGCGATGACAAGAGTGCAACAGAATCAGCACTAGCTGTGAACAATCTCATTATAAAATTAGAAACTCAACGCGATGAAAATTTCATCCCACACATGGTAAAGAGTTTGCTAACTGATTTAGTAGAAAGTGGTGACATCCAAATGGAAAGGTATTTCCAAATAAGTAAAGAATTCTATAATACTGCTGTACATTACTTGCAGTCTTGGAACAAGCACAATGAGGACTTGTCACAACTGAGCTGCCTTCTCTTGGATAATGTGCCTGAAAGGAAACATTTTGATAATGCAGTAGAACAGATATCTTCAAAGTGTCATGAAGTTGTAAACGTCAATCGTGATGAGCTCTTTGATGAATTTACTTATTTGCAAGGCCATCTGTTGCAAAAAGAATGTGAGTGGTTCAGTAACAAGCGGCCCCCCCCCCCCCCATGTAGAAAATGGAATGAAGTACTCAGGTACTTGAAAGAAAATAATGTACCACATGCTTTTGTGAAGAAAATTCTTGAACTTTTTTTGTGCTTATCTGGCAGCAATGCATCCGTAGAAAGACTATTTTCTCAAATGAACTACGTCTGGTCCGAAGAGAAATCACAAATTAATGTGAGTACAGTGCAAGCCATGTTAACAGTAAAAACTAACATTAATTTATCGTGTGAAAGCTTCGGTGAAAAACGTGCTTCAAATCATGAGGACTTGAGAAAGATACACTCAAAAAATAAGTACCACGCCGAGGCCAAAACCTCTTCAGTAGAAATAAGGTACTGTAAACATTACTTTAATATTGCAATTGATATCTATATGTTGTTTAAATTTTTTTTTGTTATTGAGAGACAAAACTAGCTATTGTAATTTCATTAAGTCCGTGTATCGCATAAGTACCGTAAATATTAACAAAAGTAAAATCAAACAGCAAATAAACACAGTTTTCATTAAATTTAAAGTTATCTGTTTTTTGCATCTACAAAATTTCTTGCGCAGTCACACACATATCTCTCTCTCTCTCTCTCTCTCTCTCTCTCTCATGCACGCACACACACACTATCGTTCGTCCCCGATTTTGTGGGACAGTCTCAGAAATAAGCAACAAAATCCTCTGAAATGTAAAAAAAAATATGAAACGTCCCCGAAAACACTGGGGAAAAAAATGGTCACTCAACATACATATTCTGTATACCGAGAGGGAATAGTCGGAGGAGGGTAGAGAATGAATGTGACTGACATAGAAAGAGAAAAAAAGATCATTTATTACCACGTGACGCATGTGGTATTTTGTTATTATATTAGACAAATGCATTATGTTGTCCTGGTGTGCAAGCAGCGTTTCTAAACTTGCGATACTAAAGAGTAGTGTTAGACATGTCGCTCATTCCAAACACTGACTACCGATACTTCCCAAGACTTATTTCATACAAAAAGGAAGGAAAAGTGAATCATTTTATCCAATCAAGTGTCCAAGTCTTGATTTACCTCCCACCCTGCCAGTTTACCGTGAGACCACCGTCTCCGCGTTTGACCTATCTGTAGCCTATTATCCTGCGGCATCTGCCACATTAATTGGTGTGCGTGTCTAGTGTCTGCTCCTTGTAATTTGGGATGCATACATCACTCTGTCATATACACTTCACCTCGACAATAACGGCATGATACAGCATGCTCTCTCTCTCTCTCCTCTTGTATCTCAACGTTTTTCTCCCTAAGTTTTCTTCTTAAAGTGATTTTTACATCCGTTATCTCTGTCTATGAGGTCGTAGACATTTCGAAGGCAACTATTTTAGAGAAGGAAAGTGATAAGACAATGTGTTTAAGACCGTTATAATGGGGGAACCGATGTATTTAGTAACTTGAGCAAGACATTGTGAAGTTCTAATGAGAGCTACTCAGAAAGATGGCCCGAGAGCGAGTAAATTATATAATATACACAGGCACTGACAATGTTACTACATTTTCATCATCATTATGTGCCTTACCGGTTGGCGTAGGTAATCATGTCCCTCCACAATCTTATATCTACAGTGCATCGTATACTACATTTTATACTCATTTAATTTACTACCGAAACTCAAAAGGCCTTTGTCATTAAATTATAAAGCCAAGCACTCAAGAATCACATATGCAAGGACAACAAAATAATGCTGCGTCATATTATACTAACATATATACGTGGGAGTAATATTGCGCTATCTAGGATAGATCCACAAGTAGTGAGTTCATTACTGAATAGAAATTCCCCCCCCCCCGGTTATTGAAATGCATACCCGATTCTGCATTGATCACAATGAAAGCAGCAAGAAAATGGGCCTTCTTATCTAACCACCACCCAAATGTTGCAGCTAACACTGAAGTTGTAACACCGGAAAGCATCAACCGAGCAATTGTTAGCGCGCTACTTTGACAATAAAACGATCGTGGTTCAATTCCATTTAACTCAGCTGAAGGGAAATATTATAATTAATATTATAAATATATAAAGGGAAATACAATATTAAAACAGGTAAATGAATTTAAATATTTGGGAACTTTGTTAACCTCAGACGGAAGATGTATAAAAGAGGTGAGATGCAGAATGGCTCAGGCAAAAGCAGCTTTCCAAAAAATGAGGAAGATACTATGCAATCCATTTTTGACAATAGAAACAAGAAAAAGAGTTCTTAAATGTTATGTAGAGCCAGTCTTAACATATGGATGTTAATCATGGACAATAGGACAACACGCAAGAAAATCACTGGAGTCTGTAGAAATGTGGTTTTACAGAAGAATGTTGAGAGTACCGTGGACAGCTAAGAAGAGTAATGAAGCTGTTCTGAGAGAGGTCAAAGCAAAAAGAGAGCTAATTTCCAATATTAGGAAGAAACAATCATAATTTTTTGGCCATGTAATGAGAAGAGAACAACCTACGCCACTAGGCCCTTTACTTGATGATGATGAAGGGAAATAAAACTAGACCTGGCTTACCAATTTGGAGAAGTAACCAATGGCGAGTAAATACACTGCAACGCGACACACCACCAATTGACCAAATGATAATATTTGGGCAAGACCTCTGTCAAGGCTGTTATGTTACGGTGCACCCGTTTTCTTCTATGAATAATTAATAATTCTCCCTTAAACTGAAGTTGCGTGGATGTCTTGGTTTACAATTCGGGGTGCCTTTCTTTTCCATTTGCCAGGCTAGTATTCTGTTTCGAGAGCAGCAACTGGAATATGAAGTAGGATATAATATAATCAGTTTTTTTCAGTTCACTTATCCTGACGCAATCAGTGAGTCACTGGATCACTTTCAGCCCATGCGCCTGGCCGAGTCGTGGGTCTCTAACATTTTAATTCCTACATTCTATTCTTACTATTTTGCTTTTAACTGGTAAGCGTGCCATCAACGAGCGCTGCCCATTTCTATATATCATTCGTCGTCTTCTCTAATCTTCATTCGGTGTAATTCTTATTTAGTATCTTTGTCTCGTGACTCCGGTCCTCCTTTTTATCGGAGTTTTTGTTAATGTTTGTATAGTTGGGCTTATTTTTTACTACGCCAAGCCTCCTTTTACATAAAGGCCCCGGGTCAGCATGGGCAGAATGACAACACTGTGTGCTATGTGGCAAAATATATGTGCGCTATGCACGCGTAGTTTGTGTTGCCTGGCTGTGGGTGCAGCAAAAAGCTATCTTAATCCATGGGTGTGTGAATGGAATGTGGAACGTTGTGATGTCTTCCTCAGGTTGTTGGTCTGTGTTAACATAGAACAGACACTAAGGCGCTCCGATAACGCTAGCAGTCACAAGTCGATTAGTAAAGCGCATTGTTAGTGCTAACTAGGCCAGCAGCAGACACACAATAGACTGGAAATTAGAAGTAGTTTATCATGTCCTTCACTCCCATTGGCTGAATAATATGTTTTTTTTCTTCCCCCCCCCCCTCCAAAATGTCAAAGAAAACTTGGTTAAATTTCATACATTGTTTATATTGAACAAGTTTATTTTATTATTTTTTTTAAAGTTAAAATAAACAGCCCATGATGGTTTCGTGGTAGCGGGTTTCAAAATAACAAGCAAATGCACAGTACATACACACACACAAGTATACACAGTCACACACTTTGTTTGTCTTGGGAGTTAAGTAAGACCTCTAACAAGAATGTAACCAGTTACACACTTTGTCTTGTGAGTTAAGTAAGACCTCTAACAAGAATGTAACCAGTCACACACTTTGTTTGTCTTGGGAGTTAAGTAAGACCTCTAACAAGATTGTAACCAGTCACACACTTTGTTTGTCTGGGAGTTAAGTAAGACCTCTAACAAGAATGTAACCAGTTACACACTTTGTCTTGTGAGTTAAGTAAGACCTCTAACAAGATTGTAACCAGTCACACACTTTGTTTGTCTTGTGAGTTAAGTAAGACCTCTAACAAGATTGTAACCAGTCACACACTTTGTTTGTCTTGTGAGTTAAGTAAGACCTCTAACAAGATTGTAACCAGTCACACACTTTGTTTGTCTTGTGAGTTAAGTAAGACCTCTAACAAGATTGTAACCAGTCACACACTTTGTTTGTCTTGTGAGTTAAGTAAGACCTCTAACAAGATTGTAACCAGTCACACACTTTGTTTGTCTTGTGAGTTAAGTAAGACCTCTAACAAGATTGTAACCAGTCACACACTTTGTTTGTCTTGGGAGTTAAGTAAGACCTCTAACAAGATTGTAACCAGTCACACACTTTGTTTGTCTTGGGAGTTAAGTAAGACCTACTAACAAGATTGTAACCAGTCACACACTTTGTTTGTCTTGTGAGTTAAGTAAGACCTCTAACAAGATTGTAACCAGTCACACACTTTGTTTGTCTTGGGAGTTAAGTAAGACCTCTAACAAGATTGTAACCAGTCACACACTTTGTTTGTCTTGGGAGTTAAGTAAGACCTCTAACAAGATTGTAACCAGTCACACACTTTGTTTGTCTTGTGAGTTAAGTAAGACCTACTAACAAGATTGTAACCAGTCACACACTTTGTTTGTCTTGTGAGTTAAGTAAGACCTCTAACAAGATTGTAACCAGTCACACACTTTGTTTGTCTTGTGAGTTAAGTAAGACCTCTAACAAGATTGTAACCAGTCACACACTTTGTCTTGTGAGTTAAGTAAGACCTACTAACAAGATTGTAACCAGTCACACACTTTGTTTGTCTTGTGAGTTAAGTAAGACCTCTAACAAGATTGTAACCAGTCACACACTTTGTTTGTCTTGTGAGTTAAGTAAGACCTCTAACAAGATTGTAACCAGTCACACACTTTGTCTTGTGAGTTAAGTAAGACCTCTAACAAGATTGTAACCAGTCACACACTTTGTTTGTCTTGTGAGTTAAGTAAGACCTCTAACAAGATTGTAACCAGTCACACACTTTGTTTGTCTTGTGAGTTAAGTAAGACCTCTAACAAGATTGTAACCAGTCACACACTTTGTTTGTCTTGGGAGTTAAGTAAGACCTCTAACAAGATTGTAACCAGTCACACACTTTGTTTGTCTTGTGAGTTAAGTAAGACCTCTAACAAGATTGTAACCAGTCACACACTTTGTTTGTCTTGTGAGTTAAGTAAGACCTACTAACAAGATTGTAACCAGTCACACACTTTGTTTGTCTTGGGAGTTAAGTAAGACCTACTAACAAGATTGTAACCAGTCACACACTTTGTTTGTCTTGTGAGTTAAGTAAGACCTCTAACAAGATTGTAACCAGTCACACACTTTGTTTGTCTTGTGAGTTAAGTAAGACCTCTAACAAGATTGTAACCAGTCACACACTTTGTTTGTCTTGTGAGTTAAGTAAGACCTCTAACAAGATTGTAACCAGTCACACACTTTGTTTGTCTTGGGAGTTAAGTAAGACCTCTAACAAGATTGTAACCAGTCACACACTTTGTTTGTCTTGGGAGTTAAGTAAGACCTCTAACAAGATTGTAACCAGTCACACACTTTGTTTGTCTTGTGAGTTAAGTAAGACCTACTAACAAGATTGTAACCAGTCACACACTTTGTTTGTCTTGGGAGTTAAGTAAGACCTACTAACAAGATTGTAACCAGTCACACACTTTGTTTGTCTTGTGAGTTAAGTAAGACCTCTAACAAGATTGTAACCAGTCACACACTTTGTTTGTCTTGGGAGTTAAGTAAGACCTCTAACAAGATTGTAACCAGTCACACACTTTGTCTTGTGAGTTAAGTAAGACCTCTAACAAGATTGTAACCAGTCACACACTTTGTTTGTCTTGTGAGTTAAGTAAGACCTCTAACAAGATTGTAACCAGTCACACACTTTGTTTGTCTTGGGAGTTAAGTAAGACCTACTAACAAGATTGTAACCAGTCACACACTTTGTTTGTCTTGTGAGTTAAGTAAGACCTCTAACAAGATTGTAACCAGTCACACACTTTGTTTGTCTTGGGAGTTAAGTAAGACCTCTAACAAGATTGTAACCAGTCACACACTTTGTTTGTCTTGGGAGTTAAGTAAGACCTCTAACAAGATTGTAACCAGTCACACACTTTGTTTGTCTTGGAGTTAAGTAAGACCTCTAACAAGATTGTAACCAGTCACACACTTTGTTTGTCTTGTGAGTTAAGTAAGACCTCTAACAAGATTGTAACCAGTCACACACTTTGTTTGTCTTGTGAGTTAAGTAAGACCTCTAACAAGATTGTAACCAGTCACACACTTTGTTTGTCTTGTGAGTTAAGTAAGACCTCTAACAAGATTGTAACCAGTCACACACTTTGTTTGTCTTGGGAGTTAAGTAAGACCTCTAACAAGATTGTAACCAGTCACACACTTTGTTTGTCTTGTGAGTTAAGTAAGACCTACTAACAAGATTGTAACCAGTCACACACTTTGTTTGTCTTGTGAGTTAAGTAAGACCTACTAACAAGATTGTAACCAGTCACACACTTTGTTTGTCTTGGGAGTTAAGTAAGACCTACTAACAAGATTGTAACCAGTCACACACTTTGTTTGTCTTGTGAGTTAAGTAAGACCTCTAACAAGATTGTAACCAGTCACACACTTTGTTTGTCTTGGGAGTTAAGTAAGACCTCTAACAAGATTGTAACCAGTCACACACTTTGTTTGTCTTGGAGTTAAGTAAGACCTCTAACAAGATTGTAACCAGTCACACACTTTGTCTTGTGAGTTAAGTAAGACCTCTAACAAGATTGTAACCAGTCACACACTTTGTTTGTCTTGTGAGTTAAGTAAGACCTCTAACAAGATTGTAACCAGTCACACACTTTGTTTGTCTTGTGAGTTAAGTAAGACCTCTAACAAGATTGTAACCAGTCACACACTTTGTTTGTCTTGGGAGTTAAGTAAGACCTCTAACAAGATTGTAACCAGTCACACACTTTGTTTGTCTTGTGAGTTAAGTAAGACCTCTAACAAGATTGTAACCAGTCACACACTTTGTTTGTCTTGTGAGTTAAGTAAGACCTACTAACAAGATTGTAACCAGTCACACACTTTGTTTGTCTTGGGAGTTAAGTAAGACCTACTAACAAGATTGTAACCAGTCACACACTTTGTTTGTCTTGTGAGTTAAGTAAGACCTCTAACAAGATTGTAACCAGTCACACACTTTGTTTGTCTTGTGAGTTAAGTAAGACCTCTAACAAGATTGTAACCAGTCACACACTTTGTTTGTCTTGTGAGTTAAGTAAGACCTCTAACAAGATTGTAACCAGTCACACACTTTGTTTGTCTTGGGAGTTAAGTAAGACCTCTAACAAGATTGTAACCAGTCACACACTTTGTTTGTCTTGGGAGTTAAGTAAGACCTCTAACAAGATTGTAACCAGTCACACACTTTGTTTGTCTTGTGAGTTAAGTAAGACCTACTAACAAGATTGTAACCAGTCACACACTTTGTTTGTCTTGGGAGTTAAGTAAGACCTACTAACAAGATTGTAACCAGTCACACACTTTGTTTGTCTTGTGAGTTAAGTAAGACCTCTAACAAGATTGTAACCAGTCACACACTTTGTTTGTCTTGGGAGTTAAGTAAGACCTCTAACAAGATTGTAACCAGTCACACACTTTGTCTTGTGAGTTAAGTAAGACCTCTAACAAGATTGTAACCAGTCACACACTTTGTTTGTCTTGTGAGTTAAGTAAGACCTCTAACAAGATTGTAACCAGTCACACACTTTGTTTGTCTTGGGAGTTAAGTAAGACCTACTAACAAGATTGTAACCAGTCACACACTTTGTTTGTCTTGTGAGTTAAGTAAGACCTCTAACAAGATTGTAACCAGTCACACACTTTGTTTGTCTTGGGAGTTAAGTAAGACCTCTAACAAGATTGTAACCAGTCACACACTTTGTTTGTCTTGGAGTTAAGTAAGACCTCTAACAAGATTGTAACCAGTCACACACTTTGTTTGTCTTGGGAGTTAAGTAAGACCTCTAACAAGATTGTAACCAGTCACACACTTTGTTTGTCTTGTGAGTTAAGTAAGACCTCTAACAAGATTGTAACCAGTCACACACTTTGTTTGTCTTGTGAGTTAAGTAAGACCTCTAACAAGATTGTAACCAGTCACACACTTTGTTTGTCTTGTGAGTTAAGTAAGACCTCTAACAAGATTGTAACCAGTCACACACTTTGTTTGTCTTGGGAGTTAAGTAAGACCTCTAACAAGATTGTAACCAGTCACACACTTTGTTTGTCTTGTGAGTTAAGTAAGACCTCTAACAAGATTGTAACCAGTCACACACTTTGTTTGTCTTGGGAGTTAAGTAAGACCTACTAACAAGATTGTAACCAGTCACACACTTTGTTTGTCTTGTGAGTTAAGTAAGACCTCTAACAAGATTGTAACCAGTCACACACTTTGTTTGTCTTGGGAGTTAAGTAAGACCTCTAACAAGATTGTAACCAGTCACACACTTTGTTTGTCTTGGGAGTTAAGTAAGACCTCTAACAAGATTGTAACCAGTCACACACTTTGTTTGTCTTGGGAGTTAAGTAAGACCTCTAACAAGATTGTAACCAGTCACACACTTTGTTTGTCTTGTGAGTTAAGTAAGACCTCTAACAAGATTGTAACCAGTCACACACTTTGTTTGTCTTGTGAGTTAAGTAAGACCTCTAACAAGATTGTAACCAGTCACACACTTTGTTTGTCTTGTGAGTTAAGTAAGACCTCTAACAAGATTGTAACCAGTCACACACTTTGTTTGTCTTGGGAGTTAAGTAAGACCTCTAACAAGATTGTAACCAGTCACACACTTTGTTTGTCTTGTGAGTTAAGTAAGACCTCTAACAAGATTGTAACCAGTCACACACTTTGTTTGTCTTGTGAGTTAAGTAAGACCTCTAACAAGATTGTAACCAGTCACACACTTTGTTTGTCTTGGGAGTTAAGTAAGACCTACTAACAAGATTGTAACCAGTCACACACTTTGTTTGTCTTGTGAGTTAAGTAAGACCTCTAACAAGATTGTAACCAGTCACACACTTTGTTTGTCTTGGGAGTTAAGTAAGACCTCTAACAAGATTGTAACCAGTCACACACTTTGTTTGTCTTGGGAGTTAAGTAAGACCTCTAACAAGATTGTAACCAGTCACACACTTTGTTTGTCTTGGGAGTTAAGTAAGACCTCTAACAAGATTGTAACCAGTCACACACTTTGTTTGTCTTGTGAGTTAAGTAAGACCTCTAACAAGATTGTAACCAGTCACACACTTTGTTTGTCTTGTGAGTTAAGTAAGACCTCTAACAAGATTGTAACCAGTCACACACTTTGTTTGTCTTGTGAGTTAAGTAAGACCTCTAACAAGATTGTAACCAGTCACACACTTTGTTTGTCTTGTGAGTTAAGTAAGACCTCTAACAAGATTGTAACCAGTCACACACTTTGTTTGTCTTGTGAGTTAAGTAAGACCTCTAACAAGATTGTAACCAGTCACACACTTTGTTTGTCTTGTGAGTTAAGTAAGACCTCTAACAAGATTGTAACCAGTCACACACTTTGTTTGTCTTGTGAGTTAAGTAAGACCTCTAACAAGATTGTAACCAGTCACACACTTTGTTTGTCTTGGGAGTTAAGTAAGACCTCTAACAAGATTGTAACCAGTCACACACTTTGTTTGTCTTGTGAGTTAAGTAAGACCTCTAACAAGATTGTAACCAGTCACACACTTTGTTTGTCTTGGAGTTAAGTAAGACCTCTAACAAGATTGTAACCAGTCACACACTTTGTTTGTCTTGTGAGTTAAGTAAGACCTACTAACAAGATTGTAACCAGTCACACACTTTGTTTGTCTTGTGAGTTAAGTAAGACCTACTAACAAGATTGTAACCAGTCACACACTTTGTTTGTCTTGTGAGTTAAGTAAGACCTCTAACAAGATTGTAACCAGTCACACACTTTGTTTGTCTTGTGAGTTAAGTAAGACCTCTAACAAGATTGTAACCAGTCACACACTTTGTTTGTCTTGTGAGTTAAGTAAGACCTACTAACAAGATTGTAACCAGTCACACACTTTGTTTGTCTTGGGAGTTAAGTAAGACCTCTAACAAGATTGTAACCAGTCACACACTTTGTCTTGTGAGTTAAGTAAGACCTCTAACAAGATTGTAACCAGTGACACACTTTGTTTGTCTTGGGAGTTAAGTAAGACCTCTAACAAGATTGTAACCAGTCACACACTTTGTTTGTCTTGTGAGTTAAGTAAGACCTCTAACAAGATTGTAACCAGTCACACACTTTGTTTGTCTTGTGAGTTAAGTAAGACCTCTAACAAGATTGTAACCAGTCACACACTTTGTTTGTCTTGTGAGTTAAGTAAGACCTCTAACAAGATTGTAACCAGTCACACACTTTGTTTGTCTTGTGAGTTAAGTAAGACCTCTAACAAGATTGTAACCAGTCACACACTTTTGTCTTGTGAGTTAAGTAAGACCTACTAACAAGATTGTAACCAGTCACACACTTTGTTTGTCTTGTGAGTTAAGTAAGACCTCTAACAAGATTGTAACCAGTCACACACTTTGTTTGTCTTGTGAGTTAAGTAAGACCTCTAACAAGATTGTAACCAGTCACACACTTTGTCTTGTGAGTTAAGTAAGACCTACTAACAAGATTGTAACCAGTCACACACTTTGTTTGTCTTGGGAGTTAAGTAAGACCTCTAACAAGATTGTAACCAGTCACACACTTTGTCTTGTGAGTTAAGTAAGACCTCTAACAAGATTGTAACCAGTCACACACTTTGTTTGTCTTGTGAGTTAAGTAAGACCTCTAACAAGATTGTAACCAGTCACACACTTTGTTTGTCTTGTGAGTTAAGTAAGACCTCTAACAAGATTGTAACCAGTCACACACTTTGTTTGTCTTGTGAGTTAAGTAAGACCTCTAACAAGATTGTAACCAGTCACACACTTTGTTTGTCTTGTGAGTTAAGTAAGACCTCTAACAAGATTGTAACCAGTCACACACTTTGTTTGTCTTGGGAGTTAAGTAAGACCTCTAACAAGATTGTAACCAGTCACACACTTTGTCTTGTGAGTTAAGTAAGACCTCTAACAAGATTGTAACCAGTCACACACTTTGTTTGTCTTGTGAGTTAAGTAAGACCTCTAACAAGATTGTAACCAGTCACACACTTTGTTTGTCTTGTGAGTTAAGTAAGACCTCTAACAAGATTGTAACCAGTCACACACTTTGTTTGTCTTGTGAGTTAAGTAAGACCTCTAACAAGATTGTAACCAGTCACACACTTTGTTTGTCTTGTGAGTTAAGTAAGACCTCTAACAAGATTGTAACCAGTCACACACTTTGTTTGTCTTGTGAGTTAAGTAAGACCTCTAACAAGATTGTAACCAGTCACACACTTTGTTTGTCTTGTGAGTTAAGTAAGACCTCTAACAAGATTGTAACCAGTCACACACTTTGTTTGTCTTGTGAGTTAAGTGTCACATAATAGAAAGACAAGAACTGAAATTTAGACCAGTATCATGTTGACATCAAGTGACTTAACAAACTGGCATTTAGATGGGGATCAAAAATACTTAGCAACCACACGAAACTCAGTCTGTTCAACTCTTGTGTGATACCAGTACTAGAAACCCAGCCGTTCAACTCTTGTGTGATACCAATACTAGAAACCCAGGCCGTTCAACTCTTGTGTGATACCAGTACTAGAAACCCAGGCCGTTCACTCTTGTGTGATACCAGTACTAGAAACCCAGGCCGTTCAACTCTTGTGTGATACCAATACTAGAAACCCAGGCCGTTCAACTCTTGTGTGATACCAGTACTAGAAACCCAGTCTGTTCAACTCTTGTGTGATACCAGTACTAGAAACCCAGTCTGTTCAACTCTTGTGTGATACCAATACTAGAAACCAGGCCGTTCAACTCTTGTGTGATACCAGTACTAGAAACCCAGGCCGTTCAACTCTTGTGTGATACCAGTACTAGAAACCCAGGCCGTTCAACTCTTGTGTGATACCAATACTAGAAACCCAGGCCGTTCAACTCTTGTGTGATACCAGTACTAGAAACCCAGGCCGTTCAACTCTTGTGTGATACCATACTAGAAACCCAGGCCGTTCAACTCTTGTGTGATACCAGTACTAGAAACCCAGGCCGTTCAACTCTTGTGTGATACCAGTACTAGAAACCCAGG
This sequence comes from Megaustenia siamemsis, assembly GCA_032433765.1. Lineage (NCBI taxonomy): Eukaryota > Metazoa > Mollusca > Gastropoda > Stylommatophora > Ariophantidae > Megaustenia > Megaustenia siamemsis. The sequence continues at coordinate 68,123,427 of JAVIAB010000092.1, read as the reverse complement.
CCGTTCAACTCTTGTGTGATACCAATACTAGAAACCCAGGCCGTTCAACTCTTGTGTGATACCAATACTAGAAACCCAGTCTGTTCAACTCTTGTGTGATACCAGTACTAGAAACCCAGGCCGTTCAACTCTTGTGTGATACCAATACTAGAAACCCAGTCTGTTCAACTCTTGTGTGATACCAGTACTAGAAACCCAGTCTGTTCAACTCTTGTGTGATACCAATACTAGAAACCCAGTCTGTTCAACTCTTGTGTGATACCAATACTAGAAACCCAGTCTGTTCAACTCTTGTGTGATACCAATACTAGAAACCCAGTCTGTTCAACTCTTGTGTGATACCAATACTAGAAACCCAGTCTGTTCAACTCTTGTGTGATACCAATACTAGAAACCCAGGCCGTTCAACTCTTGTGTGATACCAGTACTAGAAACCCAGGCCGTTCAACTCTTGTGTGATACCAGTACTAGAAACCCAGGCCGTTCAACTCTTGTGTGATACCAATACTAGAAACCCAGGCCGTTCAACTCTTGTGTGATACCAGTACTAGAAACCCAGTCTGTTCAACTCTTGTGTGATACCAATACTAGAAACCCAGGCCGTTCAACTCTTGTGTGATACCAATACTAGAAACCCAGGCCGTTCAACTCTTGTGTGATACCAATACTAGAAACCCAGGCCGTTCAACTCTTGTGTGATACCAGTACTAGAAACCCAGTCTGTTCAACTCTTGTGTGATACCAATACTAGAAACCCAGGCCGTTCAACTCTTGTGTGATACCAGTACTAGAAACCCAGTCTGTTCAACTCTTGTGTGATACCAGTACTAGAAACCCAGTCTGTTCAACTCTTGTGTGATACCAATACTAGAAACCCAGGCCGTTCAACTCTTGTGTGATACCAATACTAGAAACCCAGGCCGTTCAACTCTTGTGTGATACCAGTACTAGAAACCCAGGCCGTTCAACTCTTGTGTGATACCAATACTAGAAACCCAGGCCGTTCAACTCTTGTGTGATACCAGTACTAGAAACCCAGGCCGTTCAACTCTTGTGTGATACCAATACTAGAAACCCAGGCCGTTCAACTCTTGTGTGATACCAATATTAAGAAACAGAAGCGAGAACATGGAAGATTTAGAAACGAGGTTACACACATTAGAAAACAAACGCCGCGAAAAACTTAAACATAAACTGGAGAGACCATACATCAAATGAAACTATAAGAGAAGAAATCAACCAAGAATTCATACGAGCTATACAAGGAGAATACGATGGAAGTTCGCCAGTCTTGTGCTCAAAATGATCGAAAGAAAACTCCCAAATGTAAACCCTTTTGTGGACACCAGGTGGTAATAGAAAACAATGAAGAACAAAAGAAACTCTACCTAGAACAACGTAACGCTCAACTTTGACCCCATGAACTAAATAACAACTACAAGACCTAGAAGTGAATCATCAGACACGGAAAGTTGGTTCTCTCTTAGGATTCGTTTTCGACCCCAGCCAACTACAGACCACAGCACGACTGCTTGTCTTAATCTCAAAGTAGCATTTTAGATTCAGCCCTAGAAACAATGCCCCAGAAGTTATGAGTGAGTATACCCTGGGCCTGCTACAATCAGTACATTCTTGGATGTGATTCAAACTTGTGACACCAAAAAGTTTAATTCCTCGGCTTCACTTATATTTTGTGCAAATATTTTAGAAGAGTAAAGCTGTCAGGATCAGGTGTTGTGACTTGGTAAATACCAAAAACAATAATTTCAAAGGTTGACTAATTTGATACTTTTGGTAAAAACAGATAAAGTACAGTATTCCTCTCCTCCAAATGTTGTGACCTAGAACAGATCAATGTAATACTTCACTCCCCTTACACGTTGTTTGACAACTCTGACCATTTACTTCATAACAAACACATCAGTTCTAGTTTTTCCCCTTTCTATCATTACGTAAGACTATACTCGTGCATAATGGGGAACAACTAACTACTCCCCAAATGTAACACCATGCCCTAGTCTATCTCATAAGTTTGATGATTTTAAGAAAATTCAGTAATAATTTACAATTGTTACTTCATCCAGGAATGTGCAGACACAATTACTTAATATCACAAATATAATCACAACTTCAAATATCAGGCTCGCACGCACACACACACAGTCATAATGCTTGTGTTGATGATTAATATTACATTAGATACAAGTGTTAATAACACGGAAGTACTTATCTTGTGTATTAATCACGCACGACAATTTACGAGGTTTCAGTCAATAATTTAGTCTAGTCCTCACTGCATTTCGGACAAGTCCATAGGTGCCCAGGTCTCCTCCGAAAGCCCATACCTTCTGACTAGCTAGTCTTTAACATTTTTCACTGAAATGTGCACGTGCGCTTGCTACAATTGGAGTGCTCGTTTACAAGTGACGGATACTTCAATAGAATAAACCACTGAACCACTTTGTTGTATGCACCACACGAGTGATAGTTTTAAGAACAAGATGTTCAAACAGAAGGGAGACACTTCCTATAGACAGAACTAGAAGTTCGGCATACACCGACCTACAGCCGCTTTCTTTCTAGATCAGGCTCTAGAAGTTTATTGCTATTATAATGTTATTTGTATGTTATCATCATTGCACTCCGAACATGTCCATAGGTGCTCAGATCTCCTCCTGAGCATATCCAGCAGCGCCCAGCGACTCCAGTTCTGCGTTGGTTGATAAGTTCTCTTAGGCGCCCACTAAGTTTCTCGTTTCTGTCTGTGCCCATCTTAACTCCCATCTCTTTCATCAGAAGGAATGATGTGGACTCGTGGTGGTCGAAGTCCTGTGCCCTTCCCACATCTCGTATGGCATTGATGACGTCCACCCGAACCATTGGTTGACTGTCTTCGATGACAGCACAGCTAGCCAGCCGGTCCGTTCTTTCATTTCCCTATATTTCTGTTAGTCCAGTGATACAGATAAAGGTGACTCTAATATCGTTTACTTCTGCAATTACTCAACCCACTGCTTGCGTAGAGAGCCCGCCTCCACTTTTCTTAACATGCTCATCGAATCACTTATTATAAGGTGTGGGTGTAGTCTTATGATTCCAACCAAATTAATTATAATGGTTGTGATTACAATAATCGATCTCACGGCAGCCAGAACATACACATAGGCGCTCAATCACAGATGACAGATACAACATATGCAGTTTGATTGTCATCTCAACTTGCTAGTCAAAAAACACTGTTGATCCATCCTCTCATTCTTCTTGTACCAAGCTTGATTTCCCATTCTTGGAGTCTCTTTAACAACACCACCATCACTTCATAACCCTGGAGTACAACCCTCTCGTCAAGTCGTAAAGATCCCACTGGGTGCCCATACAGCAAGCTGGCCTGCTCTCTATCTTAATGTATTAAAATATCGTTTGTTAAAAGTTTAATCCCAGACAGTGCCAAGTGAAACTCTCCCTTTCATAACCATCACACAAGTACACATTCATTCATCATGCGCCATCCCACAATGAAAGTCGGCATTAATGTAATACCCTTCTACTGTCTTTTACGTTGATGATACAAAGTTACATTCTCTGGCTCTGATTTCGTCTTGATAACGTCCGTCCATTTTAATTTATGATGACCTTCGTTTCTGTTTGTTCTCTAAACACATTCTTTCTAAGATGACGTTAAATTATTTCCCATATATCTTTCTTCATATGCCCAAAGCATTTCGTATATCTTGCTCGGATTGTACTCAATAACTCTTTCTCCGTTTTCTGTTGATTCAGAACTTCATGGTTTTTCTTCTCCATCCAATCAACACTATTTTGTAAATTGACATTTCTTCGATTTCCATTTTTTTCTCTTATATTTTATTATCTTATTCACTGTCCATGATTTCTGCTATACCACAATGTTCAGCAGACATAACATTTCACAATTCTTCGTTTTCAATTGCATGCAATCTGTTTAGACTTACAATTACGCGCGCTTTTTCGACATCCTTGTTCTTCAAATAACAACCATGTAAATACATTGTAAAAAGTCATGTATAAAGGAGGAGGGCAGTAATTTAGATAGCAACATTTTAATGTAAATGTAGGTGGGGCCTCGACATACTCAGGAACGATACTTTTTGTGAGAATTTACTGTGCGTGGCCTATTCATTTCTTGAAATGTCATATCACCATCTTCAGTGTCAATGGCATTTTTCAAACTGTAATCAGCGGTATCATGGGTGTCAACAGATGTTACATTTTGAAAAACGTGATGTGCTCTCCGCCAGTTAAACATTTAATTAGACAGCGCATCAAGCAGATATGAACAAACCACAGCCATCCACAATATTAATAAGACCAGCTGGCTGAATCACCCAAAGCTTGGGACGTTTTCAGGATTGCGAGCAGGAGCGGTTGTGGGTAAAATTACGTCAACCATCAATAGCTTAATACATCACAAACTTTGGGTGATTTCGGGAAAACATTCTCAGCCCGCAGGTCTTAGTATAACTAGATGGTTGTGAACAAAAAATCATGAACACTGATAGAAAAAAAACTCTACATAGAGAGGTATGCAATAAGGAGGATTGGTGATCACCAGCCGAGAAAGTATTTAGTTTCTTGACACAGAGGACCTAGGTCAGAACTTTCCGGAGTTTTTCTTTCGTATTCGTTATGAGTCTAAAAACGCCCTGACTCAAATAATACCAGCCTATACTGGTTCAAACTGTAGCCTGCAAGAAAAGTCCAGACTAAACCTGAAAATTTTCATACACTGCCACAACTAATTAATAATCATCATCACCATCTGGTAGCAAGTCCTTTGTAGAACGTTGCATTCACTACATGCAGCCCATCGGAAAGAATCTGTCTCTAGCAAGATCTCTCACTTCTGTTGTCATGTTCAAGGTCTCCGTGATGTCTTGACATGACCTTTTTTGGTCTGTCCCTGGTATGTGTCTAGGAACCATGCCTTCCATTATTGTTCTTTCCAGCGTGCTGTGTGCTCGTCAAAATCAGCTCAGTGGTAAAATAACTAGCACAACAATATTTTAAAATATTAGTCTTCCAACAGGAGCGGAGCCATGAGTTCTTGGCGTCGTGTAGTCTCAGTAAGCTTTTTCTTTTCATTTGACACCTCCTCCTTTCTATATGGTACCTTTTTTTCTTTCTTAAAAAGAAATTAAGACAATGATTTCTGAATAAAAAATTGATTTAACTGTCATCATAGAGGGTCTACATTTTATTGATTTTACAAAGTTATTCTGTTCTAGTCTACTACAAAAGCATTTATTCTCTGGTGCATGGGATGATTACTCAATCTTCTAAATTTTTCATCTTTGTTATTGGGGTTCCGCTGTCTCTTCAGTCTTCCAATAATTACAGGTGTGTGCTTTAGTTTTTAATTCTGTAAATGGGTGTTGATCCCATAATGTCATTTATTATTCTCATTGCTTGGTTTTGGAGTCTGTTGATTTTCACAAAATTAGCATTTTGTTATTGTTGCCTATATCTTGTGGCGCCATACTCTAGGACTGGTCTCACTCATCCCATGCACATCGTCTTTGTTCCCCAAGCTGTGCAAGATAATTTTTTCCTGGCTGTCATTTTTTTCTTTGCTCTTAATCATTTTCTATCTTTGTTTTCCATGATCAAATGTGATGCCCAGGTATTTTGGACTTTCACCCACATGTAGATTTTCCCATTTAGCTTTAGTTAGGAATTGGGACACTGCTGCTTGTCTGAGAGGAACAACATTGTGTGTTATTTTTAACTAATTCAGGGCTAGTGAAGAAATAAGAGAAATGGTAATGTAACCAATAGTCTCATCTGTAATCAGGAAGGGAGGAGGTGGGTCTACCAGGTGATGAGAAGATATAACCAGAGAAGCATAAACTCTCAAATGGGGAAAAAAAGGAAAAGGCGAACTCTGTAATTTGAAAAGGATGAATGATCTCTCTTTATGAAGCCAGTGGTGGGGAGTCCAGTGGTGGGCGCTGAAAAATCCATAGTCAACTATGACTGACGGAGGCTACTACTACTAGGTGGGGAGTGTTAAAACACTCCAAGGTATAGTGACAGCTTTACAAGGAAGGAACACAACACAATACTGACGTTTCGGCCTGTGGCCTTCTTCAGAATACAGGGACAACGACAATAAACGATGAAGCACAATTATGTATAACTACATGTTAGATGATCAGGTGAATGGAGAGGTGGACAGAAAAGAAAGTAGGATGTTGAAATAAGAAAGGAGGCTACATGAGGGAAGGTAGGATGAGTGTCAAGATGTGTCAAATAGAAAGAAGTCTCCTACTTTCTTCTCTTCTTCTTTTCTGTCCACCTCCCCATTCACCTGATCATCTAACATGTAGTTATACATAATTGTGCTTATCGTTTGTTGTCATTGTCCCTGTATTCTGAAGAAGGCCATAGGCCGAAACGTCAGTATTGTGTTGTGTTCCTTCCTTGTAAAGCTGTCACCATACCTTGGAGTGTTTAACACTCCCCACCACTGGCTTCTTGCTACCAGCTTTACCGCAGCATTACAATTATTTGCCTGATCTCTCTCTGTGGCTGATTACTAATAGTAAATAATAAGGATGAATGATCTCTCTCTATAGCTGATTACTGATAGTAAATGATAAGGATGAATGATCTGTCTCTATAGCTGATTACTGATAGTAAATAATAAGGATGAATGATCTGTCTTTATAGCTGATTACTGATAGTAAATGATAAGGATGAATGATCTGTCCTTATAGCTGATTACTGATAGTAAATGATAAGGATGAATGATCTGTCTCTATAGCTGATTACTGATAGTAAATAATAAGGATGAATGATCTGTCTTTATAGCTGATTCTATCTATCTATTGACCTTTCGAGCCGTAACCGGCCCATAGGGCGTAGACCAAGATACACCTTCTCCTATATGAATTTTTGTTCTAGCAGTTTTCTTTTAAAGATATTTTATCAAATCTCGCCATCTGTCTCTGTTCTGTGCAAGCAGTTCTATCTCATTGATGGAGCCGATTTTATAGCTGATTACTGATAGTAAATGATAAGGATGAATGATCTGTCTCTATAGCTGATTACTGATAGTAAATAATAAGGATGAATGATCTGTCTTTATAGCTGATTACTGATAGTAAATAATAAGGATGAATGATCTGTCTTTATAGCTGATTACTGATAGTAAATAATAAGGATGAATGATCTGTCTCTATAGCTGATTACTGATAGTAAATGATAAGGATGAATGATCTCTCTCTCTATGGCTGATTACTGATAGTAGATGATAAGGATATATGATCTCTCTCTCTCTATGGCTGATTAATGATAATAAATTATAAGGGCGCAATCTTGAGACTTTGAGAATGAGTCAGTCTCAGTACAATTTGTACAGGCCAAATAAAATGAGAAATCAGGAGTGTGTGTGTAGCTGTGAACAATAGGAACTATCAGCATACATTAATTATGTCTCCTTTTAAGTGGGACTGAGCTACTAGTAACCAACTATGTCTCCTCTGAATTATATAAACTTTGACCAAAGGCCCAAATCAAGTGCAATTTTGGTGTCATACATATAATTGTTGTTTTTTGAAGCTCTTAATAGTTTATATACACATAATAACAACAAAGCATAAGGTGATATATAACAAAAATAATTATAATAAGTACATGCCATTCTATTCTAATTCTTCTTGCCTTTTTCACTTTCCATTGAGGAATAGGCCATCAACAAGTGCTCTCCATTCTGTTCTCTAATTGTCTCCACGTGTAATTTACATTTACAATCTCAGTCTCAAGGTTTTGTCTCCAAATGTTCTTAGTTCTTTCGGTTTTTGCTTTCCTTGTGGGTTCCAGGGGAATGCTTGTCTGTTATTGTTTGCAGTTGGCTTTCATATTATGTGCGCTATCCATCCCCATTGTCTTTTTTCCTATCATTTCTTCAAATGTGGGCTTTTTTTTTGTGAGCACCAATTCATTATTTATAATGGTATCTGATCTAAAGTATCCTTCTTTAGCAAGTGTTAATAAGTGTCTACAATTATCTCATATTCCTACTTTTGTGTTGTCCATGTTTGTGATCTATACACAAGGACCAATTTTACATTTGTATTAAACAATGTAAGTTTAGTTTTTATGGACCGCCTCTAGTCTTCCCAATTCTCGCTGTAACATCTCCTTTCATACCCCTTTCTCTTTCTAAGATGCTACCAAGATAAAAGAATGCATTCACATCTGCCAGTTTCTTGTCCTCTAAGTGAATTAGTGCTAACTGGTTTATTCTAAGAACTTAAGGTTTTTTCTTTGTTAATGCAAAGCCCAATCTGTGTGCTGATATTTCTGATATCATATTGGTCTTTTACTTTTCATCTGTTGTTGGTTGTGCAAAAGTAGAGCCAAATCATCTATAAAATCTAGCTTGTTGTGTCCATTGAATTTTATTCCCCCTGTGACACTTCCGTTTCCAAGATGGCAGATCTAGTCCATGTTCTCTTGATCACTGCAGAAAGTGCATTCGGGGTCTGATTAATTTTGGTTCTCCATTGCACTTCTCTGCGTTAAAGTTAAAATGATTATCTACTTATTACATCTGTGCCGATAAAGCGGTATCGTATGCCGGCAATATTCCATTTTCGACAAATCAAGTGTTGTGAATGTGACATTCCACCGTCTAGACATGTTCTGCACTTTACGTCACATTTGTGCTGTTCATGACCGTTGTTGGAATTGCTTGACGCAAGTTATTTACATGTTACTCATTAATGTGAAATGCTTCATCGGCCACAGTTTTATCTCTTCAGGGAATTTGCACCATGTTTTGTTCGTCGTAGGCTGCATTCACTAGAGTAATCAGGGAACTAAAAGGCGCGACATTGCTGTGCGTGCGACATTGTTATGTGTGCTACGTCATCATAATGGCTCATCGTAAATTCTTAGACCGGCTGTATGCTAATCTTACGGTCTGTTGTTTCATGTGCGACGGGGATAATCTGATGTCTAACTGTGTGTTTATATGTTCGGAATTGGAGTCAACAACGATGGCCTAACATCATCAAGCGCTATACATTTTTAAAAAAATATGACGATCATTATTTTCAGAAGGACATGAACTTCCGGTATATGGCGGATAGGCAGCAGGAACCATTGAAGGTTATGCATGAAAAGTCTTCCTTGTTGCAGTATCCTCCTATTCCAAGTCCATGGGGATTGGTTGGTCTTGAGGCAAGATGCCAGTCTCGAGACAGAGAGGTTGTGGGTACAAATCTCGGCTACACCGGTTGAGATTTTTATTTATTATTTCTCTCTGCGGCAACTACCCCTGGTCTCAGCAGTGAGGCCCGGCTTGAAACGTCAGTTACTCATCGATGAAAAAAACATGAGTACCTCCGAAGTCGGAGTTATCTGCCTGTGCGGCGAGGGATCCCTGTGCACATGGTTGCCAGGGAAAAATGAATTAACACGCAAAATTCAGTTCCTGGTCTCTAGGGACTTCGTCAGAGTTGAAAGCTGGCGAACTCAACAACAACAACATTCCCCGTGTCCTGTATATATTTTCATAATCCAGTCTTTTGCACCAGGAATAGGATGGGTGATATGTCTCCCCATGGAACCCCAGTTTTTACTTCAAACTTTACCATTTGTTGTCCTCCATATTTATTCTGCATGTCATTCCTTCGTATTAATTTTTGTATGATATTACTTATTCAACTGGTATTCAAAGAGTATCAATAGTTTGTAGAAAATATTTCTGTCTATGCAGTAAAAAGCCATTTTTGTTGTCAATTTAGCAGGCAAATAGTGAGGAGTTCCATTCAAGTGACTGTTTCATAACTAAATGCAGCAATGCTATCTGGTCTGTGATGGGTCTACAACTTTTAAAACCAGCATGTTGATCTCACAGTTGTGTATCAGCTTAATCTTTTACATTATTTACAATGGCTCTTCAAGATATATTTGCAAAGATGGAGAGAAGCAAAATTTCTCAATGCTGAAACAATTACTGGGGTCACCTTTCTTTGGAATTTTAATAAAGTGCCTTTATTTCTACCTCAAGGTATCTGTTTCTTTTCCCAGATCTTTTAAAACTGGGAATTAGTAAGTCTGTTGTTAAGTCTGCAACTGTCATCATCACCTCCACAGGAATTACATCTAGTCCTGGTGCTTTTCCCCTTCTTAGTTGAGTGGTAACTTTCTAATTTCAACTATGGTGGAGCAGTTGCAATCTTTAGGTAGATTAACTTCTGCAGGCTTTACCTCTGGTAGGTTACTTGGAACTGGTCTATTCAAAAAATCTTGGAAGTGTTCCTGCCATCGCTTTTGTTCTATTTCTCTTACACAAAGGTTCTTCAGCTTCAGTGAATACACCTCTGTTTGTATGTTCTGATACTCTTCTTTATTTCTATGTTTGCTGCCATACATTCTTCTTGTGCCTCTTCTTTTTGGGTACTTGTACAATAGTACAACAGTTATTAATGATTCCCTGCTTCTTAACATTTCTGGTGAAATCCACTTCTTACTGTTGTGGCTTTTGGAACCCAGCTCTTTATGACTTGTTAGAACCTCTTTGACTTTTGTCTACATGTTATCCTTCATCTTCTACCAGTTCTGATAAAGCTTAGAATTTATTCTTTAGCACTTTCTTGCACTCTTCTACTTTAAAAAATTTCTTTCACTATGTGTTGAAGTTCCTCGTTAGTGCTGATGTTCCCATCCAATATCTCTTAGTTTTAATTTCAGTCTGGCTACTAGTAGATGGTAGTCTCATGCCACATCTGCACTCTCCTTACTCTTAGATTCTGTATTTGTTCTTGTTATTTGTTTGCGTTCACCAGCTTTATATCTTTAGCACAGTCAAATATGACTGAATTTTGCATGTATATCACCTTTCCCTATTTTTCATACTGGCAGCTGTGTGCTCAGGTGTCCCCTGCTATACAGGCAAATATTCTCTAAATTCTATTATTTTTATTATCAAGAGTTTTTAACATTTTGGGTACATTTTTTCCTATTAATTTTGTCAATTTTGCCATTTTTGGCCAACTGCCAAGAGTTCTTTAGCATGCACAGAATGCAGGAACCTGCTGTTTTTCACAATTTTCTGAGAGAGTAGCACATCGGATCTCACTACACAGAGAACAGAGGTGGTAAGGCCATGGATTCTATTTTTTTTATTTATTTTCCAATGCCTGTGATAGGAATCAAACCCGGAACATTTTGTTTAGAGGCCAAAATCTTACCTCTAGACCACCTAGCCCCCACATTCTGTAGTGACTTCCTGAACTTCTTAGCTATGCAAATGTGATCGATTTGATTTTTCTATAGTGCTGTCAGGCGATACCCAGGTTGCTTTATGGATTCTTTTGTGGAGAAGTATCTGCCTCCGATAACCAAGTAGTTATTGGTGCATAAGTCTATGAATTTATCTCCATTATCATTCCTATTAATGCCTTCACATCCCAACATATTCTCACAGTCAACATTATTGCTCCCAATCTAGCACTAAAATCCAACAACAGAATACTGACATTATTTATTGAATATTTATCAAAGATTAGCAGCGATAGTACAATAGTTAGTGAACAGGACAAGAGGTGGTGTTCGATCCTGACCAACTGTTTCCGGATTCACCCAGCCTTAAATGGATACTGGATTTTTCTGGGAAAGTAAAGCAGCACGGGCGTAATACCAACCACATTACCCAAAAAAAATCAAGTACCGAAGGTCTGTAAAAATTATCATCACTAACACCATATTCCCTAAAAGCCACTTGGCTCTTTACTTTCTTTTTATCAAAGATTGCCTTCAGTGTACAGAACAACTCTTTTATTATTTATCATTGTCATCTGTGGGTGCATACAATGGATGACACTCCAGTGATTAAGTCTTTTTATCAAGAGAACTTGACTCTGTCCTATTTCATGATGCAAGGGTAGGGACAAACATCATGACACAAGATATGCTGTTTGAATGGTCAGCACTTATATGTGCATGCATTGTCTAATTTTTATCCTAAACCTGCACCCTGGCTGACACACTCCATCTTTGGCATTTTGGATTTTGGTTTGACACAAGAGTTTTCTTTCTTATATTGTGGATGCCAGCCTGGGCTGTTGAGCCAACCCTGCCCGTGGTTTCTGTCTGTGTGTTCTCCCTTAGTCTTTCCTTCTTTCGATGGTAACTGCTAGGCAGTAGTGGTTTGTGTTTTTTGTGGATAGAGCTTTGAATGTGGCTCTTATTCACATGGCTTATCCTGTTATTGTACATATGAGTGCTTTTAGTTCATGCAACAGTCCCACCCACCTCATCCTGGTAGGGGAAGCCTTCCATCTGATCTTTAGTTCTTGGGGTCAGATCTGCAGTCCTGTTTCCATGATGGAGTTGACAGTTCTTTCTAAGTCATGATGGGTGCCCTATAATTTCTGCCTTATTTAAGCTCTGTCAGACCAACTTTGGTGCCATGATTCCTTGTGGATTGGACATTGGAGAACATGTTCTGGGTCCAGGATGCCAGTTCCACATCAGCGAACACTGAGGAAGATAATCCCTCTGTTCTGATTCTGAAAGATGCATTTAAAGTAAAGATCAAGTTTAGTCCCATAAACTATTTCAGTTTGGAACAGTTCAGAAGAGTAGTGTCCGCTTGAGGAGTAAATAGTGTACTTTATTCAGTGCTTCTCAACCTGTCATTGGAAGACCCTTAATTCTAGAAAAAAGATAAATAATCCAATAAAGTCCAAATATCTGATACAGCTTGTTCACAATCGTGGTGCCCATTTGCGGCAGATTTTTAAAACAATATTGTTCATCATCATTATCATATAATGCCATCTCAGCATTACAGATTGACTTGGTGGGGGTGGGGGAGGTGTGCCAATTGGCACAAAAGATTCGCAAGAGGCAAGATAGCCAAAAAAGCTTGCCACTTAGTCACATGTGGAGTCATCATCATGTGCCATACCAGATGGCGTAGGCGATCATGTCCTTCCACAATCTTCTATCTACAGTACATCGTATCAGTTCTGCTGTGACTGTTTTCCATGCCATGACACCAAGCTATCCAGTATTTTCCCTCTTTGTCATCCACGATCTCTCTTTCCTTCTATTTTGCCAGTTGTAACCAAGCATGTGGAGTAGCCAACAAAATCACTCATGAAATGAATGGAAGTAACAGAGATGGTGAAAGTACATATTGTCCAACAGTACAATCATAACAAGAATGGTTGTGACGAATTGTTGCACCTAACAATGTTTGATGAACCATCTGATGCAAACTCAATGCTATTTGCAAGGCTCTGGCTACATCCTTTGATTGAAATTAAATACATTTTCTCATGTACACTCATGCATAAGAGGTCAGATTTGATCCTGATCGATGGTTTCCAAGTTCACCCAGCTTTAATTCTTTCCATACAAAGCTTTTTATCAATGCAACAAAAGAGATTTCAAAGACAATATTTTTCATGGTTTTAAGAATAAATCTACATATTTATATTTATCTAACACATAACATATTATATATGAAATTTTAGATAATTAAACAAGGTATTAGATCTCACCAATACCAAGATGATACAAGACATATAAAATGAATATGGTTTGATGACGGCTCACACTAATCAAATTGAGAGTGGTGCACTATGCGGCAAAACAGGCTTACCATACTGTGAGACCAAATGTACAGAAAGAGTTAAATGGGTACCAGATTTTTTCTGGGAAAGTAAAACGGCAAGGTAGTGTAATACCAAAAACATTACCCCAAAAATCATGTGCCAAAGGTCTAAAAAAATTATGGAAACTAACACTATATTCCTTATACACCACTTGGTGTGACGGAGCTCTTTACTACTTTTACTCACAAGGCACAAGTGCTTTTGCTTGCTTGCTTTTGCCCAATGACTAAAGTATTCTAGTAGACTATAGAATTCCTCATCCTATGTGTGTAGATATTTACTATATTATATATACAATTCACTTTATACAGACTGAACGAATAAGTACATCATACTGTAACATATAGGGATAATTCTGACACAAAAATACCAACAAAATAGAGTTCCCACATATTTGTTCGTTTGTAAACAATGATCAATAAAGTCATGAAAAGCTTAATTCCAACAGATGACAAAATATACATGGAAAACAAACCAGTAGAAGAGATCGATTACATTATCTATCTTGGAAGTCACATTGATCGAGAAGGGGATACAAGCAAAGAAATTAGAATCAGAATAGCTAAAGCAGCAATGTCTTTCAGAAGCCTTGAAAAGTTGTGGAAATCAAAACTTATCAGCACAAACACAAAACTTAGGCTATTCAAATCAAATGTACTATCAACCCTTAAGTATGCGTGTAAAAGCTGGAAAACAACAAGAGATATAGAAACAAAGTTGAACGCATTCGAAAATAAATGTCTAAGTCTAAGGAAAATACTTGGTATAGTGTGGAACGAATTCAAAACAAACGAGGAAATTAGAGAAATCGCCAATCAACTCAACCACTATATCTTCAGTAATAAAGAAAAGACGATGGTCATATGTTGGACATGTGATGAGAAGAGATAATAACCGAATAGCAAAGCAAGCCCTCATGTGGGAAACAACAGGTAGGAGGAAAAGAGGAAGACCCAGAGACTAGAGAGACACTGAGAAGAACATTGATGAGAGAGGCAAGAGCAGCAGGAATCAGCCACCTCAATGACAATGAGATAGAACTGCTTGCACAGAACAGAGACAAATGGCGAGATTTTATAAAATATCTTTAAAAGAATTGAAAACTGCTAGAACAAAAATTCAGATAAGAGAGGGAGTATCTTGGTCTATGCCCTATGATATGGGCTGGCTATGGCTCGAAAGGTCAATAGATAGAGATAGAAACAATGATCTCTTCACCAAATCTGCTACAGGAAAGTGTTACTAGTGTAACACTTCTGTAACAACAACTGAACTAGCTCAGGTCGCTGTCCTGTGTGCACTCACAGATAAATTTTTAATCATCTGCCTGCACAATGCTGCAAAGAAACAAACAGACACAGTACTCTGAGAATGCTCGTGATGTACTGTTTTTAAGTCTTTGGTACTACTTTTTTGCTACTGTACTCACTCACACTGAGTTACTGTTCGTTGTTTTAAAAAATAATACAATGTCAATATGTTGAATATGTGCGTAATTTAGTTATTTTTATTTTAAATGTATATTAATTTTAATTATAACAGTATGAGTATTAACAGAATAACTTAACTAAAATACTAAAATATAAATTAATAAACTAACATATAGTCGAATTAATTATGGAATGTTTCCACTTGCCACCGGACAAAACAAACTAGATCAAACAAATTATATTTAACAATCCGGATTGGTTATGCAATAAAATATCACTTAACGCAAACCTTATGTAAAATAAACGATTACTCTACACATGCTTTGCAGGCATGCTCTACCTATAAACTCAAACTGTATAATACAACTGTATATTTTTTTAATACGGAAATGACAAAAGTGAGATGGGCAGATGGCGGTGATTTCAGACTAAAGACTAGGAGTCTAAACAATACCTGTCAATCAACTTACCTGTATTATATGCTCAAATGATATTCCTAGTTTTCAAGCTGCAAATTGCGTATTGTATGATACGCCTGGAGTGTGTTTAAAATCTCATTTGCCACCAAATCTTTAATAAAGTATACATTTGTTCGGTTCATAAAAATTACCCGCACCAGGCGTTCTTTTTCAGGAGTCGAGAATCGGGATTAGATTACTAGAGGTGAACCGGTAGAAAGCCTATCCCATTTTTTTCCTCCCACAGTAAATCTAGTATGGCAATTGTTATGTGTGTTCCCTCCAAGTCTTTAATATTTTTAACAAATTCACCTGCATATACTATTTAATATTAGTTGTTATAATGTTAATAGTTAAAGAAAACAGTAGTAAGTAAGACAATGGTTACCGTTATCACCATACAATCATACACTGTGACTAACTACATTGCTTTAGAAGGGAACTCTTGATGTCAATAAATGTACATGAATATTCTCTAGGCACCTACTTAATTGAACAACCAGTAATCAAAGTATTATAGTAATCAAAGTATTATAGTTTTCAGAGGTTCACATCTATAAGGTGTTGAAAACGATGTATACTAATCTTTTTTTTTTTTTTTTTTTGGCTTGCTATAGTCTCATTCTTGAGAAAATACAGGACATCGAGGATCAATGGGAAATGCTCAAACAATCGATTCAACAAACATCAAAAGAAGTAATACCAGTGACTAAAAGTATAAAGAACAAAAAAATGGATGACAGACGAAATATTAGAACTAATGGACAAAAGACGAAGACATAAGAAAGAAGAATGGACATACAAAATATTGCACAAAGTGATCCCTAACAAATGTAGAAAAGCAAATGAAGGATGGTTAAAGCAGAAATATGAAGAAATGGAAAACAACAAAAGAAAGACTCAAAATGTATGCACAATCAATTAAATGAATTAACAGGAAGAAAAGAAGTCAAAGTTTCCGGATGTGTGAAATCAAAGAAAGGAAATACAATAATGGGACAGGAGAAGACAATGGAAAGATGGACAGAATGTATCAGTCAATTCTATGATTAGGATGAAAGACCAGAGCTAAACAATTCCAACAAAAACACAGGGCCATCAATAATGCAGAGTGAAGTGGAGGAGGCAATTCGACACATGAAAAGAGGCAAATACCCAGGTCCCGACAATATAACAATCGAAGAGATAAATGCATTAGGAGAGCTGGGAGTACAAGTCATAACAAAACTACTCAATGACATATATAACACTGAACACATACCCGAAGATGTACTAAAATCTACCTTTTTAGCCATACCGAAGAAGTCAGGTGCCACTAATTGTGAGGACTATGGCACTATTAGTCTCATTAGCCACATGACGAAAATATTACTAAGAATCATCATGATATGTGTAAGGAACAAAATAAAACCAGAAATAAGTGAGGAACATTCTGGATTTGTGAAAGGAAAGGGCACCAATAATGCAATATATATCTTAAGAACATTGATAGAAAGATCTATAGAGGTAAAGAAAGATATATATATATATATATATATATGCTTTATAGACTACACAAAAGCATTTGACAAAGTAAAGCATGTGGAAATAATCAATATACTGGACAAAATAAACATTGATGGCAAGGATCTGCGAATTATTAAAAAAAATGTACTGGCAACAAGCGGTAGCTATACGAATTAGCAACCAGACAGGACAATTCCAATATATAAAACAAGGAGTCAGACAATGCTGTGTTCTGTCGCCTGATTTCTTTTCACTTTACAGCGAACATATTATGAGATCAATAGTAGACAAAAAAGGAATTGAAGTCAACGGTCACAACATAAATGATTTGCGATATGCGGATGACACAGTCTTAATAGCAGAGACAGAGAACGAACTACAAGAAGTGATAGGCATAATAGTAAAAGAAAACAACAAAAAAAAAAGGTCTCAGTCTGAATAGTAAGAAGCCAGAAGTAATGGTCATATCAAAGAAACAATCATCACCATCATGCAGCGTAAAAATAAACAGGACAAATCTGAAACAAGTGCAACGCATCAAATACTTTGGCACAACAATAACATCAGATGGAAGATGCACCACAGAAATAAAAAGCAGAATATCTCAAGCCCAAATAGAAGAAATTCTCAAAGAGGCCAACACAAAAAGGGAACTCCTAAAAAACATCAGAAAAAACCATCAGCATTTTTCGGGCATATCATGAGAAGTGGAAAATTGGAATACTTGGTTACAACTGGCAAAATAAAAGGAAAGAGAGATTGCGGACGAAAAAGAGAGAAAATACTAGATAGCTTGGTGTTATGGCATGGAAAACAGTCAACAACAGAACTGATACGATGCACTGTAGATAGAAGATTGTGGAAGGACATGATCGCCTACGCCAACCGGTATGGTACATGATGATGATAGTCTCATTCAGGGGTGGGCAACATGCGGGTCAGAACCGGTCGGCCTAGCAATATGACCGGCCAGAGAGGATGATTGAAATTGATATATACTCCGGTCCTAAGGCTGAAAAAAAAAAGAATTACAAATTACACACGCATGTGCACAACATATTTTTGAAATCCATATTAAAAAAAAATAATAAATAACATAAAACTATAATTTGCTTAACAGTATCACTTAAAAAGGAAATGATTTTGTCAAATCCTTGATCATGCAAGGCTGTGAAGATCAATGTTTTGATGATGAGACACTTATTAAGCGATAGCAGTCTTTTCAACTTTCGACAATTCTGTGAAATGAAAAGTGATGTTGCATTGTCTTTAGTGTAGCAATAGTTAAGGGATAATGGTAGTTGGAGCGGATGGTGTGCACGTTTTTATTAAAGGAGGTACTGAAAGTTAGAAACTTAAGACTCTTAGGCGACAGCAGTACATTTGCATATTTGACAGTTCTGCGAAATCAAAAGAACGGAGTAGTTTAGTCTTCAGTACCGGTTTGAGTACGGGGTTCACTGACTGAAAAGAAAAACTGGTCTTCTCTTAGAACTAGAGAAGCTACCTGGAGACAAACTATTGAATTGTGGAGATTTCAACGCAAGCAGCATACATTGTGGCAATACAAATGACAACCAACAAAGCCGGGCGATAGATACGACACTTCACATTCTGAATGCTATAGTTCTAGAGTTATTTGCGGGTCATCATCATTGCACTCCGAACATGTCCATATGTGCTCAGATCCCCTCCTCAGCAATTCCCGTAGTGTCCAGCGACTGACGACTCCAGTTCTATGTTGGTTGATAAGTCTTCTTACACGGTCACGGCCACGTACACTTAGAGTGCACTAGACTAACGACTCCAGTTGTATGTTGGTTGATAAGTCTTCTTACACGGCCACGGCCACGTACACTTAGAGTGCACTAAACTAACGACTCCAGTTGTATGGTGGTTGATAAGTCTTCTTACACGGCCACGGCCACGTACACTTAGAGTGCACTAGACTAACGACTCCAGTTGTATGTTGGTTGATAAGTCTTCTTACACGGCCACGGCCACGTACACTTATAGTGCACTAGACTAACGACTCCAGTTGTATGTTGGTTGATAAGTCTTCTTACACGGCCACGGCCACGGCCACGTACACTTAGAGTGCACTAGACTAACGAAGCGAATCATTTCAGAGGAAGAGGTATGTTTATAGCACTCGGAAAAAAATGACAAATAATCAACAACAGAAAAAGAAAAAAAACAATATATGGTCCGAAGTAGGATCGAACCCGTAGTCAGTGACACAGCGCCTTGCCACGAGAAGCCTAACGCTAGGGAACACTGCCAACTCAGCGTTTGGCTTCGCCGATAATTCGCTGATTATCGCATCGGAAGTTTCCCTCTATTATAATATTTATTTATTATTATTTGTCTCCAGACTAGATTAACGACCAGGGAAACAGACAATGATTCCAACATGGACTTGACGCCAGTGTCAGGGATGGCTATCTATCTATCTTTCGTTCGCTCGAAGTATTGTCTATATCAGCAATGTCGTTTTCTGTATGAATTTTACTGTCTTTTGTAATTCTTGCAGTGGCCCATATAGTTTTGTCTGTAGTGTTGTATCTATGGGCCAATGGATTTTCCTCAGTCTACTATATTCAGTGCAGTCTTGAAGTATGTGTTCAGCAGTCTGGGGTGCCTGTCCACATGTACAAGTAGTTGATGTGCCGATCTTGAATTTTGTATACATGTGACTATGGAGTCGATTGTGTCCTGTTCTTAGGCGTATAATGATAACTTGTTCATATCTATTCATATTATGAAAGGCATCCTGATATGGGACTTGTGGTCCTCTAATTGATTTGATTATCTGTTTCTTATGATGGTATGTGACTGGTGTATCTAGTTGTGTGCCTGTTGAACCTTCCTTTGCCAACTGATCTGCTTTCTCATTTCCTGGTATTCCACAGTGAGACGGGATCCACTGCAGGGCAACCCTGTGGTGCTTGCAGAGTTCAGTCAATAAGGTCTGTAGATGTGGTAATTTTCTGGATTGTAGTGCCTGGAGTACTGATCTTGCATCTGTCAAAAACACTACAGGCTGTGGGCTACGATTACTGTTCAGCAGCTTTTCTATTGCCAACTTTATTGCTTGTATTTCTGCATCATAATTGTGACAATATTTCCCTGTTGCTATTTTATTCATATCCCTAGTGTTATTTGGGTACTCTATATATGCACCTGCTCCCCCATTCTTTACTGCATTCTGTGCTGATCCATCTGTGTACACACGGATCCATAGGTCTTGTGGGTATTCTTCATCCAGGAAACTGAGAGTTATTGTTTTTCGCTGTAGACTATTTTGTTCCTCTTTGTCAACTATTCCTTTCACTTCTGTCCGTATTTGAACTGATAATCCTGATTCATCTGTCCAGGGAGTCTGTTCTGGTATGGGCAGAAGGGGTTTAACAACTCTTGGCATGTCTGGTGTTTGTCTACTAATACGCTTGGCTTGGTGGATAAAACTGCTTCTCTTAAGTCGTCCCAATGCAAGATTTTGGAATCTGTCCTTCATTGGATGTCTCGGCATGCAAGCAAATTTTTCTGCCTGTATCAGCACCTTTGTGTCTCTCCGTTCTCTCAGTGCTGGTATCCTCCACAATTTCTCCATCTCCAATATTGGTGTTGATTTCATTGCTCCTGTGATAACCCTAAGTGCCTGGTTTTGTACTTTATCCAGTTCTTGCAATGTGGTGTTTGATGCTGAGCACCATGCGGATGATCCATATTCTAAATGTGGGCGTATACTCTGTTGGTAAACTTTACTGAGTATTTTCCCACTCGCACCCCATGTGGTTCCACACAACTTTCTTAGAATAGCCAATTTCCTCCTTGCTTTTTGGGTTGCCTTATTTATCTGCTGTTTCCAAGATAGTTTGTTATCAAATGTAACTCCGAGATATGTAGCTTGTATGTCTTCTTTCACAGGCTCATTGTTTATGTAGATGGCTCCTGCTTTTTGTTTTGGGGAGAGTGTGAAAAGTGTAGTACTGCATTTGTCTGTATTGATGCTGATACACCATCTATTTGTCCATGAATTCAGTGCATTCATAGCTCTTTGTAGCAATTTGGAGGCCACTGTTGCATACTCCTCTGTGCACCACATTACCAAGTCATCTGCATACATTGCCACTTTGATGCCATGTGGTAGTTCAGTAACTAGGTCATTGATGTAGATCAGAAAAAGTGTTGGAGATAGTACCCCTCCTTGTGGAACGCCCTGGCGCAATAAGACCTTCTTACTCTTAAGACCATCCAGTTGCACTCTGGCTCTCCTATTATGCAGGTATGCTTTGACCCATTTGTACATCCTGCCATTTACTCCATAATTTCTCAGTTTCTTCAAAAGCCCTTCCTTCCATACCTTATCAAATGCTTTCTTTAGGTCTATCCATGCTGCTAGTACCAGTTTCTTTTCTTGAAACGCATCTTCAATTTCCTGGGAAAGATAGGTTGCTTGATCTTCGGTAGAGTAACACTGTCTAAAGCCTGCTTGTTGTGGGACAAGGAGATTTTCACTTTCCAGGTACCACTGCAGTCTGAGATTGATTATACGTTCCATTGTTTTACACAAACAGCTTGTAAGGCTGATTGGTCTATAGCTGGATGTCATTGAACCATCTTTTCCTGGCTTTAGTAATGGTATCATAATTGCTTCTCTCCATGCCTGTGGCACTCTACCTGTGATCCAGCAAATGTTGTAGATCTGCAGTAGTTTTGCTTTAGCTGCAGTTCCCAAGTTCTTAATCATTTCATTGGACACTCCATCACTGCCTGGTGACTTTTTCATTTTTAATTTGGATATTGCCAGCTCTAGCTCTCTTTGTGTAATGGGTGTTTCCATTACTTCATGTGTGGTCTCTTCTTGTCTTGCATTTTGTTGTTTTAAACGGGTCTCTTGTCGTTTTTCTAGGCTAATTTCAATATTATTGTCATTTGCAAAGGAGTCTGCAAAGTAATTTGCTGCATGTTTACCTGTTAGAATGTTTCCATCCTTCTTCAGTGTAATTTTGGTGTTCCTTTCTGTACCCTCATCATTCAGCTGTTTTACAAGCTTCCACACTTTTCTTGTGTCTCGTTCAAGATTCAAGGACTCTGTTTTCTCTTTCCAGCTTCTCCGTCTGGCTTGTAGTTTAGCCCGTTGAAATTTGGCTTTAGCATGCTGGTAGTTGTTGTGGTGTTCTTGGCAAGGGTTATTTTCTGCTTGCTTTCGAGATGTTTCCATGTCATTGTGTAGTTGCTCTAGTTCACTACTCCAGTATGGTTTGTAGTGTTTCCGTGCCCCTCTAGGTATTGTTTCACTGGCAGCTTGTATTATTAGTCTACTGAATTCATCAACTATTTTGTTGATGTCTCTATCTGTATTTATATCTTTAGTCAGTACACTGGTGTAGTGTTGATACATTTTCCAGTCTGCCTTTTTGTAATTCCATCTGGAGAGAGTGCTGCTCTCCCTGATGGCCTTATTTTGTACCACTAAAAAGACTGGTCGGTGGTCGCTGCCTCCAAGTTGTTTCCCAACAATTCGTGTGATATTCCAATCCAGGTCTGGTGAATGGAAAGCAAGGTCTGGTGTAGATGTGGTATGCCATGATCTGGAGTAGAATGTTGGTGGATCTGTTGCCTGGTTTAATAGTATAAGCCCATTGTCATCCTGCCAATTTTCAAGCTCTTCACCTCTCTTGTCCATATGTTCATAGCCCCAGCTCTGTGAATGGCTGTTAAAGTCTCCACATACAATTATTCTTTCTTGTAATGTAATTGTGTCTAGTGCTAGTGGGCGGTCACTCGGACAGTAGTAGTTAAGTAGATGGAAGTCTGTATTTCCTGTCCTGAGGTGCAGTATTTGATATTCCGCCCCATCCATATACACTTCAATCTGACATGCATTAATGTTGTTCCTTACAAGAGTCAGTATTCCGCCCTTTTGTCTATTTTTCTGTCAGATCGGTAGCACTGGTATCCCCTAATCTTCAAGGCTATGTCATTGTTTAGATGGGTTTCCTGCAAACAGCATATGCTTACTTGTTCTTCATGCAGGATATTCTCTAATTCTATCTTTTTACTGTACCCATCTCTTTTGCTGTTGATGCCTTCAGCATTCCAGTGCATTATTTTAAGTGGTCTTATTTTGGATTGGCCAGTAGCTCTATTCTCTCGCCCCTGACTCCACAGAGCGGTTGAGAAGGACATCCAGTATTAGAGGTTGGGCCCTTTCGAGGCTGAGGGCCCGGCGCTGCTCCTGCCTGAGTGTCCATCACAGGGCGAGTGCCATATCGATTTGCGGTTATAGACATTCTTCCATTTGCGTTGAGTGCGTGGCATCCTGATTTTTGTGCGCCTTTTGGCTGGTTGCCTCCGACTTCAGCACTTGAACTTGCTAGAGCAGACTGTGGTCTTGCTTGGTTGTAGGAAGGCCTGGCCAGTCTTGGTTTTCAGTCCCTGGTGACTGTTAAGCCCCATCCCCACGACAAGGAGCTGGCCTTGATGAGGTCAGGGATGGCTGAATTAGATGTTTCGTGGAAATGTCTCTAGGAACAATGAAAGTCATCACCTACCCTGTGCTGTTATGATTGCTAAAGGTTTTACAGGCACTCTGCAGAAGGCCAAAGCATGCTTTTAGGTGTGATATGAACATAGGTCCGGCAAAAGCGATTTTCATGCGCATATCATACAAGACAAAATTCAGGGATAAGAAGTGGAGAAGATCCACATGGTTGACAGATGAGATTGGCACTGATTTGAAACGTGAAAGAGGTACAACGAAAGAGTGGCATGCCAAAATAAACAACATGGATCTAACCAACGCCAAATATATCTAAAGTCCACGGGCTAAGAAGGATCAACCAAAGCTTGTGACGTTTTCAACATTGCGAGCAGAGACGGTTGTGGATAAAATGGCGTCGACAGTCTGTAGCTTGCTTACATCGCTAAAGACGTCACAAGCTTTGGGCGTTTTCGGGAGAACACTCTCAGCTCGTGGGCTTGAGTTATAGCTGCGTTGGTCTAATCACCCTGATAAAAACCATTATAAAGACAACATACGAAAGGTCAGTTGTATTTTTAAACACCTAGTTATGACGTAAAAGCAACAATGTTGGCAAAAGTCTGCGCCGCCAAATGTTTCATTTCAAAAGACCTTGACTAGATTTTGGCAGATGTACAGAAACAAGAAAAGCAAATTAGATAGGAAAGTAATGTACAGAAACAAGAACAGCAGATTAGATAGGAAAGTGATGTACAGAAACAAGAACAGCAGATTAGATAGGAAAGTAATGTACAGAAACAAGAACAGCAGATTAGATAGGAAAGTAATGTACAGAAACAAGAATAGCAGATTAGATAGGCAAGTAATGTACAGATACAAGAACAGCAGATTAGATAGGAAAGTGATGTACAGAAACAAGAACAGCAGATTAGATAGGAAAGTGATGTACAGAAACAAGAACAGCAGATTAGATAGGAAAGTGATGTACAGAAACAAGAACAGCAGATTAGATCAGAAAGGGAATGTTAACATCCGTGATGAGGGAGCAAAGGTCTGATGAAATGAAAGGCAGGGCTTCCTTTGAAAGAAACATCTTGTGAACGGATCAGTGCGACAGTCACAGTCGCACTGTGATGATAAACACGGGACTTTGCTTCACTAGAGCGGAATGAGTTTGGTAATGTAGTGACGACAGAAAAAGTGGAAATGACCCTTAAACGGACCACGGACGGCGTCCCGGGCTCAGACGAAGTTCGATACAACCATATAAAGGAGGCTGACGAGAAGATGCTGGCACAGATATGTCAAAAGTACAACCACAGCATAAAAACAGACACAATCCCACAGGAATAGCGATATGGTTATCTCGTTCCGAGGGCCAAACCTGGCAAGGACAGCTTAGACATTAAAGGCTCCTGAATCATAAAAATGCAGAAC
Organism: Megaustenia siamemsis; assembly: GCA_032433765.1. Lineage (NCBI taxonomy): Eukaryota > Metazoa > Mollusca > Gastropoda > Stylommatophora > Ariophantidae > Megaustenia > Megaustenia siamemsis. The sequence goes on along the minus strand of JAVIAB010000092.1, from coordinate 68,098,433 downwards.
TTATATGATAAAGTGTTTGAAAAGATAATCGCGGAACGTCTGATGTAGAATTTGGAGAGACACGAGCTGCTTTCTGACTTGGCAACTGGCTATAGACTATGCAGAGATAGTACCACAAACGCATCAATCCTCTCGTATGATGATATGTTGTGTACGAGGATTTCCACAGAAAGGGAGGAGACAGAAATAGTTGTGCTTGACCTAGAGGACGCATATAACATGGCTAAGTATGACCATCATATAGTATTACATATGATGATCGCAATGAAACATGGATAGTGCGATGGATAGTCATGATGCTACTCACGAGAGTTGTGGCATTAGGTTAGGAGCCTGGTCTTCGTGGGCAGACTTATAACAGATTGACTAGCTGCGCTATTGTTGAGGACGGTCAACCAATGGATCGGGCGAACATCATCAATGCCCTCCGGGAAGTGAGAAGGAGACACAAGACTTCGACAACCATGAGTCTACGTCACTCCTTCGGATGAAAGAGATGGGAGTTAAGATGAGCACAGCCAGAAACGAGAAACTTAGTGGGTGTGTAAGAAGACTAATCAACCAACACAGAAGTGGAGTCGTCAGTCGCTGGACACTTCGAGACTTGCTGAGGAGGGGATCTGAGCACCTATGGACATGTTCGGAGTGCAATGATGATGACCCGCTAAAAACTCAATAGGGATTGGACAGGCTAACCAATGTCGCGGATAGACGTGCATGACAGGCTAACCAATGTCGCGGATAGACGTGCATGACAGGCTAACTAATGTCGCGGATAGACGTGCATGACAGGCTAACTAATGTCGCGGATAGACGTGCATGACAGGCTAACCAATGTCGCGGATAGACGTGCATGACAGGCTAACCAATGTCGCGGATAGACGTGCATGACAGGCTAACTAATGTCGCGGATAGACGTGCATGACAGGCTAACCAAGGTCGCGGATAGACGTGCATGACAGGCTAACCAATGTCGCGGATAGACGTGCATGACAGGCTAACTAATGTCGCGGATAGACGTGCATGACAGGCTAACCAAGGTCGCGGATAGACGTGCATGACAGGCTAACCAAGGTTGCGGATAGACGTGCATGACAGGCTAACCAAGGTCGCGGATAGACGTGCATGACAGGCTAACCAAGGTCGCGGATAGACGTGCATGACAGGCTAACCAAGGTCGCGGATAGACGTGCATGACAGGCTAACCAATGTCGCGGATAGACGTGCACGACAGGCTAACCAATGTCGCGGATAGACGTGCATGACAGGCTAACTAATGTCGCGGATAGACGTGCATGACAGGCTAACTAATGTCGCGGATAGACGTGCATGACAGGCTAACCAAGGTCGCGGATAGACGTGCATGACAGGCTAACTAATGTCGCGGATAGACGTGCATGACAGGCTAACCAAGGTCGCGGATAGACGTGCATGACAGGCTAACCAAGGTCGCGGATAGACGTGCATGACAGGCTAACTAATGTCGCGGATAGACGTGCATGACAGGCTAACTAATGTCGCGGATAGACGTGCATGACAGGCTAACCAAGGTCGCGGATAGACGTGCATGACAGGCTAACCAAGGTCGCGGATAGACGTGCATGACAGGCTAACCAAGGTCGCGGATAGACGTGCATGACAGGCTAACCAAGGTCGCGGATAGACGTGCATGACAGGCTAACCAAGGTCGCGGATAGACGTGCATGACAGGCTAACTAATGTCGCGGATAGACGTGCATGACAGGCTAACTAATGTCGCGGATAGACGTGCATGACAGGCTAACTAATGTCGCGGATAAACGTGCATGACAGGCTAACCAAGGTCGCGGATAGACGTGCATGACAGGCTAACCAAGGTCGCGGATAGACGTGCATGACAGGCTAACCAAGGTCGCGGATAGACGTGCATGACAGGCTAACCAAGGTCGCTATACAATTGGACTGGAAATGCCGCGACTGGGCGCAAGACATGACTGAGTCTGAGATCCAGGAGATACTGCAATACCACTCCCGATCTCAAGACCAGATCATCTACACTGATGGCTTGATCACAAAGCGGTTAGTTGGGATTTTGTTGTGTATTCTACAGGAGAGTTGATAAAGACGTAGGAAGGAGCTTACATGACTACTACCTCCAGAACATGAATGGAGATTGAGGCTTTGACGGAAGCTATCACATGGCTGGTTTAGAAACAAACACATGCGGTCATCTTGACTGACTCACAAAGCATGCTTCACCGGATTAACAAGAACAGACTTCGCAGGGAGTGGGTGCACCTACTCAGTATGTCTCATGCTAACAGTCTAACTTGGATGTATTGCCCTGCTACGTTGGAGTCCGTAGCAATGAGATAGCCGACAGGTTTGCGGGGCCTACCATTATTCAAGAAACCTTAAAAATGGACATGTGTGACATGGCGATGACTTTAAAAGAACACCTCTCATGGGAAAGCGACAATGCAGCTGAGTATAACCCACATGACAAAAGGGATAATAGAACACGGCGCCATGAAGGGCAACAGCAAGAAAAGCATCCTCAGTGGACTACGTTCAATCAACACAGGACAGGAACAATCATAGACGAACATTTCGATTGTTGCTGGAACTGATAGCAGAGCGGTCATGGGAATGGCCCGACTTCTGTGACACCAGTCTGAGATAAAGATAAAGGTAAATTGATTTGACATGACACTAGTTTGCAAATAATTTCAAACATATTAATTGCGTGCATATGTCTCGTAAGTATATTCTCAGTTCATTCCCTCAAACACCCCCCCCCCCCCCCAACTATCTTATATGTAAACTGCTGTCAGTGCTTCTAACGTGAAACATCGACTCGTAATATTTTAATATCCATCGGCACATAAGTTAGAAATGTGTTTACATACCTTATCTAGTTGTAGAATAAAAGGATGTCCAAAGACCTAAAAGGAGAATAAAATATTAATCTTGACTAATAGGTTTTAAGAAACGGTCCAACAAAATGAGCTATCACAAACTGTTCAAACAGTTTCATACAATTGGAAATAGATGGGGATTAAACGGACGACACCCTACTAAAGATCATCTTGGACAAGAGGGTACAAGGTAGAAGAGGCAGACTAAAATTGACTGATAACGTCAACAGATGGAAAGGTGAACCTATGACAATATGCGTATAAAGACAAAGGACAGTAAAATGACGCCCCATGGTAGCCAACCTTCGATGTAGAGGTGGCATCCAATGTATGAGTGAAATGACGACAAACACTTCGACAGTGTATCAACAAGCAGTACATGGCACGCTCTCATATGGGAGCACAGTTGACATGGAATGAAATCTTGGGCCTGATCACAATGATGAACTACACACTGAGAGGGCTAGAAGTGTCAGCAAAAGTACAGTAGCCACTAGAGAGCAGGCGATGATAGTCCACGCCCAATAGCAGGACCACACTGAGGCATTATAGCAGAAAGGGGACTCAAAAAGCAAACTACCAACTCTCATTTCATTCTGAGAAAGGCAAATGAGGATGGGAAATAGAAGAATTAATACAAGTTAAGAGAAGTGACCTCACTGCATCCAGGAGTGTACTTGAGAAGTTTTCCAATATCAATAGAAGGCGGAATGTACGAATGCTGACGATTTACTTATGTTGTGAAAGAAATCAGTTATTGTGCTGTTTCTACTGTCTCATCTACTCTAATTCTTCAACTGTTAAAATACTATTTTCTGTTATATTACAATTTTAAAAAAGTTTAGAAATTACCAGTGGTTGCCTACGTGTATTCTTAGATCGATCCCAACAAATAATGTAGTTATGTGTCAATTTATAAACTTAAAGAGACTTTAATGCAGCATGACACCAACAACAAGCCCCAGAAGACTGGCAACAGGCAATCATCATACCAATATGGAAAAGAAAGGTAGCAAAAGAGACTGCAATCAATATAGAGGTATGTCTCTTCTCAGCCATGTAGGAAAGCTATATGCCAAAATCTTGGAAAAAAGGCTGAGACCAATAATAGAACTACAGTTAAGCGATTCTGAAATGGGGTTCCGAAAAAACAGAGGATGTACCGACACACTATTCACACTAAAACAGCTTGCAGAAAAAACGACAGAACACAATCACAACTTATACATAGCCTTCATTGACCAGGAAAAAGCATTCGACAGAGTAAACAGAGAACAACTGTGGGAGATACTAACAACATACGGAGTAAGCCAACATCTAACCAACCTTATTAAAAGGATCTACGTCAACAGCAGCTGCAGGGCCAGAACAGCAGCAGGCTACACAGACCACTTCGAAGTTAGATCAGGCGTAAGGCAGTGGTACGTATTATCCCCCCTACTGTTTATTACATACATGGACCATATATGCAAGCTAGCCAACCCATCAGAGACAGAGGAGATCAACGAGCTTCTATTTGCAGACGATCAGGCACTAATACATGAAACAATAGAAGACCTACAAGAACACTTAAACAAACCCAACATCTCAGGCACAAAATACAACATGAAAATCAACATCAACAGAACAGAAGTCATGAATGTCGCCAAAAATAAACAGAACATCAACATAACTATAGAAGGCAGACACCTAAAACAAGTAGAAGAATTCAAATACCTAGGAAGTCTAATGACAAACGATAATTCTCAAACAGCAGAGATAGAATCAAGATGCAACAAAGCTTGTCAAATCATCGGACAGTTATCACCACTATTGTCCAACAAGGAAATAACTCTGGAGGCAAAACGAGCACTATACAATACAATCTTCATCCCAACGTTGTGCTACCAATATCAGACCTGGACCCTAGATGCAAGAACAATAAGAAAAATAGCCTCTACATAGATGAAATGTGTTAGACGAATGACAGGAAACAGTCTGAGAGATAAGATCAGAAATGAAGAGCTGAGAAAAAAGCTAGGAATAGCCACCGCCATAGAATATATAAGGAAACAACAGATAATATGGTTTGGCCACGTGACAAGGAAGAAAGAACAAAACACAACACAACGAGCCTTCAACAAACGTTGTGAGAACACAACGACCCAAGGGTCGACCACGAAAAAGATGGGTCGACGGAATATTAGAAGCACTAGGAAACATAACAGCAGCAGAGGCGAACAGAAGAGCAAAAGACCGCAAATTATATCTCCCCTCGACGTTGAAAGGCAGATGAGGAAGGACAGAAGAAGAAGAGGCCATAGAGAAACATTTGAGAGATGAACAAGCAGGTTTTAGGAAGAACAGACCATGTGCTGATCAAATAACTACTCTACGTATAATAGTTGAACAAAGTTTAGAACTAAAATCCCCACTTTATATTGGATTCATAGATTACGAAAAGGCATTTGATAGTTCAGACAGAAGAATGCTTTGGAAGTTATTGAGTCATTACGGAATCCCCATAAAGTTTATTAACCTGATAAAAACAATGTATGAAGGAACGAAATGTAGTGCGGTGCATGAAGGACAACTTATAGAAGCATTTGAAATAAGAACAGGAGTAAGGCAGGGATGCCTTCTGTCTCCATTTCTCTTTCTACTGGCCATAGATTAGATTATGAAAATAACTCAAAACAACAGAAATGGGATCCAGTGGTCACTGACCAAACAACTTGATGATTTAGACTTTGCTGATGACATAGCTCTCCTATCACACAGCCATCAACAGATGCAAGTTTAAAATGAGCATACTTGATGAGAGATCACAACAGCTAGGACTGAAGATTAATAGAGATAAGACCAACATTATAAGAATTAATACAGTTGGCAATAACCAAATAAAACTAGGAGAAATACCTCTACTAGACGTACAATCTTACATATATCTGGGCAGTAATATAGATAAAGAGGGAGGAACAGAAAATGATACCAAATAAGGATATCAAAAGCAAGAGGAGCTTTCCATAAGCACTCCTCCCTAGCAAACCCCGCAGTGTGAAACGATAAACTGGTTCTCAATTCCTCCCCATAGCTCTCCTCAATTTAGGCAACATCCCTCTTGACTAACAGGATCAGGAAGAATAAACCACCAAGACCTGCTCTAGACATTTAAAGCATGTATTCAAGAAACAGCTCAAAACTGGTTGTCATCTTCTTTCCTTCCTCGGTTGCCTTTCAGCGTTGAGAGGAGATATAATTTGCAATTTTTTGCTCTTCTGTTGGGATCTGCTGCTGCTATGATTCCTACCATTTCTAATATTACATCAATCAAACTTTTTCCTGGTCGATCTTTGAGTCTGGTGTTCTCGCATAGTTTATTTAAAGCTCGTTGTATTTTGGTCTTTGTCTTATCAGGTGGTCAAACCACTGTATTAGTTGTTTCTTTTGTTATCTATAGCTGAATTATCTCCAGCTTTCTCAGTTCCTCATTTCTGATCTCATCTCTCGGGTTATTTACTGTCATTCGTCTAACACACTTCATCTTGGTAGAGGTTATTTGACCATCAAGAAATATAGAATGGTTTCCTTAATGCATATCGACTGTATCGTACCTTTCCTTTTAAATGACTGACAGCATATTTTGTGGGTGATGTGGACAATATCACGCCAGGCCACCCTGCTTTTCTAGAAAAAATCTCAAATATTCATTTCCAGAGTTTGAGTGAACCCTGCTAAAAAATAAAAATTAGGGATCGAAAGACAGCAATGAGGTAGTAAAATAAATGTCCTGCTGAAATTGAATGTATTGGACCAAAAGGTGCCATTAAACTACAACATAACACATCCATGCCCACTTAAGATCCTTTAAATGACGGATGACAATACAAAGTTCATTCATTTAGTACTTACCCAGTGAACGCCAGAAAGAACATTTAGCATACATTCCCCAAGAGCTAAATATGACAGCATGAACCACTGCTCTCCTTGAATGCTCCAACAATTTTGCTTTGTTCATTAGAGTGGCTTGATGTAACACTAACTGATTCACACATGTAATCAAAACATTTAAAGGGTCAGAGGCACAAATGATAATAGTATTAGCATAATGAATTAAGATGGCTATTTAATTCTAGAACTTGTTAAGGTGCAATGTCCAGATGGATGCTCAGGATAACTGACTGGATTTAGTAGTTATGTTACCATCATATGAGGGCTGCTACAACTTTCCACCAATTTCTATTTTAGACTGCCTTGGTACTCTGCTTATGTTGCTTCCATTTGCTCGAAATGTTGAAGATCATTATATACAGTTATATAGTTATTTGAAGGCCCCGGTATCACTGCAAACGAAAGAAAATTCATTTTTCAACCACCCGTGCCAGTGGAATCATCCTAATTAACATCTCATTGAATATTCACACGAAGAAAAGCAGCTGCAGTCCCCATCGTAGCAAACACAGCACACGTAAAAAGACATAAGGATTATCAGCACTGACAGTGAACAAAGCTGAAATAAAGATCATTAAAATAATATACCCTATAAGCCTGGTTCCGTTTCTAGCATAAAATACCTGCTGTATGATCACGTTTGTAATGCTGACAATCAATTTCTTTCACAATCATGTATTTATGAATTTGATTACTTGTAAATACTCAACATTATTTTCTCAAAACAACTTTGTCACAACACCTGGATTTTTTTTCTGTCTTTCTCAGCCTCTTCTTCCCTTAATCATTTCAGTTGCAGTGAGATTTTCTTGATCGTCCTCTTGAATATGATGTAGATTCATTACCTTTTAAAACTGATAGTTTTCTGAACATGTGCACATGTAGAATTATGTACGCAAATTTAAAAAAGTATATGTAATCATTAAAAACACAGCAGAAATAAGAATCAACACTCACAGTTACAAGACGTCATAGAGCTAAACAGACATGTTATTTAAATGTTTATTTTTAACAGGTTTACATCAATGACAAATTCTTGTACAGGGCAAAAGAGAAGTGCTGCATAGTTACTGAAAGTTAAATTAATATCAGAACCAACAGATTATATATAATATTATATATCTTTCACAAAGCACACATATTTCTTGAAAATCACCAATGATATAATAATAGCTATGAATACATTATAAATATATTAGTAAAACATAACTGACAAATGTATTTGTACAGAAAAACATAGCAATCTTAAGCAGCACATGGTTGATCAAAGCATTTCACAAAATACTTTCCCAAAAGAGTGCAAGAATAAATACAAAAATGGATGGAGAAAACTTGAAGAATTCTGATTTCACACACATAATGAGGAATTCATACACCAAATATGTGAAACACCTTTACTATCAGACATATTTTGGAAATGATGTAAAGATCTATCAACTAGCGAGAACTGAAAAAAAGAGAGAAAGTAAATATATGGTTAGGGTTTTACAGTGATAAAGGACAATATAGAAATGATATGATGTTGTAACGGTTTCTATGTTGTCTCTTATCACACTGTTAAGCTGAAACTACATTTTCTCCTTTTCTTCTTCTGTTCTCTTCTACCAGCTTTACTGCAGCTACACATATATTTCTACTATCAACTGTTTGAAAAAAGAATAAACACACAATCTCAAGTAAAATCATGGCCATAATATACCAAGGAAACAAGTGTTTCCACATATTCTCTCAAAATAGACTACTTAAAGAATAGGGAGGCAGATGTAGACAACAGACAGAGGAACAAACAAATATCTGAAATAGACATTAAAGATCTCAGAGAGAGAAGTACAAACTAAATGAAATTGGAAGTTTGGTTTTATTGCTTTGTTCATTATATTTGAAGAGATGGTACATCTTTAATGAACAAAGAAATCAAACTGAACAATTTCATACATACAATTAAATGTTACACATTTCTTGATATCTGAAAAGTGTAATGTCAAAGTTTAATATATAGGCACAATTTTAATGGAAAACTTGTCATAAATAATTCAGTAATGAAAAAGTCAACAACACAGTTCTCATAACACATAACAATTAATTAAGCTTGTAAGACAATGAATGGATATCAACTACAGAAGTTTATTTCCCTCTTGAGCATATGTAATGTCCTGGATATGCAGAAATTCTGGCTAATTAAAAAGCTTAAAGGTTTGTTCATAGAAAACCTGTAGCTGAAATTATTGATAGAGGAGGCTTATGCAGTTAATGCAGTTGAGATTAGGAGTCAACAATAGGGAGGCTTATGTAGTTGCTGCAGTTGAGATTAGGAGTCAACAATAGGGAGGCTTATGTAGTTGCTGCAGTTGAGATTAGGAGTCAACAATAGGGAGGCTTACGCAGTTGCTGCAGTTGAGATTAGGAGTCAACAATAGGAAGGCTTACGCAGTTACTGCAGTTGAGATTAGGAGTCAACAATAGGGAGGCTTATGTAGTTGCTGCAGTTGAGATTAGGAGTCAACAAAAGGGAGGCTTATGTAGTTGCTGCAGTTGAGATTAGGAGTCAACAATAGGGAGGCTTATGTAGTTACTGCAGTTGAGATTAGGAGTCAACAATAGGGAGGCTTATGTAGTTGCTGCAGTTGAGATTAGGAGTCAACAATAGGGAGGTTTATGTAGTTGCTGCAGTTGAGATTAGGAGTCAACAATAAGGGAGGTTTATGTAGTTACTGTAGATGAGATTAGGAGTCAACAATAGGGAGGTTTATGTAGTTACTGCAGTTGAGATTAGGAGTCAACAATAGGGAGGTTTATGTAGTTACTGCAGTTGAGATTAGGAGTCAACATCAGGGAGGCGTATGCAATTAATGCAGTTGAGATTAGGAGTCAACAATAGGGAGGTTTATGTAGTTACTGCAGTTGCAATTAGAGTCATCAATTAGGAGGTTTATGTAGTTACTGCAGTTGAGATTAGAGTCATCAATTGGGAGGTTTATATAGTTACTGCAGTTAAGATTAGGAGTCAACAATAGGGAGGTTTATGTAGTTACTGCAGTTGAGTAGGAGTAAGCAAAATAAAGGTTTATGTAGTTGCTGCAGTTGAGATTAGGAGTCAACAATTAGGGAGGCTTATGTAGTTGCTGCAGTTGAGATTAGGAGTCAACAATAGGGAGGTCTTTGTAGTTGCTGCAGTTGAGATTAGGAGTCAACAACAGAAAGGCTTACGCAGTTACAGCAGTTGAGATTAGGAGTCAACAATAGGGAGGCTTATGTAGTTGCTGCAGTTGAGATTAGGAGTCAACAATAGGGAGGTTTATGTAGTTGCTGAAGTTGAGATTAGGAGTCAACAATAGGGAGGTTTATGTAGTTGCTGCAGTTGAGATTAGGAGTCAACAATAGGGAGGTTTATGTAGTTGCTGAAGTTGAGATTAGGAGTCAACAATAGGGAGGTTTATGTAGTTACTGCAGTTGAGATTAGGAGTCAACAGTAGGGAGGTTTATGTAGTTACTGCAGTTGCGATTAGAGTCATCAATTAGGAGGTTTATGTAGTTATTGCAGTTGAGATTAGAGTCATCGATTGGGAGGTTTATATAGTTACTGCAGTTAAGATTAGGAGTCAACAATAGGGAGGTTTATGTAGTTACTGCAGTTGAGATTAGGAGTAAGCAAAATAAAGGTTTATGTAGTTACTGCAGTTGAGATTAGAGTCATCAATTGGGAGGTTTATGTAGTTACTGCACTTGAGATTAGAGTCATCAATTGGGAGGTTTATATAGTTACTGCAGTTGAAATTAGGAATCAACAATAGGGAGGTTAATGTAGTTACTGCAGTTGAGATTAGGAGTAAGCAAAATAAAGATTTATGTTGTTACTGCAGTTGAGATTAGGAGTCAACAATAATGAAGCTTCAATCTGAAGATATACAAGAATTAGGTGTGAAATGGCTTGAACATAAACAAAGTGTGTTTAGCCAGCAAGCAACAGGAACCATTAGCATGATTATCCTATTTCTGAGCTATTTGGTCTGTGTAACATTGAGACTGCCTATAAATAATCAAACTACAGAACATGTATCATATTTGGCCAGCAAAATAACATGGATTGGAGAAAAGGTTCGACATTGCAATAAAAGCTGTGTGGAGCTAAATAGGACCCACAGAGAACAATCACATTTATCATGAGTTCTTGTCTGACTGTGTATACATCAACACAAGAAGAAGAAGGGCAGTTCTACTATCCAATAAGAACATTAAGAACATCATCAGCAAAACATTTAAAAGCAAGTACAGATTGATTAAATGGTTGTCTACAGGTGACAGTTGCACATGTTCATCATCATCATTGAGTGCCGTCTCCGCAACGAAGGTTGGCTACCATGGAGCGCCATTTTGCTCTATCTCTTGCTTTGATGGTGCAGGTTGTCATCGGTTGGTTTGTCCATCTTTTGATGTTACTCGTCCATGTTAATCTTGGTCTGCCTCTGCCTCTTTTACCTTGTATTTTCCCCTCCAGGATCACTTTCAGTAGGCTGTTGTGTCTTTTAACATGGCCTAAGAATCGCATTTGTCTTGTTCTAATTGTGTTCAGAAGTTCTCTTTTCATTTTTAGTTGTTTTAAGACTTTGTCGTTTGTTTTCTTTTCCTTCCATCCAATTCTACCTATTCTTCTATATATCCACATTTCAAAGGCTTCAATTCTCTGTTCTGTTTTCTTGTCTAATGTCCATGTTTCAGCACCATATAGGAATATTGAGAAGATGTAACATTTTGCTATTCTTAGTTTTAGCTCTGGTGTTATTTGTTTTGATGTTAGTATGTCCTTCATGACATTAAAATTACTTTTTGCCATTCCTATTCTTTTGTTTATTTCAGTTGTACATTTTCCATCACTGGTTATAGTATGTCCAAGGTAGTTATAGTTCTGAACTGTCTCAAGGTCTATTCCTTCAATTTTGATATTCACTTGTGGGTTTTGAGTATTTTCTTTGTTTATGATCATAGTTTTAGTCTTTTTGATATTCATATCTAGTCCATATTTTTTGCTTGTCGTGTTTATTTCATTAAGTAATTGTTGTAGGTCTTTAGGATTTTCTGCTAGTAGTACGGTATCGTTATATATGTTATAGTCAGCTATTTCAAGTGAGCTGAGATTCTAGAAAGCATTTTGTGAAACTAAAGCAGCATAAAGACAAGGTGATTGTCATTTAACCTTCAAAATACAAACATTCTTGTTATACAGCAGCAACCATTTGGATATACATGGAATGTACACTAAAGTTCTGGTTAAACAATGTACAAATGTGATAATGATGACACAATTTAAAGTGAGCAAAATAAATACATTGTAATATTTGTGGTTAAACAATTAACAAATCGTATTATACTATTTTATAAATACATTTTAAAAAATGGTCATGGCAAAAGAAAGAAAGCACAGATTAAGTTTAAGTTTAAATTGATAGAAAAGGCATTAAATATTAAATCCAGTGAAAAGACTCAAATGCCTTAGCTATTTGCCTTCCTTGTGATGCTCTCTCCAGGGCATTACTTTATTGTAAGGTACCAAATAATGCTATCTCCAGGTCTTGTGAAAAGTCTCAATAATTCTTCAGTATTTTTTTTAAAGTTTTACTGAGGTTCATTGTATAAAAGAGTGGTTTTCCCCTGCTGCATATCTGCTTCTGAACAAACAAAAGTTGCCATGAGTTGGGAATACATTTGATTTGTTAAGTGTGCATCTTATTTATGGGCTTTTTTGGTATTTAATGTCAAGTAATCATGGCTTCCAATGGGAAACAAGAGAAATCCTACTTCCCCGTAGATTATTTATAAGACTTCAATAGCTGTGAAAAGTAAGTATACTAAATTTCTGAAAGAAATAGTATGTTTACATTATTATATTTCGTTGTATTGTGATTGAGCAGTTTGTTAAGGCCTGAATAGGTCACTGTGTCCATAAAATATTTTTTTACATTATTTTACTTCATATTGTGTCTACGTCAAATGTGAATTCCACTTTTATGTTGAACATTCTGAATGGGATATTCAACTTTTATAGAAATAAATTAATGTAGTTAACAACAATAAAAATCATACATGGAATACAATTTAGACCTGATTTTTATTGGAAATTGATCTGTATTAATAATTTTGTGTACCTTTTTAATTAATAACTTTGTGAGTGACAATTTCAATTTTTCAAATTTCATTTTCCTCTCTCTTCACATTTTTAACCCTTAATTATGATACCTATCTGTAACTCCCCCATTTACAATATCGCAATGAAAATTACTACCATTTAAATGTAATATTAGGTGCTTTAAAAATAGTACTTTCTCTGAACTTTTGACACACAGCTGCGTGTTCACACTAGGCAAAACACAGGGACTTGGAATACCTGGCTCAAGTTGATTTATGAACTGAGTTTCACCTCATGGACCGGATGTGTTACAAAGTCTATTGGTATGGACACCACAAGTCTGTCAGTATGTTGACTAATTGATAGCATTATTCTCTGCGATTACTAAGTCACAAAGAATTATTTGATGTCTGCTGATGATGAGGTAATTTCTCCGGTAAAAATAAAAAGGAAAATCAGCCAATTTCTTGAAAATTGGCGATTTTTTGTTGTTGTTGTTGCAAAAATGATGTATCTCACAAAATGGAAAAAGTGAAGAAAAAAATCCGACATCAATAGAAAAAAATGTAACACTCAGAGGTCACTAAAAGTAGTAATTAGGAAGGTACATCATGAGGGATAATATCTGACCACTGCAAAATGTCCAATTTTGAAGAATTTGTGTTTTGATGCAGCAATTTTTATGACATATCATAATTAAGGGTTAAAAAATACTTATTCCACTGATTTTATGACATACAAATATTATTTCCATGTTGTGCAATATTCTTTCTTTAATTTAATATGACATGTTTTATTTAAGAACAACATTTTTAAATTGGTGACATTGGGTAGTTCATAAATCTAATTTAGATTACTTAGTTCAAACCAGCAAAATAATTAGGAATGCAAAGAGTTAAAAAACTATTATGACAAATGATGTATAGCATAAAGAACACACCAATGAGACAAAAGTAGTCTTGGAGAAAATAAAACATATACTAGTAGTAATACATACATACATGTCCTGGAAATGATAGTGAGAAAGCAGAGTCTTGCAATAGCTTGTAGAATCAGAATGTCCCCAGCTTGTGGAGACTGATGACTCCAGTTCTATGTTGATTTGTCATTTGTCTGTGTTTCCCAGTGCAGTGCTCCTTTATGACATCCCCAGTTTTGACCTGAAGTTTGTGTAGTCTGAACTAGGTTGTAGATTCAAGATCATTGACTGAGTCATCAGCACACTATACCTCCCTGAGGGCATTCAGAATGTCAGCCCAGTCAATTGCATGTCTGTCATCCACAGCAGCTGTTCCAGCCAGACTGTCAGCTCGCTTGTTTCCTCTCACCGGATTGTCCAGGAATGAAAACGAAACAGATCCAATCACTCCTGAGTTCTTTTGTGACTCCATCCACTGCCCCCATGCCCAGCTTCCTTTGATTTACTCATTGAATCACTCAGAAAGCACACGTAAAAGGTTGTGTTTCTAGCCAGGCCAATGCTTTAGTTACTGCCATGATCTCCTTGGTCAAACTACTGGTGGTTATCATGAAAGCATCTCTGCTCTCCTCCTTTACTGTTCTTTCTCTGACCTGGACTGTGAAAGCACACAAGCTCTGGCTATGCCAAACAATGGATCCATCAGTGTAAATGACCATAGCATCTTCAAAGTGAATTTTCATAGATCAAAGCCTGCACCTTTGCCTTTATGTCAACAGGGTTTTATTGTCTATATTCTCTGTTAAAAGTGATGCAAACCAAAAGGATGTAGAGCACTCTGCTGGCATTCATATCCACTCTTACTCGGATTCAACATCATCAAGTGGACATATTTGTTGAACAATGTCCTCAGCCAGCGCCATCCATGATCATCCTCTTTTGAGCCTGATGTCCTTTCGCCTGCCAATCAATCTCATTTAATGTGTAGAATCAATGGTGTTTTATTCATGATATGCAATATACAAAGAGAAAATTACATAAAAGAAACTAAACAAGAAATGGTCCTAAGAAGAATACAATGAACTATAAAAAAAGTTAACAAATGGAATGAAATATAGTACAAGAAAATAACATCAAAATATCAATGCTAAATAAAATGAAAATACAGCACGCTACATCCATTAAAGAAATAATTAGATAGGCTTGGAAAACTCTGATAACATGGAAAGCAGGGAAGACAGAGTGGAATTATATGTATTGGTATGTTAAGATTGTTGTCCAACAATAAACATTAAAATGATCAAATTGAAGTTGGTAGTGGAAGCAAATGTTCACCAACATTATCTGGCATAAAAATTGAGTACAGAATAGCAGAAATGACACCAATTAACTGTAGTTAGTTTCAACAATGTTGAATCTCTTTCCATTGCAATGATAATCAATGGGAAGTTCATGCATTCTTTTTTTGTTATCACAGCACTGTGAGAGCCCGGTTTGTTCATCCAGTGGTTCCCAAAGTTAAAACTGATTTCATTGAGTCAATTGGTCTTACATTTTTCTTTCTAATATGGTCTTCATCAGGGCATCTTATCACATTACATGTCCAAAACATTTTAGTTCTAAACATGTAAACTTTTAAATTAGCAGTTCTCTTATTTCTTCTTTAATGATACATGTCAATATTTTTCTTCTGTAACACTTTTTCTACATCAATCTAGGTAAGTTGATTGAAAACAGTAACTGGCTCAAGGTTACTATTTGCGGTCCATGCAGAGAGGTGTCAGATATTATGTTCCTGCATGACCCTCGATCCTGTTTACTATACAACAGTTCACTGTTGACTTTCCAAGGTTACTAACATCACCAAATAGACTATTCTGGAATTACACTAGCTGGTGGAACCCATATGAGGTTTCCTTGCTAATCTTATGCAGAGTTTGCACCTCTGCACTACTGACTTCACTGGATAATACTTTTAATATTGGTTTGTCCAATTATCTGTACTCAAGCAGTTCTATTTTTGGAGTAATGTCTAACACATTTTCTCACACACATCTTTATTTCTTTGCATCTGAAACCTTGTTCAGTTTTTCCATACTGTGTAAAATGTCTTTTTAAAATCTACACAATCCATAAAAGTATGTCCGTTCTCTTAAAAAACTTCTATTTACTGAGATATTTAGGTCTTTAGTGGATCTACTACAATTCCTCTTGGAATATAGCTATTTTTCTGCCAGTTATGTATTAATTTTCCATCCCATTAGTCTCCCTACACAGCTAAATAGAATGACCTATTGAATGTTTTCTTTCTTCAAATTTTTTACCAAAATGGCATTTCCCATGTCAATGGTTAATTATACTGTTCCAAATTGTATTTTGAAAAGACAAAGCATCCAAAAATATCAACTGTAATCAAAAGAATGCTGGGCAAGTGATGAGAAGAGACAACAACAGAATTCCAAAGCAGGCTCTTAAATGGGAACCAGAGGGTAAAAGAAAAAGAGGCTGACCTAGAGAAACACTGAAAAAGAACATTAAACTGAGACAACAGCACGCAAAAGCTTCCTCACTGAGATTGAGCAACTTGCCCAGAACAGAGATGAGTGGCGAGACACAATGAAGGTCTTGCGCAGAGCCCTACAGTTAAAAGATCGTCAGACACAGGAGTCTAGAATTCCTGTCCTATGTACCATCTCAAAAAGGACAACAGATAGATAGAAATCATACTTTTGGATAATTAAAGGATTCCTTTAGCTTATGCGCCCACACCTATTTTATTTATCATTCAGTTTTTTTCCGGATGATTTCTCTTTCTTTAATAATTTGTTGTTTCTTTAATTCCTTCCTGAATAAATTTACCATCATGTTTTTCTTTGTTGCATAATTAGCCATGTTGTGGTTTGTATACTTAAAAAAAAACATCTTATGGCAAATCCTTGTGATTTGTATAAGAAAAGTAATTTATTAATATATTTGCAGCTCTTTTTTAATAAAGCATGTTGTCATGATGTTTGATTTTAATTTACTTGTTCTGGGGGCTTTCACATTTGTTCTCTCTCTGCTTATACTCAAAAAAGTGTACATTTTTTGCCCCTGTAACCTCAAGTAATTTGTTCAAAGTTTGTCTGTATGTTGCAGAAGTGGCCTTGTGTAAAATGTCAGCTATGGTTTGTTTATGGTTAGCTTCCGCTTTGCTATGCTAGTTCAAGCTTTTTGTTCTCAAACTCTTGTAATTCTTTCATCCAGTACAGTTTGTAAAATGTTCCCTTGATCACCTGGATATCATCTCAGTGGCTGCCTGCAGTATTATACTTTTCTGAGGGCTTTCAATCATTGATTTAACCCTTAATTTCAATACCTATTTGCGGATGATGTGTTTACAATTTTGTGTTAAAAATTACTACTACTTAATTGTAACATTAGGAGCTTTAAAAAATAGTGTTTTCTTTGAACTTTTTGACACACCACTGTGTGTTTACACTAGGACTACACAGGGAACTCAGTTTTCCTGGCTCAGTTTGATTTATGACCTGAATTTGACCGCAGGGGTCGGACATGCTACAATACCTATTGGTACGGACGGCGCAAGTCCGTTAATATGTTTGGCTACCTCATAGCGTTATTCATTGTGTTTCCCAAGTTACAAAGGGTTGGTTGATGTCAGCTGATGACCAATGAAATTTCCCTGGTCAAAGCAAAAAAAAAAAAAAAAAGAAAATCTACCAATTTCTTGAAAATTGGTGAATTTTTTTGTATTATATAAGATCATCTCACTAAATAAAAAAAAAATTCAACAGCAATGGCAACAAATGCATCACGGGTCACAGGAAGTGGTAATTAGGAAGATACACAGAAGGGGGAAATGTTTGAACACAGTAAACTGTTACGTTCTGAAGAATTTGTGTTTCAATGCTGCAATTTTTACTATGGTATCGTAATCTAGTGTTAACCTTATTGATGTTTCACAATATTGCCTGTCAGCGTTGCAAATCTCGCTTCAGTCAGCACTGTTATAATTCCGATAGGACGATGGCTTTATTTGTCCCTTGTGGTCACTATCAGATCAAGAATCTCCCCATTAATTTTTATGTTCTACATTCCGTGGTGAAAGTGAAATGCGATATGGAGATGTGCTAGCTTCTTCTGAAGTAGAAGACTGATACATTAGATCACCATTCAAAGATTATTATGAACATCAACTCTTCATATTGCATGAAAACAATTAACAAAAATTATGACTGATACAAATATAACATAAAGATTTTTAATGACATCAGATCAAGTTCCTTCGTCATAGTAAACTGCTGTAATGGATTATAAATAGACTGATAGTAAATAGCTATAATAAGTTATAAATACACTGTCTATTTCTTGTCGTGATGGAATAATTTAAAAGACTGTGTATCCACCATTTCATGTTACCTTTCCACTTTCAGTAGAATCACCCTTTCACCATTCGTCTACCACTTTCAGTAGAATCACCCTTTCATCATTCGTCTACATTGACATTTAAGTTTATTTTTAAAAAAAATAAAATTGATCTTGCAGAAAGCAAATGAAAACAATTAAGGATGTGAGACATCAAAACAAAACCACTAAGAAAGAAAGACCCCAGCTAGGTCTTGAGTATGGTATATTATAGGAAACATGTGCTAGTGCCTATATTTGTGTGAGATTGACATAATTTTGATATATATGATCAAAACTACACCAGGCCATCAATAACAGTAGTGTGTCAAGGCAAGAAGACAGAGAATGTTAGAGATCAATTCTTGTCACAACTTTCATGCAAAGACAGCATTTGATCTAATCTAATCGCATATAAAACTACTTCATACATGTACCATAGTTGATAGAAACTTAAACTATAAGACAGATGTAAATAGTGAATGATGAAACAATATTTAATTATGCTATAAATAAAAGAAGGTGATGATGAACCACAGTAAAAATGTATCAAAATGAAGAATCAATCATAGATAAAAAAAATAAAAGTGATACAAAAGCAAACTTACACAACTACAAATATAATTTACTACACTTTTGTAAAGCAGATTCATAACCGTAATTAATATTTTGTTTATTTGCTTCTTTATTCTACAATATTATGCCGACTTGTATGACAACAAAGACAAATATTTTATATGTTGTATGTTACGGATAAATAATGAAATAGAAAAACCACCAATCCACAATGTGTAAATCAGATGAAGTGATATGCCAACATATAAAAATATGAATATTAAAGGTAAAACTGTACATACTATGATTATTGAAATATATTTTTTTTAAAAAAACATTCACATTACCAAAGTAGAGTGGGAAGACTTACATTTCTAATACTACTTTAGAAGATTGACTTATTACACTGATTCCAGCTCAATTTGTGTATACATTACTTTGGCAATGGAAATGGTAGTTCTTGAGTTTTATAATGTGTGAACTATTTTCATATCTTACTTTCAGCATGCATGCACACACACACACAGACAATGAAGATTGCTGTACAGGGTTTAGCATGAAGATCTGATGGATAAGGATATAAAATTAATCAGTTGTGTTAAGTGCCAGAAATTGGTTTATTGTACCCTTGAAACCAGGTATTTGTTTCATTTACAAGGGATAAAGAGATGTCAGTGAATGACATTCAGGGCATAAAAATGATATTGCCCAAATGATGCACTTCCTGAAGTCTATCAGTGAAGTTCTGCATAGCTTGCTGAGGGCATGGCTTCCTTTAGATCAACAACTGTTTGTGGTTTGCCAATGTACACTCTGCCTTTGATAAACCATAAAAGGAACAGGTCGCAGACACAGAGATCCAGCAATCACTATGACTACAAAAATTTCATCATGGTGAGAAATGGCATGTTCCTGACCATCGATGTATGAGATGTTGCCCCATTCTGCTGAAACCACAATCAGCATACAGGAATGTGATGTCTGCAGAGTTCTGGTGCCAGGAAATTGCACAATATTGATATTCACCAATCTGCATTCACAATAACAGCATAACCGTCTTCCTAATGAAAAAAAAACGGCCAATGACACCAAATTACAGACACCACACCATCATTCACTCACAGTGATGAGATTGTTCATTGTCACAGTTCATTAACAGACCAATAACTAAAGTTTCATTTCTTCTAAGAACCAGACAGATAGAAGCGTACTTCCTCACTCAAATGGAGAGCAATGTCACACTCCACATTGTGAGCACAGTTTCTGCAAAAGTTCATCTCATGCCCCAGTCATGATGTGTCCACTGCTGCACAATCATCATCTTATATGGAAGGAAATGCAAATTCTGATGCAAAATGTGTCTCATAGATCTGTCAGAAAGATGGAGAGCAGTTGTGCGATGAGCTGCTGAGGGCTTCATTCAAATGCAATCCTCACAGTTTAAATATTATGTGTTTGGGCACTTCGGGATCCTCGGGTTGATTTCCATTTTAACACTGATCCTGTAGATTGGAAGTCTTGCATCCACAATATTGTGTTGTGGCAAGGAACCATGCCACTGTTAACCAAGCCTGAATTGTCAGAACCCTCACTGAGTAGTCACTACAGATTCATCACTTTTAAAGAGAGTCTCTTTGCTAAATATTTGGTGCACCACTGAGACTGATATACCAAGAGTTGTACTGTACAATGCCACCAACCTTCTAGATGATTTATAAGTGAAAATGAAATAATCATTCTTTAACAGCTGGGGTTTACTTTAGATAGTGAACCAAAGATCTTTAGATCATAAGCTAGTGAAGGTGTTATCACTCTGCTACTCCTACATTTAATTTCTTTTCAACCCAATCATAAAAGTCATATAAATGAACTTAAAGTGCACTGTTTTCAAGTTTAATATAAAGGTTGTCCCCCTGACATAATGCTGCAAAGGTTTGATGTATTTTGGCACTTCACAATTTCAGTATTTAATGGTGAATAGGCCAATTCTCATCCTTGTTATCTTTTTAAATTTCCTAACTATGTGAGTTAGATACCCATTTACAGCTGGATGGATTGGTAGGTAGGATTTTTGGTGTGTATTTCTCTTTACATATACTGTGCACAAAACAATAATTCAATAAAGTAGACAAAAAGACATTTTAACTGTATATGGTAAATGATCAGTAAATATATATGAAGTAGCCATTCTGAAATTCAGGTTCACAGTTACAACAATGCTTATTAAAAATATCAGCAATATATGATGTCTTGAAATAAAATAAAACTTATTGGATGAATTAAAAAAAGACTAACAATATTAAATGTGTTATGAGTGTCCATGCTCCTTCACAAACAATACATTACAATTTAGCTTCATGATGTCAGATGCTAACACGCTTAGAACAAACCGATCAATATATATGCTAATTTTGTGGGGGCTCACAGAGAACAAACCTTAGCAGATAGCTAACATTTGATGTAGACATTGAGTCTGCAACACTTGCGACCATGTAATTTACACCGATTCTGTCCTGTTTCCCAAAGGACGATTTGAGATCAAGGAGGGGTTTACAAGTGTTTTACAGAATATCATTTACGCCATAATATGTCAACATTGCCAGATGACTTATACAGGTGAGTCTGAACGACGTCTAGGTGACAGATTTTGTGAGCATCTTTATGATTCTGAGCAGAAGACTGGCAGTCCAGTGTTGTCTCACTTCAATGGCCACAGTGGTAAACCTGACATGCAAGTCACTGGTACTGTCTCATGTCACTCCAGCAATCATAGCCAGTTTGCCCTTGAGAATCATCTCATAGTCCAGTTGGGTTCGCTGTCCACACAAGGCATAAACATATCACTCTCATACACATAGGATACCTGCTACACATTTCTTACCCTCATACGCACTCGTACCTATATATATATTTAAATACGTATATATTTGTCTGCATTTGTAAATGCGATTAGGTACACATGTTTCATACACATCTTTTTCAGTGTGCACACCCATAGTTGTAGATATACAGATTTATATGTTGACTTTTTCCACTTGGATTTACTTAATGGGAATAAACTCATAGAAATTCTCCTGTAATAGTAAAGGTTGAGACCTTGTACCCACCTCCACATATCTTTAGAACCCTTCCCTTTTTACTGTTTTTCACACCTTGGTACCACCCTGTTAGCTGGACATATCAATTTCAATCTTGCAGTTCCTGACCAAGATCTGGACCTCAGGGTAGTGACTTATTTTCCTTTTTTGAGTGTCTAGCATATAAGAGCAAAGAATCGCAGATTGTATCTCCCCTCGACGCCAACGGCAATGGAGGAAGGATAGAAAAAGAAGAAGCATAATATCACCATGTAGTTAGATTTCTGTGTATATCCTTATATATTTTTGTGTTGGGCTTTGTTGTTCCCACTGAAGGCCTTTTGGCTATAACGTCGTTCTATGTTTTTTTCTCACCTGCATAAAGCTGTTACCATACCCTTTTTTCCCCCATTAAAAAAAAATGTTAATTCTTAGTAGATAACATGTTTGTTAACAAAATCTCATGTTTAAAAACAAATCATAAACATTTATTAAATAACATTGATTCTTTTTTTTAAATCTCAAATGGTGTGGAGACAAACACTGGAAATGTTTAATGTCTACATCCACAACAGTTCTCATATTTACACAACTTTTGTTCATTAGAAACCAGCAAGTATTTCAAACAACACAAAGAATAGTCATTGTTTCTTATATGCATATCACAAATTGTTTTTCAAATGACACAAGAAATAAGTAATTGTCTCCAATTTATCATAAATGTAAATGGTGACTGAGGACAGTTAAGCAGAGGCTTGGCACATAACCTCATAATACTGTTACTTGCCTACATATGTGATGCAAAGAAACAACATAAGCGTCAGTTTTGAAAGATCTGGGAAAGACCAAAAAAGAACTTGTCCATGACAAAATGTCTTTGGCACCTACAACCATTACAAAAACTGTGTTGGAATGTTAAATAGTGTACATGAAGCGACAGTGAAAACTGGAGGCACATGAAGATAAAAGCTTAAGGCAGAACTTCCAAATGAATGCATTTCTAAATATAAAGACAATTGCTCAGGACAAAGTCAGAGAGAAAGAATTTGTGTATGTCATGCATACCTCTCACTCGGATTAGATGAGGAATGATGGTGATATAACATTTATTTTAAAGTAAAAAAAACTCTTGGTAAAATGGCCAAAATGTCAAGAAAAGGCACTATTTAGACAATGTTAGAATAGTTAGAGCTGAAATATTAAAGATGCTGGGTTTATATTTTCAAAATTAATCTTAGTTAATTTATCTTGCAAAATCAATTTAAATGATAATGATTTAATGAAAATTTTAAAAATATAAAATGAACTACCTTTTTTGTCAATAAATTTTATACTATTATCTCTCCTGTTATTCGCTATACACATGGATAGATATGGGGGCCTCGGTGGCCTAGTTGGGAAAACCACCCAATTGGACTACCGACGTACAGACAACCCGTGTTCGATTCCTGCTGGGAGCAGTGTTAATAGTACTGGTGGTTGGAAAAAAAAAATACTCCCACGGTTGACCCAGCCATTGGCAGAAATGAGTACCAGGGTATTACCCTGGGAAGGTGAGGAATGTCGTCTCGCATTGTGAGTTTCGATGCTTGAAGTGACACTATCCAGAAATCTCTGAACATTTCTGGATAGGCGGCCGAGCACTTATGGGTGGAAACTCACGTGCTAAGGTGCAGGTTCAAGTCTCGTACTTTACCTTTACACATGGATTATATATGCAAGATAGCAAACAGATATGATACAAAAGAAACAAATTAAAACCTACATTTATTGATTTATTAAGTTTTAGTCCCTTATAATTAGATCTAATAAATTTGTAGAATCACAAAAAATACTATTTTGTAACAGCATTCTTCTG
The DNA here is from genome assembly GCA_032433765.1 of Megaustenia siamemsis. Classification (NCBI taxonomy): domain Eukaryota; kingdom Metazoa; phylum Mollusca; class Gastropoda; order Stylommatophora; family Ariophantidae; genus Megaustenia; species Megaustenia siamemsis. The sequence goes on along the minus strand of JAVIAB010000092.1, from coordinate 68,074,669 downwards.
GAGTGCCATAATTCCAAACATGCAGGGATGTTCCAACTTCATAGATATATTATGATTAAATACCCTCAATGTAACTTCCTTCAATATTTCCTGGGTAGATATACTATTATATAAGCAATGTATAGAAATCTTTCTGGGTTATGTTGTGTAACAATAAACTGAAGTTTAGAACAAGAAATAAGATAAAGGGTGTCCCATGACATTTGTAATGTTGCAGGAGAGTGAAGTATTAAACTTCATCATACTAGATCATAGCATTTGGAGGTGATGGAGCTTGTACTCTTCCTCACTCTTATTTTAATTGAGTCATGTACCCTTTATTTTAGCTGGACTGACTGGAGAGCATAAAGTTGAGAAAACCTGTTTACTGAATTAAAGAATATTTAATATTATGCATGACAGATGCTTCTAGACTAATCTTTTATCACACATAACATTGATTAGATCCAATAGCAAGAGGACTAAACCAAGTTAGTTCATCCATGACCTAGAAAAGTGATGTAGCTGGTCTATCTTTCCCAGGCTGGATGTTTAGTTATTTTCACCACCACCACCACCCAACTAGGAAAATATGTAATTGCTATAATTGATTGATTTATCCAGCTTTTAATTTCCATTATCTATAAAATATAATGGCTTAATGGCTAGTGCACTCACTATTGATCAGAAGTTTCTGAGTTTAATTCCCAGGTGTATTAAATGTTTAATGAGTGACTTCTGAGTTTACCCTGCCTCTGAAAATGGGTACCAGAGATATTTTCAGGGAAAGCAGGGTGCTGATATCAACCACATCGCCCATATGTGCCATTGGTTATTGAAAAATATGGACACTAACACTTTAGGCAAGGAGAGTACCCTTTACTTTCTCTTTATAAGACATAAACAGTAACAAAATGAATGTGGTCAATGTCACATGATGGTAATGAATTGTATAATTGTTTACATGTTTATTATTCATGGAAAAACAACTTTTCTTAAGATATTTACCCCTAATGAATTAAAAAATGTATGCATACCATTTATCTAAAAACAGAAGCAAGAGAAAATATGGTTCAGTAATTAGTCGTCTTTGGTTTACAAAAATAGTTAATACAAAATCATTGACCAGTGAACCAAACAATTAGTTATAATTGACATTTTAATCTTCCAAGTACTCAAAAAATACTTTGCTGAAGCTGGTTGTGTTTGGCCAAAGGTGCAAATTATTGCCACTTGTTGTAAACCACAGCGTGATATAACATAACTAGTGCCCCTTTAAGGGGAAGAGAAGAAACCTTTGACTGAAGGGAAACAAATTACCTTTCAACAAAAGTATTTCACACTATTACTTTGTCATACACTACTACTTTGTCAAAATTTGCTCACTCACATATATCATCAAACATGTTACAGTAAACTCACATTTAAATTGAATTACTTGGACACAAACATTAGTTAATTTTTGTTTAAACAAGTAGTCTATAAGCCAACTTAAATTATTATATTATGCCACAAGAAATTCAGACAGTTGAAGTATGACACTTTTATAAAATACAAGTACATTGTTAAAGAATACTGGAGGAATAGATTACATTCTTCAAGAACATCCTTTGCCTTCTTATTGTACAAGAACCCAATTACGCTTTATCTTTTACATAAACAAATAGAAAGGTATCTTACAAATGTTGTGTCCAACTCACAATGCTAAGAATTATGCCTCTTCAGATATTGTATGCAGGTCATCAATAACAGCTACATTTGCATCTGACAATGGTTTCAATTTTGGTTCCTCTTTGTTTTCAGCTCCAGGAGTGAGTGATGCCTCATTCACTTTTTTATCATTAGTCTTGAGAGCACCCAAGGGAATAGCACTTGTAGTCGGTGAACTTGATTTATCTAGACTGGAATCAATATCTTCATCCTCTTCACTTTCGTTATCTGAGATTCTCCCCAATGCTCTTTCAAGATCATCAAATGAGTCATTAATGCTTTCATCATCAACATTCTTAATGAAAAGGGCCATCAACATATCTAACAGACTGCCACTAAATAGAATAAATCCTGTAGGAAAAAAATACAAGAGTTACTTTAATTGTTTATGAAAATAAAATTCAAAACAAATTTTTTTGTTAAACAGAATCTAGATCTGAAAAATATAGGTGGAACTTCATCTTCATTGATAAACTTCTGATATACATCCACACTGACAATGATGACCTTGAGGTCTTCGTCTGTTTTCCACTGTTTGTCTTGTTATATCTGCGGGCCATATTTTCATTCTGTTTTCTATTTACAGTGATATAGTCTGCTGGATGTTTAGGATCTGGGTGCCCTACAGATGCAGGTGGTATATTCTGAGACCTATTTTGTGATGATTATGATGCTCTGTTATAAGTTTAAAGATCTTTGTTCCTACCTAGAGCTTATTTATACTGCCTTGTCTAGCTCACATCTTAGATGAAACAGTTTGTGAGGTAGATATAGATCTCTATCTATCTATTGACCTTTCGAGCCGTAGCCGGCCCATAGGGCGTAGACCAAGATACTCCTTCTCTTATCTAAATTTTTTGTTCTAGCAGTTTTCAATTCTTTTAAAGATATTTTATCAAATCTCGCCATTAGTCTCTGTTCTGTGCAAGCAGTTCTATCTCATTGAGGGAGCCGATTCCTGCTGCTCTTGCCTCTCTCATCAATGTTCTTCTCAGTGTCTCTCTGGGTCTTCCTCTTTTCCTCTTACCTGTTATTTCCCCCATGAGGGCTTGCTTTGCTATTCGGTTATTATCTCTTCTCATCACATGACCAACATATGACCATCATCTTTTCACTATTACTGAAGATATTAGTGGTTGATTGGCGATTTCTCTAATTTTCTCATTTGTTTTGAATTCGTTCCACACTATACCAAGTATTTTCCTTAGACATTTATTTTTGAATGCGTTCAACTTTGTTTATATGTCTCTTGTTGTTTTCCAGCTTTCACACACATACGTAAGGGTTGATAGTACATTAGATTTGAATAGATATTGATGGAAGCCCACAAAAAAATTATATACATATTAGAAGTTAATAATGAACATTTTAAATTAAATCAGTTATCATAGCTATTGGCATGCTGCAGAGTGTCAGCTTCACTCCTTAATAAAGGATTTGTTTGGTTTAGGCATGTTTTTTTAGGTAATTACTTAATAAATTAAATGTTACAATTCACATGATCCTAAACTGTGTCATCAATAATTACGACAAGGTGAACAACTCTAGTAAAGGTGGATTCACCACATAAAACTTTAACACATTTAAAACTATATTACCAAACAAGTCAACACTCACCTGCAATCCTAAAACCCATTTCAATGCCAACAGTCTTCATAATAAAACCTATGGGATACACAATAAAGAACAGTGTTTGAAATATACTGGAAACAAAACTTAATATACATATCAGTAGACTGATAATAAAATAAAATAAATGTCTAAGGAAAATACTTGGTATAGAATGGAACGAATTCAAAACAAACGAGGAAATTAGAGAAATCGCCAATCAACCACTAATATCTTCAGTAATAAAGAAAAGACGATGGTCATACGTTGGACATGTGATGAGAAGAGATAATAATCGAATAGCAAAGCAAGCCCTCATATGGGAAACAACAGGTAAAAGAAAAAGAGGAAGACCCAGGGAGACACTGAGAAGAACATTGATGAGAGAGGCAAGAGCAGCAGGAATCGGCTCCCTCAATGAGATAGAACTGCTTGCACAGAACAGAGACAGATGGCGAGATTTGATAAAATATCTTTAAAAGAAAACTGCTAGAACAAAAAATTCATATAGGAGAAGGTGTATCTTGGTCTACGCCCTATGGGCCGGTTACGGCTCGAAAGGTCAATAGATAGACTGATAATTATTAACTTAAAAGTGATGTCTCCAGAAGAGCATCTCATTCAACATATCACAGTTTACAAAGATGCTGTTAATAACTATGCCTTCTGGATTGATACATTTGACACCATCATTTCATTTTTCTGAGATAAAGCCTGACTTTCCTACTCTTTTGGTAAGACTGAGGAACCAGTTTTCAGAACCACCATGCAAATATGGAGTTGAGGGTTGATCAACAGTGTTATACTGACTTGGATGCTACATATAGATTTATCTCACCATGTGGGTAAGAAAACAGACAAACCAGTCAGCTCAAGGTGAGTAGAGAATGAAAAGGGAAGACTAATATATCCTTAAAAATGCAGCCATGCTGAAGTCAAATGTCCTGGTACAAATACAACATATTACTGTAAACTATGACACAATGCAGTCTATTTTACAACTTCTCAGGGATGTTGAGCAGAAATACAATCATTAGGAAGAATAAATAAACACTTCATCTTCTTTTTTGTTCACCTGACGACTACTCCTCTTGATTGTCTGCTCTTTAAAAGAGGCTAAATTGGCAGAAATACATTATGCTCATTTTTTTTTACAGCATTCTACGAGATTTGCATTTTTTGGCCCAATGCATTTAACAACATTTTTGGGTACCAGGATTACCTTCTCTATTTGAACCCTACTTGACTGATTAATCTGTTTCCATGGGAGGTGTAGGAGGATCTTAATTCGCTGTTGTTAGCAGTCAGCTAAGAGTTGCTGACCATTTTTATTCCACATAATGGGTATCAGTAACTCATCCATGCAAATATGTTCTGTAAATCATTTTAACTCTCTGGAGAAAAATATATCAAGTATATGGTGCAGTAGAATCCAGTCATAAATAGCGAGATCCTCGGGACCAATGAAATACTGTCATTTATAACCATATCTCATGATATCCAATTTATGTCTAATAACAGAGAAATTTACAGTATAAACAAAGAAATAGCTCTCAAACATGTTAAATATGGATGAGCTGAGCAATTGTCCATAATAGGTGCAATACTTTTTCCTTGCAACAATAACTTCCTGTCCATATTGTTCAAATATTGACTGTTTTCCATGATTTTTTGTTAAACATGTGCTCCGTCGACAGTGCTCTTATATTTTTAAAACAACATGGCTTATTAAATTTTCCTGTACGAACAGGGGCAGCTTGTCATCATTCATGTTGGCAGCAATCAAAATATAAAGCAGTTACATCTTTTCATGAAAAATCTTTTACATTTAAAAAAAAATAAAATGTATTAAAATAAATATAATGCCTTAGTGGAGCCTTTTTTCAAACTGATAGTCATTGGAATAGAACGTTTATACAGAAACTTATCCGGCACAGGGAGACAAAGATTCAGTCATCAGTAAGCAAACAAACATATTACCATACTGTCTGATATTTGAATCAATTATATTTTGTCATGTATGCAAGAAAAAAAAAACTATATATAATTCATTTTTCTCTCAAGCTGAAGATGGCACAAAGATTGGAAGTCATAGTTCTCCACGAATGACAATCTGCTGCTTCTTCTTGGTTATTTTTTTTAGTCCCATGGTAGCCTTCCCTACAAACTATTCTGTTTAGCAATTCTCTTGGTCTGCCTTGTTTTCTTTTACCAGATGGTTTCCACATGAAAGCCTGATGGGGAAGCCTTTCTTCATTCATTCTCAGCACATGACCAATGTATTTCCAATACCTTCTTCTTATAAAGTTTGATACATACATAAAGAAATTATTATAAATTAACATGAAGTGAGATAAAAATCAAATACTTACCTAACAAAGGAGGTCCTGATAGGTAACCAATTCCTTGAGCCATGGACAAGATTCCAAAACCTAAGCCCAGTTCTTCAATGCCAAGCAAGTGAATGGTAATGAGAGAAGACAATGGCACCAATGAGCCACTGTAGAGTCCAAACAGTCCAGCACAGATCATTTGCTCAAGGTATGTGGAAGTTATCCATGGGCTCAAGATTACAACTAGACTGACAATACAGAGACAGCCTGAAATTATAAAATGATATTTATGAAACTAAATTTTAGAACTAAAGGAAATATTAATTGCTCAGACATACCTGCAGTTAAACAATAAGAAAGAGGATGAACATTTGCATGATCTCCATTTTAAATTATTAAGGAGAAAATTACCAGACAGACTCTTGTTGTTGTCCTCAATGTAAAAAGCTAGTAATAATGTAATGAATTTAAAAAAAACATTGCCCTGGTCCTGATGGCATCCAATATGATGATATAGATCAACCATCAGAAGATGATACAGTCGAACCTGTCTAAGGCGACCATTCACGGGACTTTCAAAAACTGGTCCCATAGGACAGGTGGTCCTGCCTCACAGGTTTCACATAATAAATAGAGCGATAAAAAAAAATTTTATCCTAAGCACTATGAAAACTAACCTGCAAATCAGCGTAATCCATGAGTAGAACATAGTGCACATGTCGGTCTACAATAGCCACTGGTTGGACACTTTTCATAAAACACGATAGTTAAACACACAAAAATATTTTGTCGAATCACTGATATTCGTTCTTCCAGCGTTAATGCTTTTGGTTTTACACTTTTGACACTGGCCATTTCCTATATTGTGTGTAACACTTTTAAAATCCACAAAAATAATTCACTGAGATACTGTACATGTACGTGAATACACTCTAAGCGGGCAATGACTAATTCTTTAGTTAATTCCTGTAATTTATACGGGCCACGCAATGGTCTACTCTGGTCTAGACGGAACTGCGAAGTGATGTCACTTCACGAATCATAGATCTGTGTCTGCCATGTTTCTCACACCAGTATTGACTGATAAACGTAACACGTCCCACTGTAATCTGGGACTCACTAAATACGGGAAAACTTCGACACCTGTAGACACCTGTGTCGATCGTTTATGGCTCCCAGCGAGACGGAGAAGGACTGGCTGGTCAGTGTATCGTTATCTCGGATTACCCGCGTGTCGTAAACGGGATAAATAACATTGGCGGCGGTTAATTAGCCTGGTCTCTGGTCGCGTCATACGGTGAGCGCCGTAATCAGTGTTAGCATATAGTAAAAAACTCGGGGAAATTGTAGACCCGGTCCTATAACCAGGGAAACACTTTAAACAGGTGGTCCTAAGACCAGGTTCGACTGTATATATGAAGGACCTGGCCAAAGAATTTAAGGCAAGCATTCAGATTGACCAGATAAGAGAGAAATGGCTTCATTGCTATTTTCTTCCACCGCAAAAGCTTACTAAAGATCATCGCTTACAGATTTATCTTGCTACAAAACATCACTCGCAAGCTTCTAGAAAAAAATCATCGCTCACAGACAGGCTTTGGACTTAGAATGGCTTCATATGTTTCCACCTACATTAGGAAGGTAATGATTATGCAATAAAGAGACATGGCTCAATTCAGCAGATTTTGCCTTTGATGTATTTGAAAAATTTCATGCTCGTGAGGTGACCTGTGCAGTAGCGGTAAACTTAAAGGATAGTATACAGCAGGGTATCTTTTGACTATCTCCTACACATGCTGTTGATACTTGAGGTACATCCTCTGATTGTTTTGTACAAATATTTGATGAAGAGGTGATTAGAATCAATATGATGAATATTTATAAATGAAATTTGATCATATCTGATGATATCTTGTGTTTAAACGATGTATTGACCATGTAATAAAAGCTCACATGGGATTATCAGTGATAAGAGATAGTCATGGCATCTGTCAGCATCAAACAACAATTTCTGATGCTTTTATATTGAAGACTAGTCCTCTTGCTCGCTGAATAAGTCATAGCCATTCTCACTGTTAGTGCAATTCACATTGACAGACTGTAAAAAGTGCAAATAAAGCCATTTGTAAAAGCTGGGATGCACAAGAGACACCTCATTTGTGGCAATGTGATTCCTACTAGATTTTCCCGCAACATAGGAATGTGAACTATTATTACACTGGCGCTCTCTTAACTTGCTTGCAGCCCACCAATTGATGGTAAAGACAATTGATACTTTGAGATCTATGATGATCTCGATGATGGTTCAACTTGAACTGGCACTCGACTGTTTGTGATCTGATCCACTCCCTTACTTAATTCCACTCCCTTATGTTCTCTCTTTAGTAGAAAGAGCCATAGAGGTGAAAACAGATCTATACCTATGTTTCATAGATTACACTAAGGCATTTGACAAAGTAAAGCACCAAGAAATAATCAAAATTTTAGAAAGCATAAACGTAGACAGCAAAGATCTAAGAATAATAAAGAACATGTACTGGCAACAAACAGCGGCCATAAGAAGTGGAAACCAATTGGGAATGTTTCAACAAATAAAACAGGGTGTTAGACAAGGTTGAGTGCTGTCACCAGATTTGTTTAATATTTATAGTGAGATTATTTTAAGATCCATAAGGGACATGCCTGGAATAACAATTGGAGGTCATAATATAAATAATCTAAGGTATGCTGATGATACAGTCTTAATCGCTAAGAGTGAAAATGAGTTACATGAAATGTTGGACATTATAGTGAAAGAAAGCAAAAACAAAGGACTCAGCCTTAATAGCAAAAAGACAGAGGTAATGGTAACAACAAAAAAAAAAAAAATTACCTCAGTGCAAAATAAAGACAAGTGGAACAATATTAAAACAGGTAAATGAATTTAAATATTTGGGAACTTTGTTAACCTCAGACGGAAGATGTACAAAAGAGGTGAGATGCAGAATGGCTCAGGCAAAGGCAGCTTTCCAAAAAATGAGGAAGATACTATGCAATCCATTTTTGACAATAGAAACAAGAAAAAGAGTTCTTAAATCTTATGTAGAGCCAGTCTTAACATATGCATGCGAATCATGGACAATAGGACAACAGACAAGAAAATCACTGGAGTCTGTAGAAATGTGGTTTTACAGAAGAATGTTGAGAGTACCATGGACAGCTAAGAAGAGTAATGAAGATGTTCTGAGAGAGGTCAAAGCAAAAAGAGAGCTAATTTCCAATATTAGGAAGAGACAATCATCATATTTTGGCCATGTAATGAGAAGAGAACAACTGGAATATATTGTAACAACTGGAAAAATTGAGGGACGAAGAGATAGAGGGAAGCAAAGAGAAAAAATAACAGACAGTTTAAGAGAATGGCTTGGCAGAAGGTCAACAACAGAAATGATAAATAGCTGCCAAGATCGAAAGTTGTGGAGAGACATGATCACCTACGCCAGTAGGCCCGGTACTTGATGACAATGGTGTTCTCTCTTCACACATGACTGCTCTCCCCAACTAAACTCATTCTAATCTTTGTGCAAGACCTTGAACTTACACTATCTCGTGAGTCTTACTCTCCCTTTGGGGGCCTCGGTAGCCTAGTTGGGAAAACCACCCGACTAGACTACCGACGTTCGGACAACCCGTGTTCAATTCCCGCTGGGAGCAGTGTGAATTGTACTCGTGGTTGGAATAAAAAAAAATACCCCCACGGTCGACCCAGCCGTTGGCAGAAATGGGTACCAGGGTATATTATCCTGGGAAGGTGAGGAATGTCGCTTCGCATCTGAGTTTCGATGCTTGAGGCTACACTATACAGAAATATCCGAACATTTCTGGATAGGCGGCCGAGCACATATGGGTATATACTCGCGTGCTAAGACGCCGGTTCAAGTCTCGTACTTTACCTTTACCTTACCTTACTCTCCCTTAACACACTATATAAGGGGAAACGATTAAGAAAGGGTAAACCATGGACAGGTCAAGCTGAAGTTATTGTTAAAGTGTTGTGTGGAATGTCCAACATTAATCCTATGGCAGTATCTCCAGGATTCAGTACTACCTTTTCTGATATCACCACACTAGATAGAGGATGTAGGGAACAGAGAATGATTGTGGTCAATGCAGAGACTAAAAAAAATCATCTACAAAATTTCCAATGACACCGACGTTCTATACAGATGGTCCAGATTGTGCCATCAATGGAGTGCTTGAGCATTTACTGCACATTCCAGTGACAGAACTATTCATAAAGATAGTAGCACCTGTGCAAAGACAACCAGTAGTATGTTGATAGTGATCATGGCTATGACAAGTGCATTTATCTGATTACATTCACAAGATAACACTCATATCTGTGTGATGAATGGTTCAATAAGCTTGAGCTGCAGTCCAGATAGGATGCAGGCAATGACAGGGGTCAATAAAGAGGCAATTGAGCTGCAGCTTCACCTTCTTGTTCATTCTGAGTTATACTGATGTTGGAGGCAATGAAAGAGCTGATAAATTAGCTGGTTTGGTGATCATATCAGTTGAACATGCAATCTGATATCAATAACAATCTCAGAAATATGGATAGAAAGGACTTAGAAAGAAATGAAATTAAATCCCTATCTAAAGTGCATATCATCATCAGGTACCATGCCTGCTGACTTAGGTGATCATGTCTCTCCACAACTTTCGATCTCGACAGTTACTTATCATTTCTGTTGTTGACCTTCTGCCAAGCCATTCTCTTAAGCTGTCTGGTATCTCTTTAAACTGCATATACTGCAAGTGATGATTAGCATTGTCAGAACAGAACAAATTTCTGAATGAATAAAAGGAAGATTATGGTTATGGTAGGCCCTGGTATCACTGCAAATGAATTAAAATCCATAATTGCTCAACCGCCCATGCCAGTAGAATCATCCAAATTAATATCTCATCTCCCAAAAAAAGAAAGGTAGCTGTAGTCCCCATCTCAGCACACGACATAAGGCAAAACTGCACAGAAAGTTATCACTGCAACAAGGAACACTTTTCAGACACAGCCTATAATGGTTCCTGCCACCTCTCTGCCTTATTAACCGGAAGTTCACATCCTCCCAAAAATGTTGATCATCCAATTTTTAAAAAAAATATACAGTGCCTGATGTTGTTAGGACATCGTTTTTGTCTCGAAATCTGAACATATGAAACACAGTTACTCGTAGGATTATCCACATCGGACATCGAACAACAGTCCGTAAACGCTTAGATCTCCCCTGCAATGTGAATCTCTGAAATGATAAACCAGTCCACAGTCTAAGTCTACCTGAACCTGATGATTATTTATGTTTGTCCAACAACAAAGATTCCTAATGGTTTATCCCTTTTCTTGATAGAAAAAAAAATTGTTGTTGGTTATTATTCTAACAGGAAGCCAGATTTTGCTCATGCCATGCACTGTAACATCAGAAATCATGACATGCATTGCATTAGTATTAAATGCTCTCAACAAACTGGTGAACATCTGGAGATTCAAAATTCTCAGTAAACTAATAAAAGTTAGATTGTTCAACTTCTCTGTGATACAGTGTGAACATATGGGTGTGAAAGTTGGAAATTCACCAAGATTTTAGATAGAAAATGAAATGCCTTTGAAGATAAATGTCTTCATGAGATCTCAAACATAAGCTGGAAAGAATACATTTCAAATGAACAGATAAGATATGAATAAAAACAAGAATATGTGTCAAGCTTTACAAGAAGAAGGTGTTGGAAATACATCGGTCATGTGCTGATAAAGAATGAGGGAAAGTCTTCCCCATCAGGCATTCATGTGGAAACCATGTGGTAAAAGTAAACAAGGCAGACCCAGAGAATCACTATGTAGAACAATTACTAGGGAAGACAAAACCATGGGACTAAGAAACAACCAAGACCTACAAAAACTAACAGCAAATTATCAATCGTGAAGAACTATGACTTTCACCCCAAATGCTGTCTTCAACCCGAGAGGAAAATGATTGGATGAAAAAAAAATGCTGTATAGTAGTATATGTAATTATTTGTGAATTGATAGACAAGACTTTTGAAAATCTTAGCCACCTTCTTAATGAAAACAGGTCAACATTATAAACATATAACATATTTGTTTAAATTGTGATACAATTAAAATGTATATCACTGAAGTGTAAGAACAATCAAATAATTAATAGCACTGCAATAAATGAATACACAGTAAAGATGAAACTTCAATATCATAAATGAACAATAAGGCTTGAAATGTTTACCACTAACACCAACAAAAAAAACCACAATTAATATAACATGTAGCTTATAACATGTTCATCTGACGATCACTACAGAAATCTTTTGAGATAAATATCTTTAATGCAATTACATAACTTTAACAGCAAAACAATTCTTCTTTCCTTCCTCATTTGCCTTTCAGCAACGAGGAGAGATATAATTTGCGGTCTTTTGCTCCTCTGTTCACCTCTGCTGCTGTTATGTTTCCTAGTGTTTCTAATATTCTATCAATCCATCTTTTTCACGGTTGACCCTTGGTTCTGGTGTTCTTGCAATCTCCTCTGTCTCTGATGGGTTGGCTAACTTGCATATATAGTCCGTGTATGTAATAAACAGTGGGCGGATGTGTGTGTGTGTGTGTGTGTGTGGGTGGGGGGGGGGGGGGGGGGGGGGGGGGGAGAGAGAGAGATAATAGTACACGCCCCTGATCTTACTTCAAAGTGGTCTGTGTAATCTGCTGTTGTTCTGACTGTGCAGCTGCTGTTGAAGTAAAACAATGTCAGACATAAATAATGAAATATACTTTTCAACCTACCAATGTGAAGAAGAATAGGACCAACATCATTGTTACTGGCCACCATCCCTGACAAAAATCTACCACACATTGAGCCAAATCCAATGGCAGTGTAGAGGGAGGATGCTTGCTCCTCTGTGGCACCTTTGCTGGTTTAATGCAAAGGAAAAATGGTGTAATAAAATGTCTATTCTAGACTTAAATTGATATATATTTGTTCATTAGTAACATAGAAATGCCAAATGGATTAATATAGCTGATACAATTCATTCTTCTTCTTATTTTCTTCCTTGTTTGCCTTTCAGCGTTGAGGGGCGATATAATTTGTAGTCTTTTGCTCTTCTGTTCGCTTCTGCTGCTGTTATGTTTTCTAGTGCTTCTAATATTCCGTCGATCCATCTTTTTTTGTGGTCGACCCTTGGGCCTGGTGTTCTCGCAATGTTTATTGAGAGCTTGTTGTGCTGTGTTTTGATCACTCTGCCTTGTCACGTGGCCAAATCATTTTATCTGTTGTTCCTTTATATATTCTATTATGGGGGCTATTCCTAGCTTTTTTCTCAGTTCTTCATTTCTGATCTTGTCTCTCAGGCCATTTCCTGTCATTCTACATATTTCATCTCGGTAGAGGTTATTTTTCTTTTTGTTCTTGCATCTAGGGTCCAGGACTGGCATTGGTAGTACATCAGGAAGAAGATTGTATTGTAAAGTGCCCATTTTGCCTTTGAACAATAGTGGTGATAACTGTCCAATGATTTGACAAGCTTTGATGCACCTTGAGTCTATCTCTGCTGTTTGTGAATTGTTGTTTGTCACCAGACTTCCTAGGTATTTAAATTCCTCTACTTGCTTTAGTTGTCTGCCTTCTATATTTATATTGATGATATGTTTCTCTTTTGTGACATCCATGACTTCTGTTTTGCTGATGTTGATTTTCATGTTTTACAATTTAAAGATACATTTTCCAATACAATTCATTTTACACAACATATGCACATGAGGACAATCACCATAGACTGCACCAAACATCTTACAAAACTGCAGTCAGACAATGCTTTGAGAAATGTGTACTAGCCAAATAAAACCACACAAAACTTTATGGCACCTTACAGGAGCTTGAAGACAACCAAACTGATAAAAAGAGACAACCTTACAGAGACCTTAGTGACTGAAAGAAGATGAAGAATTGACTCACATAAGACTATCCACCCTTATATAAGAACATCTGTCCCCATGTTAATATTTACAACATATTTATATATTTTTATTTATGTTATTTGTCTCCTTTTAGGAAGTTCTTTGTCACAATATCAAAACTACCCAATTTTGTTACTTTACATTCTATCTATCTATCTATTGTCCTTTCGAGTTGAAGACGACACATAGTGCAGAATAACTATCTTAAAAACATAAACCTTTCGTGCCAAAATGGTACATATTGCAACTGCTTCTAAAATCTATAGCTATGTTTCCATAACAATACTTTTCACAATGATAGTAAATGCAATTTCTATTTTATTATATATAATACATGTATTTACATATTTTATTTATAGTTTTCATGTTTTAATTTATTATTTAAATCATTTAAGTGTGCTAATTTTACCTTAAAGTATGCCTAGTCGCAGTTCAAGTTTATCAAAATGGGTACTGATTAGGGTCTGAGAACAGAATTTTCATCTTAGTGTTCACCCGTTAAGAGGGCACAGATGCATTGTGTCACTAGTTTAAGACAAAACCATTATATCTGTGCCTTACAGCCCAACACATCCGTCTTTGGCACAGAACAAAATAATTCAATTTCCATTATTTCTAATGGTGAAAACTTATTTGGACACTGAACCGCCTAATGGAATTAATTAAGTTCAAAGTACAAGACACCACTGTATTCTGTTTATATATACATACATATAAAAAAGTAAAGTGCCTCGTCACGTTGTGACCATAATTTTTATAGACCTTCTGCATGATTTTTGGGGTAATGTGGTTGGTATTATGCCTGTGCTGCTTTACTTTCCAAGAAAAAAATCCGGTACCCATTTAAAGCTGAGTGAACCCAGACCCAGTCAATCAAGATCAAACCCAACCTATCATCTTTTGTATTCCAGTTCACTAACCCCTGAGCCATCACGGCTTCCACATATATATGATATGATGTGTAAATTAATCCATCAGGTTATTCATGACAATTAATACATGAGTATTTGAACTAACCTCTTTGTATAAGTTGGTAGGTAGAGAGAAAATGGTGAATCTGCAAGAGCCCATAGCATACAGGTGATGATGAATGCGAGAAATGGTTTGTTCTTTAATAATCGCAGTGAGTCCAGAAGGCTTAAGCAGTGGTCACCAATTGTCTAAAAATAAAAAAACAGGGTCCATAAACCCAGAGCCTTTTCAACCTTGTGGCACCAATTAATCTCAAAAGCACTAATTAATTACAATTCAGCAAACACAAAAGCTAATTAAAATAAAATTTGAGAACTAAAATATTCTTGCAGTACCCATAAATGTGAACCACTCCCAGAAAATATCACTTTCAGGAATGTAGCAGATGTAAGATATAGTCAAACACAGATGCTGTCATATTTTTTACAGCTATTACTAAACATTACAAATATGTTGTAAAAAGAACAGCTGTGGAAATAACTCTTAATTGTCTTGTTTTATTAATTGTATCTATTCATCATGTGGGTATAATTATATGACTTTCAATTCAACTAGATGAACCATTATAATGATATGCAAGTTCCAGTTTTAACTCAATACATTAACTCCTCAACATAGTAAAGAATGGTTCCGTTTTATCTAAGTGGAATGTTTCCTATGTAATTTTTGTTCTTCATACTTTAAAAAAGATTTATTTCTGATTTGATGCTCTTCATGCTCATTATTTGCTTAAACTGCTACCAATTATTTAAAAAAAAAAAAAAAAAAAAAAAAAAAAAAAAAAAAAACATCATTCAACTTAATATTTCTAAAATATTCCAATTCAGATATAAAATGAATGGATACTATCATATGTTGTATTTTGTATATTGTCAAAGATGCTGCCTAGTTCTTATATTCTCATTACTGACTGAAAGAGTCAACTTCAGAATATTCAAGACAACCCCAGCGTATGCTTTGTCCTTGTTAAAAGATGTAAAACAAGTCCTTTATATGCAATAAACATCCTGAGAACATTGATAGGAAGAGCTATAGAGGTAAAGAAAGATCTATATATGTGTACTTTATAGACTACACAAAAGCATTTGAAATAGTAAAGCAAGTGGAAATTATCAATATTCTGGAGAAATTTAACATTGATGGCAAGGATCTGCGAATCATAAAAAAATTTACTGGCAACAAACAGAAGCCATAAGAATTAGCAGCCAAACAGGACAAAATTTACTGGCAACAAACAGAAGCCATAAGAATTAGCAGCCAAACAGGACAGTTCCAATATATAAAACAAGGAGTCAGACAAGGTTGTGTTCAATCGCCTGATTTGTTTCCATTTGACAGCGAAAATATTAAGAGATCAATGGTAGATATAAAAGGAATTGAAGTGAACAGTCACAACATAAATGATTTGCAATATGTGGATGACATAGTCTTAATAGCAGAGACAGAGAATGAACTACAAGAAATGATAGACATAATAGTAAAAGAAAGCAACAAGAAAGTTCTCAGTCTGAATAGTAAGAAAACAGAAGTAATGGTCATATCGAAGAAACGAATCAACAACATGCAGCATAACAATAAACAGGACAAATCTGAAACAAGTGCAATGCGTCAAATACTTGAGCACAATAATAACATCAGATGGAAGATGCACCACAGAAATAAAAAGCAGAATAGATCATGCCAAAATATCATTTAAGAAAATTAAAAACATCTTATGCAACAAATCTATGTCAATAGAAGTGAGAAAGAGAGTTCATCTGTGCTATATAGATCCAATTCTGACCTATAAAAGCGAATCGTGGACGGCAAACAAACAAATGAAAAGACGATTAAAGGTCACATATATGGGATTTCTCAGAAGAATCTTGAAAGTTCCCTGGACAGCTGAAAAAGACCAACGAGGAAATTATCAAAGAGGCTAACAGAAAAAGGGAGCAATTAAAAAATCAGAAAGAAATAATCAACATTTTTCAGGCCCATCATGAGAAGAGGAAAGTTGGAATACTTGGTTACAACTGGCAAAAAACAGGGAAAGAGAGATCACAGACAACAAAGAGAGAAAATACTGGATAGCTTAGCATCATGGCATGGAAAACAGGTAACAACAGAATATATACGATGCACTGTAGATAGAAGATTGTGGAAGGGACATGATCGCCTACACCAACAAGTATGGCACATGATAATGATAATACATGTCCTTCCATAGCGGAGACCAAACAAGTTATCTTTCCCAATGGTAACCATGAGATGAAGAAAAACTTTACCTGTGTTTCCCCAGAAGCTTACATATGCAGTTATTTACAAATGTCACAAAACATACAAAGGTGAGACTAGCAGACATTTGAATGATTGGTTTCACAAACATTTTATCATTTCTTGGAAGGTCAGCGTGCCAGTCTTTACTCACTTTCACCCTCCTGATCACTGAGTCTCCCACAGCATCCAAGTAACTGGTTCCATTACTTGCTCTTCAGATGTTTGAAGTCAGCTTTCCCGAACAACTCTCTCAAAGCCTGGTTTGGCACCCTCAAGCCAAGAGGGATAAATTCCATTCATTCTTTTATATAATAATCGTTATTAGCTCTTTCCCTTTCTCTATTCTCTACATGAGTAGGATATATTCTTTTCTTATCCATTGGCCTTACGCCTTCCTTTCTATTTTCTCTACCAATTTCTCTATTCCTTTTATTACTTTTGTATCCTAATCATTTGCACCTTTCCTTTCTCTATTTTCTTCTCAGTCAGATCCTGTGAAATCTTCAGATTCAATTTTTAGCACCATTGAGTGATTTGCCCCTCCTAGGTGGTCACATGACTTTCAGTGGTCAATTCTTTTACCCTTTGGTCAGTTTCAGAGTTATTACACTTCATTTTTTTTATGATCCTATCTCATGGGCTGTGATATTAACTCCAAGCTATATAAATCAACATAAATAGTGTCTGTTTAGTATCTTTACCTATTAATGAAAGCGTGCGGACAAAACGTTTAGTTATTTCTTAATCTATATAGCTCTTACTAACAATTTTATGTGTCTGTTTAGTGTCCTTACCTATTAATGAAAGCTTGTGGACAAAACGTTTAGTTATTTCTTAATCTATATAGCTCTTACTTACAATTTGATGTGTATTTTTTTTCTCCCTAAGATGATCTATTGTATGAATGGTGATAGCTTCTATAGCTAGTTATAATTCCTGATGTGTATTCTCAGCTGATAGACATATCTGCACAATATCTGTGGCTTTTGCCCTGGCATGTCCATCTTTGGCATGGATATTTTTTTTTTGCTTAACAATTTTGCTTAGGAGCAGCCATATCAGCCTTCTCTTTTTTTTGTTTACTATTAACAGCCAAATTTCTTTCAAGTGCATAAGTGCACATGGGACAACCTGTAATTTTTAGTTTCCAAGGAGGCTAGACATCAGATCTCACTGCCCAGAGACCAGGGGTGGGTAAAGCCACAAATAAATCATTGATTCGAAGTGACAAATTTCTACCAGTGGTGGGATTCAAATCTGGGACCTTCCTTTCTAAAGGTGACATCTTACCTTTAGACAAACCATACCCCAGTATGTCCACTCTGTAATCACCCACAAGAAACTGTAGAACACCACCTGTTTCAATGTCCAAAGCTCACTGACATCAGAACAACACTACTTCCTCAAAGACCCTTCCAAATGGTACACTCTGTATGGAACCATAGCAGAACTTAAAAATACCTGCAGATACTACTACATGGCATTGGGCCGAAGGGCATCAGCTCAAAGGTCGCTGGATCTATAACAACAACAACCTTTAGACCATGCCACCCCACCCCCCTCTCTTTTCAGCAGTGACAGGCTGATTTATTTCACACTTATTTTATACACTTGGTTACGATTTTATTTTGGATTTGACAGGATAGTTTTACTTTTTGTTGTTGTTTTCTTTAACACATTTCGATTGTTTTTGTTTTGGTTGTTTCGTTATTAATTTGTGTGTGTGTGTTTTTATTGTTTGTTCCTGATGAAGGCCTATTGAGCCGAAACGTTGTTTAGTCTGTGTCGTCCACTTGTCACGTAAAGCTTCTTACATACCTTTTTTTATTTTTTTTTTTAATTTTTCCTTGATTTATTTCACCAAGTTCTTCTAAACCCAATAGAAAGAAAAAGTATCCACTGAAGTCAAAAGCAAGTTTAGATTTGTGGTAGAGTGTCACGCGTAGTTTGGGTAAGGTTGTAAACATTAACTGTGCATTTTCTTTCAGTGTGTGTGAAGGTAGCTTTTTATACAACGTGGTATAGGCAGTTAGTAATATGACAGGTCCATGAATATCTTTTCAGAGTTCAGAATATAGGGTTAAAATATTACATGAAATTCTGAATCAATGACTTAATAAGTTAAGGGATCATCATCAGGTTGTTCCTCTGCCAAGAGGAGGAAGACTTCACTCCCTTGATGGCCAGTCTAAATGTTCTCCTTATCCAGTTGAGTTGTGTGTTGCCTGCCTCAATTAGTGTAGTCTGCAAAGACTCCTTGGGCTTTGGTTCTAGAGAACCTTTGAGATTACTACCTTCTTCATATTCTAGAAACTATACCCTTTTTAATTACTTTTTAAAGACCAATATGTGCCTAAAGCTAGGGGACACTAATTATATATGTTACTTGCAGGCTTTCTAAATACTCTGAAAACTAAACTCCAATTGTGCTATTCAGTGTTCTAATTTATTTATCAAGAATGAGAATAATTGTACATAAAAGATTTTTTTTTTTAAGAACAGCAAGAACACAAACAAATCAGAACTCACACAGTTCACCATAGATATAGATAATCTCATTAACAACAACAAAGAACAGCACAAAATATATCAGCTTTCTATTGAAACAAAATCAAGTGAGGATGTATAGTAATAAGCTTAAAATAAAAATGATCATTTTTGAACAAAGAGGATTCTGATACCTTTTTCTTGGTCTCTACTGCTGCTTCAATTCCTGACAAATCGTGTTTGATCACAATCAAAGCTGTGGGCAGACTAGCAATGCTACCAAACAAGGAGGAGACACTTCGTGAACCAAGGCGATATCTTGGATTAAGGGCATCCTGTGGTTGAAGGTGTGAAACTAGAGTTGAGGCTAGAGATTCATTATCCAGGTCATTACGTTGCAACTGTTCTCGGATTGATGGACGATAACTAAGACGACCTGCTGATGTGTATGTAGATGGCGCTTGAGAAGATCCTGATATAAGACGCTTGCGGAATGAGCGATTCAACTCAGAAGGAGCCCGACTGAATGTGGGTGTTACAATATTTTGTGAGGGACTACCACTTTTATTTGTTACTGGAGTCTCTGGAGCTGAAACGGAATCTATCAAAGGAATATTTTCTTCTGTAATCTTTTTGTCCCCTGAAGCAGTCTTGTTTATTGGGTCCTGGACAGAAACACCGGAAGGAGAAAGACTTTGCGTCACAGCAGCGGTGTTAGGTATGGATGATATATTAAGGCTATTAGGTCGTTGACCAGACTCAGAGGCCAACTTACTTGGAGCACCTGTCTGATTGGCTGGTATATTATAATTAGACCTGCGATTCACCCTAACAGAACGATTGGTATTAACTGAGAATGTTGATCTGGATAAATCACGGTGCAAAACAGTTTTTAATAGCGGAGCTACACCTAGATCTTGTTGACCTGTTTTGGCTATGGACTTCTGACTCCTTCTGAAAGAGCTTCCTCTTCCACTAAAAATGCTGTTTGTTCCACTCCTCATGCTTCCAACATCACCCTGAAATCTCCGCTGCTTCTTACGTTTGGAGTCTTTTGCTCTCTTCTTTTCTGCTTTTAATTTCTGCTCTGCATCAGAAGGGCGCAACAGCATAGCAAAGACAAGAATATGCATTGTCACTCCAGCCCACAATAAGTATGTTCCCCTCAAACCATAAAATCTGACAAGAGCAGTCAAAGCATTTCCTCCTGAAAATGAAGAGAATGAGAAATATCTGTCAACAATGCTAAATAATATAAAATAAAAAATGCAGAATATATTATTACATTGTGTTAATATCAAATAAACTTTTTAAAAACATCTTGCAAAAAATATAAGAGCTGCAAAATGAATAGTACTAGACTTTAGATGTTGGACTTTGTCTTTCTCAAATTGAGTAAATAATTCCTTCTTGATTTTCATTATTTCATTTCTTTTCCATCATCATCATCATTAAGTGCTGTCTCCGCATTGAAGGTTGGCTACCATGGATCGCCATCCCGCTCTGTCTCTTGCTCTGATGGTGCAGGTTGTCATAGGCTGATTTGTCCATTTTTTTATGTTACTCGTCCGTGTTAGTCTTGGTCTGCTTCTATTCTTCTTCTTCTACCTTTCAGCTCCCTGTGGAGCATAGGTCTTCAATAAACACTTTCCAAGTCGTTCTGTTTCTTGCCATTCTTTTAAGATCATTCCATGTCTTCCTATCATCTTCATCTCTGCTTCTATCTGTCTTCTCCAAGAATTCCTTGGTCTTCCTCTTTGTCTTTTCCCCTGGGGATTCCAAAAAAGGGCCTGTTGTGTAATACTCTCATTTGGCTTCCACAGTGTGTGTCCTATCCAGCGCCATCGTCTTCGCTGTATCTCTTTATCCACTGGTATTTGACTGGTACATTTCCATAATTTTATGTTAGTGAATTTGTCCTGTCTTTTTATTCTGCGTAAGCATCCATTAATGAAAGTCTGTATCCTCATGATTGTCAATAATTTTCTTGTTCTCCATGTTTCACAGCCATATAATAGGACTGACTTAACATTGGAGTTGAAAATTTTTATTTTGGTATTTAACTTAATTTCTTTGGACTTCCATATGTTTCCCAGTGCAACAAAAGCTCCTTTTGCTTTCGATATCCTTATTTGGTATCATTTTCTGTTCCTCCCTCTTTATCTTGATTACTACCCAGATATATGTAAGATTGTACGTCTTATTTCTTCTAATTTTATTTGGTTATTGCCAACTGCATTAATTCTCATAATGTTGGTCTTATCTCTATTAATTTTCAGTCCTAGCTGTTGTGATTCTTTCAAGTATGTTCATTTTATCCTGCATCTGTTGATGGCTGTGTGATAGGAGAGCTATGTCATCAGCAAAGTCTAAATCATCAAGTTGCTTGGTCAGTGACCACTGGATTCCATCTGCCTCTATTACCTTGTATTTTCCCTTCCAATATTACTTTTAGTAGTCTGTTGTGTCTTTTAAAATGCCCCCAAAATTTCATTTGTCTTGTTCTAATTGTGTTTAGCAGTTCTCTTTTTATTTTTAGTTGTTTTAAAACTTCATCATTTGTTCTCTTTTCTTTCCATCCAATTCTACCTATTCTTCTATAAATCCACATTTCATAGGCTTCATTTTCTTTTCTGTTTTCTCGTCTAATGTCCATGTTTCTGCACCATACAGGAATATTGAGAAGATATAACATTTTGCTATTCTTAGATCTAGCCCTGGTGTTATTTGTTTTGATGTTAGTATACTTTTCATGGCATTAAAATTACTTTTTGCCATTCCTATTCTTTTGTTTATTTCAGTTGTACATTTTCATAAGAAGATGGATAGATGCAGTGACAGACATGTAACAACAAAGGAAAGCCACTAATTCAGACAGTTCGAGCAGCTCAAGAATGACAAATGATATAAACCACGACACCTTTTAGGTATCAGTGAAACGAGAAAAGAAGAAGAAGAGGAAGTACATTTTCCATCACTGGTTATAGTATGTCCAAGGTAGTTGTAGCTCTGAAATGTCTCCAGGTCTATTATTTAACCTTTGATATCTACTTGTAGCTTTTGAGTATTATCTTTGCTTATGATCATAGTTTTAGTCTTTTTGATATTCATATCTAATCCATATTTTTTGCTTGTCATGTTTATTACATTAAGTAATTGTTGTAGACCTTTAGGATTGTCTACTAGTAATACAGTACCATCAGCATATCTAAGGTTATTGATTATCTTTCCATTCATGTTTAGGCCTGGCATCTCTGTGCTGTTTTTAAAGATTTGCTCAATGTATAGATTGAGCAAGCTTGGTGATAGGATGTATACCTGTCTTACTCCTCTTGTTATATCAACGGGTGTATGAATGAAATGAAGAAGGAAAGAACTACTTTCAAAGCCTTCTTTATTAAAATGAGCAAAACATCCTCTCCCATCTTCCCTTACCCATCCCAGCACTTATAAAGACAAAGTTATGTCACTACTCTCATCTTACAGAATCAAGAAGAGTAGAAAAGACATTACTGTCACTTAAGTGTCTCATTATCAAAGACACTGATCTTTACAGTCTTGCACAAGATACAAAATTAGCAAAAGAGCATTTTCCTTTTTGCAACACTGTAAAGTGAATCATTATTTTTTTAAAATAAAAATTGTATTGAGCACGTTATTTTTTAAAATCTAATTTTTTGGGCCCACATTGCATAGTATTTTCAATCAACATTGCAGGCCAGTCAAAATTGCTTGTTTAACGTATTCTGGCCTCACAGGTTGTAGATTGTCCACCCCTGGTAAGATCAATTGTTCTATATGTTCATTCAAAATAGGTTTGTAGCTCTTTTTAATGATCAATATTATAAAAGTCCACAAGCTTTGTCTTACTATTATTGCACTGTAGCTACTAAACTGTAAATTTAAAACATGTCAACTTTTAAACTATCATTGATGTACAATTTACTTGAGAAATAAAACTTCTTTGTCTCAAATTTTAATTACTATCTCCCTTGGCTTCTACTATTAGTTGTTTCTAACTGATCCAATGGCCAATGAGCTTCTCATCCTTCACAGGCACACATAAAAATTACATTGTATTGATAAGCTTTATGTAAATTTAAGGCCAAACAAACTTTATTTTACTTCCAAATATATCAAATATTTAAATGGAGAACATTGAAAAATATATAATTTTCCAAATTTAGGTTTTTAAATGCTGAAGGTTCTTTAACTTGTAAAACTTGCTTATATACATACAATAAGGCTAAATTGGGGGGAGTTGAAAGTTTTGGGGCATGTTAAAAGACACATAAAGCCTACTAAAAGTAATATTGGAAGGGAAAATACAAGGTGGCAGAGGCAGACCAAGACTAACATGGACGAGTAACATCAAAAGATGGACAAGTCAATCTTGCAAGAAACAGAGTAGAATGGCGATCCATGGTAGCCAACCTTTGTTGCGGAGAAGGCACTCGATGATGATGATGGGGGGAGTGGTAACATTTGAACACAGCAAAATGTCAAAATTTAAAGAATGTGTATTTTGATGCAATAATTTTAACTATGGTATCTTAATCTAAAGTTAATAACAAAAGTAGCAAACCTGCCAGCATTCCTACTCCTGAACCAGTAGCCAAAAGTCCAAAAGCTATGCCCCGATAATGGTTAAAGTACTGACCAACCGTCACATACATAGTGTTAAGGATGAATCCTGAACCAATTCCTGAAAAACAAATTTGAAAATCCTACCATTAACATTATTTCCATTAAACTTGGTTCAGGTCAAATGTGAAAACTTTACTTATTAGCTGCAGAAATAGGCAATGTGATGAATAGGGCTTAGATTTTTATAACCTAAAATATGTCAAATGTGACCTAAAAATCATTGAAATATGCCTACATTTATAACCGAAAAAAATGCAAAATATCACCTAAAAATGAAAAATAGCACAAAATATAAAATAAATTAATTACTTATTTGCCATTAAAGATAATGTTAAATTATCTGCTAATACGACTACATCCTTTTCATTAGGCTCTGCTTTCATATCTTTGTTGCCAAACAATTTCTGAGGTGGAGCATCTCTCTGGCTTTAACTTTTTAAAAAATTTTTGGACACAGTTATTCTCTCAGTGGCTGCAATTACTTTCACACCAAAGGGGTGTCTTATTGCGTTGTCTCCACTTCAAACTGTGAAACTGCTTGGCAATAGTATATACTTGTTGGAAGTCTCACTTCAGAACAAACTTTCTTGACAGTACTGTCACTCCAGTGTGCTGCAGCTTGGTGAGGTGTTCTGGCCAAAGGTCTCTTTTATATTTGAACTTCAAACATTTATCCTTATAAATGGTAAATCAACTAAAAGTGATCTTTAATTTTACACATAAATATTTATTTTGAATTATGTTGTCTGAATTATAGACACTTTGTATTTATTCAGGCAAGTTTATGTGTTTCTTAGCAATAATATTACAAAGCCTAATTTTTTCCATTTAATAAAAGGTCCTCTAAATGAAAGTTTTATTGTACCTAAAATGATAACAAATATTTTTTTAAATATATATTTATGCCCCCAGTTTGGTCAAAATATGACCTAAACCTAAATTATGGTAAAAATATGAATTTGTATGACCAATAAAAACAGCATCTGAGTGTTCAGAAAGGCATGAATCTTGTTGAAACTAACTTTTATTTCAAAAATATGTCAGGAAAAATATGGCTTGTCATAAAAATCCAAGCTCTAGTGATGAATATTCTAGTCACAGTGTGATTACAAATGTAATAAATACTTCATTCACACATGCAAATGTAATGAACATTCACTTATAAATGTGATAAAAATTCATTAACACTTCAAATTTAAACTTGTTGCTTCTTTAGACATTGCACTCAATTTTTAACAGACATCCCTTTTATGTATAGCATCTTAATGTTTATTTAATTTATTAATTAAAGACTCAACACAAGAAATAACTAAAATTTCTATTTCTTTGAACATGGTGGTCTAATAATGTTTTAAACTTTGTCATAACGAACCTTAAGTTATTTCCTTTCACTTATTTATTCTTTAAATCAGTATTCCAAGCTCTAGCAAATACTGCAATTTAGCCACATTGTAATAAATGAGTTTTGAAAATGCTCATGGTGAAGTTTTCTATTATAAAAATTTAAACTACAAATGTCTTGGCGATCCCTCAAAAACATGCTGTGACCCCTGATCATGAGGTGAATCTACAGAATTTACTTCATATCAGCATTGCTTTGCGTGAATTTATAGGCACTTCATGACAGAAGTCCAGATTTTGTTTAGGTTTACATGTTTAGCATAGGTACAAATCAGTGAAATGAAATTAGTGAAATCTGATGAGAAAAACAATATAACAAAGGACTAAACTCTTGATTGCAAAATTCATAATTAATGAACAAAACAATAAACTATATGGAGATTTACCCGAGACAAGTCCATGAGTGAAGATAAGCTGTGTAACTGTTGTAGCAAATGATGCTGCAAAGAAGCCTGAGGAGAGAATTATCCCAGCACAGAATACTGTCCGCCTCGCTCCAAGACGACTTGAGACCATACGAACAAAAGGACCTAAAACATTTTTGAAACATGAAAATATTATATGAAAACATGTTTATATAAATGTCACTTTCCGTTGCTAATAATGTGTTAAATTGAACTTAATCTTGATCCTTCCCGCACCGTTAGACGTTGCATATGGCTTGTAGTGTTTAACTCCACCCATCTCTAAGCTGGGTGAGATGTTCAATCTTATCTAACAAGTCTACGCCTGCCGACTTTGCTTCTCTTATAGGTTAAATAGAACTACCACTATAAAAACATTACTTATTCAGTATTTTACTGTGCTGATACACCTTGACACATATATATATATATATATATATATATACACACTTCATGCTATGCAGGTCACTGCTAAGATGGGCTGCACATGTGGTTTGCATGTCAGATCAACATGTAGCAAAGAGACTTTCATGGTGAACTGGGAAAGATAACATGATGAACAGAAGAAAAAATTCAAGATCAGGCTACAGACTAACTTAAACACTACAAATATTATAATCAAAAGAGATGTCCCTAAACACTATAATCCTCATAATCAAGTGCTGTGCCTGCTGGCTTGAGTGATCATATCTCTTCTCAACTTTCTATCTTTACTGTTGTTTATTAATTCTGCTGACTTCCTACTATGCCCTTCTCTTAAGGTATCTGGCATCTTTTCTTCCCCAAATTTTGTGACCATTGCTGTTTTTGCTAAGGTTATGGCCTTTATTTTTACTTTCCATCACAATGTCAACCATTATCTGTAACTCATTTTCACTTTTAGCAATAAAAACTTTGTCATCTACACAGCTCTGATTGTTTATATTATGACATCCATCTGATATTTCAGGTGCATCCTTTTCAGATCTTAGTATTATTATACTGACTAAATAAATCTGCTGAAAGCAAACAGCCATGCCTAACACCTCATTTTATTTGCCAAAACACTCCAGAAAATATGTATTGTTCTTTACCGCTACTTTTTTTGCCAGTAAGTGCTCTTTATTGTTTGTTTTGTTTTGCATTCACAAGCTTTTAATCTCTAACAAAGACCATTTTTTTCAGTCGTATTTTATATGAATATTTGTTTTGTTCCCAGTACATACTTAGTGTGAATTGTGAAGTATGAAGTGTATACATGTCAAGCTGTATCAGCACAGTGATATACTGAATGAGTAATATTTTCACAGTGGTTTTTTGAGATTGTGGTTCTGCCCTATGTGCCGTTTTCGGCTCGAAAGGACAATAGATAGATAGATAGTTTTATTTAACCTATAAGAGAAGCAAATCCCTTGCCATACAGGAAGGTCTCTCCGACTTGGAGATACACTTATTTTTAACAAGAAATGTCTGACATGATGTGTTCTTTATTATTCACAAATCTCTGTTATCAACATAAGCTGTCATTGTAAAAAGTATTGTTATGGAAACAAAGCCATAAGTTTTGGAAGCAGTGATCTCTGCAATATGTGCCATTTTGGCATGCAAGGTTTCTGTTTTTTGAGATTGTGGTTCTTCCCTGTGTGCCGTCTTCGGCTCGAAAGGACAATAGATAGATAGATAGTTTTATTTAACCTATAAGAGAAGCAAATCCCTTGCCATACAGGAAGGTCTCTCCGACTTAGAGATACACTTATTTTTAACAAGAAATGTCTGACATTATGTGTTCTTTATTATTCACAAATCTCTGTTATCAACATTTATACATTCTAAAATGTTGATTTTATTTCTTGTTGTTTTACTTTGCCAAATGCTTTGGTGTAATCTATAAAACAGAAGTACAGATCTGCTTTCATACCAATGGCTCTTTCTACTAAAGTTCTTTCAATATATGTGATGTTCATTTCTTTACCTTCAACAAATCCATATTTTTCACCACTAATTTATGGTTCAATTTTGTTTCTCACTCTTTGCATCATGATTCTTAGTAATATTTTGGTCATGTGACTCATAAGACTTATTGATGATGACTGATGAGGATTCTCACATTCTATGGCACTCAACAGGTTTCTTTGATAAAGCTGTGAATATATGTTTCAATATTTCTTCTGGTGTATATCCACTGTTGAAGAAGCCATTCATTAGCTTTGTTATTATTTCTATTCCTTCATCTACTTCCATGTTCGCCCAACAATTACTCCTCTTTGTAACCTATACTTATTAGAATGCTAGATGGGCATAGATGTGTTGTAATCACATAACAGTAGCAGTGGTATCTGCACTTTTCAGCCCAACACATCCATCTTTAGCATGATTTCTATTCCAATTTCTTCAAATGCTTCTCTATTTCCACTTTAGTTATATTATCTGCTTCAACTGACTTTTATATTTTTATGCTGCACACAGCATCTAATACTTCTCCTGCGAGTACTGGTGATTCTTTCCCATTATATTGAATGTTTCATATGATCACTCATCATCCGTAAGTTCTTTTATGTAATCTGTCCATTCTTTTCCAATGTTTTCTTGTTTGGTTGCATTATTCTTCCTTCTAATTCATCAATTTGCGAATAGCATTTATCTTTCATGCTGCACTTCAATCTCTTTATATTTCTTTTTTTGCCAGGATTCATTCTGCTGCATTGCATGCACTGCTATTACTTCATCTAATCTTTATTATTCACCTTTGTCTTGGTTATTTCTTCTTATGTCCATCAACTGTAAAATAACATCTGTTATCCATTTCTCCCTTAAGTTTTACTTTTTACTGGTATCATCTCTCTTTACGTTTGTTTGTAATGATTTTTTTAACATTTCCTACTGTTTGCATATGCTTTTTTATTTTCTACATTACATGTACATAGTATGTTCTGAATTTTGAAGCTATAACTCTCATGTACCTTCTTGTCTGATTTAAATCAATCAAAATATTTGTTAGTAAATTTAAATGTTAAAAAATGTAGCGCAAACTCTCTTGAAGGAGAAAAGCAAAGAGGAAAACATTGTATTCTTTACAAACACTGTCAATAGTTACAGCTTTGAAGAGCTAATAAAGACCTAAATAATTTAAGAATAACATTCTTTAAACTATGCCAGAGATGTAGAAGAACTGTGATTCAGTAGATTTTAATTAATCTTATTGCAAAATTCCTGCAAATATCAGGCAAACAAGCTGCTAAAGGAAAGCTGTAAAACTATACCAGCAGATATAAGTATAACCTTGGAGGAGTTTAAAAAAGTATAATATTCAACTGCAGTGAATGATGTATAATATTTTCAACACCTTAAGTCTTAAGCCATGGTGCTGAAACAAGGACATTAGACAAGAAAAC
The DNA here is from genome assembly GCA_032433765.1 of Megaustenia siamemsis. Classification (NCBI taxonomy): domain Eukaryota; kingdom Metazoa; phylum Mollusca; class Gastropoda; order Stylommatophora; family Ariophantidae; genus Megaustenia; species Megaustenia siamemsis. The sequence goes on along the minus strand of JAVIAB010000092.1, from coordinate 68,045,490 downwards.
AGAACAGAGAATAGAAGCCTTCGAAATGTGGATTTATAGAAGAATAGGTAGAATTGGATGGAAGGAAAAGAAAACAAACGATGAAGTCTTAAAACAACTAAAAATGAAAAGAGAACTTCTGAACACAATTAGAACAAGACAAATGCGATTCTTGGGCCATGTTAAAAGACACAACAGCCTACTGAAAGTAATCCTGGAGGGGAAAATACAAGGTAAAAGAGGCAGAGGCAGACCAAGATTAACATGGACGAGTAACATCAAAAGATGGACAAATCAACCGATGACAACCTGCACCATCAAAGCAAGAGATAGAGCAGAATGGCGCTCCATGGTAGCCAACCTTCGTTGCGGAGACGGCACTCAATGATGATGAAGTCTTAAGCTAACCAATTATGAATGTGTCTGGCACAGACAAAATGACTACTGAACATCTGCTACAAACACGTTCAAAATAAGATGAACAGAAAACACTCTTGTTGCCATCACCATACCAGAACAAACTGTATGAAAATGCCACTAGTCTTGAGTTTCTATCTATCTATTGACCTTTCGAGCCGTAACCGGTCCATAGGGCGTAGACCAAGATACACCTTCTCCTATATGAATTTTTTGTTCTAGCAGTTTTCTTTTAAAGATATTTTATCAAATCTCGCCATCTGTCTCTGTTCTGTGCAAGCAGTTCTATCTCATTGAGGGAGCCGATTCCTGCTGCTCTTGCCTCTCTCATCAATGTCCTCAGTGTCTCCTTGGGTCTTCCTCTTTTTCTTTTACCTGTTGTTTCCCATATGAGGGCTTGCTTTGCTATTCGGTTATTATCTCTTCTCATCACATGTCCAACGTACGACCATCGTCTTTTCTTTATTACTGAAGATATTAGTGGTTGATTGGCGATTTCTCTAATTTCCTCGTTTGTTTTGAATTCATTCCATGCTATACCAAGTATTTTCCTTAGACATTTATTTTTGAATGCGTTCAACTTTGTTTCTATATCTCTTGTTGTTTTCCAGCTTTCACACGCATACGTAAGGGTTGATAGTACATTTGATTTGAATAGCCTAAGTTTTGTGTTTGTGCTGATGAGTTTTGATTTCCACAACTTTTCAAGGCTTCTGAAAGACATTGCTGCTTTAGCTATTCTGATTCTAATTTCTTTGCTCGTATCCCCTTCTCGATCAATGTGACTTCCAAGATAGATAAAGTGATCGATCTCTTCTACTGGTTTGTTTTCCATGCATATTTGTCACCTGTTGGAATTAAACTTTTCATGACTTTAGTCTTTTCATGATTGATCTCAAGCCCAATTTTACTGGCTATTGATGATAGTTCATTTGTGTTTTCCTGCATAGTTTTTATCTGAATGCTGATGAGAACTATGTCATCAGCAAAGAGTCTTGAGTTTACCAATGCTTTTATTTAAAATTATTATGACAACATTTAATGGTATAGAAAGAAAAAGTTGTAATCTGATGTTAACTACTGCTCTACATATTGTTTTTAAATTTATTCTGAGTTTTCCCATGGGTGTACATGATTGTAGTGTAATCTGTTTGTCCAATTTCTTTCTCCAAGATTATAGCTACCAACAACTTTTTCAACCTTTTGTTTTCTAACTTTTGCACTGAAATATATCACAACTACAGTGGTCTTAAGAGGGTTGTACTATCCACGTATATACTATGCTCATTATAAATTGTGTAAAATGTTTCCTATGTAATTTCTACCGTTGGTGAATTCACTTGTGTAAGATTGGTACATTTTGACCTGCCTTTCAGTTTAACTAATATTGGTTTGGTATTACGAAGAAACCTTTCTCTCTTCTTGTTCTGCTGTGCACCTAAGGTAATCTTTACAGTAACATGCTGATCGTTGGTTCACAAAGAGACAAATAACACTGAAAAATTACCTGTAATCAACCAATTAATGAAGAGATGGTAATTGAAATCATCACATCCAATGACTGAAATATTTATAAAATTATATAAACATAAATAGATGCTATGAATACAGAACATTGCAAAACCTGTTTACACACCTGACATGCACAAAACACTGATATGGACCGCTCCAATCCAAGATGCCTTTGCCATATCTGGATCAATCTTACTCAAAATGGAAGACATGAGTACACCTAAAGAAAGATATATAAAGTGTTATTAATTGATTGATAGTTATTTTCAACAAAACATTTAAGCATAAATAAACAATCTTGAAAAGATATATCAGTACAAATAAAAAGTTATGGCAAGTCTATTCCTGTTTTTTTTTTAACAGTATACTATTATAATTTTATATATACTTTACAGTATATGAAATGCTTTGCTACAAAGTCTTGTGTAAAGTTGCCAAATTGTGCACAGCAGAAATTAACAGATAAAAGTTAAACAAAGGAAGGGTATTCATAGCTCATTATATAAGCTTGAAAACTACATATGCCACTCCAAGTAACAAGTGTAAATTTGCAGGAAACAGACGATTGTTCAATGAAAGTTTTTGTATAATTAGTATACCATATTACTTAAAATAACAAGTTAATAATGAAGTTATCCACAAACTCGTAATGAACATAAAAGTGCTGGCATTATATATATATATATATACAGGTTCAAATCTCGGCTACACTGGTTGGGATTTTTATTTATGATTTCTCTCTGCGGCAACCACCCCTGGTCTCAGCAGCTAGACCCAGTCTGAAACGTCAGTTACTCATTGATGGAAAAAACATGAGTGCCTCAGAAGTCGGAGTTATCTGCCTGTGCGGCGAGGGACCCCTGTGCACACGGCTACCAGGGAAAAATGGATTAACACGCAAAATTTTGTTCCTAATCTCTAGGGACTTTGTCAGAGTTGAAAGCTCGCGAACGCAACAACATATATATATATATAATACACACACACATTGTTCATTGTATAAGGTAACAAAATTACAGTTTGATCTGACATAATTCCTTTATGCTGTCAGGTTGGTTGCTCTTTACAGGTTGTGGTCTCACATAAATGACATCTTTTTTTCACTTGTTCTGTTATGGAGACGAAGCAACGATATGATATGGTTGAAAATAATGATATCACAGATCAGTTATGTTGAGGCCAGGCTATACAGCAAGAGATGATCAACTTTTCTATAAGGAGGCTGCAGTGCATGCAGTTTAGCTCACATAAGGGGTTTACACTGTGGTGATGCTTGTAGGAGGGTGTCAGATCAGATCTTAGGTCTCTTCTTTTTATGTGTCTGATTCTTCTTTTGCATTTGCAGTTGTTTGAATTTTCAATAACAAAAATATCCTAAAATCAATTTTAATGCCACCAAATCTTTTTATATTTTGTACAGTAGGTTTTTCCTCTGGAATCAGTTATAAGTTTGTTTATATGAGATAAATGAAAGTTATTTATGTGTATTTGTTTTTGTTTTAAATCTTCAATCTCTTCAGTAAGTTTGATCAGCTAATCCACTAAACGTTTTTTTCTAATGTCTAATTGGTAGATGTTTAGGGTCTTGGTGCTTTCTATCCACCAGTGAGAAAAAGTAAAAGTAAACTCCATGCCCTGATAGATGTATGATGAATGTGGTGTTAGAGACCAGATTTCTCCAAGACCAATGGTACATTTTTAGTAATGTAGTCAATATCACACCAGGCCACCTTTACTTCCCAGAAAGATCTCTGGTACCTGTTTTTGGAGGCCAGATGAACCCTAGAGCCTTGTCAGTCCAAAAGAAATAAACTAATAAAACTGTTCATTTATCTTTTTTCCCCTAAATTTGATGTAAGGAATAAAACTGCAAGTAAATATATAAATATTACAAGAAAATTCATTAAAACATTACTGCCACAAAGAAATAGTCATGTTTTAATATTTATATTGTTTATTTCAATATAATTAGTATTTTAAAAATACAATTTACAGCAAAGTCTTTGACTGTGTGCAAAGTCAAAGCTATGGGGCATCAGAAAAGACATACACCTTATCAAATCACAGATCATCATCAGATAGCAAATCAGGATAGTAAGTGAAATATCAGATTGGTTCAAAGTACAAAAGTGAGTGAGAAAGCAGTGAAAACTCTCTTCATATCTGTACTGTTCAACTTTCATGCTGATAACAGCATGAGAAATCATAGAAATGATGACAATTTTGTAAAGTGTAACCCTTTCACAATAAATGGCAACATAATACCAGAATTTAGATATATTGATGACATGGTTCTCCTCTCAAACAGTGAAAATGGATGAGAAGAGACAATTGACTTGGTTAAAAAAACACAATGAAGAGCAAAACTCCTATACAAATATGCAGAAAACTGAGATAATGTCCATCGACAAAAGTAAACTCAAAACCATCATCGACAATGCTGAAATAACAATGCTGTAATTATGAATACCTGTAATATGTATTAACTAACAAAGGAAACTGCCAAAAAGAGATTAAAAGAAGACCAGCAATAACAATACACAAAATAAATGCCATGAAGAACATAGGACACAATATCAACAAAGAAGTAACATTTTAAAAATTGAGGACATATATCTTCCTGAGAATATATGGTTGTCAATCATTGACTATCTTGTAAATAACTATGAAGAATACTGGTTCATTTAAAACAAAATGCTACAGAATAATTCTTTGAAAACCTTGGAGAATGAAAAAGAAAAATTGAAGACATATTAAAATACCTAAACACTGAAGATAACTGGCTTATAAATAACATCTTATAAAAGAAATTAAAATACTACAGCGTCATCAAAAGATACTGTGAGCTGGAAAGAATAATGGAAGGCATGGTTCCAAGAAGACAAGACAGGGACAGACCAAGAAGAAGGTTATTTTAAGACATCAAAGAGATCTTAAACTTGATAACTGAAGAAGTGGGATATCTATCTAAAGGCAGAGATTTATTTTAGATGGGCTGTAAAAAGAGCAATATTCTGCAAAGGACATGAAACCCCATGATGGATTTGCACTAAATATGTCTAGTCACTATATAATTTATAATATTCTGCTGTAATTATTTTGCCAATCTACTACTTTCCTCCCCACCAAAGCACCTCTAAAATTAAATAAATGAATACAGAGACACAATGTAGGTGCACAACAATTATTGAAATAACTATGTAGCAAATGTAAAAAAAAAAACTTTTTTTCTCAGGGGAGACAAATAATTATTACCTGCTGCAAATGCAGTAGCTCCAGTCAATGTGAGAGAAAGGAATGCTGCAAATAACACAACCCATGCCCAGCCATGATCCACATTTTCTGTCTGTGTGCCCGTGAAATTATTCAGATCCAAATCAGATTTGCTTTTAAATCCATTATCTTGAACTGTACGGCTAATTATATAAAATATAAGTGTGTGCAACATTTTCTTAAAAAAAAGTGTAACATTAACTTCAAACATAAACAACTGACAAGACAAAACAAGGCATAAACAATTGTAATATATCATAGCATATACAGTACTCAGACTATAACGGATTGTTGAATGAAACGTACCAACAAAATGTGAATGTACTCCATGGCCTTTGGTGTCTTAACAAACAGTTGGTAACAAGAAATCATGATAAGTCAGTTTGGTAAAATATTAGTGTCTTATGCTGGATGCCGTTTTGCTTAACAGCTTCTCTCATTGCTGAATCTGCGAATATTGGATAAACAAATCTGTCTGCAGAATGAACAAGACGTATTCATGGTGCCTGATCTCGTCTCCTTTCTCATGCCTCTTTTGTCTTCTGAATTTGATATCAGCACTGCCTCAAAAGTTGCTGTGCTTTTTTAAATTTTTGTTCTCCATGTGCTACGATCTGCAATCAAGTCTTTTTCAGTTTCTTTCACTGATAGAGAATTCACTCAAGAAAAACCTGCCAACATCCTTATATCCCAGGGTTTGTCTGCCCTTCTGTCTCTTTCCGTCCCTAAATTCATCATAAATTATATGCTTTAACCCAGTCCTTGGTAGAGTGTTTTTCTTTAGCACAAGAAGAGATTGGACAGTCAAGGATGTATGATTTTAGTTGGTTCCATGAATCATCTACATTGTCTAGGGCTTCTGCTTTCTCCATACATTTCTGGAAGGCATTTTTGAAAAGGACTTGGTTGTCTGGTAATTTGTAGCAGCAATATTGATCCCAGGCTTGAATGAATCTCTAGATTTGTATATCCATTAAGTGGTTGCCTTAACTTTACTTTTGACAAGTGCGTTGTCAATGTCACAGTCTGTGCTATGGTATGTTCTGGTTATGCTAACATTAACTTAATTGTTGTCTGCGAACTAGCACAAAGTCCAGCTAGTGCCATTGCCTGGACCTTGGGTGGTGTCATGTTGCTTTTTGTTGGTTCTTAATACTGAAAAAGGTATTGATAGTACACAGGTTGTTAAAGGGAACAAATTCTTGAAGTCTCTGACCATTATTGTTCATTTTGCCAAAACCATGATGACCTAGGGATGAAGGTCAGGTTCAAATTATTATTTAATCCAGGACACATGGTCCTAAAAATTTCACATGCTGAGTATGAGAGATGGCGTTTTACTACTGTTGTGTTCTAACAGGGGTGGAACTGACATTATTGTTTGTTTGCTATACCTGGGCAAATAATCTGGAGATAGTGCTTTCTCCAAAACACACTACCCCCTCTCTGCTCCTATTTGAAGCATTCTGAAGGAGGAACGAGTCCTTACATTTGGAACCAAAGTTGAGTTGCAGAGAATGCTAGAAGATGGATAATACACACCTGACTATATTATGGTCCCTCCCTCTGGATTTTCTATCTAGGTTTACTACCGTAGCCTTCAAACTCTCCAGAGTAAAAGCATAAGATTGGTTGAAAGTACAAAAGCAAGTGAGAAAGGGGTGAAAAACTCTCTCCATATATATCATTGTTCTGTTCAATTTTCATGTCATGTTGAGAAATTTCATGAGAAATCTCAGAAATGTACACTTAGAAGTAAAAACCAGAAGAAAAAAGACAGCTTGCTAGAGCAAGAGATTGAGAATCAAACATATCAATTCAAAATCAGAATAAAGAAGTCAATGTCTCAAAAATATCTGATAGATTGAATATCAAGCGGGGAAAAAAAAACTGGAAAAGAATTTCTGCAAGGAACAATGTTATTTATCTGCATCAATAATATAACAAAGAATATCCTCTCAAAAGTTCACAACTCCCACTTTGCAGATGACTTAATCATGTAAACCTTTAAAAATACATTAACTAAGGTAAATATCAGAATGCAGCAGGATTTTATGTTGCTGGAAAAGCTAACAAAAGAGTTATTCTATCTATCTATCTATCTATATATTGACCTTTTGAGCCATAGCCGGCCCATAGGGCATAGACCCAGATAAGCTTTCTCTAATCTAAATTGTTATTACAGCAGTTTTCAATCCTTGTAGAGATATTTTATCAAATCTCGCTATTTGTCTCTGTTCTGTGCAAGCAACTCTCACTGAGGGAGTCAATTCCTGCTGCTCTTGCCTCTCTGATCAATTTTCTTCTCAGTTTTGTCTCTCTGGGTCAGTCTCTTTTCCTCTTACCTGTTGTTTCCCATATGAGGGCTTGCTTTGTTATTCGGTTATTATCTCTCCTCATCACATGTCCAACATATGACCATCATCTTTTCTTGATTCATCATCATGTACCATGCCGGTTGGCGTAGGCGATCTTGTACCTCCACAATCTTCTATCTACAGTGCATCGTAAAAGTTCTGTTGTTGACTGTTTTCCATGCCATGACACCAAGCTATCCAGTATTTTCTCTCTTTGTCGTCCACGATCTCTCTTTCCTTTTATTTTGCCAGTTGTAACCAAGTATTCCAACTTTCCTCTTCTCATGATGTGCCCGTAAAATGTTGATTGCTTCTTTCTGATGTTTTTTAAGAGCTCCCTTTTTGTGTTGGCCTCTTTGAGAACTTCCTCATTGGTCTTTTTATCTGTCCAGGGAACTTTCAACATTCTTTTCTTGATTACTGAAGATATTAGTGGTTGATTGGCGATTTTTCTAATTTCATTTGTTTTGAATTCGTTCCACACAAAACAAAGTATTTTCCGTGGACATTTATTTTCGAATCATTCAACTTTGTTTCTATGTCTCTTGTTGTTTTCCAGCTCTCACATGCATATACGTAAGAGTTGATAGTATGTTAAAAAGTTATTACAATCAGTTAAAAAAAAACATCATACACTGTTCCCCTCCTTCACTCTAAAAAATTAGTCTTAACCCAATGCTAAGGTCATCATCATCGAGTGCCTTCTCTGCAACGAAGGTTGGCTACCATGGACCGCCATTCTACTCTGTTTCTTGCTTTGATGGGGCAGGCTGTCATAGATTGACTTGTCCATCTTTTGATGTTACTCGTCCATGTTAGTCTTGGTCTGCCTCTGCCTCTTTTACCTTGTATTTTCCCTTCCAATATTACTTTTAGTAGGCTGTTGTGTCTTTTAACATGCCCCAAAAAAATTTCATTTGTCTTGTCTTAATTGTTTTTAATAGTTCTCTTTTTATTTTCAGTTGTTTTAAAACTTCATCGTTTGTTTTCTTTTCTTTCCATCCAATTCTACCTATTTTTCTATAAATCCACATTTCAAAGGCTTCAATTTTCTGTTCTGTTTTCTTGTCTAATGTCCATGTTTCTGCACTATACAGGAATATTGAGAAGATGAAACATTTTGCCATTCTTAGTTTCAGCCCTGCTTATATTTGTTTTGTTGTTAGTATATTTTCATGGCATTAAAATTACTTTTTGCCATACCTATTCTTTTGTTTATTTCAATTTTACATTTTCTATCATTGGTTATAGTATGTTCCAGGTAGTTGTAGCTCTGGACTGTCTCCAGATGTATTCCCTCAACTGTGATATTTAATTGTAGGTCTTGAGAATTTTCTTTGTTTATGATCATAGTTTTAGTCTTTTTGATATTCATATCTAGTCCATATTTTTTGCTTGTTATGTTTATGTTTAGCAATTGTTGTAGGTCTTTAGGATTTTCTGCTAGTAGAACAGTATCATCAGCATATCTTAGGTTATTGATTATCTTTCCATTAATGTTTAGGTCCGGCATCTCTGAGATGTTTTTAAAGATTTGCTCAGTGTATAGATTGAACAAGCTTGGTGATAGGATGCATCCTTGTGTTACTCCTCTTTTTATTTCCATGGGTGTAGAGTTCTCCTTGTTATATTTTATTATTGCTGTTTGCTCCCGGTACAAATTACATATTAGTCGTATGTCTGCTAAGGTAAAAACCTATATCTGAACTAAATTCCATTTATAAAGACATTATCTGTGATTCTCAGAATACATAGAAAACTCAGAAGCAAACTGACAACACTCTGCCACAGTCACATACAAAAGAGACTCCTATCTTCACGCTGAATCAAATTAGAACTTTCAAACTGACTGATATTTTACACTGTTACTTTAAAAACAAAGAAATGTGCATATCTTCAAGTGTCTGGAGGGAAGAATGGTGTCTGACAACAACAGAGCTTGAAGATGTCAACAGTTCACAGCTGATAGCTTTTGCTTGGATCAGTGAACTAGAATTATCCAGACTCTACTGCACCTCTTCTTGGTGCCTATAGTAACATATACCTTACTGCACCTCTTCTTGGTGCCTATAGTAACATATACCCTACTGCACCTCTTCTTGGTGCCTATAGTAACATATACCTTACTGCACCTCTTCTTGGTGCCTATAGTAACATATACCCTACTGCACCTCTTCTTGGTGCCTATAGTAACATATACCTTACTGCACCTCTTCTTGGTGCCTATAGTAACATATACCTTACTGCACCTCTTCTTGGTGCCTATAGTAACATATACCTTACTGCACCTCTTCTTGGTGCCTATAGTAACATATACCCTACTGCACCTCTTCTTGGTGCCTATAGTAACATATACCCTACTGCACCTCTTCTTGGTGCCTATAGTAACATATACCTTACTGCACCTCTTCTTGGTGCCTATAGTAACATATACCCTACTGCACCTCTTCTTGGTGCCTATAGTAACATATACCCTACTGCACCTCTTCTTGGTGCCTATAGTAACATATACCTTACTGCACCTCTACTTGGTGCCTATAGTAACATATACCCTACTGCACCTCTTCTTGGTGCCTATAGTAACATATACCCTACTGCACCTCTTCTTGGTGCCTATAGTAACATATACCCTACTGCACCTCTTCTTGGTGCCTATAGTAACATATACCCTACTGCACCTCTTCTTGGTGCCTATAGTAACAAACACCCTACTGCACCTCTTCCTGGTGTCTCTAGTAACAGACACCCTACTGTGCCTCTTCCTGGTGTCTCTAGTAACATATACCCTACTGCACCTCTTCCTGGTGTCTCTAGTAACATATACCCTACTGCACCTCTTCCTGGTGTCTCTAGTAACATATACCCTACTGCACCTCTTCCTGGTGTCTCTAGTAACATATACCCTACTGCACCTCTTCCTGGTGTCTCTAGTAACATATACCCTACTGCACCTCTTCCTGATGTCTCTAGTAACATATACCCTACTGCACCTCTTCTTGGTGCCTATAGTAACATATACCCTACTGCACCTCTTCCTGGTGTCTCTAGTAACAGACACCCTACTGCACCTCTTCCTGATGTCTCTAGTAACATATACCCTACTGCACCTCTTCTTGGTGCCTATAGTAACAGACACCCTACTGCACCTCTTCCTGGTGTCTCTAGTAACATATACCCTACTGCACCTCTTCTCTGGTGTCTCTAGTAACATATACCCTACTGCACCTCTTCTTGGTGCCTATAGTAACATATACCCTACTGCACCTCTTCTTGGTGCCTATAGTAACATATACCCTACTGCACCTCTTCTTGGTGCCTATAGTAACAAACACCCTACTGCACCTCTTCCTGGTGTCTCTAGTAATAGACACCCTACTGCATCTCTTTCTGGTGTCTCTAGTAACATAGCAACAGTTACCTTACTGCACCTCTTCCTGGTGTCTAGTAACAGACACCCTACTGCACCTCTTCCTGGTGTCTCTAGTAACAGATACCCTACTGCACCTCTTCCTGGTGTCTCTGGTAACAGACACCATACTGCACCTCTTTGCTGTGTCTCTAGTAACAGACACCATACTGTGCATCCTTGCCTTGTGGTGCCTCTAGCAACAGACTAACCAGTCTAGTCTGGCTAAGCAATCCAGGACTCAAAAATTGCAGAAGTTGGATGTGTTGGGCTGAAAGGGACAAATAAATCACAACACAGCACATCTACACCCACTTAATATCCTCTTAAGGACAGATGACAAAGAGTTCTATCCATTCCTTTAGTAGTCGTTGGATGAACACCAGAAAGAAAGAAATAACTGGACAATATTATATTTTGAATGGAATTTTTGTACAATTATTCTTAATCACATTTCATTCTTTCAAATAAATGCATAAATTAAGTGTCTACTTTAAACATATCTCTGAGGATTACAAATTTTGGCTCTTGTTCACATGTTCCAGATAATGAAATATGCAAGTCCGTTTATAAGTAGGCACATTTATATACGCCACATTGGAAAGTGGTAGGACAACAAATACTACTCACGGCAACAGCCGGGGTTCGTACCCTGGCGAGGACACCTGGGTTTTACTAATTCCCTAAAAATTAGTGGGAGCCGCGATAGCTCAGTGGTTAGTGAACTGGACTACTACGGACAAGGGGTAGGGTTCGATCCCAACCGACGGCTCCGGGTTCACCCAGCCTTAAATGGGTACCAGATTTTTTCTGGGAAAGTAAAAGCAGCACGGGCGTAATACCGACCACATTACCCCAAAAGTCATGTGCTGAAGGTCTGTAAAATATAGGGTCACTAACACCATATTTCCCTATACGCCACTTGGCGTGACGGGGGGTACTTTACTTTTTTTACCTTAAACCACTTATAAAGTGTATTACTATAGAGCCAATAGATCTTTAATTCAGTTACTCAAATGTAAGGTAATATGATGATGGCTATTAAAATTAAGAAACTAACTTTTCTATTTTAATAAAAATGTACCTGACAGAATAGTTTAGCATCTGGAGAAAGCGTGGATTTTCCAGTGGTCCAATTGTATCAAAATTAGCATTGTAAGTGCTTTGGTCAGAATCAGAATAAGTGCTAGATGTTTTTTCAAATAATGGCTTGTAATCTGGGCTTGATTCTATATTTCTTAAGTCTGTCTCTTTGATTTCATTTTCTATCTCACTTCTCAAAGTTGTCTCATCCACATTTGAGACTTCAAAGTATCGACGGCCAGTTTGCTCCTTTTCTTGAGATGTTACCCCCATGGCAGAAGGTAGACTGTCTGTTGTAGGTGATGGTTGTTGATGATTAGATGGATTTGATGCTGATGAAGTCTTGTCTAAATAATTTTTTTCAATTTTATGTTGTCATCAAGCACAGCTGTAAATGCATTTGAATCTTTAGAAATATCTTCAGTGTTCTGTGCACTAGTGTTTACAGTATCAGTTTGACTAACAGGAGTGTCAAAACCTAAAGTAGGTGTTGATTCTGCTTTCCTTGAAGTGTCTAATACATCATTAGCACCATTAAATTTTACATTTTTGCTAGAATCAACTCTTTTTGATCCTGCATCCAGATCAGCTGCTGATAATTGAGAAACATTTCTGTCTGTGTTGACTGTCTCACTCACATTTTTAACAGACTCTAATCCATCATCCTCTTCTTGGATAATTGACATATTTCTCAGCAACTTATCAGACTGACTAGAATTTGCCATTTTTTAATAATGTTGAGCTCTGCTTGTGGTTTTAAACAAATAAGTTGCAAACGAAGAGAAAAAAAAAGTTGATGGAACTGTTTCAGTGAGGGGGGTATTCAAATGTGAGCTTCATGTCCACAAAGTTCTTCAATGAGCAATGTGTAGACACAACATGAGAAGGAAATGTTCTCAGTGTTTACATCTTCACTCGCCGATCTGCTGAAATAAAAACAATACTTTATCATTATAAAATTATACAACGGTTAAGTAAATCTGTAAGGATAACTTATAATACAGTATATATATATATATATATATATATATATACACACACTAACAATCTCTCTCGCTCTATATATATATATATATATATATATATATATATATATATATACCAACACTATATGGAAACTAACACTACAAATTAATGCAAAAGATGAGAGAACCAGTTGGTCTAGACATAAAACATAAACAAGAAAGAGACCAGAGTACAGAAGAGAGCAAACATTATCAACTACCAACTATCTCAAGTTTGCAATATCCAAACATCTCATTAACAGCTAAGAAACAAATGATAATAGTATTTTCATATCAACCTTATGTTATCAATGCCAAACATGACCATTGATCAAAGCACAGACACAGAAGACCACAACCTACGAAATGAGGAGCTTGAAAAAGATAACAAATCCACACTATGATAGATTGAGAATCTATCTATCTATTGTCCTTTCGAGCCGAAGACAGCACATAGGACAGAATTACAATTTCAAAAACAGAAACCTTGCGTGCCAAAATGGCACATATTGCAGAAATCACTGCTTCTAAAATCTATGGTTCTGTTTCCATAACAATGCTTTTTACAATGACAGCTTGTCAAGCCATCTATCAACCTCCTTAGTCGCCGCTTACGACATGCCTGGAAGGTCACAGTGTCACTATTCTTTACTTCCCACATAATGAGGCCACGGTAACACACGGGAGATTAAGAATATTCATGTGTAAATCAGAGAACAGATCAGAATTAAACCAAGCTTGGTATATATATACATATACATACAAACAACAAATGAAATGGTTTGGACATTTGGTAAGAATCTGGATAGATGGAATAAAAAACATGCATAAACCAAAATATTTCTATCTTAGTATCCAGATACATCCAAGAATAACACTATATCCAAAAAGGAAGTGACTAAAGGATCAAGCCATACAACATCTACAGATTATATTATACATTCTTACTTTCTCCTGCGATGCTTCAAGGCAACAGCAGATTGACAAAAGAAAGAAGAAATGGGTTACTGCTTAATAAAGTACAAGTATGGACAAGAAGCTTCTGTCACATAAGTGCACACCTTAAAATAAAAAAAGTATCATACAATTACTTTAATTACATTACACAAGATTTTTTAGAAAGGGACAGACTATTATAATTGTTATATTATTATAGGTGTGGACAATGATACAAAATAGCAGACTAATTGCTGTGATAGCTAAACCACTGATAATAAATAATTGAATACCCTAATAGAGGATAGAAGATAGCTTCATGACAAGGAGACATGAACATGACAATGGAAGAAGTGGGAGATTTGGCCAGAGACAGATACTTTCAGATGGGCTGTAGTGAATGCAACATTCTGCAAAGGATATGCACCCTGATGATGAACAGAAAAAATGACACTGAGCTAGGTACCACCACACTCATATTTTATTTACCTACCCAAGCTAGCCTAATGCTGCCTGCTACTAAGTGTGTAACTAAGTATACTTATATAACTCATACTACTATAATTATTATTATAAGTTTTATAACCTTTCATACATTCAATTCATTGCATTTTGAGTTATGCCCTGGTGGCAGATGAGAATGACACATGACAAATAATGACATGGAAACTCATGCTAGAACTATCCTAACTCAGGCTCAGTATCTGCCTCCTGCTGTTTTACAGCACACAACAGGCAGGAGTAATAAAAGTGTAAAAAGAAAATAATTACAACTAAAAAATATAAGAATTTGTCAATAATATGATATTAAATTATATGAATTGTACGTTTCAAATCGATAAATCAAATCCCAATGTGAAAGCGTATGTAAAATCTTTAATAAAATGAATAAATTTCGAGTATCATAATAATCCCACACAAATAACAAAATCATATATATATATATATATTAATTATAATAATATAAGAGTATACACTATACACAGTCAATCATCATTGTCAACTCTATGGTATAGAATTAGAATCATACTAAATCTATAGACATAGTCTGATAATGATTATAGTGATAGTAATTTATAGAATTATAGTTAACACGATTTTATTTTAATGAATTTTATATTTTAATTTTACATTCATTATTAATTCAACTTCAAAAAATAAAATTATATATTATTATTTCCACATTTTTAGTTAGAAAGGGCGCTGTGAAGTGTACGTACTTGGTGGTGCTCGCAATACCCTCTACGGTACAATATAACAAAAATAACAGATATTACTTTCACTTTGAAATGAATGACACATGGCAGTGACACACTCACTCACAATGCGGCGCTACCACTCACATTACTGTGAGTGTTGTTCTGAGTTCAATTCTAGTGTTGCTCTTAAATCATCTTATTATCAATTCAATCGTTTCCAATTAAAAATAATATAATAAACTCTGAATTAAAAAAATATGCAACATTACATTAATAACATAAAGGTCAAATGTAGACTAAATTGATAGAAACAACTATCATGTTAATAATTGTTATGTAGTAGTGCGATCCTGTGTCTGTGTTTGCGCACATAACAACATCGCTCATACTTTAGCCTAATTTAAGAGCATGTGCTGCCACATTAGTGGTGTCTGCCTGTACACAACAAGACATGAACAGACGAGCACCAAAATGAGGCGATGACCTACATTTCTTGAGTGTTCAAGCCGCAAAATTATTGTTCAGCTTTTAGGTATATGAGAGATCTACGTTTGAATGGTCCTACTATTTGAGGACTTATTTGCCAAAAATAGTCACAAAGATAGAGATATTTTCCGTTTACGTCTTCTCTACATTTCTTAACAAATTACGGTAGTGTATATTTCTTTTCGCGTACATTAACGTGCACAATGCGTCATATGTGACATATATATTGAAATTTTAAGTCTGTTAATAATAATACATATGTCGTTATTATCATTAATATAATTTAACGATGTTTTTTTAAAGAAAATAAACCAGTTCGTTCAATTAAAAATGCAATGTCAGTAATTTATATGACGGTAAAATATATTATTATGATTTTTGTTATCGCGACAAACACGTGAAACAATTAGACAAGAAACCAAGCCCAATACACACAACTCACAACCTGCCTGCAACATTGTCATGATTGTGACACGCACCAAGGGAATGTTGTGACTCACGTGTACTTAAACAGATAACGAACGATGCAATAATGAATGCCTTCTTAACAGCCCTGAAATATTCATATAGATTGTTATGCAAATAAGAAGAATAACATATATGTTTCTAGAGATATAATGTTGAGGAAATCTCCTTTAGACTAGACTGGAATTGATTGAAATAATGTGCTAGTGCCAATTTGGCATAAGAGAAAGTCTGGCAATCATGGGTGTCCAGTGCCTTTGATTTTCAGCAGAGGTTCCCAAACATTTTAAAATACTTAGGAAAACACCATTTTTGCAATTTCATCTGTTGCTGCTGTGTTTGTCTGACATATACTTTTCATCGTCCGCCCTTTAAATTTAAAATGACGTTACGATTAAAATGGCGCCTCTTTGTTATTTATAGCAAACTGATGTCTTTCGACTCAAAAGATATGCCTTCAGCAAAAGTTCGTTCTTCGATATCTTCTCGGTTAGCCAGACTGCTTAGTCTGCGTGCAGAGGCACCGCGAAAAGGTCGAGTAGGATCTTGATTAGTTTTAGTTCACTGACCCTGAGGCAGGTACGAGTCGCTGACCACTTATTCTCTTATTCAACTGTAGCGTTTATATGTTAAGTGGACAGGTATACGTTGTGTCACTAGTTTACGGTAAAGATGCGATATTTGCTCTTTTCGACTCGACACATCCGTCTTCAGCGGTGTTAATTTTCTAAATCAACGATTGTGCCCGGACAGTGGCCATTTTGGCCTACTTTTTTCGACTTTTAGCTGCCAATGATTCTTCAACGCACGCTTGCGGGATCTCCTGCTTTTTGCCATTATCGAAGAGAGCCAGACACTGGATCTCATTAGCGAGAGAACAAGGAATGGTAAAGCCACGAAGAAACCACGAATTCGAAGTGAAAAATCTATGGCGAGATTCAAACTCAGTACCTTCCTATCCAGTACCGTCTCTATACCATCCATATCTCCGCGGACTGCCTTCAAGCTAGATCAGACTTCAAAAGTGATAAATTATAACAGCAACTACAGTTTCTGAAAAGCTTAACTATCATCGTGATCACGTGCTGATTTATTCTATATGCGTTTATGCTAATTCTTTCTTTATAGCTTATATCAGGCCAAAATAGCATTTCAGAAAATGAAAAATATCTTATGCAACAAATATATGTCAATAAAAATGAGAAAGAGAGTTCATCAGTGCTATATAGAACCAATTCTGACCTATGGAAGCGAATCATGGACAGTAGACAAACAAATGAAAAGACGGTTAGAGGCCACAGAGATGGGATTTCTCAGAAGAATGTTGAAAGTTCCCTGAACAGATAAAAAGACCAATGAGGAAGTTCTCAAAGAGGCCAAAACATAAAGGGAGCTCTTAAAAAACATCAGAAAGAAGCAATCAACATTTTTCGGGCACATCATAAGAAGAGGAAAGTTGGAATACTTGGTTACAACTGGCAAAATAAAAGGAAAGAGAGATCGCGGACGACAAAGAGAGAAAATACTGGATAGCTTGGTGTCATGGCATGGAAAACAGTCAGCAACAGAACTGATACGATGCACTGTAGATAGAAGATTGTGGAGGGACATGATCGCCTACGCCAACCGGCAGGGTACATGATTGTGGAGGGACATGATCGCCTACGCCAACCGGCAGGGTACATGATGATGATGATGATAGCTTATAAGTAAAAAAAGTAAAGTACCCCCGTCACGCCAAGTGGCGTATAGGGAAATATGGTGTTAGTGACCCTATATTTTACAGACCTTCAGCACATGATTTTTGGGGTAATGTGGTCAGTATTACGTCCTTGCTGCTTTACTTTCCCAGAAAAAAATCCGGTACCCATTTAAGGCTGGGTAAACCCGGAAGCCGTCGGTTGGGATCGAACCCTACCCCTTGTCCGTGGTAGTCCAGTTCACTAACCACTGAGCTATCGCGGCTCCTTTATAGCGTATGGCTTAATTAAAACATCCAAACAAATAGCATAATTCATAAAAGAATCCGCCATGCCACTCCGAATGAGCCATGGTCGCAACAGAAAATGAGGTATCCCGTCTATACATTATTTTTTGTTCGAGAAATCCCTCTTGCAGTTGCTTTTAGTAACTTTTAGTCAGTTGTTCGGTCAAGACATGCGAGGTATGTCAAAGGCTACGATCTCCGAACTAGTACAGTCACTGCTGTCCAAGGAGGATTGCACCCTCCCCCCTCTCAGGCTATCTTATCCCGTTAAACACAAATGACAAATAAATTATCTGATTTCAGACCAGATCGGTCGCAGCCCAGTTTAACAATGATCACTCCTTTTGTTGTTCGC
This sequence comes from Megaustenia siamemsis, assembly GCA_032433765.1. Classification (NCBI taxonomy): domain Eukaryota; kingdom Metazoa; phylum Mollusca; class Gastropoda; order Stylommatophora; family Ariophantidae; genus Megaustenia; species Megaustenia siamemsis. The sequence goes on along the minus strand of JAVIAB010000092.1, from coordinate 68,027,031 downwards.
CATGGCAAGGACGATAACTGTATTACTGGAAAATATGAAATAAGAATAAGGAACAGCATCACACGAGGAACATAGAACGTCAGAATAACCTGTTTCGGAAGTTATAGTTTGTTTCAGATTGTTTGCCTCCCTAATTCCAGTAATATCTCGAAAACCGTCTGATAGAATACCATGATTTTTTGCATGCGACCTTAGATTTTCAATGACGTAACGAATTTATCATTTAAATTATCGTATGTGTTACCGTTTCCTCAAAGCGGCAACTTCCTTTGATCTCCTTCATATTTGTATTTATTTTGACACAAAAAACAGAATGTACGGTAAATGAAGATCTTTTACACTTTTTAGAGGAAAAGGCGTAACTTTTATTTTTATATAAGGGACATTATTACTTTATAATAAGAGAGTAAGTAAGTAAGTGTTCCTGTCATGCCTGAAGGTGTATAGGGGAATAAACCGCCACAATTGCACTTTTTCACAACATGCTACCCATTTGGATTGGGCTCTTTTAATTATACAACTAATATTGAATCAAATCAAAATAGGCCGAACATTCACCGAATAGAAATTATTTATTTTAAGAACACAGAATACATCGTCAACTCACTAAAAAAACAGTTCCTGAAGTGGTCCGTATCCAGAGTTTCCAACTCCAACAAAGTCACTTCAGTAAGTTCAAACAAATGAGTTTTATTCAGAATCTGCCGAATCTAATAGACGTATTACCATTTTTGGTTGAATAACCCACAGACCATCGTTTCTCCAATACTTATCTTCCTCAACCATAACATGGTCTTCACAACTAGCCCAATAATCTTTGTCTATGTTTGAAATAGCAACATTGGTAAGCTCTTTAACATCAGATAATTTGAAAGTTTTATTTTCGGATGCTACTTGCCCTTTGATCTTTGCCCAAACTAATTCAATAGGATTTAGGTGTGAGTGATATGGAGGCAGCCTCAAACATCTATGACCATGTTCTTCAATTAATTTATCTATTTGAAATATCTTTGTCCTCTGTTTTTGCTTTACTAGAGATAGTAATTCAGGTTTTAAGTACATGTTATTAAATTGTATGTGCTCCTTTGTGAGCCATATCTTAATAGCATCTTTTGTACTGGATGACGTCGGCACTTTATCTTCAAGTGCAACAATGTTGTGGTACGCTGCATTATCCATGATCAAACAAGATGGTCGATCTAATAAAGGCAAAAGAGTGTCTTTAATCCAATCTCTGAACATATGACTGTTCATCTCTGAATGATAATCCTGGTTATCAGTTGACTTTGCAATAAAAACAAGTTCAGCATTCTCCACCAGGCCATTATTTTTGCTCCCAGCATGTGCCACTATAAGGCGCTTTCCTTTGCTGCTAGGTACATACCTTTTCATAGTCCCATCTAATGACTGCCATTCTTTTTCATTTGTGTGGTGGGCATTAATCCATGTTTCGTCCAAGTACACAATGTCATAATCTTCATTACGCATTTGTCTAACTTCACGTAAATATTTGCTTCTTGCAGCTACTAAATGAGGTTTCTCGCAAATGATGTTTCTTCCACAAGAATATTTTCTAAAAGTGAAGCCTAAACTCCGCACACTTCTCCATAGTGTAGTTTTTGATACATCAATACTGGTGTTCTTTTTAAGCCAAATCTTAAGTTTCCTTATGGTAACTTCTTCCCCTAAGTCAAACATTTTACAAATCTCTCTGCGGACAAGTTCTCTGTCAAAACTGTCTAACAAATGTTTTCTTCCTCGACTTCTTTCTTTCCTTGAACATTCACATTGAACATTTTTCACTGATCTATGAAACGACCGTTTACTTAAACCTAACACGTGCATCGTTCTCTTTTCAGGATTTGATATGCTGTGATATAGACTCCCTCGTTTTGCCTCTCTACAAAAATATAAATATAATTTCTTTGTAATATTTTGTTCAGTAACAAATTTCAACTTTAAACTCATTGTTAAGGGCACAACTCACAAAACACGCCTATGTAAATAATTTGATTTTGTATTTTTGGTGACGTTATACTAATGACGTGATACAAAAAGTTGACAATTTTAATCCAGTAAGTGCAAAACCAGAATTGCGCACCGAATATAAGAGAAATTTGCTACACATATGTGCAAATATTGACAAAAATCTGACATTTGCAATTCAATAGTGTAAACCGGTGCCTTTACCCACCAACATATAAAGGAAATTCCCAAATGAAGATGTTTAAATCATTCTTGAAGTGATATGGAAGGGGTAAATACTCTTAAATTTTGATTCAAATGTGCCCAAGTTTAATCATACTTTTATCCTCCTGGTAAGCAAGCGCACAAGAAAAACCAGCAGTTTGTTTGCAATGAATTTATTTTTTCTATTACGTTATGAGATTCAGTAGGTTACATGCAAAATATCAGCACTGCAGCACAAATGGTTGCTGAGCTGTGGTTTTTTGAAGTGAGGCAAAAAATCTGAAGCGAACTATCGCTCTTGGCTGTAAAATCAGACTGACTTCCCCTTGTTACCTCAGTTTTCCTATACGCTTGGGAAGCACGTACCCTAACAGCAGAGCTGCAGTACTAGCTATGGAGATTAAATATTATTGTTAGATTATGAATATTTCTTACTTAGGTCGTATGACAAATTCATAAAAGGATATATCAAGCAATTTGAGTACATGATGATCTTTTGACTTCTTCTTTTCTTCCTCATTTGCCTTTCAACGTCAAAGGGAGATATACTTTGCGGTCTGTTGCTCTTCTTATCGCCTCTCCTGCTGTTAAGTTTTCTTGTGCGTCTAATATTTCGTCGATCCATCTTTTTCGTGGTCGGCCTTTGGGTCTGGTGTTCTCGCAACGTTTACTGAAGGCTCGTTGCATTGTGTTTTGATCTTTCTGCCTTCTTACGTGGCCAAATCATCTCAGTATAAGTTATTTTCTTATTGTTCTTGCATCTAGAGTCCAGGAATGGCATTGGTAAAACAACGTTGGGATGAAGATTGTGTTGTAGAGTGTCCGTTTTGCCTACAGAGTTATTTCCTTGTTGGACAATGTTGATGATAGGTGTCCAATGATTTGACAAGCTCATCCTTGACTATTGTGAGAAAGGCTCAAAATGAAATGGTTTGTCCATGTGTCCTGGTCATCTGGCAAGGAAAGGCCGTTCTGTAAATAACCATGAAAGGAGGATGAACGTGATGGGTACATAACATCAAAGAATGGACAGGTCTCAGCTTCGCAGAGTCTCAAAGAATGACTGAACATAGAAATCAATGGAGAATGTTAATGAAGCCTGTCAGTAGTGCACTACGGCGAACGGGGTTATGAAATGAAGAAAAATAAGACATGAGAGATGCAAGCAATTACTGAAATATCCGAGGTTTTCATAATGGCTATTGAACTTAACGAGCAATGGAGCATAAACAATAGGACTACTGAGATCAGTATACGGGAATGGAGACAGAAAATTCCTTTTACATGTGGGGGAAGTTAGAGGCGAAACATTTGATCTGCTGGATTTGGATTTTCCGTCATCTCTCATCAAATTAGTACAAATCGACCTCCAAGTATTGGTTCGATAAAATGAACAACTTTTGTTCATGTTTTTTTTTCTTTGCTGATAATTTCTAGCGTCACAGTAGTACTGTAACGGTTATTTACATACGTGTGCATTTTTAAAAGGCTTTTAAACCTTTCCACCGTTAACTTATCTTTCTCTATAAAAGGTACATGCGTAGTGGATTTCAATACCCATTTAGATATGGGTATTAAATAATAACTGTGGGGACATATTCACACAAAGGACTACCAGTTAACCGAGGAACGGCAATCGATGAAGCAAAGGTTCTCAGATTATAAACATATACATGTATATTGAAAGCATGACGTCAAAGTATGTCTATGGATAAATAAAACGATCGTTGTGAAGAAGGGAGTTTCAGGAACTAAAATTATTGATACTTTTAACTCATGCTGTGGAACTTCAGTTCTGTCCTAAATTATTCAGTTATACCTGTTCTGTTAATAGAAAAATACATTCGTGAAAATATATATCTTTTTATTTTTTCATAATTGCGTCATATACAAATTATGCCAATTATTGCACTAATCATAAATCAACTATCCTGGACTTTATAAATATAGAACTAGTAAACAATGAAAAGCAATTGAGAGCAAGGCGTTGAAATAAATAGTTTATTCGCTCTCAATGCGAGCAGGATAAAAAGTGATTTCCGTAAACAAAAAATAATAAATAATAATAATTATAACATAAGTGTTGAATTATTTTTAGATCCATGAAAACAATTGAACATTGTAACACAACAGGACATTTTTGGTGTCCCGGCAAAAAAAAATAAAACAAAACTTCTACATGGAACATTAAATCAAAGCTAACAAATATATTCACAAGCAACAACAGTAAAGAAGTACTAAATAATTCTTGTTCAAAATGTTGCAGTATTGTATTCTTCGACGCTACCTCCCTAGCGTTAACTAAATGTTAATATTCGTTATAGGTTATTAGTGAACAGTCAATAATAACTCTATAGCGTGTTCACACGCTTGGATGCAAGCCCGCAAACATAGACTGTTTCTATCAAGAAGTTTGTGTAACACTTTTATATATTAATCTGTCTTAATTTACATCTCCATATTCAAGTTTTGTTCTGAATTTGCTCTTGTGGCAGTCGTGCTGACAAAATGGTTATTGCAATCACTCTCAAAATGTGGCAGATTTTTTGTGATTGTCAAGGTTTCGTGGTCCATGAAGTCTCTGACCATGAATACCAAAGATTATATGAAAAGTTGAGCGGCTTGGCGTGATGCTGGCGACATCACGTATAAATGTGTGGGTGGCTACTTAAACTGCTAGTATTAAAACCAATTGACAACAAGGCATGACGAGTGCTTTTGTTTGTTTGACTTGCTGAGAAAGTGATAAGATCCCTGCCCAGTACACTCCAACTCAGATTATGAACGTTATAAATATAACAGTTACAATCATTGTTTACCCACAGCTATGATAATTACAAAAAATTTCAACACATTTTAGATAACAAAGACACGTTTATTAAGTTAGTACACACACTTTCCGTACTCGCCTGCCCCCTCAAGAAGCGGTCAGAACGTGTTTCAGATATCGTGAAAGGCATTGTAAAGTCACTGCACAAGTAACAAACTATTTGCCAAACCTTGAACACGTGCTAAACAGAATGGCAAGTTCGGTGATTCATTAGATGTATAATGTATAGAATAACTGTGACTAATGTATTTGTTCCGGCCATGTTTTGTCATCTGCCTCTTCTTGCGTGGGTCAGTCCCATGTTTTGTGACTGCCGCTAGTGAATATAGTGAAGCTCACTGTTATAGACCAGCCTAATATTCGCTGCTGCAGGCGGGAGATTCAGATATGAACGATAAGGCATGCACAACACACAAGATATATGAAGCGGGTAGACTACTACTGAGTCACTCCTAACTTGTTCAGACGTTTTTTTTTTATTTTAAATATTAAAGGCGCGCTAAATAACAGTTTTCAAACTTTATCAGACTGCTTACCCAACTTTAGCCGCGATAGCTCAGTGGTTAGTGGACTGGACTGCAAAGGGCAAGAGGTAGGGTTCGATCCCAACCGACGGCTTCCGTTTCACCCAGCCTTTAATGGGTACCGGATTTTTTTCTGGGAAGTAAAGCGGCACGGGCGTAATACCGACCACATTACTCCAAAATTCATGTGCCGAAGGTCTGTAAAATTTATGGTCATCATCATCATGTATCCTGCCAGTTGGCGTAGGCGATCATGTCCCTCCACAATCTTCTATCTACAGTGCATCGTATCAGTTCTGTTGTTGACTGTTTTCCATGCCATGACACCAAGCTATCCAGTATTTTCTCTCTTTGTCGTCCGCGATCTCTCTTTCCTTTTATTTTGCCAGTTGTAACCAAGTATTCCAACTTTCCTCTTCTCATGATGTGGCCGAAAAATTTTGATTGCTTCTTTCTGATGTTTTTTAAGAGCTCCCTTTTTGTGTTGGCTTCTTTGAGAACTTCCTCATTGGTCTTTTTATCTGTCCAGGGAACTTTCAACATTCTTCTGAGAAATCCCATCTCTGTGGCCTCTAACCGTCTTTTCATTTGTTTGTCTACTGTCCATGATTCGCTTCCATAGGTCAGAATTGGATCTATATAGCACCGATGAACTCTCTTTCTCATTTTTATTGACATAGATTTGTTGCATAAGATATTTTTCATTTTCTTAAATGCTATTTTGGCCTGAACTATTCTGCTTTTTATTTCTGTGGTGCATCTCCCATCTGATGTAATTATTGTGCCCAAGTATTTGAAACGTTGCACTTGTTTTAGATTTGTCTCGTTTATTTTTATGCTGCATGCCGGTGATGATTGTTTCTTCGATATAACCATTACTTCTGTTTTCTTACTATTCAGACTGAGACCTTTCTTGTTGCTTTCTTCTACTATTATGTCTATCATTTCTTGTAGTTCGTTCTCTGTCTCTGCCACTAAGACTGTGTCGTCCGCATATAGCAAATTATTTATGTTGTGACCGTTGACATCAATTCCTTTTTTGTCTACTATTGATCTCATAATATATTCGCTGTAAAGTGAAAAGAAATCAGGCGACAGAACACAGCATTGTCTGACTCCTTGTTTTATATATTGGAATTGTCCTGTTTGGTTGTTAATTCGTATAGCTGCTGTTTGTTGCCAGTACATATTTTTTATGATTCGCATATCCTTGCCATCAATGTTTAATTTCTCCAGCATATTGATTATTTCCACATGCTTTACTTTGTCAAATGCTTTCGTGTAGTCTATAAAGCACATATATAGATCTTCTTTACCTCTATAGATCTTTCTATCAATGTCCTTAAGATGTATATTGCGTTATTGGTGCCCTTTCCTTCCACAAATCCACATTGTTCCTCACTTATTTCTGGTTTTATTTTGTTCCTTACACGTCTCATGATTATTCTTAGTAATATTTTAGTCATATGGCTCATGAGACTAATAGTGCGATGGTCTTCACAATCAGTGGCGCCTACTTCTTCGGTATGGCTACAAAGATAGATTTTAGTAGATCTTCAGGTATGTGTCCAGTGTTATATATGTCATTGAGTAATTTTGTTATGACTTGTACTACCAACTCTCCTAATGCAGTTATCTCTTCGATTGTTATATCGAAGAGATAAATGCATTAGGAGAGTTGGGAGTACAAGTCATAACAAAATTACTCAATGACAGAGAGAGAAAGAGAGAGTCATTAACACCATATTCCATATACGCCACTTGGCGTGACGGGGGTACTATTTTATACCCAACTTTTCATTTTTTTTCTCCTCTCTCTCTCTCTCTCTCTCTCTCTTTCTCTCTCTTTCTTTCTTCCTCACATACACATGCATTCATATTTACATGCGCGCACGCACACATAGCCATCACATTTTAAACCTCAAATCTCCACGATATCTTTTAATTTAACGTTTTGTCCTCGTCGTCTACATTAAAAAATCTAATTCCAATTTCCTGGTAGCTACTGAGGCCGCATGCTCCAAAGCAAATGACTAATTGGCGTTAACGTCAGTTTATTCACCCCCGATAGAAAACAAATTGGTAATGGAACTCTCACTTATCTGATTGGATAACGACCAGGCCAACCCGCGCAGTCCCTTCTCTCCTCTACTTCGTCTCCCATGACTCCATTAAATCACCAACTATATCATCGTCATCACTTTTTTTGTTCCAATTGTATATTCCCAAACTTCCCTAGACTGGCTTCTGACAGGGGTGGACTGAAAGTAGTTGGTTACTCATAGCTCACATAGCTGACGTCAGGATCTGTACACTAGAACTGATGACACGCTTTTACCTACCGTGGTGACCCTCTAAATAGAAAAAAAAACAACTGCCTGATCAGGTATTGGATTTAAAGAACACAACTCGGCACCAAATTTGCCGTGCCGAAGAGAACTGTGCTACAGCAAAAGCCACAGATAACGCCGCCTTTTGCAAACCCCCTACAAAGTAAATTACGTCCACAAGAGTCACAAGACAACACCCACGCCTGCATACTGAGTGATTCGCACTATTAAAAAAACTGGAGGCGGACTCTGTACGAATGCAATTGACAGAGTCGTTGTAGAAGTCAAAAATACGTAGGGTCATCTTTGTCTACGTCACTGGACATGCGGGGAAATGAAAAAGCGGACAGATTGTCTAGTTGTGCTGTCGTTGAAGACGGTCAAGCAATGGATCGGGCTGACCTCATCAATGCCCTCCGAGATGTGGGAAAAGCACAGGACTTCGACAACCATGAGTCCACGTGACTCCTTCAGATGAAAGAGATGGGAGTTAAGATTTGCACATTCAATAACGAGAAACTTAGTGGGCGTATAAGAAGACTTATCAACCAACACAGAACTGGAGTTGTCTGTCCCTGGACACTGCGGGCATTGCTGAGGAGGGATCTGAGTACCTATGGACATGTTCGGAGTGCAATGATGATGACCCGCAAATAACTCAATAACGTCCATATTTATGGGTGGACGATGAGGAGGAGTAGGCGTAGAGTAAACGTAGAAGACGGGGAAGCCCCTCTTGATTTCATAACCTTAGTATCTACATTGTCAGCTCAAAAACAATAATTTAGAATTATTCACGGCCCACCATCGCTAGACAAAGTGATCGGCAGCTGGAAGGGAAATGTGCATATTTACTCATTAACCTGACTAGTATGCTAAACGTGTGTGCTATATTCTCTATACTGTTCCTTGTTTTATAGGACACAGAACAAGCTGCCGTGGAGTGTGGATGTGCAATAGACTGGGATGATATTTTGAATGCCCCACGGGAGTCAAGGCGAGCTAATGATTCAAAGAATAATCATGAATCTACGAACATCAGAACCGGAGAAGTAAGAAATAAGCGTGAGAGGGACAGAAGACTGGCAACTCAACACTGTCGCCAGTCTCCGAAGGATATATTGCGGAGGAGATCTGAGCATTTATGGACGAGTCCGATGTGCAGTGAGGATGATCCGTCGACTAAACTAAACTATATCAGATCCAGCTTACTGTCGACCACAAATTGGAGAGAAGTATAAAATAACCAAGGACAGACCACACAATTAATAAAGCGGATGCCTATGTCTGCTTCCATTGGAAGACATCAACACTGTTGTTTTGTTGTCCACTTGCTGTCACACTTTGCTGACTGCATCTCTGTTGCCTTTCACTGTAGAAAGTAAATGTTTTGTCTTTTTTTGTCTCGTGCATGGTGCTCAAATGTGCACTGAATCTTAGAAATGAGTGGGACTTCAATTGTTCAGGCTATTCCAATCCAATTGGTGACACGTTCATAACTTGTGGTATCACCCACGTATCCCTTGCGATATCCTCTTCACTTCATTCCAACCACTCCCTCTAAATCTCACTGCCCCCCTATTCCATTCGTGCCGCTCAGCGTCGCAGTAACAATGAACTGTTCTTGGTGCAGCTTTGCTCTATACAAATAGTTTGGGTGACATTTGCTATTTCGCTAATAAACCTTTTTGGGGAGTACTTATTTCTCTATTTCGTTTGCTACACCATAATACTACATTTATTGCGCAATGATATTTGTTGGTAACCTATAAAACGTCCAACCTATTTAATTGGCTATTTCTGGTTGCAGCTAATAAATGATGCATTATCTACTCTTTTACTGATATCGTCGGTTCTATCACTTTTTGTTTTATTTTAATCTTTAGTTCTTGAATCGGATATTAATTTGTACCTGTGTCTTTGCTAATATAAAGTCGTTAGGTGTTATGCAGCTCAAATTATTTCAAATGTAAAACAAACAATGATGGACACCTATCATGCTTTGTGATGAATGTGAAGCTTAAAAAGTATCTTTACGCAACATTCCTATTACTGGGGTCTGCCGGGGGAGGGGGGGTGGGGAAGAGACTTATAGGACCGATAATAAAGGCCACTTGTCCAGTGCTGTCGGTGCGAGGTTTTTGTGTCTGAGTTTTTATTTCATCCCCAATAGAAAAAAAAAAAAACTTTTGACCGTACCCAAGATTCGATCCCACGTTCTCTTGGTTTGGAGCCCGACAAGTTATTAATTCCCCATGAGAACCATGATGTGGGCAAAATGCTGGTAAAAAAAAGTAAAGAGCCCCCGTCACGCCAAGTGACGTATAGGGAATATGATGATAGTGACCATACATTTTATAGACCTTCAGCACATGATTTTTGGGATAATGTGGTCGGTATTACGCCCGTGCCACTTTACTTTCCCAGAAAAAAATGTGGTACCCATTTAAGGTTGGGTGAACCCGGAAGCCGTCGGTTGGGATTGAACCCTACCTCTTGGCTCCTTAAATGCTGGTTGTGTCCAAATTTGTTTCCATGAACGCCGGCACATTCATAGTTGATCTGACTAAGTCGTCCACTTTTCCTAGACACAATTTCTACTATTCAAAACTTTCCAATGTTGCGGCCTAAAGAATGATATATTTTGTACAAACATTATTTTAGTCGCCGTCTCCGCGTCGAAATTTGATTCTTATGAATCTTCAAGATTTGTCGATTTTAAATCAAGAGTCAGATTTAATTTATCCTTGACTTCAAAAATAGAATTTAACAAATCATGTTTTTCTATTTTAAAAAGCTAATTTCCTTTATGAGATGTTCATAATTTATATTCTCTGGTTTTTTTAAGTGTCTGCTTTGTGTCGTCTCTTTTTTGGGGGGGGGGGGGGGGGGGGCGGGGGCGGGGGCGAGGAGCAACAAAAATGGACCTATTATCTACTGAGATGAAAGTGTTTCAAAAGTTTAAATGCTCAATGTGAAGCTTCGGAAGTGAGGTCTTCAGTTCTATGAGACCACAGGTGTCGCATTCAATGACAGATTGGGGGGGGGGGGGGGGGGGGGGGGGAAAGGGGGAACAAAGTTGAATAAGAACCACTCTTCTCTTCGGAAACGAAGACCCCAAATGGTGCACAAGCTGGAAGTGATCAGTTACTCATAGCTGACTGCTGGTTTCAAAATCAGCGAACTAGATCTGACTGAGATCATACTACACTTGTGGTAGCTGTAGAAAAGACAAACTCCTGCAGTGAAGGTAGTCGGGACAGAAGAGGGAAGGCAAACCGATATCCAGATAATGCCGTCAAATATGTCGGGCTGAAAGGAACGAATATTGCAGCTCGCTGTACTTCAGCTCTACGACACGACCCAACCTGCGCCTTTTAAAGCCTCTTAAGGACAAACGAGAAAGTGAAACAATATTCAGTCGAAAAGTCAATAGTCAAACAAAGAATTGTTTAAACAGAATATAAATGTACACGTCTAATGTAAATGTTTTTTAATGTAAATTTGATAGTTTAGACAGAAGAATGCTTTGGAAGCTGCAGAGTCATTACGGAATCCCCATATAGGTTTATTAACCTGATAAAAACAATGTATGAAGGATTGCCTTCCATAACCAATAACCAATGTATGAAGGAACAAAATATAGTGTGGTGCATGAAGGGCAGCTTACAGAAGCATTTGAAATAAGAACAGGAGTAAGGTAGGGATGCCTTCTGTCTCCATTTCTCTTTCTACTGGCCATAGATTGGATTATGAAAATAACTCAAAAGAACAGAAATGGGATCCAGTGGTCACTGACCAAACAACTTGATGATTTAGACTGTTGATGACATAGCTCTCCTATCACACAGCCACCAACAGATTCAGGATAAAATGATGAGAGATCACAACAGCTAGGTAAAAGTAAAGTAAAGTACCCCCCGTCACGCCAAGTGGCGTATAGGGAAATATGGTGTTAGTGACCCTATATTTTACAGACCTTCAGCACATGATTTTTGGGGTAATGTGGTCGGTATTACGCCCGTGCTGCTTTTACTTTCCCAGAAAAAATCCGGTACCCATTTAAGGCTGGGTGAACCCGGAGCCGTCGGTTGGGATCTAACCCTACCCCTTGTCCGTAGTAGTCCAGTTCACTAACCACTGAGCTATCGCGGCTCCTACTAATTTTTAGGGAATTAGTAAAACCCAGGTGTCCTCGCCAGGGTACGAACCCCGGCTGTTGCCGTGGTAAGCCAACCGCCTATCGATTGCGCTAACCGGACACCCACAACAGCTAGGACTGAAGATTAATAGAGATAAGACCAACATTATGAGAATTAATACAATTGGCAATAATCAAATAAAACTAGGAGAAATACCTCTACTAGACCGTACAATCTTACATATATCTGGGCAGTAATATAGACAAAGAGGCAGGAACAGAAAATGATACCAAAATAAGGATATCAAAAGCAAGAGGAGCTTTCATTGCTCTCGAAAACATATGGAAATCCAAAGAAATTAGGTTAAATAAAAATTTTCAACTCAAATGTTAAGTCGGTCCTATTATATGGCTATGAAACATGGAGAACAACAAAATTGACAATCACGAATATACAGACTTTCATTAATGGATGCTTACGCAGAATAAAAGGATGGAAATGGCAGGACAAAATCACTAACATAGAATTATGGAAATGTACCAGTCAAATACCAGTGGATAAAGAGATACAGCGAAGACGATGGCGCTGGATACGTCACACACTACGGAAGCCAACTGAGAGTATTACACAACAGGCTCTTTTTTGGAATCCCCGGGGGAAAAGACAAAGAGGAAGACCAAGGAATTCTTGGAGAAGACAGATAGAAGCAGAGATGAAGATGATGGGGAAGACATGGAATGATCTTAAAAGTTTGGCAAAAAACAGAATGACTTGGTAAGTGTTTGTTGAAGACCTATGCTCCACTGGGAGCTAAAAAGGTAGAAGAAGAATGTAAGTGTACTCATAAAATACGTCGTCATGAGTCATTCGTACAGCTCGACTTTCAGCACAGAAAGCATAAACATTGGTTAAGCGAAAAGAAAATGAACCAGATGTTTACTCTCTGTTCTCCATGATTAACTGCACGTTGCTGAAAAGAGTCAAATGCAGAATTGATAAACAGTCTTTGATCTGGAAGAGATTCACAAATACACATTTGTGAGGTTTCAATTGTATGGAATGTAGTTCAGAAAACACAACCCGCACTGGTGTAGCGTAGTATTGTGTGCGTGACTCGTCCTATACCATTCATACCTAGCCCACATAAATATGTGCCAGGTTTACATGGTTGGTTACATATCACACAATTGGCAATATCAGACTTAGTAGCACGCATCCAGAGCGTGTAGCAAACGAACCGTTCAAGGGTGCGCATTTATTCTACTGCGTTTAACGAATTCTCTAAGATTTCTCCATGTCTGTGTTGTTTTGCTACAATTGATGAAACACTCTCTGCGAACCCTCCGATTGTTTCTTCTTGGTTACATTGGATTAAATTTAGCTGTAAATTAGTATTTTATAGAGAAAAAGTTGTTTATACTAAAAGTCTTAAAATAAACTGTCAACTTTAAGTCATTTTCTAATATTATGTCAGTCATTACTTGTAATAAACCTAACTAGAATACCAGATTCAAAGGTCGACTACGAAAAAGATGGATTGATGGAATAATATAAATACAAGGAAAAATAACAGCAGGAGATGCAAACAGAAGAACAAAAACTGAAGATTATATCTACTCTAGGCACTTAACGCTGACATGCAAATGAGGAAGGAAAAAAGAGAAATTACTCATTGTAATTATTCTACGTTTTTGCAACAAACAAGTGCCGGTTTTTGTGAAAACATTTTGGTTCTTTCACCATAAAGAAAAGTCGCGTAAGAGTAAGGAGTCGCATTTCTGGCAACGGCAGTAAAAAGTAACCATGAAAAGGCAATATTATTGATGGACATAATCATCAACGACCATGTTAGTAATTGTTATAATTATCTCTGCAATATGTTGAATGTGCAATAAAGTAAAGAATGTCAGGGTTACCTTCACGCCTCAAGTCATATTGGAAACATAGCATTAGAGTCCATATATATTTCAATGATCAACGACATATTCGACAGGTAATGTCGTAGGTTATACGCCATATCCCACCTCCCCCACATAATAACAATTCTCTGACCTCTATTTTCGTTACATATAGCAAATTGGGCTAAGACGCCTACATACAGCAGAAGTAACTCGCACTCGCAGCTGACTCTGTGGTGGGATCGGCGAGCAACAGAGCTGACCCAGACCCTACCCAACTCCCACTGGCGCCCTAGAAACATACTAACTAGTCTGACCAATCGAGTAGGGATCGAAGACGAAAGACAATCAAGTATCTAAAAATTCCATGCCGAAAACGGATGTTTCGGGCCGAAATGAGCAAATATCTTGGCTATACCGTAATCTAGCGACACAGCACACTATATAAAGTGAATTTAATGAAGACTGATGGTATGATGAACACAGAAGCAGAAGAACTATGACTATCCTTGTCATTAACGAACGCACCAAACACTCAACAATAGCGACTACTATGTCCGACAAAGACTTCTAATCAATAATTCACGGGATAGGCATGTTTTCTTCTTATCAGTAGTTTTACGCCTAACCTTTTGCGCTTTACTTCTGCATCCTCATGAGTGTTGTTTCCTTTCTAAGAAAAAATGAACCTGGCCATTATTTCAACAAGGGAACCGCGGTAGCTTTGTGGTTAGAGAACTGGACTACAAAGGACAAGAGGTGGGGTTCGATCCTGGTCGACTTCTTCCAGACTCACCAAGCCTTTAATTGGTACTTGATTTTTCTGGGAAATAACAATGGAACGGACGTAATACTGACCAAATACTGGGCTGTTTTCCCAGAAATTATTGCATATCATTCTTTTCTTCGTTCTCTTGGCTGTTTTTTGTTGTTTTTACATTGCAGTATTAAAGTAAAGTAAAGAGCCATGTAACGCCAAGTGGCGAATAGGGAATATGGTGTTAGTGACCATACATTTTTCAGCACATGATTTTTGGGGTAATGTGGTCGGTATTACGTCCGTGCTTACTTTCCCCAAAAAAATCCGGTACCCATTTAAGGTTGGGTAAACCGGAACCGTCGGTTGGGATCGAACCCTACCCATTGTCCTTTGTAGTCCAGTTCACTAACCACTGAGCTATCGCGGCTCCTACATTGCAGTATTGTTGGCAGTAAAATCAACTCATGTCACGATCCTGAAATTTTTAATCATGATAACTAAAGCAACATAGTAATACAAGTGCTATTTATTGGTATCTATGGAATTGGTTAGTTGATAAATGAAGGCGCTGAGTATTTTACATACGGTACTCACCAAGCGCCCACAAATGTCAGGATCAAATTTTAGCAGGTATTATAGTGGGACTCAAATCTTTCTTTACAGCCATCCCAAAGAAGTCAGGCACCCTGATTGCAAAGACCCTCGCACTATTAGTCTCACGGGCCATATGACCAAATTATTACTAAGAATCATTATGAGACGTGTAAGGAACAAAATAAAGTCAGAAATAAGTGAGGAACATTGTTGATTTGTGCAAGGAAAGGTCACCATAATGCAACATACAACCTGAGAAGATTGATAGAAAAAGCTAAACAGGTAAAGAAAGTTCTCTCTCTCTCTCTCTCTCTCTCTCTATATATATATATATATATATATATATATATAATATAATATATATATCTGCGTTCAGGACTCAATCAGAGTAAGGATTCCAGACTCTCATATGAAGTCAGCTGTCAGGTTAAGTGTGTTGATCGCCCCCACAGACAGAACATCACAATTAGAGTCTGTCAGATCCACTCTGACTGAACACCCGTTAATACATTGCACTGTGTTCTGCGCCAGTGGCCCAGTGCATCTGATTTCAGCCAGCATTTTATCGGGTTTGCTTTCCTTAGCCTTTGATTGTCCCCAATCTTCCTGCAAGGCAGCAGATGATCTTTTCTGTAGGGGGATTCTGCCCTTAGATGGTAGGCTCTCCCAGGTTTACGAGCACCATCTGCCCGAGTCACTAGAGGTGACTAACACAGACATACACACACAAAGATGTGAGATGTGACTAATACAGACATGCACACAGCGATACGAGGTATGACTAACAGTGACACACATCAAGATATATGACACTTGACTAACATAAACATGCACATAAAGATATGTGATATAACTGACATTGACATGCACACACAAAGATATGACACATGCCTAACATAGACATGCACACAAAGATAAGAGATATGACTAACATAGATATGCACACACAAAGATATGAGATGGGACTAACATAGCCATGCACACACAAGGATATAAGATGTGACAAACACAGACATGCACATACAAAGATATGAGATATGACTAACATAAACATGCAAACAAAGATATGGGATATCACTAACCCAGACATGCACACACAAAGATATGGCATATGACTAACACGGTACACACTAATATATGAGATATGACTAAACACAGACACACATAAAGATATGAGACATGATTAACACGGACACACCGAGATATGAGATATGACTAACATGACACACACCAAGATGTGAGCCATGGCCAGCACACACAAGCTAAGATATGAGCCATGGCTAGGACAGAGACACAACAAGATATGAGCCATGGCTTCACTAAAAAACACCAAAAAATGAACCATGTCTAGCACAAAAAACACATTAAAGTTTTCCATATGCTTGGGCTTGTTGTAGTCGGCAGACTCTTCTGAACATGGGAATCACAGGTTTCGTTAAACAGTTGTCCGGAGATTTGAGAGTGCAGTCTGACTCATAGAACGTTCTCTTGCATGTACAGATTCCCGATCGACTGTTGACAGGTGTCGTTGAAACAGTTGTCCGGACATTTAAGAGTACATATGATGTCACAGCCATCAGAACACATCTGTTCGCACTGTAGACCAAAATTACCATCTGGACAAGTGTCATTACAGGTATATCCAAGATGTTTACATTGTAGGCATTTTCCAGATTTTTCCTCAAATAAAGGACAGACACTGAGACAAGACCCGGAACAGTCGTGTCCATAGATCTCATGTGAACAGTAGCCATGACAAGTACCGATGATGACATTGCAGCCTTTACTACACCCACTACACACTGCACAAAACGACAAGAATGCTCGTCCAGACAATAGTTGTCTGTAAATGTTTGCACCTCACGTACCGTCAGTGCACTGTCGGCCTGCGAAATGGTCGGTGAGAACTCAATCTTAATGTGTGCCATTGACGTTTGTGTTTTGACTACAATAGTGTTCACAGATAAATTAGGGTAGGATATATCATTATACTGGAACACTACTCCGCCACTGTCAGAGAAAGCCCTTAGAGTGGCATTCTTTACCCGAATCATAGTGCTAGCTCGATGATAGATTCGAATGATGTGAGTCTTCTGGGGCGTTGCAAAGTTCAGATACCAGTAAACAGAATTGGTTCCACTTCTCCATTGTGTGTGTGTGCAGTCATTGTCATAGAGATTGGTCTTTGTTTTGCTATTAACTGCGGCCTCTGGTCCACATCCGCCTTCTGTATAACAAGCATCAAATGTTTTATGCATTAAATCGGTCTGGTTTGTGTTCTGTTTGAGAGCCAGTTTCCGACCCCCACCAATGTAGTTGGAGCAGATATTTGCAACTATCGCCCTTTAAATCCGTAACTTGTTGATCAGACCAGCCCCAGGGCAGAAGGCATCAATCTCGTGCGGACTAACTACAAACCTTGATACATTGTTACATGAGGCAGAACCATTCAGTTTTACCGTGAAACTGTCCGGATATTTTAAGTCATTCGCATAAATCCTAACCAGGAGCACGGCAAAGATTGATTGAGAGTTGCCTCAACTGATGTAGAATCTGTGTCCGGATTACATGAGGTGTCGTTGCCATCAAACAGGAAAGTAGGTTCAGATTTTTGGGCATATTTGCAAATAAAATCCAAGTACCGACACTGGGGTCCGAGAATTTTGTGCTGACAACTGTCATTATTTGGGCATGTCCCTGTAGTTTTGTCACAAACTAAGCCATTATAGCAGTGACATTATAACGTACAATTTGTCCCAAAACAACCGGCTGCACAAGTAAGGTCATTTGCTTCCATTGTTGCTAACGAAGCCAGCGAATAGAGACTTGATCTACAGCGATGGTTAACGAACTGTGTACACACATTTATTATCAAACCCGTGTTTACATTTTTTAAAAATCCGCCATCTCACTGTGGTAGCAGACAGCGTGAAATTCTCTAATAGAATGAGATAAACCGTTGGAGACAAGGAAAGTCAACATTGTTTACATGACTTGGACGCAAGAAGCGTCCATTTTGGTGCCATATATATATATATATATATATATATATATATATATATATATATATATATATATATATATATATATATGTATATAAAGTATATATATATTTATTATATATATATATAGAGTATATATATATATGTATATAAAGTATATATATATTTATTATATATATATATATAGAGAGAGAGAGACTTTATATAATTTATACTTTATATATATATATATATATATACTTTATATACATATATATATATATATATACTTTATATATATATATATATATATATATATATACATAGAGAGAGAGACTTTATATACATATATATATACATAATGTATATATATAATATATATGCATATAAAGTATATATATATATATATATATATAAATATACGCTGTGTTAGTCGCATCTCATATCTTTGTGTGTGCATGTCTGTGTTAGTCATCTCTAGTGACTCGGGCAGATGGTGCTCGTAAACCTGGGAGGGCCGACCATCTAAGGGCAGAATCCCCCTACATAAAAGACAATCTGCTGCTTTGCAGGAACATTGGGGACAATCAAGGCTAAGGAAAGCAAACCTGAATAAAATGCTGGCTGAAATCGGATGCACTGGGCCACTGGCGCAAAACACAGTGCAACGTTTTATCGGGTGTTCAATCAGAGTGGATCTGGCAAATTCTAATTGTGATGTTCTGTCTGTGGGGGCGATCAACACACTTAACCTGACAGCTGACTTCATGTGAGAGTCTGGAATCCTACTCTGATTGAGTCCTGATCGCAGAGAGAGATATATACGCTTTATAGATTGCACACAATCCTTTGTGAAAATAATCAATATGCTGGAGAAATTGAACTTTAATTGTAAGGATCTGAGAATAATAAAATAAACTTGTATTGACAACAAAGAGCAGCCATAAAAACAACCAAACAGGACATTTCCAATATAAACAAAACAAGGAGTCAGATAAGGCTGTGTTCTGTCGCCGGATTTGTTCTCACTTTACAGCGAACATATTATGAGCTCAATAATAAACAAAAAAGGAATTGAAGTCAACGGTCACAACGTAAACAATTTGCGATATGCGGATGACAAAGAGACAGACTGAACTTCAAGAAATGATAGACATCAGAGTAAGAAGAAAGCAACAAGAAAGGTCTCAGTCTGAATAGTAAGGAAACAGAAGTAATGGTTATATCAAAGAAACAATTATCACCATCCGGAAGCCTAAAAATAGACAGGACAAACCTGAAACAAGTGCAACGTGTCAATACTTGGGCACAATAATATCAGATGGATGATGCAGCACATAATTAAAAAGCAGAATAGCTCAGCTAAAACAGCATTTCATAAAATGAAAACGTCTTGTGCAACAAGTCTATGTCAATAGAAGTGAGAAAGTTTATGGGTGCTATATATACATCCAAATCTGACCTGTGGAAGCTAATCATAGACAGTAGACAAACAAATGAAAAAAAAGCAATATGTTGAATCGTGGAAGCTAATCATAGAAGTAGACAAACAAATGAAAAACGATTAGGGGCCACAGAGATGGAATTTTTCATAAGAATGTTGAACGTTCCCTGGACAGCTAAAAGGACCAACAATGACAGTCTTAAGGAGGCCAACAGAAAAAAGGGAGCTCCTAAAAACATCAGAAATAAACAATCAGCATTTTTGGGCACATCATGAGAAGAAGAAGTTGGAATACTTGTTTACAACTGAAAAAAATACAGGGCAAGAAAGATCGCGGACGACAAAGAGAGAAGATACTATACAGCTTGGTGTCATGACATGGAAAATAGTCAACAACAGAATTGATACGATGCACTGTGGATAGAAAATTATGGAAGGATATGATAGCCTACGTCAAACGGTATGGCACATGATGATAATGGACTTAGGGGGTTTTCCCCGCCCCCAATCTGACTCTCCCAATTGATCGCTGATCGCTGGGACTTGAAATCGAATGCCTGACCTGATATTAGTTTAGTAAATATTGTTATGGTTATGGTTATGGAAGGCCCCGGTATCACTGCAAACGAATCAAAATCCATAATTGCTCAACCGTCCGTGCCAGTGGAATCATCCGAATCATTAACTCATCTCCAAAACAAAGAAAGGTAGCTGTAGTCCCCATCATGCCGTCTCAGCACACGCCAAAAGACATAAGGCGAAACTGCACAGAAAGTGAACACAGCCAACTGTTCTCTGTCATACGATATCAGCATTCATCGTAAACCATTGGAATATCGAAACATGATGAACACGGATGATACACACAGCTCACGGTGTGCACAGAGCACTTAACTCAGTAGCTCCTGCAACAAGCCGGACTTGGAATATGAGGAAACTGCAACGAGGAACACTTTTCAGACACAGCAATTAAATGTTTCTGCCACCTAACCGTCATATTGACCGATATTCCAACGATGACGTATATTGCAATCAACACAGAACACACTATCACGCACACTGTAGAGGATTTCAGATCACATGCATGTACTCCGCTTCACCGTGGAAGTTTAAAACAGTGGAACTTTTTATCTATACACTGATCTGCATTGGAAAGATAGAATTAACCATCTTTCCGGCCCAAAATACGTAACAGTGAACGTTGACGCAAACATGACCGCGCCATCTTGAAACCGGAAGTCCCAGTTTAGTAAATAATGTCAAGTAAAGGATGGCTCGTAACATATAATGTAGGTGAGGAAAGCCTGAACTATGCCATAATGAGCCAACAACAACCGGAGGTGAAGGGGCCAGCTGGTTTTGTTATTTACATTTCCTATAGAATCCACTACACGACAGTTCTTGTAATGGTTTCTAAATCACTTCTAGGCGCAAGATAACATCCAGTATTAACATCTGCCTGTTAAGCCTTGTACACATCGTCTTGTATGCAACTGCTGAGCTGATCTGGCTTATTTATTTTTTTGGGTCAAATTATTATGCGAATTTTCTCAAGCAGGTTGTATAAGATGATAGTTGACTTGATTAATTTAAATTCTTCACCATTTATAGCTATACACAATCACATTAAGTATATACAGCTCTCGAAATTTTCTTTGCTTGGTTTTTGTGTTGTACAGATTGGTGCTTTTCATACTATTTTGATTAACAAAATGTATTCTGGGTTCATTTATCCATCTCTTTTTATCCTCTCCAGATCGCTCAAGTGTTACTGTGCTTGTATTTTAATGTATTTGTTATTACAAACTCCTAGCTCTCCATCATTTTGACTGGTGTATGTGTTTTTTTTTAATTAAGCGTCAATACATTGTTTGTTTTTTTGTTTTTTTGTTGTTGCCCGTGCGCTGCCAGGATTCGAAAGGGGAGTAAATAATTCTGTCGCTGTTCCCTACCAGACATGTTCGTAAGAAGCGAAAATATCGGTAGATAATGAGATACAGCGAAGACGGTGGCGCTGGATAGGACACACCGTACAGAAGCCAACTGAGAGTATTACACAACAGACCCTTTTTTGGAACCCTAAGGAAAAGGACAAAGAGGAAGACCAAGATATTCTTGGAGAAGACAGATAGAAGCAGTGATGAAGATGATGGGGAAGACATGGAATGATCTTAAAAGAATGGGAAGAAACAGAATCGCTTGAAAGTGTTTATTGAAAACCTATGCTCCACAGGGAGCTGAAAAGGTAGAAGAAGATGACCTTGTCTTTTTGGTGTGCATGATGAACTAAATTTATTTACTGTATTTCTGAAATATGTCTGTTTTTTTAATGAATATGTTGATAAGAAACGGCTAGTAATGTTATGTTTTCTGTTTATTCTAAGCATTTCAGTAAGGACAACGCGGTCCCTTGTACCCAGAACAGCCTCTATATTGCTCGCCCAGGGAAATAATGGCTGATATGCAAAATCCAAAATATATCAAAATAAAGAGTTTTTAAATGTTATGTAGAGCCAGTCTTAACATATGGACGTGAATCATGGACAATAGAACAACAGGCAAGAAAATCGCTGGAGGCCGTAGAGATGTGGTTTTACAGAAGCATGTTGAGAATACCATGGGCAGCTAAGAAGAGTAATGAAAACGTCCTGAAAGAGGCCAAAGCAAAAAGATAGCTAATTTCCAATATTATGAAGAAACAATCATAATTTTTGGGGCATGTAATGAGAAGGAAACAGCTGGAATATATTGTAACAACTGGAAAAATTGAGGGACTAAGAGATAGAGGGTAGCAAAGAGAAAAAATACCAGACAGCTTAAGAGAATGACTTGGCAGAAGGTCGACAAAGAACATGATAAATGACTGTCAAGATCGAAAGTTGTCACCTACGCCAGCAGGCACGGTACTTGATGATGATGAAGCAAAATCCTGAGTTTAATTATTTAAGGACAGAAATATGTTATTTCACTTCAAAACTATACTCTTTGTTTTAAACTATTTCAATTATAGATGCAGCACAAAGGTACAGTGTTTTCAAACCTTTATCTGGTGTGCAATTCTTGATACCAGGCCTAGTATTTTTGCAGTAATGGTGTTCCAAAGTGGGTAAACTAATTGCAATTAACATAGTTGCTGTTAATTTAAATTTATTTGTTGCAACTGTAAGTAAATAACGCAAAATTCAGAAGCAATAAAATAATAAGAATAACAGATTAAGTAATCTCTCTCTCTCTCTCTCTCTCTCTCTCTATGTCTTATTCTGTCTGTGTGTGTGAAAGAGAGATCGAGAGAGAGAGAGAGGAGGGGAGAGAAACAAAGAGAGAGAGAGTAAAAAAATGCAACAAATTTAATACATGCAAATTACACAGTAGTCAGAGAACGGGGTCCTTTCTTGGCGAAGGTTACCGCAACTTCCATTAAAGTTCAACCAATGATCGTGGGGACTGGTTGGTCTCGAGGCAAAACACCGGTCTCGAGACAGAGAGGTTGTGATGTGAGTTCAAATCCCGGCTGGACCAGTTGGGATTTTTATTTATGATTTCTCTTTCTCTCTGCGGCAACCACCCCAGCAGCAATGCCCGGCTTGAAACGTCAATTTCTCATTGACGGAAAAAATATTAGTGTCTATGCACTATGGGTTGGCTACGGCTCGAAAGGTCAATAGATAGATAGACGGCGAGGGACCCCTGTGCACACGGCTGCCAGGGGAAAATGGATTAGCACGCAAATTCAGTTCCTTTCGCCAGAGGTGAAATCTGGCGAACGAAAAAAAAAAAAAAACAAAGGATCGTCTACGTGTGTATTTTGTCACATTTGGTAACTCGCGTCCTCTTTTCTGATAATGTCTCTTTTTAGTTCCTTATCCCCAATGTTCTCAATGGCCTTATTACCTGCTTGGAACCACTGGTTTTAATTTGTTTCGTTTTATACAGAACATATAATTGTTGAGTAAAATATTTGAAATTTACTTTAAAAAATATATTTAACTCTGACGAAAAACGTTCTGTTGAACCAGTCTTTTTGCTGTACGATAACGTGTAGACCATCGTCATCTATAGAAGTTTTATAGATGGCGATGTGTGGACGCTAAAAAAAATATTATAATAGAATAGGTCATAAATAGAACGGATGTTTTAAAATGGAATTCCCGATGGCTCCATTTACGATTGAAGCCGCGGTAAAGCATGTTTAAGGAACTGTTTGCTGAGGTCAAAGGTCTAGTTTGATTTTCTGATCGACCTACCCAGCTTTATGTAGATACCGGACATTTTTTTTTTCTGGTACTGAAAGACGGCACTGGCGTATTGCTAATCACCTTATATTACCCCAAAAATGCGCTAGTGGAAAATAAAATATGGCCCGAACACCACATTCCATAAATGCCACACTATAGGCATTTCTTTCTTTCTTTCTTTCTTTCTTTCTTTTCTTTCTTTCTTTCTTTCTTTCTTTCTTTCGAAAGCGAGTGCAATGCTGCCGTTGTGCAATCGCTGAAAAAGAACCTTTCAATAAACCTTTCCCGTCAAATCTTACCCAACCTTGCAACTTGGCATTGCTCTCGCAAATTATCTGGAATCAAAGAACTACTTCACTGGATATGCCACTTGGTGCTTTTGCTACACATTCATTTTGTTTATAAGGACAGGGAAATGTTATCACTGAAAGCACAAGATAAATTGTTATCTTCAAAAATATACACATTAACACTGGTGTTTATATATTTATTTTAGGTTCGCGAATAAGCCGTAATAAGTTGGTAGGAAGAGAAATAGAAGTAAGAGCTGCTTGTACATGTATTAGGATAATCTATCGGATAACGGCGGAAAACAGTAGGTCTGGTGTACATTCTGCGCACTTTAATTAAATAACTCTTACCAGTTAAAAGTCCGAAAGAGTAGGCCAAAATGACCACTGTCCGGGCAAAAATTGTTAAGGAAATATACCCATGCTGAAGACGGATGTTTCGGGGCTAAAGTCGCAGATATCGCGGCTATGCTGTTAACTAGCGACAAAACGCTTTGACGTCCATTTAACGGGTGAGCGCTGTGAAGAAGATGATATTACATCACTGAGATATTTCTTCATTAGTGAAAAAGATGGAGACAATTTTGCAGACAATAATATCTAATAAAGTTTACTAGAAAAAAAAAACCCCCACGAAATGGCAGAACAATATTCAAAAATAGAATGAAGTTAACGTTAGGTAAAAGGTACTAGAGAGGTGAGATTATCTTACCACATAATTTGCCTTCTACGTTCTACTACCAGGTTTGTTATTTAAATCTGTGCTAAATTACTCACGAGAGAACTGCTCAACAAAACATAACCCGGTAATTACTACCAAGGATCGACAACAGCCTGCTTTGGACCGCCTGTAAAGGCCATCACACACGCACCGAAAACCACGCACGCGCACGCACACAAAGTGTCGGGCCTCTGTATTTGGATGCACTTTGTACTCCTATAATCTCGTATTTGGAGGGGAAGGAAAGGATTGAGGAGAAAAAAAGGGGGGGGGGGCGGAATTTACAGTTGTTAAGTGGCATAAGTTGCAATAGTGTTTCAGAATGAATAATTTGTGAACCAATGAAGGCAGTTATACAGTGACTTATATTCGTAATAACTTGCCGCTTTATTCAAACTAGATTGTTATTTCCTAACACCACCCTGCTAATCAAACATCGTGGATCAGCAGGTGTTGCTAACTTAAAAAGAATACTCTGTACGTGTCATAATTCCTGCACCAAAGATGTTTCGATGTGACCAATGTCTCAAACCTTACTTTCAAAAATTATTGGAAGGTCTACTACTACTACTACTACTACTACTACTACATGTACTACTACTACTACTACTACTACTACTGCTGCTACTGCTACTGCTATTACAACCACTGCTACTGCTACTGTTACTGTTACTGTTACTGCTACTGCTACTGCTACTACAACTACTGCTACTACAACTACTGCTACTGTTACTGCTACTGCTACTACAACTACTGCTACTGCTACTACAACTACTGCTACTGCTGCTACTACTACTAGCTACCACTACCGCCGCTGCTATTAGGATTGTTTAACGTGCGCAGATCACACATAGGACCTGTTTTCCGTCATTATCCGAGAGACCTCGACATCGCATTTCTCTACCCAGAGACGGGGGAGGGGGTTTAAAGTCACGAAGAAACCAGTTGTGAGAAGAAAAATGGTCACTGTCTATTGCGCGATTTAACACGAGACTTTCTTGTTCAAAAGCCGATGCCTTTCCTCTAGACCACCCAGCCTCGACCTACTTAGGTATTTGTAGGACCTTTAGAGGATAATGAACTCTGCCTAGAAAATTTAAAAAAAAACTGTGATCAGAATTCGTGGAAGCAGAAACTTGGCGGGTTTAGGGCCAGCAATACGGTGTGCAAAAAGGGTTAGATATGATCAATGAGGGAGCAGAAGAGTTGTTAGAGGATAACATGTAGGAGTTTACCACAGAAGAGTTGTTAGAGGACAACATGAAGGAGTTTACCACAGAAGAGTTGTTAGAGGACAATATGAAGGAGTTTATCACAGAAGAGTTGTTAGAGGACAATATGAAGGAGTTTATCACAGAAGAGTTGTTAGAGGACAATATGAAGGAGTTTACCACAGAAGAGTTGTTAGAGGACAACATGAAGGAGTTTATCACAGAAGAGTTGTTAGAGGACAACATGAAGGAGTTTATCACAGAAGAGTTGTTAGAGGACAACATGAAGGAGTTTATCACAGAAGAGTTGTTAGAGGACAACATGAAGGAGTTTACCACAGAAGAGTTGTTAGAGGACAACATGAAGGAGTTTATCACAGAAGAGTTGTTAGAGGACAACATGAAGGAGTTTATCACAGAAGAGTTGTTAGAGGACAACATGAAGGAGTTTACCACAGAAGAACCTTGCACAAAGAGCAGCAGCAAAAATTGTAGATATGATACTTTCCTTTTCTACTGGTGATGGTGAAAAGGAAGCCCAAATTTCCCCCTGAGAAGTTAGCATTGAGTTAAAACACAGAATATACGCAACATCTTAACATTACTGTCGTGAATAGAAGTCACCAATGCTTGTGTACTCATTAGTGGCGTATTCTCTATGATACCGCAGCTACCGCCGGTAGCCTGAACATATTAAAGAAATACAAAAGGAAATGATAATTTATTTTATTTTTTAATAATAATTGTATTGCAAATTTTCGAATATTCTATTACACATTTCGTAGGTCAATATGATTTATTTGCATTGATTTGCATTTATTAAAGCAAGGTTTTTCTCTGGCCACTATAACGTTTGTGAATGTTATAACTATTCTACATTGAAACCTCTAGGAACCAGCGGTACATTTTTCCTCTATCCGAATCTAGTTTAACGACCTTGACATTCAAAATTCCCGGCAAAATAATGTACCGGTTGTTATCTCTACATTAATGCGGTTTCATGGGTTATTTTTAGCTCTAGCCAATCAGAATCATCACAAAGTGAAACTGAAACTGTCTGATTACCGGAACTTCCTTAGTTATTTATAACTACGTTATGCGCATCAGCATCTGTAGAAAGAACTTTTTCTGCTCTCAAAAGAATCAAATCTTATTGTCGCTCAACTCAGACATAAGAACGCTTATCTGGTTTGGCATTAATGTCCATTGAGAAATCATTCCCTCAGAAACTTAGAAACCAACCCAACAATACTTTCAATGACAAAGTCATCGAGACATTTTCGTCCCAAACAAGACGGATAGAGTTTACATATAAATAAATCAGTAATTTAAAATGTAGTGAAGTCATTAGAAAATATTACTTTATGTTAGCCTACTGAATATTATGTATGTGTTTATTTATTATGTCCACGGTGGCCCAGACCACAAAATCAGTATACGCCACTGATACTCATGCGATTTAATACTTTGAAAAATGAAACGTATGAAGAGATTATTAACACTCAATATGCTCTTAATAATAGCAAAAAGGCAGAAATAAAACCACAACAGTTGATTAACAGTTGATACCTCTTTTCAACAACAATCTCCCTTCCCCGGAACTCTTCCCACACACTATCAGTATTCCCCAGTAAGGGGAGGGCTCACGCCCAATTGTTATTTTGTACAGTATTTCATTATTAATGTTGTTACATGGTTCATGTATAATTTCTAGCTTGCATGTATTAGTTTACAAGTTTAACGAACCAATATTCTGGCTTTAAAATGATTTGCGAAGAGTATTTGTTGGAGTTTATAACAAAATAACCAAATTTACATTATTTCCTTTAGGAAACAATCCAATATTGATAACATTCGACATTCTGAACACTCTCAAAAACCAGTTAATTCCAAATTTAGAACTGATGTGATCTTACAAGTAGGATGGCGAATGCGATATGAGGTCATAGAAATAGCTGAATAAAAAAAAAGTGTCTCATGTTCGATGATGCTCAATTGGAAGCTGGTTTTAGAGTAAACATTCGAGCGTATCACTTGCCTATATTACAGGTGACTAGTACGTCGCGTACGTATTATGCATGAACGAATTATGTTCGTCTTGTATATTAATCTAGGTCTCATACATTTCGTTTATGAAATTAAAAATACAAATGTCTTTTGCAGTATCTATCAGTTATTGGAAAATATGTGCGTGCGCTTTCACTGTAGTTGTTCTCTGACTGTTTTTTTTTTTCTCTCTCTCTCTCTCTTTCTCTTTCGCCCCTCTCAACCACACCCCTTCGCCAAGTTTATGTTGACACGCTATGTGTTCCCAAATATACAACCATTGACAACACACACTTTCGCCGCAGAACATCAAGACAGACTCTACAATTTTGTGAGATAGCATGTAAAGAGCAATGCACTCGCAGCTGAAAGGGTTATGTCACGACAAGATCGCATTTTGTTACGCTGTAAACAGCAGGCAACTCTCTTTTTTCCCTTTTTACTGATTACGACGTAGTTATTATGTTGCGATCAAACAGGCACTCGCGGCAGTAATATAATAACATGTGAGGGTCATCGACCAACAGGTAAAATTAGTTACACAACCAAAACATGGCTAATAATCGTTTTGCAAGAGCGAGAAATAACATTCAACCATGATCATTGTGGTTTTGATGAATGTAAAGATATGGAAAATGTCACATCAATCATACGAACATTAGCAGAATGAGCCACAGAAGTGAAAATGTATGTGCTCTTATGTTGTATAGACTATCGAAGTATTTGACAAAGTAAAGCATCAAGAAACTGTTAAGATTTTAAAGTGTATAAATAAACGTTTACAGAAACATTCTTTGCAAAATAAAAAGTTATATACATGTATATATATATATCAGTGGCGTAGTCTCTATGTTACTGCAGCTACCGCCGGTGGCCTGAACATATTGACGAAATACAAAAGGAAATGATAATTTATTATATATTTATTATATATTTTTTTATAATTATGTTAAAAAATTTTGATTATTCTATTACAAATTTGGTAGGCCAATATGATATATTTGCTTTGGTTTGCATTTACTAAAGCAAGGTTTTCCTCTGGCCACTATAAATATTAGTGAATGAACCGACTCTACTCTAATATAGTACATTGTAACTAGCGGTGCATTTCTCACCTAGGCATCTCAACTGTCAAGAAACAGTAGTGCTACTAGCTATAAGTTTATAAACAAAAATGGAGAAGTTTTTATTTTTACCGTACGTGAATGTAGTGTATTATCAAATAGTTTTATATTAAATTCCTTTGGGCATATATAATTTTGTTGAACTTCAAGTTTTAATTTACGTTGATTTATATATATATATATATATATATATATATATATATATATATATATATATATATATATATATATATATATATCTTATTCGTTTATAACTTCATTACGAACTTTTATTATTTCTTGTTCATTACTGCCGACGATATGATGACAGAGCAAGCATCTACACATAACACAGAGATCTCAATAAACTCTATTACTATTGATAAACTAATAAAGCAACTCAACAGCACTTTGAATGACAAAGTCATCAAGACATTTTCGTCCCAAACAAGACGGATAGAATTTACATACACAAAAGTAAGTAATTTAAAATGTAATGATGTCATTAGCAAATATTACTTCATGTTAGTCTACTGAATATAATGTATGTGTTTATTTATTATGTCAGCGGTAGCACAGAATCCAAAACCAGTATACGCCACTGATATAGCCGCGATAGCTCGGTGGTTAATGAACTGGACTACAAAGGACAAGAGGTAGGGTTCGATCCCAACCGACGGCTTCCGGGTTCACCCAGCCTTAAATGGGTACCGGATTTTTTCTGGGAAAGTAAAGCGGCACGGGCGTAATACCGACCACATTACCTAAAAAATCATGTGCTGAAGGTCTGTAAAATTTATGGTCACTAACACCATATTTCCTATACGCCACTTGGCGTGACGGGGCTCTTTATTTTTATTATTATTTTTTTTACTATCTAACATCACAAGTTTTATTGTTTATTTAATCGGTAGACCTATAGTGAAATTATACAAATAGTTAATATAGTTCGTTCATAAATTCTCGCCCACAGAGTTTATTAATTATCTCAGAAACTGTTTGACTCACACCATTCGAATTTATCATCGAGCTAGCACTATGATTCGGGTAAAGAATGCCACTCTAAAGGCTTTCTCTGACAGTGGTGGTGTAGTGTTCCAGTATAATGATATATCATACCCAAATATTTCTGTGAACACTATTGTAGTCACCACACAAGCGGAAATAGCATACATTAAGATTGAGTTCTCACCGACCATTTCGCAGGCTGACAGTGCACTGACGGTGTGTGAGGTGCAAACATTTACAGACACCTATTGTCTGGACGGGCATTCTTGGTCGTTTTGTGCAGTGTGTAGTGAGTGTTGCAAAGGCTGCAACGTCGTCATCATCAGGACGTGTCACGGCAACTGTTCACATGGGATCTATGGACACGACTGCTCCGGGTCTTGTCTTAGTGGCTGTCCTTTATGTGAGGAAAATCCGGAAAATGCCTACAATGAAAACATCCTGGCTACAGCTGTAATGACACTTGTCCCGATGGTAATTTTGGGCTACAGTGCAAACAGACGTGTTCTGAGGGCTGTGACATCATATGTGACCCGGAAAGTACAGACTGTACGTGCAAGGAAACGTACTACGGGTCAGACTGCACTCTCAAATCTCCGGACAACTGTTTGAACGAAACCTGTGAACAGTTAATCGGGGCCTGCGTCTCGTATGTCGACGATTCCCACATTAAGAAGAGTCTGCCGACTACAACAAACCCAAGCATCTGGATACCTTAATGTGTTTCTGTGCAGGACATGGTTCATTTCTTGGTGTTTTTCCGTGAAGCCATGGCTTATATCTTGATGTGTTTCTGTGCTAGCCATGGCTCATATCTTAGCTTGTGTGTGTGTGTGCGTGTGTGTTTGTGTGTGCTGGCCATGGCTCATATCTTGGTGTGTGTCATGTTAGTCATATCTCATATCTTGGTGTGTCCGTGTTAATCATGTCTCATATCTTTATGTGTGTATGTGTTTAGTCATCTCTCATATCTTAGTATGTATTTGTGTTAGTCATGTGTCATATCTTTGTGTGTGCATGTTTGGGTTAGTGATATCTCATATCTTTGTGTGCATGTTTATGTTAGTCATATCTCATATCTATGTGTGTGCATGTCTGTGTATGTCACATCTCATATCCTTGTGTGTGCATGGCTATGTTAGTGACATCTCATATCTTTGTGTGTGCATGTCTATGTTGGTCATATCTCATATCTTTGTGTACATGTCTATGTTAGGCATGTGTCATATCTTTGTGTGTGCATGTCTATGTCAGTCATATCTCATATCTTTATGTGCATGTTTATGTTAGTCATGTGTCATATATCTTGATGTGTGTCAGTGTTAGTCATGCCTCGTATCGCTGTGCGCATGTCTGTGTTAGTCACATCCCATATCTTTGTGTGTGTATGTCTGTGTTAGTCACCTCTAGTGACTCGCGCAGATGGTGCTCGTAAACCTGGGAGGGCCGACCATCTAAGGGCAGAATCCCCCTACATAAAAGATCATCTGCTGCCTTGCAGGAAGATTGGGGACAATAAAAGGCTAAGGAATGCAAACCTGAATAAAATGCTGGCTGAAATCGGATGCACTGGGCCACTGGCGCAGAACACAGTGCAACGTTTTAACGGGTGCTCAATCAGAGTGGATCTGGCAGACTCTAATTGTGATGTTCTGTATGTGAGGGTGATCAACACACTTAACCTGCCAGCTGACTTCATGTGAGAGTCTGGAATCCTACTCTGATTGAGTCCTGATCGCAGAGAGAGAGAGAGAGAGAGAGAGTGAGAGAGAGAGAGAGAAACTGTTTGATGAATTTCAATAATTTTTTTTCATGTAATCTTATTTTTTTCACTGATCTTAAGCCTAATATTTTTTCCCTACTGTCATGCTTTTAGGAAAAGTTTTTCTTTCTTTAAGGTATATAAAAATATGATTTTCTTGATTGTGTTAATTTATAGGAGTTTACAATACCCACATTTGTTGTAATCAACATTGTCATTTTAAAAGGCAAAATGGAGCGCGTTTATGCACACAATCTTAGCACTTTCTGGCACTTATTGAACGTGATTTTGAAAGACGCGCCATTTTTGTCATTTCCGATTTCTTGTTAAATAGGCCCAGAGGAGTTCTTTGACAAAATATTTACTATTAATGTATATTCCTTTGCATGTGATAATTTGTAAGCTGTTGTGAGGCGACTTCTTGATTTTTAAAATCATAAAGAGTTTAAAATGTAAATTCATCACTATGCAAAACTAGCTGTGTTATTGTACAAGCACATTTGCAATTACCTATCACTGTGACAAAGATATAAAATCAAATGAACAATTGTGACCCTCTTCAATGTGATACGGATACGCCATTGACTTGCATTGTTAGAAAATGAACATAATTTACAGTAAAATCTAATGTTTAGAGCACGCGGTTTGATATTTTCATAAAATTATATAACAAAAAACGATTTGTGCAAAATTCAGACTACCTTTGTACTTAAATGTTATCAAATCTGAAGGTCAGTGGAAAAATAAGTTTTCATGAAAAATAATTACAGAAATTCAAACAGTTTCCGAGATAATTGATCAACTCTGTGGACACGAATTTGTGAACGAACTATAAAAATATACCTATATATAATAATATGAGTCAATGGTCATAACATAAACAGCGTGAAGTATATAACACAATCTTAATCGCTAAGAGTTAAAATTAGTTACATACATTATAGTGATGACAAATGCAAAATGACAGAAGTGATGTTTGCAACAACGAAGTGAACACTTCAATTCTAAATGCACAAATCATAGACACGTGGTTTAATAGAAGAATATTGAAAATACCGCGGACAGCTTAAAAAAACGAGACGTTCTAAAGGAGATCAAAGTTAAACAAAAAATATGATGTGCCAATATCAGGAGGAAACAAATAATAGTTTATTGATCACACAGATGGAAACAGCTTGAATATGTTGTGAATCATTGAGGGAGCGAGATAGAGAGAAAGAAAAGAAATAATACCATACAGTTTATGAGAATGGCTTGTTAAGAAATCGAAATAACTGAAAAATAACCTGAGCGATAGAAAATAGCGGAGAGATAACGTCTTAGACCAGCAGTACGACACTTGATGTTATAAGGTTTTATTTCTAATTAATGTGCCATGTATGTCAAATTAAAGAGGAAACAATAGCGAGAAAGGAAACAATGTTAGTTGAACATAAACAAAAACAGCATGAACGCAGTAAATATACTCACACCATTTCGTGCTGATTCTTCCAAAGGTTTAACTTTACATGGCAGATGAGATCTTTTCTCTGAAGTTACAATTAAGTAGGATTTCAAGTACGCTTAACAGCCAAGGCTATTTTAGTATGTGAATTGAAGTTAGCCTTACTCTGCATAAGCATACGCTACAAGTGCAAGCACACGACAGTCACGGTTATCAGAGCCCTTCTCTGTTCTTGTATAAAAATGTGTAACTAAATCCTCACGACTTAATTCTGGTGTACACTACAGGTTGTTAAAACTACTTGATATAATGTTTACCTTCTTCACGTTAGGCCGTGTTGTAGACCTCTTGTCGAACTGGAGTGTCAGTTCCTGGTCCAACCGTCGTAGCAGAATGTACTTAAATATACACCACCAGCCGCGCGCCAGTGCGCGCGATGCGCTTAACAGGCACGAAATATTCTTATGAGATTTCTGACCTAGCTGTCCTCATCCTACATGTGTTTATGAACCAATTTATGGGTTTTCCTATTACATAATACATCATATTTATTAACGAGTGTCCACCAATTTATGTCATCAATTCATGTTCTATAAATACGCATAGCGTTGGCGAAAATGAAAAAAAAATCATTTGAAAACTGAATTGACGGAAAACTGTTAACGACGACTCATATCTGATCGTATCAATCATGATGGTTGAACAGGAACTGATCAAAATCGTAAGTACACCTTACCATGGTAACTAACCACTATATAGAGTGACAAAGCGAGCTGGGACCGAAGAGGGACGTAATCTTAGAAGATGGTATTGTCTTTTCAGCTGCATCAGTTAGTCCAATGGTTTCGCATCCACAAGAAACAATTGGAAAAATACGAGCTCGGAGAAGCAACAATTCAATAAAACGACTGATGTTTAGGATATTTCTTGTTGGTTTTTGCTAAACAGATGTCAATCTCTTCTTAATTTCTACAAGACAGTCTCTCTTGTTGACCATGAGTGGTCCTAGAGATACGAATAATATACTATATATAGAGATAATATGGTGATTACTTTAAGAAATCATTGTGTCATCATTTTAGAACATATAGCAACACAAGTGGGTTATGCTTCTGTGTTGGATTATTCTGTCGTCGGTAGCCCCTAAAACTAACGTTATGTCATTGATGTGAGAACATGAAAAGCTTGTGTGTGTATGCATATGGGTATATATGTATTGCTTATATATATATATATAAGAACCCAGATGCGCCCATTGAAGTACAGGGAATATTCTATTCTATTATATTCTTACCTTCTTTGACACTTCATCCGAGTACAAAGCATCAAGAACTCCCAGTCTCTTCTGTCCTTTCCTGACTCTTCTAATCGTCTGGTTTAATTTATCTTTGTTATCCTCTGTCTCAAGGTTTCACCTTATATTGACCTCCCCTTTCTCTCTTTGAATCTACTGTTATTGTCCATATTTTTAAAACCAATCAGCACTTTTTTTTGATAACGTGATCAATATTACGCCATATCGTCTTTTTTCTCATTAAAAAAAGACATGAATCAGTGAACTTGGTTAATCTAGAAGTCGATCAGTATCAAAACCAAACTCTTGTGTTTAGAAGATCGGATCTCTCTCTCTCTCTCTCTCTCTCTCTCTCTCTCTCTCTCTCTCTCTTTATTTCACGTTATCTCTATCATATACATACTCAAGAACAGGCATACAAATTGCGCCAGTGTGTGCCAAACAACCACAACAGAATAATAAAGTTTGAATTTTTGAGGCTGAAACAGTATTGAATTGGTTTTAATATTTTCTAATATATTGAAGGATCAATATTAGAGCAATGTGTGCAAATTAAGCCTTTACAATTATTTAAATTTGTCAGAATACCTTCTTTGTTACACAGTAATGATGCATCAATTGCAGTAGGGGTTGTTTGTGTGGAATTGTGTGTTATCTTTGTGTCTAGAGCAGTAGGGCAAGCTCGCTTGCAAAACGAATACAATTCTTCCAAGTTCGTGCGTTGATATGGGTCATTTAGATATAATTCAGCGACGTCTTAGTTGGGAGATTGGTTTAATATGATTTTGAACAGTTTATCCAAACTTATAAGTGCATTCGATTGCTGACAATATAAACACGTCCGTAGTCACAATGTGGGACAAGGACAACGTAGCTCGTACAATAAAAGCCCAGCATTACACGTTAATAATTTACAAGCAGCAAATACCATTATTGATTAGTTGGCAGAAACAAAGTCATTGTAATCTGGGAAGCATCAAAGGAACTCAGAGGCACACACCTCCATCGCATAAAGAACAAAGAGATGGTCTAAGTGGGTCGCTGCTTAGACGCTCCTGTCATCAATCATACCATTCCACTCGTGCCACGTTTGAATGTCAGTTCATGCAATCTCAGGGTTTTATGTGTGTCGCCATCAAAACGGCTATTACAGAGTGACCTCATTATGTTTCCAGCGTCGAGATTCAACGCTTACAATAAATGTCCATTAAAAAAAACCAACGCATCTGCTGCTCACTCACTATCGTGGGCAAGAGTTCCTGCAGTTTTGAAGCATCAAAAAGAAAAATTATATATATATATCTTCTAATTTATAAATAAAAAATATAAATATATTAAAAGATATATATATATAATAACAATTATATATATATATATATATATATATATATATATATATATATATATATATATATTTATATATATATATATATATAAAAGTAAAGTACCCCCGTCACGCTAAGTGGCGTATAGGGAATACGGTGTTAGTGACCATAAAATTTACAGAATTTCGGCACATGCTTTTTGGGGTAATGTGGTCGGTATTACGCCCGTGCCGCTTTACTTTCCCAGAAAAAAAATCCGGTACCCATTAAAGGCTGGGTGAACCCGGAAGCCGTCGGTTGGGATCGAACCCTACCTCTTGTCCTTTGTAGTCCAATTCACTAACCACTGAGCTATCGCGGCTCCCATATATATATATAAGAATAGGTAGAATTGGATGGAAGGAAAAGAAAACAAACGATGAAGTATTAAAAACAGCTAAAAATGAAACGTAAACTACTAAACACAATTCAAACAAGACAAAGCGATTTTTGGGCCATGTTAAAAGACACAACAGCCTACTAAAAGTAATCCTGTAGGGGAAAATATAATATAAAAGGGGCAGAGGCAGACCAAGACTAACATGGACGAGTAACATCAAAATATGGACAAATCTGCCTATGACAACCTGCACCATCAAAGCAAGAGACAGAGCAGAATGGCGCTCCATGGTAGCCAACCTTCGTTGCGGAGACGATACTCGATGATGATATATATATATATTGATCTTTCGAGCCGTAGCCGGCCCATAGGGCGTAGACCAAGATACTCCTTCTCTTATCTGAATTTTTGTTCTAGCATTTAATTCTTTTAAAGATATTTTATCAAATCTCGCCATTTGTCTCTGTTCTGTGCAAGCAGCTCGATCTCATTGAGGGAGCCGATTCCTGCTTTTGCCTTTCTCAGCAATGTTCTTCTCAGTGTCTCTCTGGGTCTTCCTCTTTTTCTCTTACCTGTTGTTTCCCACATGAGGGCTTGCTTTGCTATTCGGTTATTATCTCTTCTCATCACATGTCCAACATATGACCATCGTCTTTTCTTTATATATATATTAACTTGCGTCCTATGTATTTATTTTGTTGGAAGCTCAGAACCATAGACTGAGGATCCGAAACAAATCGATTACACCAGGAAACCATTTTAAGGATGTATACGTTATCCAGTGCAACCTTCAATGCGCACATACTTCGTCATTTGTTGAAAGCGGTTGAACACCTATGAGTGTACCTAGTGTGCTGTAATGTCACTTCTAACCGAAATGAATAATATATTATCAACTGAGGAATAACTGTACAGAGACAAAAGGAAATAACGGGTGCCTATCAGTCCAGCTAATCAAATTATGACGGCTGTTGCTTACACACGACGAGACTTCAGTAGCTATTTTTTAAGTCAACGTTCGCAACATGAAAGTGAGGCTGTGTGTCTTTTATTTGCCGGGACACAGACAAAGTGAAGTCACAAAATAAAATTGAAAAAAAAAAATCCTATTAACAGAACAAAAACTCTTTTCCATCCACTGTTCTGGATAAGTAATAGTTGCTATTGTAATCATTTACATGAAAGAACAGTAATCAATTGTTACCAGAATCAACTATTAGTTTACATGTTATGTGGAAGAACAAGTTGTCCTTCTTGGCTTTTACATTGGCACCTTATATCCACACTGCGCGAATTTGCACAAAGCTTTGCATGCTTGTTACTTTAATAAAATAAGAATGGGCTTCCTTAACCTGTAAGACATTCTTTACAGCGTCACCTGAGATTGTTTACCGAACAACACCTGTTGTGACTATCGTTTTCCTCCTCTTCTTCTTCTTCCCGCAGCCTTGGAGTTCGTTGGCACACTACTATCACACTTCTTCAACTTTCTCCATTAATCTCTATTTACACTCATTCTGTGGGACTCTGCAAAGTAGAGGCCTGTCCACTCTCTGACAATAGCCTTCTATTTCTTTCTCTGTCTACCTCTGGCTCTGTTTACCTCTCCTGCTTTCTCCGTTCACAGTTCCCTGCACAGTGAGTTTTGCCAAGCGAGATGATCAAGATACGAGACGAGATGATCACAATACGTAGTCAAACCATTTATTGTTACTGTGATTATAGAGAAACACATTTTGTAAGACACACACGTCCGCAAAATTGTACTGAAAAACTTATCTAACTGCTGTCGTCTCTGTTATTTTTTTTTTTCAACCAAATGATGTGCTTCTCCTCTTCACCTCTCTTTGTGCCTCCCTTAGAAACTACACACCACCTGTCGCGATCTTGTACAGATATCTCCCGCATGGCTGTATGACGTTTCACATAACGCAAAACAGCCAGTACTATTGACTTATGCAAAGTACCTCACCATACAGTTTGTCTTTCGGGATTCTACCATCTTCTGTACATCTAACCTCACCCAGCCAACCTAAACGACCTTAACTCAAGAATGAAGAAATTTGTTGACTTCTTCAAGAACGTTGGCATTTGGTGCATGGTCTTGAGATTTGATGTTTAATATTCGTATGATGCAGTAAGATAGAATGAGATTTCCTGTCTTGCATAAAATATCAATGTCTAGCTACCATACAATAATGTACACAAATCTTATACACAGTGATTTGTTTTCTTTATCAAGGCATTCTTTTCCCTTACATAGCAGTCAGTTCAGCCATTGCTTCAGAAACATTTCCTATGCTTCTATGAGAGTCTCAATCCAGAAACAAGTATCGATGGTAGAGGATACCGAGCGTAAGCAGGGGCCACATACATTATATGATTGCTGATATTGGTGAAAGGAACTGTGCTAACGTCGTGTTCTATAACCACTGGAAAGTTTATATTTCTTCTAATTTTTAAAGAGTTGTATTCTATTTTGTTTGTTTTCGTCCCAGTTGAAGATATTTCGTTGGTGTTTTGTTAAGTCTTAGCTTGTTCGCTAAGATGAAACATTTAAGCTCATTTCTATTCCTCCGACCATTCTGACGCTGACGATATCCGAATTACTGTCACGATCTCCTGCCCCAGAAACGAACGCAGTAGGTTCTCTTTAGAGAGCCGCCTCATATCTCGCTTTGGTTCTTTAGCCCCAAATTATATTAATTCTTGTCATTATTTTATTTCATTATTCTTTATGTTCCTTTCTTTAAGATTTATTGCACGTTTCATGCGTTTTTTTTTCCTCCACACGGTTTTAGGACCGTTTTTTTTTCTTTTTGTTGTTGCAAATGACGTTTCATTTTATGTGTATCAACATGCTGGCGTTAGATGGCTCAGCTCACTGTTTACATTTCTTCTGATTTGAAAGATTTGTGTTTTGTTTTATTTGTTTTCGTTCAATTTGAAGACCGTTCGATCGAACATTGTTTCATTGTCTAGTTTTGTTTAGTTTGCAAAGTTAAAACACCCTAGTTGTCTTTTATTGCATCTAATCCAGCTTGTCATGTTTTTTCGAGAGCATTCTTTAGAATGGACAGAGAAAGTACTGGAGAGCTCTTGTTGATGGTCTATGCTCCAATCAAGGGTAGAAACAAAAGGCAAATAATATTATAGCTTTGCGCATATCCCATGAGACCTGATTTCGATTGAGCAACAGCATAAATTTGTAGTACAATCTGAACGATAATAATTGTCAAGCACACTTGACTACTATTTCTGAGGAAATACCATCACTTTTCAGGTGACCTATCACTTGCACGAACAATGCATGACCAAGATAAGTTCAGTTGCCTTTTGTAGTTTATCCAGTTCACACAAGACTGGGCTAGATTCTATGGTGTCTAAGACAATGTTCCAAGAGATGGCTACCTTTTATGGCATAAGCCAAATCTGAGAATCTCTACCATTACCGATCAGATTTGACACCATGCAACATCAGGCCTATAGCTCAGTAATTTGTTCTAGAAATCGAAGTTTTGGTTCTGGTAGCCCTGATGGCCCTGCCGTGGCATTGCCCATATCATCCAAAAATGTGCTGTGGTCATAGAAAAATATGGTCACTAACACCATTCCCCATACGTCTAGCGAGGCATGGAGGGAACCTTTACTTTTTTTTTTTACTGGTGATCTGTATTCCATATGTTCATATGTTTCTGATTAACCTCTATGATTCCTCATAAGTTGTACTTGTAACTGGCTGGTGTAGAGATTTATATAGAGAGTAATTATTTCTATCTATCTATTGATCTTTCGAGCAGTTGCTGGCCCATAGGGCGTAGACCAAGATACACCTTCTCATATCTGAATTTTTGTTCTAGCAGTTTTCTTTTAAAGATTTTTTATCAAATCTCGCCATTTGTCTCTGTTCTGTGCAAGCAGCTCTATCTCATTGAGGGAGCCGAATCCTGTTGCTCTTGCCTCTCTCATCAATGTTCTTCTCAGTGTCTCCCTGGGTCTTCCTCTTTTCCTCTTACCTGTTGTTTCCCATATGAGGGCCTGCTTTGCTATTCAGTTATTATCTCTTCTCATCACATGTCCAACATATGACCATCATCTTTTCTTTATTACTGAAGATATTAGTGGTTGACTGGCGATTTCTCTAATTTCCTCGTTTGTTTTGAATTCGTTCCACGCTATACCGAAAAA
The DNA here is from genome assembly GCA_032433765.1 of Megaustenia siamemsis. Taxonomy (NCBI): domain Eukaryota; kingdom Metazoa; phylum Mollusca; class Gastropoda; order Stylommatophora; family Ariophantidae; genus Megaustenia; species Megaustenia siamemsis. Next base: position 67,986,332 of record JAVIAB010000092.1, on the reverse strand, counting down.
ACTATCACTACTATCTACTGCTAATTTACACATTCTGTATCAGGTCTACGTTTCATTAACAACAATTATTTCTACCCTGTGCATTATTATCTTGGGCCTGAAGAGGAACTACTTGAGTATAAGCGGAGTGAAAACACATAGTGATGGATGGATAATTTAAAACTTAAAACAAAAACATTTTTAAACGAATCATTTTAAAAAATTGAGCCATGTAGGAAAAATGTATGCCAAGATTATAGAAACAAGTTGAAGACCTATTATAGAACCCCAGTAGGTGGAAGAACAGATGGGGTTTTGAAAAAATAGAATGCCATATTTTCACTCAGGCAGCTAACGGAAAAGAACTAAGAATATTAAAAAATCCTGTGCATAGCATTTGTGGACCAAGAGAAAACTTTTGATAGGTGGAAAGAAATATATTATGGGAAATATTTCCTCATTAGGGAGGAATAAATGACCACCACTTATATTGACAAAACATGCAAGGATGCGAAAGCACAGCATGAAGATATAAATGAAATACTTTTTGCTGACGACAAGGCCCTAAAAACTTTCAAAGAAACAAAACCTCAACATCTGCTGTTCTTGAATAAAGAATTTAAAATTAATACCATGAAAATAAGACTGAAAAATAGAAGTTATATATCAATAGGAAGACAAAAGAAGACACTAAACATAGCTATAGACAATCAAGTTATAAAACAAATAACAAACTTTAAATACCTGGGAACAACATTCTCTGAAGATGATAAAATCAACAAAGAAATAGATAAATAATGCAATACGGCGACCCAAGTTTGAGAAAAGTATTTTCAGCAAAATTATGGAGTGAATTGAAGCTTTTTAGATGTAAAAAAGTAAGGTAAGTAAAGAACCCGGTCATGCCAAGTGGTGTATAGGGAATATGGTGTTAGTGACCATCAATTTTACAGACCTTCAGCACATGATTTCTGGGTTTTTAGATGTAGGCAAACCAAATATTGGGATGGCTATCCCCTATACTTCAACACAAAACAAAACCTATTACCAGCAAGATACATCTTACACAAAGTAGTCATGTGTCATATATCTTGATGTGTGTCAGTGTTAGTCATGCCTCGTATCGCTGTGTGTATGTCTGTGTTAGTCACATCTCACATCTTTGTGTATCCGTGTCTGTGTTAGTCACATCTCACATCTTTGTGTGTGTATGTCTGTGTTAGTCACATCTCACATCTTTGTGTATCCGTGTCTGTGTTAGTCACATCTTTGTGTGTGTATGTCTGTGTTAGTCACATCTCACATCTCTGTGTATCCGTGTCTGTGTTAGTCACATCTCACATCTTTGTGTATCCGTGTCTGTGTTAGTCACATCTCACATCTTTGTGTATCCGTGTCTGTGTTAGTCACATCTCACATCTTTGTGTGTGTATGTCTGTGTTAGTCACATCTCACATCTTTGTGTATCCGTGTCTGTGTTAGTCACATCTCACATCTTTGTGTGTGTATGTCTGTGTTAGTCACATCTCACATCTTTGTGTATCCGTGTCTGTGTTAGTCACATCTCACATCTTTGTGTATCCGTGTCTGTGTTAGTCACATCTCACATCTTTGTGTGTCCGTGTCTGTGTTAGTCACCTCTAGTGACTCGGGCAGATGGTGCTCGTAAACCTGGGAGGACCTACCATCTAAGGGCAGAATCCCCCTACAGAAAAGACAATCTGCTGCCTTGCAGGAAGAGTGGGGACAATCAAAGGCTAGGGAAAGCAAACCCGAATAAAATGCTGGCTGAAATCAGATGCACTGGGCCATTGGCGCAGAACACAGTGCAACATATTAACGAGTGTTCAGTCAGAGTGGATCTGACAGACTCTAATTGTGATGTTCTATCTGTGGGGGCGATCAACACACTTAGCCTGACAGCTGACTTCATATGAGAGTCTGGAATCCTTACTCTGATTGAATCCTGAACGCAGAGAGAGAGAGAGAGATACAAAGTATATTCATTCCAACATTATCTAAACATGATCATTTAAGTCTAAGCACAAAATAAAGCTATCACCATCATCTCCATTATCAACTTCAAATAAGAATTAATAATAAGAAACAAAGGAAAAAAGATTTCTACTTAAAATTAAAAGTTTTTAATTGAAGAAAAATTTGAAATCTGTATTTAATGAAAACAAATAGAAGAATACAGTTTTTAAAAAATATACCCATATTTATTTAGAAGATACAACTGAAATTTCTTCTTCTTCTACATTTCAGCTCCCTGTGGAGCATAGGTCTTCAACAAACACTTTCCAAGTCGTTCTGTTTTTTGCCATTCTTTTAAGATCATTTCATGTCTTCACCTATCATCTTCATCTCTGCTTCTATCTATCTTCTCCAAGAATTCCTTGGTCTTCCTCTTTGTCTTTTTCCTTGGGGATTCCAAAAAAGGACCTGTTGTGTAATGCTCTCAGTTGGCTTCCACAGTGTGTGTCCTAACCAGCGCCACAGTTGGCTTCCACAGTGTGTGTCCTAACCATCGTCTTCGCTGTATCTCTTTATCCACTGGTATTTGACTGGTACATTTCCATAATTCTATGTTAGTGATTTTGTCCTGCCATTTCCATCCTTTTATTTTGTGTAAGAATCCATTAATGAAAGTCTGTATCTTCATGACTGTCATTTTAGTTATTCTCCATGTTTCACAGCCATATAATAAGACTGACTTAACATTGGAGTTGAACATTTTTATTTTAGTATTTAACCTCATTTCTTTGGACTTCCATATGTTTCCCAGTGCAACAAATGCTCCTCTTGCTTTTGATATCCTTATTTTGGTATAATTTTCTGTTCCTGCCTCTTTGTCTATATTACTACCCAGATGTATGTAAGATTGTACGTCTAGTAGAGGTATTTCTCCTATTTTTATTCAGTTATTGCCAACTGCATTAATTCGCATAATTTTGATCATATCTCTATTTATTTTCAGTCCCACCTGTTGTGATCTCTCATCAAGTATGCATAATTGAAATTTGCACTTAGTAAATTAAATATTACGCATTCAAAAATAAATGTCTAAGGAAAATACTTGGTATAACATGGAACGAATTCAAAACAAATGAAGAAATTAGAGAAATCGCCAATCAACTACTAATATCTTTAGTAATAAAGAAAAGACGATGGTCATGTTGGACATGTGATGAGAAGAGATAATAACCGAATAGCAAAGCAAGCCCTCATGTGGGAAACAACAGGTAAGAGGAAAAGAGGAAGACTCAGAGAGACACTAAGAAGAACATTGATGAGAGAGGCAAGAGCAGCAGGAGTTGGCTCCCTCAGTGAGATAGAGCTGCTTGCACAGAACAGAGACAAATGGCGAGATTTGATAAATTATCTTTAAAAGAATTGAAGACTACTAGAACAAAAATTCAGATAAGAGAGGGAGTATCTTGGTCTACGCCCTATGGGCCAGCTACGGCTTGAAAGGTCAATAGATTGATAGAAATGAAATACATATTTAAAAATTAAAACTTATGAGGTTCATTAGAAACCTGCCAAGTGTTGTAGAAACTGTGAAGAGATGAACAGAACTAGAAATGCTGAACTGTAGACTGAGTAGTGCAGTTGGTGGAAAATTTGAGTCATGTGCATGATGCAGCACTCATATGACTTGACATGAGTTGCACCAGTACTATTGAGAGTTGGTTTCTAGAAATTTTGAGACAGTGCAGTGCACAGCAGTTTTATTACTAGAAAGTTCCAGAAGATTCCAATAGATAGCATACAGAAATTTGAGTCGGTGCTCATGGCCGTCAGATCAGGGGATCACCAAAATTGCAAAAATCATCATTTTTTTGTGAATGCTTCTATTGGACATCAGTTGAGTTAACTAAACTTTCCAAAGTTTTAGCAGTTTTTTTTAAAGTTAGGATTTGAAAGATTCGAATGATGAAAAAAATAGCGTGAAAATTAGAGCTTTTTAATCTCAAATCTTTCTCAAGGTCCATAGGACATGTCCCATTCCTAATATAAATGCATGTTCTAACAAAAATAAAACTATTTTTATCTCAAGAAACTGAGTTTATAGATTTCTCATGGAAATGATTGTAAAGAAACTGAGTATAAAGATTTCCCAGGAACTTACATTGTAATAGCAGACCATTTAGATGAGAAAACACTTTACATTTCTATACTACTTCCATTATGGTTCCTAACTTTTCTTCATTAGGATAGTAGTCATGACTCCTGGATATTTCTTTGCTGCCATCAATGTTTGCTCCATCTACTTGTATAACCTTGCAGCTTTCTTTAATTTCAGAGGTTGTGTTGACAGACCCAGCAAGTGTTTTGTTGACATTATCAACATTACCAGAAACAGTCGCCTCATGATCACCCTCCGTGATTTTCTCCAAGGCTTTCATCAAACCATACTTCTGGCTATGACTCTCCTGTTCCTCATCTCCAGTATCTCTGAGAAATGATGACATGGCCATAGCCAGTATGCTTCCAGAGATCAGAACAAAACCTAAATATATGAAAATAGGCTGTATTGCATATTCAGAGAATTAACTGTGCAAAAGAATTTTGAGAAATATGATGGCATTAAAAAATTCTTTTAAAATCTCATGTAACATAAAGATATATTGTTCTTAATTTCCCTGCGATGGTCATTGGTGGAAAACAAAGATGGGTGTTCTTCATATTATCTATCACATACAATAGATAGTTATGGCAATAGTGGATGATATGCAATGGTGGTCCACGATATCGCTGGATTTTTGCTGAGACTTCCTTTATTTTTTTAAACCATTTTGGTTAATTTGTTTGTGTTCAGTGTATGTTTTTTTTTTTTTGAAGGAACAGAAGTGAGGGAGTGACCGTGCAAGTTACTCTCTTTTTGATGGAAGTCATTTGGAATATTCACCTGTGCAGCCAAATAGGGCATAGAAGTCAATCTTTTCAAGAGAATTTACCAACATGCTTGGGGAGATTCTATGGCATGAGGTTTAGTGGATACAGGGAATTCTTGACTGCAATGTAACTGATTCAATGGGTAGAATAGAACAGAAAATACGTGACACGTTACCACATATCACAATACAGCATATTTTACCTTTTTTTTTTTAAACCACTCCACAAATAATACTGAAAAAATCGTATCATAAAATAAATAAAACATTTATATTTTTTTATAAAATAGATAAAACATGACTCGCCTTTCCATAAAAAAGTAAGCACATAGCAGCTTCAAATAGTTAATACTTTAATATATTCCATAAAACAAAACACACAAAAAATGGAAATTACATGATTCATTTTCCCATATAAAATAGATCATGCATAACATGTCTTTCATAAAAAGATAATACAATATCACATTAATTGTACAGGATAATATAAGCTCTCTGTAAAGTGTCAATGTTTTTTGTGTGCGTATAAGTTTTATATCTCTAGTAAAAGCCAAAGGGGCTGAAATGTACATCAATAATACTTGTTCTCCTTATTTCACATTGGCAGCAAATGCTCGGTTACCTGACTCCATACAGACAGATATTCTCTTACTTCACAAGTACTCTCTTTTTATCATCACAAGGTTTGATATTTTTGGTAGATTTTTTTCTCTCCATTTTGGCCCACTGTTTTTGATATTTTCAACTGTCAAGGGTTCTTTAATGTGTACATTCTGTACATTGAAACTCCTGTATTTTTGTTAACCATTATCCAAGAAGGCTTGACACCAAATCTCACTATCCAAAGACCAGAAGAGGATAAAGCCATGAAAAAAACCACAGATTTGAATTTTTAAAATTCAACCTGGGACCTTCTTATCCAGTGGCTTTTGTTTTGCTCTAGACCACTTGGTCCCCATTAAAGTGTAAATAACTGTTACATGATGATTTTTAAAAATTTAATGACAGACAAGTCAGAATATTTCTTTTGCTTTCTAAAGTAGTTTTTAGTGAAAAGAATAACACCCTACAATTACAGTTAATTATTTCTTACATCCACGTACCTGAAAGCACAAATGAATTTCTGTAGCCTATGGCCACAACAATTATACCTGTAATAACATAAAGACAGAAATTATGTTAACACATACATTAGTTCAAATGAGCCTACAAACTTTGGGAAGAAAACTCATTTTACAGGATAAATGCAACAAGAACATTAAAATAGAGGTATTTCACTATAGAAAGTTGATGAGAAGAGACAAGAGAATCTCAAGGCAGGCCCTCAAATGGGAAACAGAGGGTAAAAGAAAAAGAGGCCAACCTAGAGAACACTGAAAATAAATACTAAGGCGGGAGGCAACAACAGCAGGCATCATCTCACCAAGATTGAACAACATGCCCGGAACTGAAATGTGGTGAGATACAATGCTGATCCTGTGCAAGGTCTGACACTAAATAATAAAGATCATCAGACACAGTGAGTCTAGAATTTCTAGATACAAAATACCTAAAAAAAATCTAAAAGTAAATAATTAGTAGAAATTGAAAAGAAAATTATTTTTTTAAAATGTTTACAATTACTTCACTCTATCGAATTTTATGGCTGCAAATTTCTGATTGATAGCAAGCTTTTCATTTCATAAACTTTTAACTAACTAAACTATTATAGCAGTGCCAGAAAACACTTTTAACAACATCTTAAAAAAGTGAATGATTTGATACTTACCACACAGATAACAAAAATATGTAACTGTATAAAGTGTATTATTTACAATAATTGAAAAAATAATCAAGGCCTAACATGTTAACAGTGAATTCAACATTTGGTTCTTTTCTCTTGCGGTGAATGGGAGGCTCACACAGAACAGGGTCTTGTGGGGAGATAGACAGTGAGTGTTTGCAAAGTTTCATGTCACTGGAAGAAATTAGCAGTGGGTTGTCTGAATGGAGAGTTTTTTTTAATTTCTGCCCTATGTGCTGTCTTCAGCCCAAAAGGAACAAACTAAGTATTATAGAGATGCGATGTAGGACATCAGAAACGCTTAGTTTAGCACTGAAATATCACTCAATAAGACAATGAGAACATGGCTAAGGTTCTGTTTATAGATGATAGTCAATTACAATTTGTTGGTCATTTCCAGGGGATTTATAAACAGCTATTTTTGTAAAACTGTGAAAGAGTTAGTTTCAGGGGGAAAAAATAACTGTAAAAACATAAAACTATTTTGTTTACATGTTCTCATCCATAACATATAAGGGGATGGCCAAGTGGATTCACTAGTCATTTACCATTCTGATGGATGCAAGTTTATTTACTGATAGCATCAAAGATTTTTTTCCATCCGAGGTGAAACAACAGTGATCATCTATACATTGTGTGACTGCACTGGGGATGCAGCCTTTAACCCAACCTCTCAGTTGACTGACCTCAGAAATGAGATAATGTTAAAAAATATTTAAATTTCTTAGTTCTTGTGTGTACAAATGGTATGTTAGGGCTTACATTTGTAAAATGTACGATACGGCTTACAAAGTATAGAAAACTCTATACAAATTACATAAATTGTCATTAACTATAGATCTATGTGGTAAATAAAGTGTCAAAGGTATCTCAGTCTGTTATACTCTGTGCACTGATAAAAGATGGTAATCCAATCAAGTCCGAATAATTGTTGCCACACATCATGCCATCATCATCATCTACAGTGTTAATGTAACCTAGGAGTTCTCTTTATCACTTTGATTTGAAGGTTACTGTAATCCTTGTTCTGACCACTTCATTAGTTGCCCCTAAATCTTATTTTATGAGTGTATCTGTCTTTTAATTAAATTGCGTGTTATAATGTGCAGATACTCACTAAACTGTTGCCTTTGTGCAGCATTGAGTCAGTTTTTTAAAATTTAAACTAGTTTGGCTCCCAACCTGTAGGTTATGACCTGCAAGCGATTGTTAGATGATTTCTGTAGAGTTGTGGGGGTTATTTGTTCTATATTATTATTTTTGAAGAAAATTCATCATAAATGTTTTCAACATTTTTATGTTTCCCTGTGGATAAGGGTAGCTGTTACATACTGAACAAAGGTTAAAGAACTTACTTGCCAATGGTGGCCCAATAAGGTATCCAAATCCCTGAGCCAGACTTATGAATCCAAATCCTATGCCCAGTTCTCCAATGTCCAGCATTTCAATGACTATCAGAGAAGAGAGTGGCACCAGAGCACCTGTATAAATACCAGCTAGACAAGAAAATATCATCTGCTCTATGAATGTAACTGTAATATGAGGGCCTAGTGCAACTAGAAGGCCTGCAACACCAATACAACCTGCAATATTAGTTGAAGAAAATGTTATAATATTCATTCTAAAATAATAAATGTTTCTTTTTTAAATAATACTCTACCTTTTGAAAAAAAATACAATGACAGAAAAAAAAATACTCTTTACAGAGCGGATCAATCTGATTATTATGTCCTCGCAGTTGTGGGATCTGTTGAAAAAAAGACCTAGTTTTGTAGCCCCTCTTGGATGGACAAGCTCAAACTTTTCTAGGGTGGAGACAAATAATAATAAATGAATATTATTATATAGGGAAACTTCCAAGGTGATAATCAGCGAATCAATTCATGGGAAGAGGTATGTTTACAGCACTCGGAAAAATTGACAAATAATCAAGAACAGAAAAAAATTTGGACCACAGCAGGATCGAAAAGGTGGTAGGGAACACTGCCACTCAGCTAACTAACTATTTTAGTTAGCTGAGTGGCAGTGTTCCCTAGTGTTTGGCTTTTCGTGGCAAGGCTCTGTGCCACTGAGTACGGGTTTGATCCTGCTGTGGTCCATATTTTTTTCTGTTGATTATTTGTCAATTTTTCCCAGTGCTGTAAACATACCTCTTCCTCTGAATTGATTCTCAAACTTTTCTAGCAGAACCAGAAAAGTTGCTGCAATTGCCACATGAACTTCAAGGACCTGACAGTCAACAGTTCCTGTTGCCCCCACTACATTTAATTATCATGACCTGATCATCACAGCAACCCTCCACAAGCAAGTATTTCTGCCCTTTAGTTTCCCAAAATTCTATGGGAGTTAAGTTCCTTTTTATCATAACTTCCAAGTGTCTTGGTCATTTTGTATTTCTAAACCTGGTTTATAGCTTATAATACATCCTGTTTCACAATGTTATAGGTCTCCTTAAGGTCAGATTAGGGTTTTTGAATCAATCTGCAATAAACTTTCATGATTTAAAAAAAAAAAATAAAGAGCCCTGTCACACCACGTGGCATAATATGGTGTAAAGTGCCCATATTTTGTATAGATCTTCATCACATGATTTTTGGGGTAATGTGGTTGGTATTATACCTGTGCCGCTTTAATTTCCCAGAAAAAAATACTGTACCCCTTTAAGACTGGGTGAGCCTGAAAGCCATCAATCAGGATCGAACTTGACTTCTTGATCTTAGTAGTTGAGATCACTAACCACTGAGCTTTAATGTTTTAAAACTCCACATACATAAATTACATAGGAAGTTCCCTCTAAAATAAATATTTGTTTATTTATGATTATTGTCTCAAGTCTTGGCATAACTTAATAACAAATCAGAAAATTCAAAATTGTTAGCAATCTGTCTCAAGCTTCTTTTTTCACCTTGTTTGTCCACCAGAATGGCTGGGCAAAGTCGCATTATTCTGGTCCTCTAGAGAATCAGATAGTCTTAAAGACCTTGCTACATTTTCCACCTATCTCTTCACATACAAACATGGTAACCTGTTAAGGCTACCAGCATTCTATCTATCTATTGTCCTTTCGAGCCGAAAACGCCACATAGGGCAGAACCACAATCTCAAAAACAGAAACCTTGTGTGCCAAAATGGCACATCTTACAGAGATCACTGCTCTAAAATATATGGCGCTGTTTCCATAACAATACTTTTTACAATGACAGCTTGTCAAGCCATCGATCAACCTCCTTAGTCGCCTCTTACTGGCCTGGAAGGTCACAGTGTCGCTATTATTTACCTCCCTCATAATGAGGCCCCGGTAACACAGCAATGCTCTACCAGCATTGCTGTAAACAATATTTGTGGAAAGAGACTGGTTGCTGCCAGTGATACTTCGGCCACAATTATTTTGCTATAGATGTTCAACAGTCATTGACACATGTTCAAGCATCTGTTTCACTAAACCTGTTTTGTGGTACAGATGGCATCTCAGTCGGTTAAACCCTGTGCACTGATAAAAGATGTAACCTAGGAGTTCTCTTTATAACTTTGATTTGAAGGTTACTGTAATCTTTGTTCTGACCACTTCTGTTTACAGACTAGCAACCATCCATCGTTGCTGTTTACAGACTAAAAATAATTCAAGAAGAAACACCACTATCAGACAATGTTATAGAATGGCAGGTCCTAACAGCATTTATAGTGCCACTAAATGCATTACCTGGATATAGAATGATACATCCTAACATTTATAGTGCCACTAAATACATTACCTGGTTATAGAATGACACATCCTAACAACATTTATAGTGCCACTAAATGCATTACCTGGTTATAGAATAACACATCCTAACAACATTTATAGTGCTACTAAATGCATTACCTGGTTATAGAATAACACATCCTAACAACATTTATAGTGCCACTAAATGCATTACCTGGTTATAGAATAACACATCCTAACAACATTTATAGTGCCACTAAATGCATTACCTGGTTATAGAATAACACATCCTAACAGCATTTATAGTGCCACTAAATGCATTAACTGGTTATAAAATGATTGGTCTTAACTACCTGGTTATAGAATGATTGGTCTTATAGTCCGTTTCATAACTCGTGCCCAACTTTTAAAATCGATATCTTTTTAACCGCTTTTTGTAAGTTCTTCAATATTTGCATGTAAAGTTATAATGATTAGAACCCAACAGGGAATTAATTTCATAAAAAAAAAACATTTGGTTATTATTGTTGCTTATTTGATTTATATAAATTTATAACGACCCATTGATGTAGAAAAAACTTAATGTTTACAGTATTTTAAGTTAAAAATAGCGATTAAAAATCCTTACACGGTCAAATTGACGTGTTTGCACGCTTTCAACGTGGGTTTTCTGACACAATTAGACACTTGTAAAAAACACGAGGCATTGTGTGTTCCATTTCTGTTCATTCAGCGGCGGATACGTGGAACGATAATATTTATCATGAGTCTTAAAATGAAATTCTGCAGTTTACAAAACATCGCAATAAAAATGTATGGCTATTTTTGCAAAGAGGCTAAACGAGGAAGATTATTTCATTCTTTAGAAAACCCTGAGAATAGGACAAGACACATTTTGGATTTATCTAAATGGTCATTTAATCGCTGGATTCAAGCACGTCACCGTCAATGTTCAAAATATACAAAATCACAAGGAAGAGCAAAAATGTTGGATAATTTCGACAGTGAACTTATTAGAAGTGAAATTCGCAAAATGTTGGGTATGAATGAAACTGTTACAATAAGAAAATTAAAAGTATCGCTGAAAAAGAACAACAGTATTGAAATATCAAAGTCTACATTATGGAGGAATGTGAAAGCTGCAGGCTTTACATTCAGAAAGTATTCCAATGGACGAAACATCATCTGTGAGAAGCCACATATAGTAGTCATGAGAAGCAAGTGCTTACGTGAAGTAAAAGAGGTGCGCAAGCAAGGTTATGATATTGTGTACTTGGATAAAACATGGGTCAATGCTCACCACACTAACCAAAGGGAATGGCAGTCATCAGATGGAAAGATTAAGAGATTAATACCTAGCAGCAAAGGACAGCGCTTGATAATTGCTCATGCAGGTAGTCAACAACATGGACTAATACAGAATGCAGAGCTCATTTTTCTTTCAAAATCCATAGACAATCGGGATTATCACTCTGAGATGAATGGTCACATATTTAGACATTGGATTGAACATTCTGTTCTCCCATCACTAGATCGACCATCTTGCCTAATAATGGACAATGCAGCGTACCACAACATTGTTGCACTTGAAGATAAAGTCCCGACGTCATCCAGTACAAAAGATGCTATTAAGATATGGCTCACAAAGGAACACAATTTAATAACATGTACTTAAAACCTGAATTACTATCTCTAGTAAAGCAAAAACAGAGGACAAAGATTTTTCAAATAGATAAGATTATCCAAGAGCACGGTCATATAAGTTTGAGGCTGCCACCTTACCATGCTCATTTAAATCCAATAGAACTAATCTGGGCAAAATTAAAAGGACAAGTGGCAGATGAAAATACAACATTCAAAATATGCGATGTAAAGACTCTTGCTAATCTCGCTTTATTAAATATAGACAAAGATTATTGGGCTAAATGTGAAGACCACGTCTTAAAACAGGAAGAGGAATATTGGAAAAATGATGGTTTGTGGAATGTTCAACCCCAAACAGTTATTAATCTTTTAGACTCGTCTGATTCAGAATGAAAGTATATAGCCCCCACAATGTTGGCCCCTATATAACCTTAAATTAGTTCAACAAACGGTCCTTTTCAGGACCACACAACTATGAAAATTGGACATACAGGTATACCTTGATATTATCGTCCGTCCTCAAACTGAGCAGACAATAATTCTCCTGGTGTTTTGTCTTATCCAGTTATTTCCCCATTACGGCCACGCCTTTACCTAGTGAAAATTAATCATAGACCAGCAACTACGGTAATTTCTATTCTTTAGGGCTTCACAATTTACAATTTTGACAAACTTCAAAGAAATTCGCCGCTTTAAGAAAACTGCAGCTGCAAGATATTTGTTAAATATACATTTAAAGGGTCTTTTGCATTCTAATAACATTTGGAAAATTTCAACAGTTTTTAACAAACTGAGTAATAGCGTTTTGAAGTTGGGCACATGATTTGAAACGAACTATAACACACCATTCAGAGGCACCAGTGAATGCATTTGATTATTAGAGAACAGCAGGTCCTAACATCATTTAGAGGAGCCAATGGATGCATTACATAGTTATAGAATTACAGGTCCTAACATCATTTAGAGGAGCCACAAAATGCATTAATTTGTTATAGATTGGTTTATTCTACAGCAGCTGGAAAAATCCACCAACAGAAAAAGCAGAAAACAATAGACAGTTCATATGAGAATTTGAACCATTGGCAGTGCACTTTGCCATTAGGGATAACTCCACTTATGAACTCTGACAGTTATTGAGTTATTAGCGGGTCATCATCATTGCACTCTGAACATGTCCATAGGTGCTCATATCCACTCCTCAGCAAGTCTCAGTGTCCAGCGACTGACGACTACAGTTCTGTGTTGGTTGATTAGTCTTCTTACACGCCCACTAATTTTCTCGTTTCTGGCTGTGCCCATCTTAACTCCCATCTCTTTTAATCCGAAAGAATGATGTGGACTCATGGTTGTCGAAGTCCTGTGTGATTCCCACTTCCTAGAGGGCATTGATGATGTCCGCCCGATCCATTGGTTGACCATCCTCAACTGTGCAGATAGCTAACCTGTCCTCTCTTTCATCTCCCTGTACTTTCGCATGTCCTGGGATGTAGACAAAGATGACCTTACATATTTTTGACTTCTGCAATGACTCTACCAATTACATACATTCAGATCCCGCCTCTACTTTTCTTATTATGCTCATCGAATCACTCATTTTACAGGCATGGGAATAGTCTTATGAGTCTAACCAGTTTAATGCCTTGGTCACTGCCATCACCTCCATCATCATGCTACTTGTGGTCATAACATATGCACCACTGTCTTCCTTCACCATTCTGCCTACCGAGCGTGCTGTAAATGCCCATGCACTCCTTTGGTGTTGTATTAGAGATCTGTCTGGATAGATGACTCTGACAGTACATTACTCAAACATCATCTCCAGGGACCACTGACTGCATTACCTGTGTACAGTATGGCAGGTCCTATGTTGCTATCAGTTGCTGTCAAGCCAGATAAGAAGCGTCCAAGAATTGAACCTGTACCCATAGCAGTGTAAAGCATTGATGCTAGTATTGGGCTTGTGCCTAGGCTAAATAAATATTAAAGAGAATACATAAACAAATAGATCTTTGCAAGCAATTAGTTACAATATATCTTGGAATACAGTAAACAATATTTAAAGTCTGGTTTTTTTAGGTACTTGACTAATGTTACACTGTAGAGCAAAGGTAATCACTATTAGGATCATCATCATGCACATTGAATCAACCTATAGATACTCCGATTTTGCCTTTGATAATCTCAAGAATTTCCAAGCAGAATCCTGACCCACATTCATGAACTTCATACCATGGCCTGGGATCCATCTTGTGGGTGTGTTTTTGCTGACAATTTTGCCCAAGCAGCAGTCAAACTTATGGCACACAGTTTTCAACTTTAACTGCCAAAGGTTCTTTAATTTGCACAATCGAGTGCACACGTGACCTTCTCTTTATTGCTGTTGTCTGAGAGGGCTAAACATCAGATCTCATCACTCAAGAGATCAATGGAGGGTAACACCATGATGAAATCATGGATGAATTTTTCCTATTTAAAAAAAAAAAACCACCACTTGTTCCTTCTGTCCAGAGGCTAAAAAGGTAATTAATTATAGCTAACATGCACACTACACATTTTGGCCAATCAATGATCCACCCTTGTGTGAATATAGATTCTTACTTCAACTTTAATATTTTAGTAGTTTTTTTGCACAACTTTTTTTCTTCACATGTCAAGTTTCAATCTTTTTTTTTCTAATTCACAATTGTTAAATTATTGAAACTAACTAAAGGGTTAAATACATGAACATTTTAAAATATTTATTTGATCAATAAAATGTATTCTGTATTACACTCACAGGATATGATTATTAAAGATTCCAGGAGTGCTACATGATAATAATAATAATATTTATATTCATTTTTTAAACAGCATACTCATTGTTTAGCATGTTTAGTCTGAAATAGTACATTTCATTGCTAAATAATGCAGTGAGGGAGGCTCCAGCAAGATGGTGACTGTGCAGACATCATCTCTAATGGCTACTACTAAAAAGTTTGTCTTCTGTAACCATAAAAAAAAAATATAAAAGAGGCTGGGTCCACCACAGGTGCAAGCAGACATACCAATCAATTTCTGTGACCTTCCCCAGGAACACACCCTGATAAATCAGAGAATCTATAAACTTCCATTGACTTGTGGGTAGACTTCAGTCAACAAAAACATGGATTGGAAGACTCCCTTAACTTCCCTCTCTGAAGACAAAATGTCAGCTTGTTTGTTTAGGGTACCCAGAAATGAAAATGGGATATGTATGGAAGCTACATTCAATGAGCATACTTGGCATCACTACACAGAACAAGACTGCACTTGTGGATCACCATCAGGCAGGTGCAGTTCAGTCCCCCTGGTAGATAGCTTGCAGATAAATTATTGTGTACTTGTGATGATATTCTGCTAATGACCTAATTCATGGACCAAATTATCTGTCTTTTTGTGTGATATGGTGAGTGTAGGAAAATTAACACTGAAAATGATGATGAAAAATAGCACATTCATAGTTAAATAGAAAATTTCATTGTTAAACAACACACTCATTGTGATCACTTATCTGTTAAATAACAAATTCACTGTTGAATAAAACATTCATGACTAAATATCTTATTTCATCGTTAAATATTTTTAAAGCATTCTGCCAAATGTCACATTAGCGCATGAATATGCTTATTTCCACAAACATTTTTGTACAATGATATCCAGCAATTCCCAAGTGACATAAATCAAACTATATTTTAAAATGTCTCTTCTTTTCTTTACTTACCTTATAGCAAATGAAGGCAGGTATATCATCAATGGTGCTTCACCAAAAGACCACAAAAAACAGACAGCCAAGAAGAAAAGAAATGGTTTTCGTCTAAAAAGCCTCATTGAGTCCAAAATCTTGATGCCAAAACCTTTCAACCCCTGCAGACAATAAGTAGTAACAAATAAGAGACAAATTTTCCATTAAATTATCGCTCTGCAGTGAGAATTATTAAAAAGTTAAGTTGTTTATATTAGTTTCAGTACCAAGAATAATGTTCTTTTAGCATTTTTTTTTAAAGAATGGGTAGAACTGCAATATTTTTCTAAAGTAGAGAGCAATTAAAATTTTCTTCAAAATTAAAGGAGGGTTGGTAGGATAGTGTATTCAAATCCCATTCTCATTTTCAAATTTTTTGAGTGTGAACTATCACTTAAGTTATAATTTTAAAAGCTGCATAAATTCATTTCACTTCCTCCATGCATCCAGTACCATCTAATAAAATTAGTCATAACTGCATTTCTGTTCATGAAATATAATAATAATAATAATAATAATAATAATATAATAATAAAATATAATAATTATGTTGCAGTTGAGTGTATATGAAAAAAAATGTGTATCATCCTAATGACAAAAATACTTCAAATAATATGTAATAATCTGAGTCCTGCTATTTACAACAAAAGAAAATATCTTGGCAGAAATGTGAGATTATGGTTATTTGAGGAATAGCATGCCCCTGCCTATTCTCAATAATTATCTGCACATGATTTGTGGAATCTGTCCTTGCTTTTCTTGTCAATGTTGTTTTTTTAAATTATAAATTACTATTTTCTTTACTAATCCTATCCCACATCTCTTAGGGTCATTAGAGTAACTTGTTGGTTGCAGCCAGTTTCCCTGTTGGTGGCTATTCAGTTTGAACTGACAAAGTCAAAATTTGTCCCCTGTTGAGTAAAGAGTAATTTTCAAGGATGTTTGGTAGTATTTGTGCAAAGGGTAGTGAAGCACAGTAGAATCCATTTATAACAAGATTGGTTATAATGAAAATCTAATGTAACGGCAAATTTTTAAATCCCCGTTTTATTTTTATTCTTTATCCTAAATTTTTTATAGCGCTATTACCCAGGCTGCAAATAAATTTTAACGCATTTTGTGAAATATGCCTGCCAAAAAAAATGTTTAATGGTGTGCACTTTTCTTGTCCATGTTTAAACTGTGAGGCTATACAGACTAGGCATGACTAGTAAGGTCTTACTTGCACATGACAGTCGATGAGATATTTTTTGGAAAACAAAGTATACAATACAAGTGACTGTGGTTGGAAAAATAACTGTTCTTTTATTGGATAGACCAGTGACCAATAAGTTTTCATCATAAAGGCTGAGCATTGGTGCACATTTACACATTTATTCAAATCTATTTGCAAGTTATTAAATATGTTTTGTAATAGCCACCAATACTGGCAAGAAACATAAGTGCATATCACTTTAAACAAAGGTGATGTTGATTGAGAAAATGGACAAAAAGTTAGATCAAAAGCAGAAATATACTGTGTGCAACAAGCACGGGTAACATTACATAAAATTGTGAAGAACAGGAACAACATTATGTCAGCGTTTACAAGTGGTGATTTTGGGCAGAATAGAAAGAAAATTAGAAAGTTGATTACGAAGACGTTGACTGTGCTTTGCATACATGGTTCCAGCAAACTAGGAGCAAGAATTCCCCGATTTAAGGACCAATCCTTATTCGAAAGAAAATAGAGCTGGCTGAAAGTCTAGGTCTACCAGCTTCAACCTAATTTAGGCTGGCTAAACTGATTCAAAGTGAGACATGGAATGTAATGAAAGATGCCTGTGGTGAGGCTGGGTCAGTTTCAAAAGAAAAAAACTGATAAGTGGAAGCAAAAGGAACTACATGAAATTTTCAAGCAATTTAACCCAAAGAATATACATAACACAGACAAAACAGGTCTCTTTTATAAATGTATTAAAAACCACACACTTTTGAAAAAGTAAAAGCATGCAGTATGGGAGCCATGATAGCTCAGTGGTTAGTAAACTACCCTATAAAGGACAAGAGGTAGGATTCGATTCCAACCGTCGGCTTCCAGGTACACCCAGCCTTTAATGGGTACCTGATTTTTTTCTGGGAAAGTAAAGCGGCACAGGCGTAATACCGACCACATTACCCCAAAAATTATGTGCCGAAGGTCTGTAAAATTTATGGTTACTAACACCATATTTCCTATACGCCACTTGGCGGGACAGAGGCACTTTACTTTTTTACTAAAAGCATGCAGTGGTTACAAAATTTCAAAAGACATAATTTCTATTTTAATCATTGTCAACATGAATGATGACAAGCTGCCCTTGCTCACAATAGGAACATTTGAAAAACCACATAGTTTGAAAAACGTAAGAACACTGCCAACAGAGTACAAGTTGAAAAAAAAAAATCATAGATGACAGGGTCACTATTTGACCAATGGGTGTGCAAGCTGGATAGGAAATTATTGATGCAGGCAAGGAGTATCATCCTTATTGTGGACAATTGCTCAACTCATCCACATTTAACATGTTTGAGAGCTATGTCTTTGTTCTTCCCACTTCCAAACAAGTTTACAAACTATATTCCCCTAATATTAAACATAAATTGGATATAACAAGAAATGGTTATAATGACAAGACTTTGATGGTACCAAGGATCTTGTTATGACCGGATTCTACTGTATCATCATACAAGACCACAGATGGCAATGACAACACAAAGACTTGGAGACAAAGCCTTGAAACACAGATCACAAAAATAGATAAAACTTGGAGAAGATTAAAAGAGATAGCAAAGGACAAGAGATGATGAGTTCTTGTTGATGGCCTATGCCAATTAGAGGATAATAAAAAACAAGAACACAACAGAATGTCAATGCATAAGCCAAATACTATGGACAGAACTTTTATAAAAACTTGAAAAAAATTATAAACATGAAAGTTAATAATAAATTTATAAGACAGACCATATATTGTAATAAATGTATTTAACAAGAAAATAAAATACCTTTTCACGAATACCCGCTGTGCTGAATGTTTCATATCTGGAAACATCATCTTTGACAATTGCTAGTGCAATGGGAATACTTGGGACACTACCCATGAGAGTGGATATGCTTTTTGATCCTAATGGATATTTCATTGTCAGGACATCCCTAGGTCGATGCTGGGATACCAGTGCTGATGTTATTGATTCACTGTCCATTTCTCCCATCTGAGAAGGGTGGAGACTGCCACGAACAGAAAACCGAAGGCTGCTGTGACTTACTGAGGTATGGTGGGAAAGAGAACTCTGAGATAAGTGATGACGCAGAATTTTATTATGTGTAGGGTGACTGTGAATACTTGGTGGTGAAAATGGTGGGGAATTGTTAGTAACACCAACATGAGTTTGACTGGATCCTAAAGCAACATGCACATTACTTGTGCTAGGAGAATTGGGTGCATCACTGATCATGGTGTGCAGGCTGACTGAGTGGATCGTTGGTGGGCTGTTGGGTTTTGAAACAGGCAAAGGACTTGTTGACAAAGATTCAAACTGTTTATCTCCTAAACCAAAGTTGTGACTAATCTTGCCACATAAACTATGACTAGTAATATAAGACTTTAATTGCAACTGATTTGCTGATATAGCATTGCTGAGGTGAAAAAGTTCATAGCAAGGAGTGGGTTTTGTTATTGGAGTCTGGTCCCCATAACTGATCTTACTTAAAATATGTCTGGTACTTCTCTTTTCATCACTAATCTTATCCAAATCACAAGTACTTTTTGATGGAAATGAGGAAGTAGGAGAAAATTCCTTGAAGTTTGGAGCTGTCAGAATGTTGGCACTTCCATTATGTGAAAGACAGCTAGCCATAATGCATTGATTGCATAAAACATCATTAGGAGGACTTTCATTCTTAGGTGTAGGTGTGGGACTTTCTGATAAAGATATGTACTGTAGATCCCCTAAGGCAAAGTTTTGACCAAACATATGGTGCTGGAAGGGATGAGTTATTTGAGGACTTGGATGATTTTGGTTTGGTGTAAAGTGTGACACTTCATGACCAGTATTTAGTAAAAGTGTGTCTTGCTGCCCACTGGTCATCTTATTCAAGTTTCTGGGAGCTACCAACTTCTTCCCATTGCTAATCCTGTCTATACCACTCAGCATACTGTGGTTCATACTTCCAAAAGAACTGTTAAAACCAGTTTGAATATTAGGCTGATTGCTGAATTGTTGATGAGATTTCTTAACAGCAGCCTTCTTCTCTAGAGTCCTAAGTCTTTCCTCTGGCGATGGTCTCAATAAAAGAGCTAATATTGTAGTGTGAAGCAACACTCCTGCCCATATCAAATATGTTCCACTAAGACCATATTGATTCAACAGCACAGAAATAACTGCTCCTCCAGTGAGCATGCCTGCTCCAGCACCAGTGGCCATCAACCCACAGGCCAATCCTCTATATATGTTAAAGTACTGACCCACAGATACAGAAACTGGGTTCGCAATGAAACCAGCTCCTAAACCTATCAATAAAAATAAAAAAGAGAATGACATAAGCTTCATGTACAAACTTTAAATCTTATCATACATCTTTCAATATATAAAAAGAACAGAGAAATTACACATTCATTAAGTCTTAGCTGGGTTCAAATATAAACATTTAAAGAAATACTGAGATAAAATGTATGTAAAAACATTAATACAAGATAAAGGTTTGTATAGCATATCAAGTCATGCAGATGTAAAGTTTTCTTCTGTCATTATAGCCCAAGCATTTGGAGGTAAGGTAGGATGAGTTATTGCAAGAAATCCATCACGAAACAAATTTAATTTCTAAGAGCCAATAACTTCTATTACAATGTTGTCATGATCTTTAATAAAGGTATTTTTTTTACAAATCTTATTCAGCATCTGTGTTGTTAGATTTGAAAAGTGTTTTGGTTGCACTATATCGCAGTTTACTGTGAAGCTGCAAAAATTTAACTTTTTAACCCAAGACATCTGATTGCGAATGGACAACCATGATTCCATGTCTCTCCTTTGGATGATGGAGATGTGAGTAAGGATGGGTACATCTAGAAACGAGAGACTTAGTGAACGCATATGAGAACTGATGAACCAACACAGAACTGGAATTGTCTGTTGCTGGACGCTGTGGGACATGATGAGGAGGGGATTTAAGTACCTATGGACATGTTTGGAGAGCAATGATGATAACCCACAAATAACTCAAAAACTCAATCTGATGTCATCACAGCATTTCAAGGATTTTTTTTTTTACCTTTTTTCTTTAATCTCTGCTCACTTAATCAGTTTGAGTTATTTGTTTCTGTTATCGCTGCATGGAGGTGCAAATATGTATTTGTTTTGCCAACCCTGGTTCATTGGCCGCAACATCAGCAATTAGCTATTAATGAATGACCGCTATTAGATTATGCACTGGTTTTCAATTTAAAATGGTCGAAAACTTCTAAAAGCAACTTTGGGTTATAGTTCCCTAAATAAAATAGAAACATTTCTTATTTAGATTAATGGGGGACTGGTTGATCTTAAGGCAAGACATCGGTCTTGAGATGAGAGGTTCTGAGTTCAAATCCTGGCTGCACCAGTTGGGATTTTTATTTATGACTTCTCTCTGTAGCAACCACCCCTGGTGTCAGTAGTGAGGCCCGGCTTGAAACGACAATTACTCATCAATGGAAAAAATATGAGTACCTCTGAAGTAAGAGTTTTCTGCCTGTGCAGTGAGGGGGCCCTTATTCACACAGCTGCCAGGGAAAAACAGATTAACATGCAAAATTCAGTTCCTGAGAGCCTCGGTAGCCTAGATGGGAAAACCACCTGTTCAGACAACCTGTGTTCAATTCCCGCTGGAAGCAGTGTGAATTGTACTCATGGTTTGAGAAAAAAAGACTTTCCCACAGTCGACCCAGCCACTGGCAGAAATGGTTACCAGGGTAGTACTCTGTGAAGGTGAGGAATGCCGCCTCACATTGTGAGTTTTGATCCTTAAAGTTACACTATCCAGAAGCCTCAGAAGACTTCTGGATAGACGTCCGAGCACATATGAGTGAAAACTCATGTGCTAAGAGCCGATTTAAGTCTTGTACATTACCATTACCTTACCTTATTCAGTTCCTAATCTCTAAGAACTTCACTAGAGGTGAAAGTTGGTGAACGAAAAAAAAAAAAATTGTAATTAATGTCTGGGCAAGTGAAGAAATTCTAATTCTGAAAATAATTAGCAAATTATAATTCTATTTTCATCACAGACTGCATATTACAATAACTACAGAAGAATATGGTCTCACCTGAAATAAAACCATGAGTCAGAATCAGCTCAGAGATGTTTCTTGCTAAAGATGCACCAACAAATCCAATAGTTATAACAATACCAGCACAGAAAACTGTAACTCTAGTACCAAAACGTGTTGTAGCAAATTCAACAAAAGGCCCTGAGAATTGTAAATCACAAAAATATGTCAAAATATAGTTATTTACACAAGGTGCTATCCAAAAGTGCCCAGATAGTTGCTATTACAATGCTGGATCAAAGTAATGATGATATATTTTTTGTCCTAATTTAATGCAAGCTGCTACAAATTTAGAACCAAAAATAATGAATAAAAATATTACAATTAAAAAGTTAAGTGAATGGGATAGAAAAATAAATCAAATTACTAAGTTTCAGTTTAAAAAAAAAAATGTAGGCAGAACTAGTGTGGCAGTTAACAGAATTGATGATACATGATCTCAATATTTCAAAAAGATATTAAAATAATCAGCGTTGATGAAAATGGTAGAACTTTAAAGGCTCTTTTAAGAATAGAAAAGAAATACAAATATATTTCCCAGACAAGGATGAAGAAGATCTGAGTAAGAATAAAGAAAATGAATGCTAGAAATAACGGGTGTAAAGTAAATAAGTTGGAGAAAAGTAGTTTCAGCAAAGTGATGAAGTGAATTGAAATTTATTAAATGTAGGCAAACTAAATATTAGGATAGTTATCCCCTATACTTCAGCACAAAGCAATACCTATTACCACCAAGAAACATCTTGTACAGAGTATATTCATTCCAACATTGTGCTACCAATGCCAAACATTGGAAAACTACTCAGACATTAGTTGTGCTAAACAGCATTAAACACATTGTTCATTTAAGAATGCACAAGAGTCACTTTCATTGAAGCAAAGATAAATGAGAAAAACACTTTTTACCCAATTAAAAATATTTGCAACATCCTAGACTTACCTGACAGGCACATTGAGCATACGAAAAGAGATCCCACCCATGACACTTTTGTAAGATCTGGGTTGACAGATTTCAAAATTGCCAAAATGAGAACACCTGCAAGAGTTACCATGAATGTATCAAGGTAATAAAATAACAAATACTTGTCACATCAACAATTCTCTATACAAAACCTAACATAATGTCATCAATCTAATTTATTGGCAACTCAAGCATTTAATATTACCTTCATGTCCCTTGCATTTATTACCACTATTTTCATGGCAAGGTGAACACTGCAGTCTTATTTAGCTTCAACTGAAATATTTCACAACTTTATTTTAGTAACAATTTAAACACTTTACTTTCAACACTGTTGTCCTTCAGCATCAAGTGAACATGACGTGTTTGGGTCAATACTCAGGTCAGGTGGGTCGTCTGTATTATGGTTATCATGATGCCTACAACTTCATTAACTCTTCTAGGTCTACATTTTCTTCTCTTCCCAAGGCTTTTGACTGCTCAAGTTCTCTGAGGGATGCTGTCTGGTGGTGATCATGCCCAAACTATTTGTTCTATTGTTATTTAATATGACCCAATACTGGGGTCACCAAAACTCTTACATCACCATTTCTTCCTCTTCATTTTTAATCTTAATAAGTTCAAAAAATGCATTAGTCAGCCCAAGGCTGGTGGAATCTCCATAAAGCTTGTCCAGGTATGGTACTGGTGATGGCCACTAAAGCCATGTTCATCATATGTTGGGCATGACTGTTGAGTTCTTTCTGCCTGTGCCACAGTCACATTCATCAGAGGTTCCTAGCCAGAGAAAGTTAAAAAGATGTCAATTCAGTATAGCCTGTTCAGGGTGTAGAAATTGCTACTTCTATTAAGCTGATAGTAGGCAGGTTTTTTTGGTAACCCTGGTGTTCTGTATTCCATTTTGTTGTCTATACGTTTCTGACAAATCTCATGGACTCCACATAAATGGATTGCATAATGTGCATTCAGAAGAGGTCTTATTATAATAAAGCCCCATTGTATTAATGCATTTTCAAAACTAAAACAATAATCTAGGCAATTTCTGACAATTCTTTTGTAAAAAGGAAAGAAAATGATATAAATGTTCACAACACAAAAAAGTGATGGTTTCTTATACATATAAAATTTCACTCCAAACCAATAGAACACAACATAAAATAAGAGATCAATAACAATAAAACTATCTAGGCAGATGAAAAAAATATTATTTTTTAAAACTGGTCATTTAAAATAATTTTTGTTTATATACTGAACAAATTATGGGAGGTTTTTTTCTGTGAAAAAATAAATGTATTTAGATATTTAGATTTGGTAAACTTGCACAAATATGAAAACAATAACAAAATGTGTCTAAAGTTTTATTTTTTAAACCTGATAAAAAAAACATGAACATGAAACATATTTCAAACTTGCTGAGAAACTGAGAGCATGAATAAACAACTTTAATATTGTGCACATACAAATCAATTTCATTCTCACCAGAGGCATATATGGTTGCTCCTAGAAGAGCAGATGCTGCAAATCCTACACCAAGAACTACCCAAGCCCAGCCTTTGTCCAAGTCAGGTGGATCTGGTAACATAGATAGGCTTCTTACATCAATATTAGACTTCAGTCCAAGAAGTTCATCTTGAACGACAGGCTGACACACAGCTGGTTGATGGCTAAAATTCATGATTGGATAAAAATTAAAACAAGTACCTGAAATATAGTTTGTGAGTTATCAATATCATCTACCAGATTAAGCAACAACCTTATCTTTAAATGTCAACTATCACTATCTACCTAATTTTCTTTCATTCACCTGTCTATATCTGCAATGTCCTGTGTAAATTTTTCAGTCTTTTGTAATTCTTTCAGTCATCCTTTCTTGTTCCCATCTATTCATATTATGAAAGACATCCTTATTTGGGGCTTGTGGTCTTCTGATTAATTTTATTATCTGTTTCTTCTGATGGTATGTAACTGGTGTATCTGGCTGTGTGCCTGTTGCGCCTTCCTTTGTCAGCCGATCTGCTCTCTCATTTCCTGGTATTCCACATTGAGATGGGATCCACTGCAGGTTGACCCTGTGGTGGTTGAAGATTTCAGTCAATAAGACCTGCAGATATGGTAATTTTCTGGACTGTAGTGTCTGAAGTGCTGATCTTGCATCTGTCAAAAACACTACAAGCAGTGGGCTAAGATTACTGTTCAGCAGTAATTCTATTGCCAACTTTATTGCTTGGATTTCTGCATCATAATTGTGACAATATGTTCCTGTTGCTATTTTATTCATACTCGTATTATTATTTGGGTACTCTATGTATGCACCTGCTCCCCCATTCCTTACCGCATTCTGTGCCGATCCAACTGTATACACACGAACCCATAGATCTTGTGGGAATTCTTCATCCTAGAAATTGAGAGTGATTATTTTATGCTGTAGACTATTACTTCCTTGTCAAGTATTCCTTTCACTTCTGTCCATATTTGTATCGACAATCCAAACTCCTCTGTCCAGAGAATATGGACAGTAGAGGACTGACAGCTCTTGGTATGTCTGGTATTTGTCTGCAAATTTCTTTGGCTTGTTGGATTAAACTGCTTTCCTTAAGCCATCCTATTCATTGGATGTCTCGGCATGCATGGGGATTTTTCTGCCTGTATCAGCACCTTTGTGTGCCTCCATTCCTCAGTGCTGGTATCCTCCACAATTTCTCCATCTCCAATATTGGTATTGATTTCATTGCTCCTGTGATGATCATCAGTATCTGGTTTTGTACTTTACCCAGCTCTTGCAGTGTAATGTTTGATGCTGAGCACCATGTAGATGGTCCTTATTCTAGATGTGGGCATATACTCTGCTGGTAAACTTTACTGAGTATTTTCCCACTCATACCATACTTAGTTCAACACAGTTTTCTTAGAATAGCCAACTTCCTCCTTGCTTATTTGGGTTGCCTTATTTATCTGCTGTTTCCAAGATAATTTGTTTGTCAAATGTAACTCTGAGATAAGTAGCTTATATGTCTTCTTTCAAAGGCTCATTGTTTATGTGGATGGTTCCTGCTTTTTGTTTTGGGGTGAGAATGAAAAGTGTAGTAATGCATTTGTCTATATTGATGCTGACACGCTATCTATTTGTCCATGAGTTCAGTGCATTCATAGCTTTGCAACAATTTGGAGGCCACTGTTGCATACTCCTCTGTGCACCAC
Source organism: Megaustenia siamemsis (assembly GCA_032433765.1). Taxonomy (NCBI): domain Eukaryota; kingdom Metazoa; phylum Mollusca; class Gastropoda; order Stylommatophora; family Ariophantidae; genus Megaustenia; species Megaustenia siamemsis. The sequence continues at coordinate 67,960,083 of JAVIAB010000092.1, read as the reverse complement.
ATTACCAGGTCATCTGCATACATTGTCACTTTGAAAACCTGTTGTAGTTCAGTAACTAGGTCGTTGATGTGGAGTAGAAAAAGTTCAACTATCACTGATATTAAGAGCTGGTAGAGCTGTGGTTAGTGAATTGGACCATTAAAGATAAGAGTTTAGGTTCAACCAGCTGTAAATGGTTACAGGATTTCTTCTGGGAAAGAAAGACAGCACTAACATAATGCTGACCACATTACCTAAAAAAATGTGCCAAATAGTAAAAGATTAATGGCCATTAACACCATATTCCCTATACTACAAGGGGCACGACATGGTTCTTTCTTCTTTTTTTCTTCTATCACTAAAATAAAGCTATTCCTAATAAGCTTTCATTCTCAAAGCATGTCAGCTGAAATTGTATATTGTACTTTTAATCAAAACAGACTGTTCCTAAAGAGAAAGTTAATTTTAAAATTTAGTAATAGTATGTTATGAAGCCTAGAAGGAAAGAAAGAAAGAAAGACACCCTGATAGCTTTTCAGTTTTCAAGGTGTATATCCTAGTACAGACAAGAATTATCCAAGTGAAGGCAAGGATTATTATATGTAAAATGTAAAAAAAAAAATGAAACAGTAATTAAAGGCTCACTAAACATTCAAGCTATAAACAATGCTGACAAAATAATCCTCACCTAACAGAATATTGCAGTGTTTTCAGGAAGGCAGGGTTTTCTAAAGGACCAATTGTATCCTGGTTGTTAATGTCAGTGCTAGGCGACACTTCATCTACAAGAGTGCTGGACGTTTTTTGAAACAATAGTCCTGCATATGGAAAGTTGTTGTCCTTTATTATTAGTTTAGCATTCATTGTTTCATAATCCCGTGCTAGTTGAGATTCATCAACATTCTGAACTTTGAACTCTTTATGTCCATCATTCACTTGAATGATTTTTTGCTCCACACCACCATTAGCATCATCACTCATTGAAATTTCAATAAGATCAGTATTTTCCTTATTTGTCAATGTTTCAGCAATCTTTGATTCTAGCATGAAACTAGGATGTGATTGTCTTGGTGAAATATACATTTCTTTATAAAATTCAGTGTCAAGTTTTGTGGTGTCTCCATAAACATTATATAAAGTATCATTAGAGTTTAACTCTACACCCTTTTTGGACTTAATGCTACCCAGATTTGAGATGTCTTCATCACTGTCTGGTAACTTTTCATCATGGTTAAAGTGGACAGTTTTGTGTGGTTTAGCTAACTCCACAAGCTCATTAAAGCTAATTTCTGCTTGTGTTTGATTTGGAAAGTTTGGCTCATATATTTCAATATTTTCTTCCAATGCATCTCCATTATTTATTGCATCTTCGGACTCAGAGATAATATTAAAAGCATTTCTGTCCCCATATTTTTCTGTAATTATTTTTTGGACTGCTACTTCCGAATTAAGCTCCTGGTAACTGCAATGCTCACTGTCATGACAATTAATTCTTGTTGGTCTTTCTTCCATTTGGTCACTTCTTAATGTGGAAATCACCAATCAAGATATAAAAATTATTGTTTCCTTACTATAACACTAATAAAGTTAGTAGTCACTTCACTGGCCACAATTTTCCTCAGCTCTGATAGTGACCAATTTCAAGAAATATTTGTTAAACATCCATTAAGAGTAATCAATACTTTTAACATTAGCTTTGATGGCAATTACTTTCCAGGTCATAGAAGTGTAAACTGCTAGAGCATGATGATCAAACTGCTATTGTCTGTGTAAAAAAAAAAAAAGCACAAATGCATTTGAAGAAAATAACTTATTAAAAAATGTATATGAAAATAAGTATGACAAAGAAACATGGAGATATTCAAACACACATACTTTCTCTTACACTTATACAATGTGAGTCTCAGTGATGTAAAATGAATTTGGGTATGTAGAGAGAGCACACAATCAGGCATAATTCACTGACAAAACACATATAAATCTTATATACTAGCTCAAACAAACCTTTACTAATAAAGTATTCATAAATATATAGATTTCCAGTCTAAAGTCTTCTTCATATTCTTCATGTTCCCAACGATACTTATCTTCATCACCTGCGCTTACAAGAATGTTAATAGAGAATACAGACATTGTGTTTATGTTTACACCTAACTGGGATAATTGTACTTTTCAGCCAAATACATCGATTCTCAGTACGGCATAATTGTATACCAGGTGACCTTCCTTTTTTATTCCCTAATAGATTGGCCAACTTGGTTAATCTGTTTCCAAGGACACCACTGTGGACTGGAGTAGGATCTTGATCAGCTACAATAAGTCAGCTGTCACTAACGGGTTTCAGATCAGGTAGTGATTGGCATCTTGACTTCCCCAATCTAAAGTAATTTACAAAACTGGAAAATACATACAAACTAGCATTATGTTGATATTACATATTATAAAAGTGTCATTTCAGTTGGAAACTGGATAGATTGTATTAAAATGTGTGGGTGTGATCGATATCATTGTGTGTCTGGTGGTGAGTGGATGATAACATTGAGCTACAATAGATTGCATTGGCTTGATTAGTTGGCATGCCATTTAAATAAGACAGTAGCACCCTTGCAAGAGAGCACCAAGCAGGAGCAGTGTGAAGTGTTGTGAGATTTGTGTTTAGTTAAGGTGTAAAAGGGGAGCCGAAATAGCTCAGTCATTAGTGAACTGGACTACAAAGGACAAGAGGTAGGGTTCGATCCCAACCGATGGCTTACGGTTCACCCAGCATTAATGGGTACCAGATTATTTTCTGGAAAAGTAAAACAGCACGGCGTAATACCGGCCACATTACCCCAAAAATCATGTGCCGAAGGTCTGTAAAATTTATGATCACTAACACCATATTCCCTATATGCCACTTGGCGTGACGGGGGTACTTTACTGCACTTAAGGTAGGGTGACCATTCGTCCCCAATTTTCAGGGACAGTCCCCAAAGTGTAGAAGTTGTCCCCGAAAGAAATTTGTCCCCGATTTTGTCCCTGATTTCAGTGAATAAATAAATGTTCATACACGGAATCGGCCCTCTTTTAAAATAATCACTAGGACATCTCCCGCCAAAGTATCTTTCCCTGCCAATTTTCAAATAAGTCTGAGTGTAATGACAGTACAGTGCAGTCGTGTTTTCTATTTGTGATCAGTGGACGTCTGTTGCATAAAAACAATGTTTTCCAAAAAACGTAAGTGTCATTTTAGTGATTCACTGAAAGCTAAATTTCCATTTATTATACAAGCAATTTTAGAGGATGGAACGCTAGTGAAATGTAATATATGTAGTTCAAATTTTTCTATAGCAAGTGGTGGAAGGACATCAATAACTGATCATCTACAGGCAAAAAAGCATAAGGATGCACTGCTTTGTAAGTCTCAGTCTGGGTGTATGACAAATTATTTTAGGTAAAACAGAACCCTCAAAAGATGAATACACTCTAGCTTTTCATGAAGGAACCTTCGCATATCATACTGTACTTCATAATCATAGTTTCCGCAGTATGGATTGTACAACAATTCTACAAAAGAAATTTTCAACGAAACAATTTTCCTGTGCAAGAACAAAGTGTGAATCCATAATTACCAATGTTTTTGCTCCTTGGGCTATTGATGAACTAAAAAATGACCTCAAATATGTCTGCTTCATAACATTGTCTTGCGATACATCTAATCATAAACATGTTAAGCTACTTCCTATTTTAGTTCATTATTTTCAGGCTTACGAGCTGGAAACTCCAGTAAAGACAAAACTGTTTGCTTTCATAGATATCCCAAGAGAAACGTCCGACATAATATTGAACAATTGTTGAAAGCAATTGATAATTTTGACTTAAACAAAAAGATTGTTGGACTCTCAGCAGACAATACAAATACAATCTTTGGAGGCTTGTTGAGGAAAGGGAGAGATAATGTCATAACTAAAATAAAGTCCAAGTTAAACAGACACATAATGGGTCTTGGTTGCAACACACACAAATTTCACAATCGTGCAAAAACAGCGTTTGATTCCATGCCTATGGATATGGAAGTGATTGTAACAAAAATATTTGGATACTTTCACTTTTACACGGTTCGTGTAGAACGCCTAAAAGACTTCAGTGAATTTGCTGGACAGGAGTTTAAGCAATTATTAGGTTATTCGAATATAAGATTGTTGTCATTACTTCCAGCCTTGGAAAGAATATTATTGAAACTATCAATCACTGAGATCTTTCTTCTTGTCAGAAACACACTGTCCTACAATATTGAAGCAATTCTTTGAAAACAGTGAATCAGAGCTTTGGCTCAGCTTTGCTCATTCTCACGCATCACTCTTCCATGAAACAATTAAAGCGATTGAAGACGATGAGAAGAGTGCAAAAGAATCAGCACTAGCTGAGAACAATACCATTATAAAATTAGAAACTGGACGCAATGAAAATTTCATCCCACACATGGTAAAGAGTTTGCTAACTGATTTATTAGAAAGTGGTGCAATCCAAATGGAAAGGTATTTCCAAATAAGTAAAGAATTCTGTAGTACTGCTGTACATTACTTGCAGTCTTGGAACAAGCACAATGAGGACTTGTCACAACTGAGCTGCCTTCTCTTGGATAATGTGCCTGAAAGGAAACATTTTGATAATGCAGTAGAACAGATATCTTCAAAGTGTCATGAAGTTGTAAACATCAATCGTGATGAGCTCTTTGATGAATTTACTTATTTGCGAGGCCATCTGTTGCAAAAATAATGTGAGTGGTTCAGTAACAAGCCCCCATGTAGAAAATGGAATGAAGTACTCAGGTACTTGAAAGAAAATAATGTACCACATGCTAATGTGAAGAGAATTCTTGAACTTTTTATGTGCTTAACTGGCAGCAATGCATCTGTAGAAAGACTATTTTCTCAAATGAACTACGTCTGTTCCGAAGAGAAATCACAGATTAATGTGAGCACGGTGCAAGCCATGTTAACAGTAAAAACTAACATTAATTTATCGTGTGAAAGCTTCAGTGAAAAACTTGCTTCAAATCATGAGATCTTGAGAAAGATACACTTAAAAAACAAGTACCACGCTGAGGCAACAACCTCTTCAGTAGAAATAAGGTACTGTAAACATTACTTTAATATTGCAATTGATATCTATATGTTGTTAAAAATTTTTTTTTATTTTAAACTTTTTTTTTGTTTTTGAGAAACAAAACTAGCTATTGTAATTTCATTAAATGCTGTATCGCATAAGTATATAGCATAGAGCTAATTTCCAATATTAGGAAGTAACAATCAACATTTTTTGGCCATGTAATGCGAAGAGAACAACTGGAATATATTGTAACAACTGGAAAAATTGAGGGACGAAGAGATAGCGGGAAGAAAAGAGAGAAAATACCAGACAGCTTAAGAGAATGGCTTGGCAGAAGGTCAACAACAGAAATGATATAGAACTGTCGAGGTCGAAAGTTGTGGAGAGACATGATCACCTACGTCAGAAGGCCCGGTACTTAATGATGATGATCGCATAAGTACTGTGAATATTAAAATAAATAGAATCAAACAGCAAATAAACACAGTTATTGTGTGAAATTCAAAGTTATCTTTTTTTTTGCATATACAAAATTTATGACGCACACACCCACCCAAACATATTATAAATATATATAAATAAATATATATATATGTATACACACACACACATATATATATATATACACAGGGTGTTTTTAAAGTCGCAGTGCAGTGAATATTTATAATATTCAGTAAATGACGTAATCATCATCTACGTACCACAATTTTGTAAACCACATTTATGAACAAACCGCTGCTTCCTTTAAGGTTTTATTTACGTAGAGGACGGGCACTACGCTACTTTCACTGTCTCATTGCTTGAAGGAAATGGTGTTGACGATTGAAAACAGGGTATTTCTGGTTGAGCATGTCTTTCGTAATGGCGGTAAATATACGGATGAGGTCATTAGACAATTCGTGAGGAAATTTCCAGACTCACAAGTCCCTCACCGAAATTCTGTTACAAAATTGATCAAAAAGTTTTGTGAAACCGGTAGTGTGGTAGATGCATACCGATCTGGAAGACCTTCAATTTCACAAGACCAAATTATGGAACTCCAAGACAGAATTACAATGACTCCAAATGCATCTTTAAACCACTTGTCTCAACAGGTGCAAATATCTAAGAGTTCTGTTCACAAGGTTTTAAGAAGTGAACTACACTATCGTCCATACAAATTAACTGAAGTGTCTCAACTCCAAGAAAGAGATTATGAATCCCGTTTAAACTACTGCATGTGGTTTCAGAATTTTATTTATGAACATGGCGCTGCCATCCTTGACGTCACTTTTTTCACTGATGAGGCCTGGTTTCATTTATCCGGTTATGTGAACAGTCAGAACAATCGGCTGTGGAGCAGTGAAAACCCCCATGAATTTCATCAAGTGCCGCTTTACGATCAAAAAGTCGGAGTATGGTGCGCTATAAGTCGTATGCGGATAATAGGACCTATATTTTTTAATGAAACAATAAATGCAGAACGTTACCGTACTTTAATTCTGGAACCGTTCATAGCACACCTTACAGAACGGGAAATTATGGAATCCTGGTTTCAGCAGGATGGGGCAACAGCACACACAGCCACAACAACACTCAATTATTTAGAAAGCATATTTGCAAATCGCATTATTTCACGTGGAATCTGGCCTGCTCGTTCACCAGATCTAACACCCCCAGATTATTATCTGTGGGGGGCATTGAAGGGGAAAGTTTATGAAAATAATCCGCAGACAATTAATGACCTAAAGACTGAAATAGTAGACAAGATTAAACAAATATCACCAGACATTATTCTGAAGGTTTTCGCAAATATGGAAAGACGAATCACGACATGTCTTGAGGCCCGTGGTGGACATTTTCAACATATGCTTTAGGCACAACTTTATTGTGTTAATACCAACATTACCCATTATAAGCTCGCCGATAGCAGTCAAGTATATTTGAATAATACCATTTATTTTACAATTTGTGTGACGCATTAGTTAACCGCATTTCTGGTGACGTTTTTTCTTCCGAGAGTAGAAATTCACTGCACTGCAACTTTAAAAACACCCTGTATATATATATATATATATATATATATATATATATATATATATATATATATATATATATATATATTATCGTTCATCCCCGATTTTGTGGGACAGTCTCAGAAATAAGCAAAAAAATCCTCTGAAATGTAAAAAATATAACAAATGTCCCCAAAAACAATGGGAAAAAATGGTCACCCCAACTTAAGGTGTAAAACCTATACAGATTCATTAACGGAAGAGAATTCAGTGACAGGTGTACACAAATGTATGAATAGAAGTTCAAGAATGGCGTCACTAGTGTCATGTCAAGGGACAAATATTTTATTTAGGACTTTACCACTTGTATTATATATCATTATTTATTATTCAATGTTTTTATGGACAAAGTTTTTTTTTTCCTCAGTCATGATATACTATTATTATTTTAAACGGCATTTCATTTTTGACATTATTTTAATTTTTATTCTCAGAATGATGATCACACAATAATTCAATATTGTAACAGTTGTTATTCCAGAGTTATTAATTATAAATAATATATACAAATTATAATTTTTTAATTATATTTTTTACAAATTTCCCAAGTCAAATAAAAAAGCGCATTGATTTTTGTAAGGAGTGTTTTTGTGTGAACAGGATATTAAGAAATTGCAAGCTGAGTTTTCAGTTTTCTCAAAAAAAATGATAACATTTTCTTCTGGTACATGAGATTCTCCATTACACTTCATTACAGATACCGAATGGGGTAACTTCCGGTAACTGCCGTAGCCGTGCTTAACACAAGTTACAGACTACATGTAATACATTACAAATACATATTAATCTGTTGATAACATTACAAACTATTCCTTTGTAATACGTATTCCTCTGTAAATTATAAAACAGCTAGTCTTTGTAAATAATTATATTACATTCAAAACTATTATTATTATGTTTACATTTTGTAATCTCCCTCCTCAAAAAGTCGGACGTAACCATCAACATTATGGAAAATTAAAACTCTTCAAATAAAAGAGCAATGTTTAGTGTAATTATATTATCGTAATTTTCCTACTTTACTGTATTTATACTGAACTGATCAAATGTGAATTGAGTACATATCAGTTCGCATGTGGACACTAAAATGCATTTATATTAGTGGTATTGGGCAAAAAGTAATTTTAATGCCATGAAGAACATACTAACATCAAAACAAATAACACCAGGGCTGCTAAAACTAAGAATAGCAAATGTTTCATCTTCTCAATATTCCTATATGGTGCAGAAACATGGACATTAGACAAGAAAACAGAACAGAGAATTGAAGCCTTTGAAATGTGGATATATAGAAGAATAGGTAGAATTGGCTGGAAGGAATATAAAACAAACGACGAAGTCTTAAAACAACTGAAAATGAAAAGAGAACTACTAAACACAATTCAAACAAGACAAATGCGATTTTTGGGCCATGTTAAAAGACACAACAGCCTACTAAAAGTAATCCTGGAGGGGAAAATACAAGGTAAAAGAGGCAGACCAAGACTAACATGGACGAGTAACATCAAAAGATGGACAAGCCAATCTATGACAACCTGCACCATCAAAGCAAGAAACAGAGTGGAATAGCGACCCATAGTAGCCAACCTTCGTTGCGGAGACGGCACTCGATGATGATTGTACAAAAGACAGTCAAGAGCATGTCAGCAGCTGTCAGAAACAGTTCATTGCAGAAGCTCTGAATTTGAAAGAATAGTCAGCACTCTGTGTTGAATTATGACTTTATATTTTGTGTTTCTCATCAAGAAACAAGATGAGAGGGAAAGAAAGGTCATCACTGAGCAAAATAAAACACAACTGCCCTTAACTACTACACGAGTAAATTTAGGTACTGTGGACTTAGGACTGTATTGAACTTATTGGGTGGCGATAATCAGGACGCTTAGTAGCATATGCAGCTCTTGTCATTCTAATTTACATCCAGAGCAGGAACCGCAATGACATCATTCAGAAACAGCAGATCATGGTCAATCAAATCATCGACTGGTGCGAGAATAACGGAACTGTGGTCAATCCTTACAAGGCCAAAATGCTCTGGTGGTCACTAAAACAATCGCATCATGCAAACGAAGGTGCCTCCTCTAAGGTATAATGATACAAACATTGAAACAGTCAACAGCCTGATGTACCTTGTGGTCTCTTCTTTAGACATATCGTTGTTATTCAACCAAAACGGCGTTACCCAAAAGGCAAGGAATGGAGAGGATGGACCTCCCTTACATTCAAGCTTGACACAAGTACACGCAAGCGAGTGCGTTTATGGGGGTGGCATGTAACAGCATACATCTACAAAATGTAACCAAAGAAAGGCAACCTCGCGGAGATCGTGCTTGGCAGTGGCTGAAACAACATTTCAGGGCGTATACATCAACGACATATTTGTTTGTAGTGACTGGATATAGGTGTAGGGAGAGGCTAACCAAGGTGGTGTTATAGTTGGACAGGAAATACCGCCATTGGTCACAGGGTGATACTAAATTCGAGATCCAGGAAGTACAGCAACTTCCCTCCCAAACCAAGACCCAAACATCTGCGCTCAAGGCTCGCTCACAACAAGTTGTCGGGGCGGTTGAGGTTTTGCTGTGCATTCCAACGAAAAATTGATAGAGAGAGTTGCAGGAGCCATAGGGTACTACCCTCAGCATACGTATGGAGACTGAGGCCGTGACGAAAACTACAACATGAATTATTAAGAGATCGACAACACTTGCGTTGTGTTAACTGATTCACAAAGCATGATTCCCAAGATTTGCAAGAATATGCTTCTCAGAGATTGAGCGTACCTATTTGATGTTAACAGCCTAACTTGAATATATTTATCCAGGCCTGCAGGGAGTTCATGGTAATGAGGTGGCCGATAGATTGGTGGGGTTTGTCATTGCGCAAGGGTCCTTAAAAACTGACATAAGTGACATTGCGAATGCTTTTAGAGACCACTTTTCACAGGAAGGTGACTGCGAAGCGAGGGATATCCCACGTTAAATAAAATGGTGGAACGCGGCGCCACGAAGGGTAAAAGCAGGAAAAATATCATCCGGCGGAAAAGAAAACAACATGTTCAATCAATGAAGCACATGAACAATTCAGTAGACAAACACTTCGATGGTTGCTGGAACAGGTGACTGAGCGGATATAGGAATGTTTCGACTGCGGTGACGCCTGTTCCAAATAAAGACTCAGGACAATTGTAGTGTCAGATTCGCAAACTTATTTGAATTGTTAGCGGTAGTGTCTGAAACTTTAATGAGTGGAGTAGGTTAAGTTGAGGTTTATAATATTTAGAGACTTGTGTGGGATTAACTGACGTACCTGTCCTGGATCTGCGTCTTCTTCATCGATCAACATTCGCTATACAGTGGAGTACATCTAACAACCTTAACGTGGAACGTTCCAGGATCCGAATGCTAAAATTCGCGAGAATTTCTATCCGGAATTCGAACAATTTTTCTATGTTCGAACTAGGAGTGCGCAGCGAGATGGTGTTAACCATAGAACTTCAGCACCTTCACAATCGGCAGCTAGAAGTGACAAGGAAGATTTCTTCAGAGGAAGAAGAAGGAGCTAAAGGGAGCATTTACAGTGTTTAAATTAATTTATCTGCGCCTCGTTTGAATTAAATGACAGGCCATTGCTAACACAAGGTACCCTAAAACAACAATGATGAACATTGACTTGTTCGATGACAATGTGATGACCTACTTTAGTAACATCCAAAAAAAAGTCGCCAACATCAGAATACAAGGAAAGTTTCTTCACTTAAAAAAATGGGGGGGGGGGGGGACCGAAACCTCCAACTAGTAGTGGTATTAAGATGCAAGAGAGAGAGAGAGAGAGAGAGAGAGAGAGAGAGAGAATACCAGAAGTGCAATTATTTAGTGCATGTGTGTATGGTAGGGGACTCTCTTTTCAAACAATAAACTTTCTCTTCCTCTCCATCAGCCACGGTACAAAAGAAGAACATTCCACACTAAGTTACAGCAAGTACCCTTTCATTTTATAATATAATATAATATAATATAATATAATATAATATAATATAATATAATATAATATAATATAATATAATATAATATAATATAATATAATATAATATAATATAATATAATATAATATAATATAATATAATATAATATAATATAATATAATATAATATAATATAATATAATATAATATAATATAATATAATATAATATAATATAATATAATATAATATAATATAATATAATATAATATAATATAATATAATATAATATAATATAATATAATATAATATAATATAATATAATATAATATAATATAATATAATATAATATAATATAATATATATAATATAATATAATATAATATAATATAATATAATATAATATAATATAATATAATATAATATAATATAATATAATATAATATAATATAATATAATATAATATAATATAATATAATATAGGGAGCCGCGATAGCTCAGTGGTTAGTGAACTGGACTACAAAGGACAAGAGCTAGGGTTCGATCCCAACCGACGGCTTCCGGGTTCACCCAGCCTTAAATGGGTACTTGATTTTTTTCAGGGAAAGTGAAGCGGCACGGGCGTAATACCGACCACATTACCCTAAAAATCATGTGCCGAAGGTCTGTAAAATATATGGTCACTAACACCATATTATATATATGGATATGCGGATGACACAGTTTTAATAGCAGGGACAAAGAATGAACTACAAAAAATGATAGACATAATAGTAAAAGAAAGCAACAAGAAAGGTCTCAGTCTGAATAGCAAGAAAACAGAAGTAATGGTTATATCAAAGAAACAACCATTACCATCATGCAGCATAAAAATAAACGAGACAAATCTGAAACAAGTGCAACGTTTCAAACACTTGGGCACAATAATAACATCAGATGGAAGATGCACCACATAAATAAAAAGCAGAATAGCTCAGGCCAAAAAAGCATTTCAAAAAATGAAAAATATCTTATGCAACAAATCTATGTCAATAAAAATGAGAAAGAGAGTTCATCGGTGCTATATAGAACCAATTCTGACCTATGGAAGCGAATCATGGACAGTAGACAAACAAATGAAAAGACGACTAGAGGCCACAGAGATGGGATTTCTCAGAAGAATGTTGAAAGTTCCCTGGACAGCTAAAAAGACCAATGAGGAAGTTCTCAAAGAGGCCAACACAAAAAGGGAGCTCTTAAAAAACATCAGAAAGAAGCAATCAACATTTTTCGGGCACATCATGAGAAGAAGAAAGTTGGAATACTTGGTTACAACTGGCAAAATAAAAGGAAAGAGAGATCGCGGACGACAAAGAGAGAAATACTGGATAGCTCGGTGTCATGGCATGGAAAACAGTCAACAACAGAACTGATACGATGCACTGTAGATAGAAGATTGTGGAGGGACATGATCACCTACGCCAACCGGTAAGGCACATGATGATGATGATGACGATGAACACCATATTCCCTATACGCCACTTCACGTGACGGGGGTACTTTACTTTTTTTAAAATTAAATAATATAATATAATGTAATGTAATATAATATAATATAATATAATATAATATAATATAATATAATATAATATAATATAATATAATATAATATAATATAATATAATATAATATAATATAATATAATATAATATAATATAATATAATATAATATAATATAATATAATATAATATATATAATATAATGAGTTATTTGCGGGTCATCATCATTGCACTCCGAACATGTCCATAGGTGCTCAGATCCCTCCTCAGCAAGTCCCGCGGTGTCCAGCGACTGACGACTCTAGTTCTCTGTGATGATTGATAAGTCTTCTTATACGACCACTAAATTTTTCGTTTCTGGCTGTGCTAATCTTAACTCCCATATCTTTCATCCGATGGAGTGACATGGACTCATGGTTGTCGAAGTCCTACCCACATCTCGGAGGGCATTGAGGATATCCGCCCGATCCATTGGTTGACCGTCCTCAACGACAGCGCAGCTAGCCAGCCTGTCGGCTCTTTCATTTCCTCGTAGTCTCGCATGTCCAGGGACGTAGATAAAGGTGACCCTGCGTATTTTTAACTTATGCAATGACTCTGCCCGTTGTATGCGTACAGAGTCCGCCGTTACTTTTTTTTAAAAATCATGCTCATCAAATCACTCAGTATGCAGGCGTGGGTGTAGGTAGTCTTGTGACTATAATCAGATGATTGCCCTAGTCACTGCTATCACTTCTATCGCCATGGTACCCATGGTCATAACGTATGCACCACTGTCTTCTTTGACTATTTTGCCTGCCGAGCGTGTTGTAAATGCCCATGCACTCATTTGGTGTCGCAGTGCGGATACGTCTGAATAGATGACTGCGTCTTTCTCATCGGTATTGTCCCAGATGACCTCCTGTTGGCGTCGGTTTGCGTAAGTGGATTTAAGACACTTGGTTATCTTCCCTGACCGGATGTTCTCCATTTTACAGGAAAGCGGAAAGACTCGGAAAGAGTAGAACGAGCGTTTCGTGAATGTTTCGTGTGTACAAATTAAACAGAAGTAAGGTCGCATATTAAAAAGAAAGTAGTTTTCGCAATAGTTTGTTGATGGCAATTGCAGTCTAGGTAATTTCCTAGTTTGATCAGATATAGTCTTTCAGTTTGGAAGAGTGATGTCCCCTAAAATATGTCTGCCAAAATACAGTGGTTCTACGCATTCTTGGCGTTGGGGTCATTACGCCGATTGGTAATCAACCGCACAATTCCCTTCGATCAGAAGATCATAATTAGGCCGAGTGGCGTCGTTTTTGTCACGCGTTATAATATATTTATAAATATTTAACACTAAAGCTAAACCTAACCCCTGGACCCAACGCCCAATCAACAGATACTCCGAAATGATTACATGCCAGCGTAATGACCCAACGCCAAGAATGCGTAGAACCACTGTATTTTGGCAGACATATTTTAGGGGACATCACTCTTCCAAACTGAAAGACTATATCTGATCAAACTAGGAAATTACCGCAGTCTAAATTAATCTAGAAGACACAGTCTGAGATTGCGGTTGGTTGATGAGAAGTCGTGTAGTGTCTAGTCAGTCCTGCCTGCCATAGAATAGATAGTCAAAAAATGACTATTATTATTATATTATTATATTATTATTATATTGACGGGATGTAGAACAAAAACCCCAAACTGAAGTCAGTGTTCACTTCAGTGAAGTGAATGACTATATATAGACTTACTAAAACCTAGTGATTAAAGAATCAGTGCAAAGTTTTATAAAAGACTATTACTAAGAGAGACTTCAACAGTAACACCAACCATTTTTTTTATTGAATTCTATTCTTGTAATTCATTTTTTTGTTTTGTTTGATAATGATAATTCAAACATTGAAACAAACATTTTAAACAATTACAATAAATGATGAATTGAATGTTTGTTGATTTTTAAACAAAATTAAAATTTAATTCATTATTGTATTAATTTTGTATTGTATAATTTATATCACACTTCATTAAATGATTAAATTAAATTGCTTTGACACTTTATAATAAAGTATGATACTTTATAATTAATGGTCTCTTTATTTTCTGTTTGTATATTTATTTAATATTAAATATTTTAAATTAATATTTAACTAAATGTAGAATTATGTAGGACTGTAGATGAATCACAAACATGCTAATACTTACATTGGAACCTTATTGCAAAAATTATTTAATGTAAAACATAGTTATGATAATAGCCCATAGATAGCTATATACTATATATAGTATAGAGCAGTGTGGTCCAATCTTTTGTTACCCAAGAGCCAAACAGAACCTACTGCAAATAAGATAAGCTTGGGCTATCTCATATAAATATATATAAGGCAAACAGATGTATAGACATATAGGTCTACCAGGTATATGGTAATAACAAAAGTTTACTAGCAGATAAGTCCCACAGTATTGGTTTATATTCCATTAATAAAAACTATCAAAGAGATCCGCACAACACCAGAATGAATTATACCCCATGGGCCACAACTGGTCTGCGGGTGATGGGTAGGACTTGCTGCTATTGAGTATAGTATAGCTAAATAGCCCTTGACTGTAGGAATCCCAAAATACCTAATTTATGTTCAAACGTAAGTTATAAAAACAATTTATGAAATTGTAAGTGAATCTTTATGATTAAGAGTGTTTTCAAAACAGCAGATTAGCCAATCACTATTAAAACTAATATCTAGGTCATGCCCCATCCAAAAGGTTATGACAGGGATAATGTAAAATAAATAATGGCCTAATGTTATTTCAATAGGAGACAGTGATTCATTTATTGCAAGATTCGCATAGATCTGCTGGTCAGATCACATTGAAATTTCACATAATTTAGAAAAAAATGAACAATAAATAAAAATAACCATATTGAATGATATTGTTTTGTTTGATCAGTGCTATTTTAATGGCAATTTATTAATGAATATTTGAAACACCAAGCTACACACCATATGCCGCCATTATATGATTTTTATTTTTCTTGTCATTTAAATTGCTACAGAAAATACCATGCTGGTCAGATTTCTTTCAATTTTCACACATTTATGATGAGATACATAACACATCCATACAAAATCATCATCGGGTGCCATCTCCACAAGGAAGGTTGGCTACCATGGATCGCCATTCCACTCTGTTTCTTGCTTTGATGGTGCGGGTTGTCATAGATTGGCATGTCCATCTTTTGATGTTACTCGTCCATGTTAGTCTTGGTCTGCCTCTGCCTCTTTTACCTTGTATTTTCCCTTCCAATATTATTTTTAGTAAGCTGTTGTGTCTTTTAACATACCCCAAAAATTTCATTTGTCTTGTTCTAATTGTGTATAGTAGTTCTCTTTTTATTTTAGTTGTTTTAAGATTTCATCGTTTGTTTTATTTTCTTTCCATCCAATTCTACCTATTCTTCTATAAATCCACATTTCAAAGATTTTCTGTTCTGTTTTCTTGTCTAATGTCCATGTTTCTGCACTATACAGGATTATTGAGAAGATGTAACATTTTGCTATTCTTAGTTTCAGCCCTGTTGTTATTTGTTTTGTTGTTAGTATATTTTTCATGGCATTAAAATTACTTTTTGCCATACCTATTCTTTTGTTTATTTCAATTTTACATTTTCCATCATTGGTTATCCATTGGTTATTGAAAATATCCATACTGACTTCTAAATAGCCTCGGTTTTATTGCCATAAAATGTAAACAAAACTTATTTATATACATGTACATGTGGCTTTAACTAGAGAATCTCTTTGTCTAAATTTTTTTTAGGGAATTTTCCATGATACCAAGGATTGCCTGACCTTCATTTTGATGTATAAATAGACATATAGCCATTTTTGCTATCTTAAAGAAAATCTCAATAAAAGTGAGACCTCTTTTTTGGACATGTTTAACCACTATTGGCATCCCGGAATCCCAAAACAGTTTGAATTATCTGGATGAAGTTTGATTTTTTTTATTTACTGAGGTATCTCCGTACTATACATATCTTTATATGACCTTTGGCATTTTGACTGATGGTTTATAACAAGCAATCATGATTTGTCAGTGATTTGGTAATATATTAGTGTTGTATGCTGTTTTACAGAGCAGCTTTTCACGTGATATATCTGCCAATATTGGATAGAATGATCTGATCACAGAATGAAGAAGACACATTTGTAGTGCCTGGTCTCATATTCTTTATCCTGCACCTTTTGTCCTCTGATATTAGTATCATGTTGTATGTGCCATTTTTTAGCTTTGTTCTTCATTTGCTAGAAACTGATGCTAAATTTTTTTAGTTTCATTCATTGATGGAAAATTCTCTCAAGCAAGCCCTGCAAATATCTGTATATCTCAGCACCAGTCCTAACCCTTGGTCTCTTTCCATTCCTAAGCTCTCCATACATATACAATAATTATTTGGAAAGTTGTATTCCTAAACAATTTATAGTATGAAAAACTTAGAGATGGAAAGAGACCAAAAACATATCTTTAATCTTTGTTTTAAAGTATTCATATTTAAATTATACAGATGATAATATAAATAAAAGCACGCTAGGGAGCCGCGATAGCTCAGTGGTTAGTGAACTGGACTACAAAGGACAAGAGGTAGGGTTCGATCCCAACCGACAGTTTCCGGGTTCACCCAGCCTTTAATGGGTACCGGATTATTTTCTGGGAAAGTAAAGTGGCACGGGTGTAATACCGACCACATTACCCCAAAAATCATGTGCCGAAAGTCTGTAATATTGATGGTCATTAACACCATATTCCCTATACGCCACTTGGCGTGACGGGGGCACTTTACTTTTTTTTTTTAACGCTAGTAGTAGAAATGTAAGGGGTACTCATGATTTCTCCATCATTATGCCATAAGCCTATGGCATGGGCACACTTTAGATATCACTTACATCATTCACTCTCACTACTTCACAATTGATTAGTTAATTGAAGAAAAACACTTAGTTTAACCATCTCTAATGCATTTTAAGTCCGTTAACAATTTACTCAAAAAAGTTCCAAATTTTATTATGGATGTTAAAGGTCCAAGCTTAGCACACAGAAGCTTCAGATTGTGGTTTTGAGTGTACTTCTTTACTGGACATGCATTATAAATGTAATCATTCTCTTCTATTGCATGCTGTCTATTCACAATCCATTCTTTTAAAATAGATTCTAGTGTTTATTAATATTTCTTCTTTGTACACATATTTGCAGATCACATTTCTTGTCTTTCTTTTTATACATTGTGGTCAGGTACATTCACTTTCCTAAAAAAGGTTTCCGGTGTTATGGCGGCTTCATGTAGTCGTTTTTTATAATTCGGCAATTGCTGATATATTTAAATGATTTATGCGACAGTCTAGTTGTGAAATTATGTGTTGCTATTCCCCATTTGGTGTATGTTTTACTTCTGACGTGTGGATGAACTGTGATTACCGATATTTAAGTGGAATATGATTTATTCTTCTTTGTGTCATGTGTTCGTGGTTCGATAGGCAAGCACATGGTTTGACAAAAATGTCGCCGGCAAACTGGGTATGTTCAACCCATATGTGAAAAGTCTGTGATGGTGGATGGGGCGGATGAATCAGAAATGATTAACGGCCCAGAAAGCGAAAACAGCAAAGTGTATGGTACACATGAGGCATATTCAGAACACGAAAGACGAATATGGCAGACCACCGTGAAAGAGATTGGAGCCTCATCACGTACTAGTCCAGAAGAAGCCATGGAGAGGAATTCGAACTTATGTCAGAGGAAAGATCTTAAAAGAAGTACTTGGAATGTTAGGACTCTATATCAAGAAGGGAAATTGGAAAATCTGATTCAAGATGCTGAACGAATAAATATATATATTTTAGGCATATCAGAGACAAGATGGAAAGAATGTGGGTACATAGAGGACGGAAAATATACATTTATATACTCAGGAAACACAACAGAACATCAAAGGGGGGTAGGAATACTGATAAAAAGAGAGCTACAAAAATATACAAGTAACCACTGGACATACAGTGATAGGATTATACTACTCAAGTTGAAAGCAAAACCATTTGACATAGCAATAATACAGACATATGCACCTACTCAAGACTACACAGATGAACAAATAGAGGCATACTATGAAGACCTAAATAAAGTTATGAAGCAAGTGAAATCTTAGGAAATCATGGTTTAGGAAAAAGAAATGACAGAACGATTAATACAATTCTGTGAAGAAAACAGGCTGATAATATGTAACACCTACTTTGAGCAAGAGAAAAGGAAACTATACACATGGAAAAGCCCTGGAGATAAGAAGAGGAATCAAATAGATTACATAATTATAAAAGAAAGGTTCCTTAACAGCGTAAAGAAAGCCTACACAGGAGCAGATATTAATTCAGATCACAATCCTGTAATGATTAAAATGAAAATCAAACTAAAGAGAAACAAGCAAAAGTCTAATTCATCTACAAATCCACTAGATTTAACAGCTTTAAATCAAAAAGATATTAAAGATACCTATACAATACAAGTAAAGAACACATACCAGAAGCTGCTAGAAGAAGGAATCAAACAATACAGAAGAGAAAATCCTGATGAAAAAGTAACAACCAAATGGCAATGCATAAAGAAAAGCATACAAGAAACCTGCGACACCTTACCCTAAAGAGAAAAGAACAAAACACAAAAATGGATAACTAACACCATCTTAGAAAAAATGGAAGAAAGGAGACAAGCGAAGAACACTGCCCAATACAATAAAATAAATAATGAGATACGCAAAATGTGCAAAAAGGCAAAAGAAGACTGGCTCAGCCAAAAATGTATAGAAATAGAAACTATGGAAAGCAAACAAGACTTAAGAGGAATGCACATAGAAATAAAGAGAATGACTAATAAAAATAAAAAAGCCACAGAAGGTGGATGCATTGCAGGCAAAAAGGAAAAATACTAAAAGACAATAAAGATATTATAGATAGATGGCAGGAATATATAACAGAACTATTTCATGATCAAAGGGACAAGAAATATAAAATGTATATCAGGCTATAAAATCTTAAAATCTGAGGTGGAAAAAGCTATAAAAACAATGAAAAAGGGAAAAGCAGCAGGACCTGACAGCATACAGATAGAGATGATACAGGTACTAGAAGATTTTGGCATTGAAGTGATTACAGACATATGCATCGACATATACCACACAGGATACATACCAAATGAACTAAAAACATCAACTTTCATTGCATTGCCTAAAAAGAATGGTGTAGTTGAATGCAGTGACTTTAGAACAATAAGCCTAATGAGCCATGTTACAAAAATCTTGCTAAAAGGTATACAAGGAAAGATTCAGAATAAAATCAATACTGAATTAGATGAGCAGCAATTTGGATTTAGGAAAAATAGCGGGACTAAAGAAGCCATATTCTGCATGAGAACATTAATCGAAAAGTGCACAGAAGTAAACAAACCAATATATGACTGCTTCATAGGCTACACCAAAGCTTTTGATAGAGTACATCACAAACAACTTATAGAATGCCTAAAAGAGATACACCTAGATGACATGGATATACGACTAATATGTAATCTGTACTGGGAGCAAACAGCAATAATAAAATATAACAGAGAGAACTCTACACCCATAGATATAAAGAGAGGAGTAAAACAGGGATGCATCCAATCACCAAGCTTGTTCAATCCATACACTGAGCAAATCATTAAAAACATCATAGAGATGCCAGGCCTATAAATTAATGGAAAGATAATCGATAACCGTGGATATCGAAATTGAAGGAATAGATCTGGAGACAGTTCAGAACTACAACTACCTTGGACATACTATAACCAGTGATGGAAAATGTACAACTGAAATAAACAAAAGAATAGGAATGGCAAAAAGTAATTTTAATGTCATGAAGAACATACTAACATCAAAACAAATAACACCAGAGCTAAAACTAAGAATAGCAAAATGTTACATCTTCTCAATATTCCTATATGGTGCAGAAACATGGGCATTAGACAAGAAAACGGAACAGAGAATTGAAGCCTTTGAAATGTGGACATATAGAAGAATAGGTAGAATTGGATGGAAGGAGAAGAAAACAAACGATGAAGTCTTAAAACAACTAAAAATGAAAAGAGAACTAAGCACAATTCAAACAAGACAAATGCGATTTTTGGGCCATGTTAAAGGACACAACGTGTCGTTTCCGGTTGCTTCCAAAATGGAGGAATTATTTTTCTCCGGCTTGGTATAGCACCGTTGATCAGAGGTTTAACAAGCCGCTATCGTAAAAACGATGTTGTTAATGAAACGTAGACCTGATACAGAATGTGTAAATTAGTTAAAGAAATTAGAATCAGAATGGCTAAAGCAGCAATGTCTTTCAGAAGCCTTGAAAAGTTGTGGAAATCAAAACTCATCAGCACAAACACAAAACTTAGGCTATTCAAATCAAATGTACTATCAACCCTTACATATGCGTGCGAAAGCTGGAAAACAACAAGAGATATAGAAACAAAGTTGAACGCATTCGAAAATAAATGTCTAAGGAAAATACTTGGTATAGCATGGAACGAATTCAAAACAAACGAGGAAATTAGAGAAATCGCCAATCAACCTCTTATATCTTCAGTAATAAAGAAAAGACGATGGTCATACATTGGACATGTGATGAGAAGAGATAATAACCGAATAGCAAAGCAAGCCCTCATATGGGAAACAACAGGTAAAAGAAAAAGAGGAAGACCCAGGGAGACACTGAGAAGAACATTGATGAGAGAGGCAAGAGCAGCAGGAATCGGCTCCATCAATGAGATAGAGCTGCTTGCACAGAACAGAGACAGATGGCGAGATTTGATAAAATATCTTTAAAAGAAAACTGCTAGAACAAAAAATTCATATAGGAGAAGGTGTATCTTGGTCTACGCCCTATGGGCCGGTTACGGCTCGAAAGGTCAATAGATAGATAGAAAGGACACAACAGCCTACTAAAAGTAATCCTGGAGGGGAAATATACAAGGTAAAAGAAGCAGAGGCAGACCAAGACTAACATGGACGAGTAACATCAAAAGATGGACAGGTCAGCCTATGACAACCTGCACCATCAAAGCAAGAGACAGAGCAGAATGGCGCTCCATGGTAGCCAACCTTCGTTGTGGAGACAGCACTCGATGATGATGACATTCACTTTCAAAATTCATTGTTCAGGCAGTCCTTATTAACCATTGCTTTTCCTAGACAGTTTTGCTTATGTGAAAAAAATGTTCTAATTGTTTTTTTCTTCCTGTATAGTTCCACTTGATATCTTGTGGACGATTTGAAACATTCATGTTTTATACAGTTTTATTAATCCTCTGTGTGTATTTAGTCCAGATTTTTTTCAGTTGCAGTGTTATAAAATGCATATAATTTATGCAGATCTTCTTAACATTCTTAATTAAATAATGTTGGTAAATGTTTTCACAGGTCTTTTTGCTGCATCTTGTGGCAACGTTCATAGAACAGAAAAAAAATCTGTTTCTTACTTCTTTGGTTTTCTCTTTCAGTATAATTTCTGCTACAGTTCTTGATATCTGCACTTGCCATACATAAAGTCACTGATAACCTTGTCTGTATATTTTATGAACTTAGACAGACCACATTCATCTCTTATCCCTTTCTCTTCCCACACAAAGCATTTTTCTGCTGTATTGGTTACCAACCCATCTGTGTTTTGTTTGCTGTGTTCAAGTAATGTTACGACAATGTTTCTCTTTGAGCTCTAGTCTTAGTGTGCAATTTTGTTGCTTGCTAATACTACTATTGAAACTGAGTACCATCTATAATATCTAAAGTGTTATAGTAGTACTTTTCCTTCATGAAGGAAGTTTGTTATGTAGTTGGTATAGGTTGTACATTTTTCTTTCATAGGATTTGTAGTTTTTGTGAATTTCACAAAGTTATTCTACAGTATATTTCTAAATTAATATCAAAATATGTTTATAGGCAATAAAATTATCTGTTTCATAAAATTTAATCTACTTTTCTACTGATGTCACATATTTTTGCTCAACAGAACTTCTAAAAGATACGTCAAATTGACATCTAATTTAATGATGTCTTACAGTGACAAATCATGGAATAATAATAATATCAGAAATCCTGGATTCAATGGACCCCCTACTTTTGCTGGAAGACCCGCATTTAGAGGTGGAAATGAAAACATGCATGTACAGGGTCCAAGAAATCCTCATTTTGGACCACCACCAAATCAACATTTTCAGAACTACTCAAATATGCCAGAGCCACCATTTACTCATAATGGAAACAATATTTACATGCCAAGACATCCACATTTTCAGAATCCACCACCTCCACTGCCACAGCCACCCACATTTTCTAATTCAACACAATTTCAAAGTTTCTCTGTACCTCCACCAAATCATGGGGTCAACATTAAAGGTCACCCAATGTCTGCAGGTGACATGCAAAGTTCTGTGCAAAATGTAGATGTGAAGTATAGGCCACCATCATTACCATCACATGCTCCATTTCCGCCAAGACCCACCCACCCTAATTTCCTCAGTCCTCCTCCTCCTCACAGCATTTCTGTTGACCACCGTCAGTCTTTAGCAACAGGTGCAACGACAGTTATCCAACACAAGGGATTTAATGATTGCCATGTTGGGATAGGAAGTAGCAGTCAGCCATTGAATGATAAAGAACTCGGAGCCCAGACATTGGACAGGTGGCTTCAAAAGGTTGGGAGATCTAAGAGGCCACATTTGAAAGACTTATCCAGTCAGAAGTCATCTGAGCAGGTATTTAATTTTGTTCCCCCCTCTTAATAAGCATTTTTTTAGAACTGATAAAAAAAACCTTGCCAAAAAATTATTTGGAACTAACTTTTAAAGTAAGTCCAAATGGAAAATGTGAATTATTTTCTTCTGATGAGTTTCAGCTGCAATGTGCAACAGGTTTTTGGGTTAAATCAGTGAGTAGAACATTATCCTTTTGCAGGGGAGATCACTATGTCCTAACATTATCAAGCGCTATACAATAAAAAAAAATATGACCATCAACATTTTCGGGAGGACATGAACTTTTAGTCAATATGGCAGATAGGCGGCAGAAACCATTATAGGCTGCGTTTGAAAAGTGTCCCTTGTTGCAGTTTCCTCATATTCCAAGTCCGACTTGCTGCAAGCTACTGAGTTGAGTGCTCTGTGCACACCGTTAGCTGTGTGTTTCATCCGTTTTGATCGTGTTTCGATATTCCGATTGCTTGCAATTAATGATATCCTATGACAGGGAACAGATGGCTGTGTTGACTTTCTGTGCAGTTTCACCTTATGTCTTTTGGCATGTGCTGAGACTGCTGTGATAAGGACTGCAGCTACCTTTCTTTGTTTGGGAGATGAGATATTAATTCATATGATTCCACTGGCATGGGCAGTTGAGAAGTTATGGATTTTAATTTGTTTGCTGTGATACCGGGGCCTACCATAACCGTATGGGTGATGTGGTCAGGTTTATGCCAGACCATCCTTATTTTTTCATGAACTCCAACAAAGCCATGTCACATATATAGCAAAGAACTAGTAGAGTAGTGTATATAGTGGTGCAAATGTTATCTAGTTTTACCCTAGATTACTATACCACTGTAAAAATTACCACCTAAAAATACAAATTCTTGACATATTGATAGTTTGCTGTGGGTAAACATTCCCCCTCCCTATGCTTTCCTAATTACTACTTCTGGTGAACCCTGAGTGTTGGATTTGTTTCCTTTAATGTTGAATTTTTCTTTTTAAGTGCATTGCAAAAAGTATTGTGATTAGAGTAAAGCTACCAGTACTCCAAAAGCAATAATTATGACTTACTCTATTAATGCCTCCAGGTATGGAAATCTATCAATGAACTGAGGGAAATGGCACAGCTGACTGTGATTATGTCAGACAAAGTAAAGGAAATGGTTAGTTGTGCTTCATCAGCAAGTATTGCAACATGGGAGGACATGACCAGTAGTTTTGAGGTGTTGAAGGTAACTGTTACAAATCTTTACTGTCTTTTTATCATGAAATAAATTTACTTTAATATTTTAAAACACAACAGCCTACTAAAAGTAATATTGGAAGGAAAAATACAAGGTAAAAGAGGCAGAGGCAGACCAAGACTAACATGGACGAGTAACAACAAAATGATGGTCAAGTCAATCTATGACAACCCGCACCATCAAAGCAAGAAACAGAGTAGAATGGCGATCCATGGTAGCCAACCTTCGTTGCGGAGAAGGCACACGATGATGATGATAATAGGGGAGTATAAGAAGTAAACCCTGTGCATGGATAAGCTGCAGAAATAGTGAATTAAATTTGTTTAAAGGCAAATTAAAATTTAAGACACCATAAATAAGTTAAACCATACCACAATTGAAAACAGAAGCAATTGTACCAAAAAATATTACAAAAGTAGGATAGAAAAATAGGGAAAAACAAAATGAAGAATGCAAGTTTGAATGTAACTTATTAAAGACTTAATATTGGAACTTTAATTTTTGTTTTATTTATTGAAAATCCTTCTTCTTCTTCATTGTTCAAGTCTTGTGATCATGCGAACTTGACTCTTTGCTCCGTTTCATGATGGAGGGGTAAATTGAAACTGAACTATTTATTACTGATTGGGGGGGGGGGGGGGTGTCAAGTAAGACAATGTCGTCTGAACAAAAAGATCCTGAGTTTGAATACTACCACAGCTGGAGTTTTTCCTTTTTTGAATCCATGCTTTCTTCATGGCTTTACCACCCCCAAATTCTGGGTTGTGAGATCCGATGTCTAGGTTTCTCTCAAGTAGAAAATCCCATAAATCCCATGTGCACATGTTAAAGACAGCACCACAATTGTTTACTTATTCACATATTAAAGGACCCTTGGCTATTAAAAGTTAAAAAAAAAAAAGAGTAGGCCAAATTGTTAAGCAAATCTACCCAAGCTGAAAATGAATATGTCAGGCCAAAAGGTATAAAGGTATTGTGGCTTGCAGCAAACTAGCAACTTAATGCATTTACACCCACTTATCGAGTGAGCACAGATGAAGTAGAAATCAAGTATATAAGTTGCTACAGTAATGTTTACTAAAAGATTGTGTTATATATGAGATTATATTTCTTTTTCTTCCTCATTTGCCTTTCAGCGTCGAGGGGGAGATATAATTTGCGATCTTTTCCTCTTCTGTTTGCCTGCTGCACCTGTTATGTTTCCTAGTGTTTCCAGTATACTGTTGATCGATCTTTTTCGTGGTCAACCTTTGGGTCTGGTGTTCTCGCAACGTATATTGAAGGCTCGTTGTGTTTATGGTCTATTTCCATTTTAAAAATAAATAAATATTATTATATATAAATTAATATCATAAGTAAATATTTTAATGTTATATGCTCTCCTGATTTGTTTGATTACTAAATCATTAGTTTTGATGGTCATTTTTTTTTTTTATATTACAGAGCAAGTTCATTAACTTGGAACTTACACTTGAAAAACCTTCAGTGCAAACCTTAGAAAAAAATGTGTTCAAAATACGGCATAAAAGGGTAAGAAAAAATTACTTAAAAGAATTAATTCATTATAATTGCAAAAAAAAAAAAAAAAAAGACTTCATGTTAAGTATATTTTGATTGTTTTGTTTTTCATTCATTTATGGAATGGTAGTGAATGGATTAACGAAAGTTGTAGATGTGTTACCTGATCCACTATAAATTAATAAGCTTCACACAAAATAGTTTGAAATCATCTCACACTCACTATTTGCTAGCTTGTGGCAATCTTTAAACACTACAAATTATTAAAAGCAATTTAGCTGTTCATTTTGCTGGCATTTTCTTTTCTCTGGTGTTATTTAGATTTTTCACCTTTTTTAAAATGTTTCTTAATTTTGTCTGTTATCCTGGTTACTCTCATTCTTTTCTAATTTATAAGTTTCTTTTTCTTGATCTCAGTAATCAAAAACTGATCCCTTGTTAGATTTTATTTTTTTTAAATGCCCTGTTACATGTATTGTGGGAATATAAAATGTCACTGTTCTTGGCAACAGTATTTGGAGGTGAGGGGACCAGTTCTTTTCCTCACTCTCACTAGTTTTTCCCCAGCTCTGTGTCAGGCACCTATTTCTTTACCATCTATGTCGACTGGTGAGTATCAAGCTGCATTTGAACCCTCACTCACAAAAACCAGCTCATATTGTGAAGCCAGCACATTATGATTATGCTCCCATATTGGCTTAATTCTGTGCTATTTTTTTTCTCCGTTGGCCACGCGTAAGATTTTTTATGTGTTTCTGTAAAACCAGAATAAGGTAAATTTAGATCACTTGAAAGTCTGAATTATGAAATGAACTTTATTTTAATATGAGAATAACTGTGAGAAGTTGTATTGGTTATTGGTTATGGAAGGCCTCGGTATCACAGCGAACGAATTAAAATCCATAATTGCTCAACCGCCCGTGCCAGTGGAATCATCCGAATTACTAACACATCTCCCAAACAAAGAAAGGTAACTGTAGTCCCCATCGTAGCAGTCTCAGCACACGCCAAAAGACATAAGGCGAAACCGCGCAGAAAGTGAACACAGCCAACTGTTCCCTGTCATACGATATCATCATTCATCGTAAACAAGCGGGATATCGAAGCAGGATCAAAACGGATGAGACAGGTGTGCTCACGGTGTGCACAGAGCACTTAACTCAGTAGCTCCTGCAACAAGCCGGACTTGGAATATGAGGAAACTGCAAGAAGGAACACTTTTCAGACATAGCCTTCAATGGTTCCTGCCGCCTATCCACCATATACCATGGGAGTTCACGTCCTCCCGAAAATGATGATCGTCATAGCATTTGATGATGTTAGGCCATCATTGATGACTCCAATTCCAAACATATAGACACACAGTGGTGGTAAGTTATCATTTCCAATCCAACAGAAGCCACATGACCTGTAGTTAGTAAAACCACAGAGAGAATATGATTTTGTGACCTTCACTGATTCACTCTTGGATGTGAATGTGTAGTTTACACAAGAGGAGAAGTTTTCAATTACAGTGATCCCATTTAAGGCAATTCTGGGATAGCAAGGCAAGTCTCCTTTATAGCAGCAGAACTTGATGTTCTCCGCTCCCTTCTTGTAGCTGCCGCCACACGATTCTGATGTCTCATTAACTTGGACATCATTCAAGAACAATGTCAGATTAACATTCCATAGATATGGCTCTGCTGATGAAATGCTTGGTGCAACAGTTGTATCAATCATACTGGAAGCTCCTGGTCTGTGGTCATTAATATCACAGATGGCACATGATGTTGTTATATTCAGTATTTCTTTCTGGGGTGTAAATATGTGGCACACACATGGAGAGTGGTTTGTGGTCACAGTAATCCCATTAAAGGCAATTCTAGGGTAGCATGGCATAGCTGTTTCAGAACAGCACAATCCTGTGATGTTTTCTGTGTTCGCTATAAAGCTGCTGCTGCTACACAATCCTGACCAATTATAGGTGTGGACATTATTCACTTGCAATGACAAAACTGCTTTGTTTACATCATAAACCTCTGGAAGCAAATCATTTATGGGACTAATAGTACAATTTATTCTTCCATCGGGGATATCTTCATTGAGTCCCCAAAAAAAAGGTCTTTGGTTAAAAAGCACATATGCTTTTGAGTTAAACACAAAATGAGCCCACTTCATAGATTCAAAATGATCCTTGCCAATGCCATCCGTTTGCACAAGTTAGGTCCTTAGCTACCAAGGTCACAAACGTCTGAAACGAAGCCATCGAATTAACGGCTTTATCTACAGCGAAGGTTAACGAACTGTGAACAAACATTTATGTTCAAACCCTTGAAAACATTTTCAAAAATCTGCCAACTCGCTGCAATAACATATATCGTGGTGTTCAATGTAAACATTGCTTAGTCCATAGCTCGAATATAAATAAGCTGCCATTTTGGTGCGTCCCATGACGTCCAAGTTGTATTGCAACGAGTTAATAAAAATTACTAAAATGTATATGTGTATTTAGATGTGTGTTTCATTCTAATATTTTATATGAAGTGTTTTGTATTTCACATAAATTCTTTCATTTCACAATTGTCAGGACAAAGCGATTAAAAAGTATAATTTACTCTTAAACTTCATTGTTGCTGTATACCTAT
The DNA here is from genome assembly GCA_032433765.1 of Megaustenia siamemsis. Classification (NCBI taxonomy): domain Eukaryota; kingdom Metazoa; phylum Mollusca; class Gastropoda; order Stylommatophora; family Ariophantidae; genus Megaustenia; species Megaustenia siamemsis. The sequence continues at coordinate 67,931,267 of JAVIAB010000092.1, read as the reverse complement.
ACAATCACTTTGATTTTACCATTTGTATTTCACTTTCATAAATTAAAAAAAAATAAGTTTCATTTGTGACAGCAACAAGAAAAGTTATAAAGTTAACAGAAGCATTTTTGCACTTCTCTTTCAGTAAGTGTGGGTGTATAGACCAAATCATTTCATGCATATGTTTTACTTTGGGACTCCTTCCAAGATGGCATCAACATGTCATATCCTTTATTACCATAATAGTACTTGTTGTATCCTTATTTGATTTAGGGCTGAAACCTGATTCAATGCAAATCAAAAGTTAACTGAGTATATTAGATGTTGCAGTAAGTGACAATTAGTTTATTGATCATGTCTGTGAAATGGGTGGGTTTTAACCCTTTATGGTGGAATACATTTTTTACAGCTCTAACGAATGGCACTTTTTTTTTTTTGGAGGGGGGTGTTAGTTTAAAACTTATTTTGTATTCCTGTAATGATTATGAGCATGTGTTATGCTGTTTTGCATATTCTTTATTTTAATCTTTATTTTTGTTGATTTACACAGATTTTCCCCCAAAATGCTGAAGTAGCATCATGTCATTGTCAGTGCATAATTTTTGACACTACTTTCATTGACATCAGTAATAGATCAGTGTCAACTTACTATTAAATTAAGATAAACTATCTCTATTTGGCACTAAAAGACACTGTTTTTCCTCATTAAACTGTATTTTCTGTGACCTAACATCTTACTGTCTGAATTTATTACTTTCTAAACTAAGTCTTACATCTGCTTTGTACACACATCTGCCTCATTCCTTCTGGTAGCCTACATGCAGGCAGTAAAAATATGATAAATGCTAGGTATCTCATGTTCCCCTTTTTGTGAAGGAAAGCAATAGATTATAATAAAGTTTACATTAATTAGCACTTGAGTTAACCTGGACTACATAATTGGACAATGACTTTTAATGCTCAGGTAATAGAGCTGATAGAATCCATTCTTATATTTGCCATCTTTAACCCTAGATTATGATACCTATCTGTGACTCAGGTGTTTAAAATACCTTGGTAAATGCTGCTGCCACTTAATTGTAACATTAGGAGGTCTAAAAATTGTATTTTCTTTGAACTTTTGACACACAGCTGTGTGTTTACATTAGGAGAGACATAGGGATTTGAATTTCCTGGATCAGGTTGATTTATGACATAAAAAACACTCAGGGGGCACTAGAAGTAGTAATTAGGATGGTACATAGTGGGGGGGGGGTAATGTTTGAGCATGATAAATGTTAAATTTAAAAGAATTTGTATTCTGATGCGGTAACTTCTGATATGGTATCGTTATCTAGGATTAAATCAAAATGATCACAGGGAAAGGTAGTTATGTTGACAGATGTGGTTATAGATAAGTTCAATTTATTACTTATATTAGTAAACATATCAATCTTTAAATGGGTTTTGTTTCTGAACTATTTAAAAATAGTTTTGAGATTGCGGAGCTTAGTGTATGATGCAGTAAGGGCTTGGATGTGTTGAATGTTGGAGTATCAGGGAGGCTAGTTTTGTGTTGAAGTTTGACTTGCAAAGTAATCACTTCAGAAAGGCATCACATTTATTTTTTCCCATTTATTGCCATACCTTTTGCAACATTATTTTGCCAAGCTGAGCAGTTAACAGCAATGTTCTCCCAAGCATGAAGACTGTAGTGCCATCTTTTGTATATACTTGATTTTTGTGTGAGTCCATCATGAGATATTCTACCATTTACCATGTAAAATAGTTTCTTTGGTAGTCAGTTGTTTATTTCATGGCTGTCTTGTTGGACTATATTAGAACATAGTGTCTGGCACCATATCTTGCCATTTTAACATCTATCTTATTTATGTTTGACAGTTTCTGCAGGTGGTGCAGATGAATATGAGTTTCTTATATGACACAGTAAATTTCATGAATTGAATTAATTGAGGGACAATTAAACAACATTAGCTCCACTCTCTTGTCCATACTTCACTTAAATCAGCATAAAATGGCTGGAGTCGGAAAAGGAAAAATGGTTCTTGTTGCATAATTGACTAATCACAGTTTATTATTGAATTATTATTTGGGAACTAATGCTATCATTGAAAGGGGTTACACTGTATTTCTGGCATTGAGGACTTAAGTGTGTAATCTTTCACTTCACTTGTACATGTCTTTAGAAGTAGTGTGGCCGAGGGCTTTCTCCATGGATATCTTTGTCCCTGATCAAATTCTAAGTACTCATTTTTTCCAGTTTATTTGACTAGATGGTGTGTTTTGAACCCTGGTATTCTGATGCTATAATTGCATTGTAGCTAATCCATATTTGTATTGTAAAAAAGAATTTGAAAAAAGATGTATGGTTTATGTCTGTATCATCTCCTCAGCTGCTCTAATGCATTATTGGATACTATAGTTATTATAGGTTAAATTGTTAATATATTAGAAGTTTTATATCTCAGATTTTCTATTTTTTTTTTTAATGAAACTTGTTTGTTGTAAAGATTAGTTTTCTCATGTTGAAATGACTGCATATTATGCATTTGTTTGTGTTTAAAAATATAATGCAGAAATAAGAGAAACAACCATCACATCTGTAACCAAGAAAAGAAGGTGGATATATGTTGGCCATGTGATGAAAAGAATTAATAGAGAATTACTAGAAAACTCTCAAACAGGTAACAGCAGGAAAAAGAAAAAGTGACAGATCTCTAGACACTAGATACATTTAATAAGAGTGGCAAGAACCATCAGGATCTATTGAAATAGAGAAGCTCACCCAGAACAAGAACTTGAGTGATCTACTATGTGAGTTTAGTGTGACTTTTGATAGCACTGAAAGGAGGAATGGTGATTATGTTTAAAGTATACATGGAATAGACTAGAGAATCAATAATATCTGAATAGATTATGTGCTATAAATACTATCATATTTTAATTTAAAAGGTAACACTCTTCTAGCATTAAAAGTATATATCTATTATCATTATATTGGATAACCCTGGTGATAAAAAATACTAATCTACTGGAAGAACTTGATCATATAAAAAATATCAGCTTAGTTAAGGACATTGACATTCAAAGTCAAGATATCATCATCCATCCACGAGTACTGTCAGACATCACACAGTACCAGCATTGTATCTCACCATTAGTTCCTGGTCTAGGCAAGCATCTTGATCACATTGAGGGAGTTAATGCCTGCTGTCAGATAGTTCTCAACATAATATTAAAAAAATATTAAATAAATGTTATTTGTGATTGTAATAGTATTTGTATATATTGTATAGTCACAATATTTTGACTTTTATGTTCTGCACTTTTTTGTCTTTTAATACATATTTTTGTTTTGTCAAAATCAATTTCTTTGTAAAATGTTTATATGCAAAATTAATATTAATTCCATTATGTTAGGCAAGGTTGAAACGGGCCAGAGTTTCAAAATTTGAAGAAGAGCAAAGGTTGAAAGAGCTATGGATGGAGAAAAGTCAACAGATAGACAAGTGGCAGGAGAGACACAGGGCCAAGATTAAAGATGAGCTTTTGGTAAGAATCGTCTAGTTCACATTTAACAGCTATCAATAATTTATTTGGTTTGTTACCTATTAAAAACATTAATAAAACTATTTGAAAACAAAAACTGTAAATGTTTGTCGTAGATTAATTCCAAGAAGCATCAACTCAAATAATTTAACATTTTCTGCAGAGAAAGTCCAGAAAAGCTGCAGCTGATCATACATTAAGTAAAGTGTCAAGGGAGATTCAAGATGCCAGTCGGTTAATTGACACGATGTTAGCTCTTCAGAAGCTGAGACTTATCAGAAGGGATGCAGCCCAGAAGAGGGGTATGACTGCACAATTCTTTCATTTGCTCTAAATTGCTTACAGAATTTTAAAAGTAAAAAAAAAGTAAAGTACCCCCGTCACGCCAAGTGGCGTATAGGGAAATATGGTGTTAGTGACCCTATATTTTTACAGACCTTCAGCACATGATTTTTGAATTTTAAAGCTGGTGTTTAAAAAAAAGCATTAATATTTTTTTTATAATTACTATTCTATTCTCAGAGTGGAGGAGCAGGAAGTGTGTATGCATTTGTTAACTGACGTGTTGGGAATAAAATCAATGTGTTTATAGCAATCACCTAATTTCACTTTCGGTAACAAATGTCCTTGACCCTACTGGGAATTGAACCTGCAATCTCGTCTGATCTAAAGTTTATCAGCCAATCTACTTGGCCAACGGCTCCCTAATGTGTTTGCTACCAATGTCAGACACAGAAATGCTTTATATATATCATATAGCTTGTTTAAACAAAAAATTACTGCCAGAATTTGGCAGACAAATCATTAGACAGTTATGATGACTGCCTGTTAATATTTAGATTCATGGAGACACACAATTCATCTGTAAAAAAATCTGTTGAACATAAGGAACTGAATCCAGGAAGAAAAATCTATCTATTGAACTTTCGAGCCGTAGCCGGCCCATTGGGCGCAGACCCAGATACTCCTCTTATCTAAATTTTTATTCTAGCCGTTTCCAATCCGTGTAAAGATATTTTATAAAATCTCGCCATTTGTCTCTGTTCAGTGCAAGCAGCTCTATCTCATTGAGGGAGCCGATTCCTGCTGCTCTTGCCTCTCTTATCAATGTTCTTCTTATTGTCTCTCTGGGTCTTCCTCTTTTCCTCTTACCTCTTGTTTCCCACATGAGGGCTTGCTTTTCTATTCGGTTCTTATCTCTTCTCATCAAATGTCCAACATATGACCATATGAATGTGTTCAACATTCGAAAGAAAAATAGAATTAGTTAAATTATAGCTTGGCAAAGATGAGGTGAAATGTTATTGAATATCTTAATACTTTTTAATATTAGCTAATATTTTGTATTCTATTCAAATCTTGATGAGAACCCAAAAAATTAACATGTTTATATGAAGCATGTATTATATTTAAAAAAAAAAAAAGACTTTTCATTCAATAATATTATTTATGTATAGGAGACACAGATCTTGGTGAGTCTAGACAGACATTTGATCAGAAAATAGTTGATATGTCCAGGCTGGTCCAGTCACAACTAGAGTGTTACAAAGAGGAAGAAGCTAAACTCAAGGTATTATCAAGAATTCATTGCAAAATATAAATATTGTGAAATGTGATTTAAAAAAGCACTTCATTTATTTCATTAAAGAATACTAGAAATTTGATCTGCACTAGTTGGCAATGTCAATTTTATTCTGTGTCACAGTTAACAAAAGCAGTTTAGCTTAATAGTGATTGCTTTTCATTGTATTATATTATGCATGTATTATATTGCTTGTCAGAGTTGAGCAAATGGTCTGTAATTATGAGCTTCAACAATTTGTTCTTTTCTTACAGCAAGTCATCAAATCAGAGCAGGATGAAAACACAGAGAAAGAAAGGTTATTGCAGTTAGAAAGAGAAAAACAGAAACAGAAAGAGGAAGATGAGGAAATGCAGATCCAAATATTTGGACCCATTGGTAAGTTAATCTCAACAGTGGAATATTACACAATAATTTTTTTTTGTACACCCTTAGGTAGCTCATTTATGCCTATTTAGCAATCTATGTAACTATCTATTGAACTTTTGTGCCGTAGCCGGCCCATATGGCATAGATCCAGATACTCTTTCTCTTATCTAAATTTGTATTCTAGCTGTTTTCAATCATTGTAAAGATCTTTTATAAAATCTCAGCATTTGTCTTTGTTCAGTGCAAGCAACTTTCTCAATGAAGAAGCCGATTCCTGCTACTCTTGCCTCTCTGATCAATGTTCTTCTCAGTGTCTCTCTGGGTCTGCCTCTTTTCCTCTTATCTGTTGTTTCCCACATAAGGGCTTGCTTTGTTATTCGGTTATTATCTCTCCTCATCACATGTCCATCATATGACCATCGTCTTTTCTTTATTACTGAAGTGATTGATTGGCAATTTCTTTAATTTCCTCATTTGTTTTGAATCTGTTCCACGCTATACCAAGTATTTTCCTTAGACATTTATTTTCAAATATGTTCAACTTTGTTTCTATGTTTCTTGTTTTCCATCTTTCACACGCATACGTAAGGGTTGATAGTACATTTCATTTGAATAGTCTAAGTTTTGTGTTTGTGCTGATGAGTTTTGTTCCACAACTTTTCAAGGCTTCTGAAAGACATTGCTGCTTTAGCTATTCTGATTCTAATTTCAACTTTTAACAATGCTTTTTTAAAATGAAGAAAAAAATTAATACTTGATTCTTATTCAGTGATCAGCTAATGCTGTGCATTAGACATTTAGACCAGCATGGATCATGAACAAGATGGTGTTTTTGAGATCTTCACTGGTTTCCATAACTTGTGCAGGGTTTGTTTTTGTGGGCCATATATGTGTTCTTGAAGCCACAATAGCTCAGTGGTTAGTGAACTGGACTACAAAGGACAAGAGGTAGGGTTCGATCCCAACTGACGGCTTCCGATTCACCCAGCCTTTAATGGGTACCGGATTTTTTCTGGGAAAGTAAAGCGGCACGGGCGTAATACTGACCACATTACCCCAAAAATCATGTGCCGAAGATCTGTAAAATTTATGGTCACTAACACCATATTCCCTATATGCCACTTGGCATGACGGGGTACTTTACTTACTTTTTTATATGTGTTCTTAGGGTGTTGAGAGTGATGCATTCATTGGAGTTTTTCTGATGTTCTGCAGTCACATGTACAAAATCACAAAGTCCTATCATGAGTAGGTGTGCTCTAAGGCCACAGTTATCTATTCTTCTTGGCTTCATTAAATTTGGTAAGAGCGGTAACTAAACTCTGAAACATATGTTCTTTTATTTAATGTCAAATGTTCTTTTTGGATGAATTGATAGTTTGACTGCTTGAATGTTCATCTTTTGTTTTTTAATTTGATTTTATTTTGATTGTTTGATATTAATTGATTATTTTCTGTATATAATTAAATTTAATAACGAGAGTAATTAATTTCAACATCAACAAAACAGAAGTCATGATTGTCGCCAAAGATAAACATAACATCAACATAACTATAGAAGGCATGCAACTAAAACAAGTTGAGGAATTTAAATACTTGTGAAGTTTAGTAACAAATGACAATTCACAAACAGCAGAGATAGACTCAAGATGCATCAAAGCTTGTCAAATCACTGGACAGCTATCACCACTATTGTCCAACAAGAAATTAACTGTAGAGACAAAACGGGCAACTCTACAATACAATGTTCATCCCAATGTTGTGCTACCAATGCCAGTCCTTGACCCTAGATACAAGAACAATAAGAAAAATAACCTCTACTGAGATTAAATGTGTCAGACGAATGACAGGAAACAGCCTGGGAGAAAAGATCAGAAATGAAGAACTGGGAAAAAAGCTAGGAATAGCCACGTGGCAAGACAGAGTGATCAAAATACAACACAACGAGCCTTCAATGAATGTTGCGAGAACACCAGATCCAGGGGCCGACCATGAAAAAGATGGATTGATGGAATATTAGAAACACTAGAAAACATAACAACAGCAAAGGCGAATAGAGAGCAAAAGACCACAAATTATATCTCCCCTCGATGCTGAAAAGGAAATGAGGAAGGAAAGAAGAAAAAGAAGACATTAACTGATTAAGGTTTGAAAGTGATTGTATTTGCTTATGATCCTTAAATAAACTAAAATGGTTTTTAAGTTATATAAGCACTTTACTTTCAACTGCTGCTTTAAAATAAGCATTTTAAAAGTTGTTATTAAGAGAGAATGCTTAATTTTTTAAAAGGAATCTTCTTGTCCATGGTAGCAAGACCATCAAAACATTAAGCTGTTGACATGTTGTGTGACATCTTACATGTAAACAACAAATGATTTCTTCTTTGTTGCTGTCCGTGGTTTATCTCTCTTGTTTTTCTTTAGGAGTCCACTTTATGGCAGTTCTTGCAATGATTTTTTTTATTATGTAGCCTACATACCATCTTCCTATTATCACTGTTTGTATTTCCTCTTAGTCGTGTCAGTTTAACCAAAATATTTTAAGAATTTTCCCTCGGATGGTTTATGAAATGATGAGTCTTGATCTTTCCAATTACTTTGTTCATTGTTTTCCTTTCTTTTGTTCGTAAATGTTTTAATTTACCTTGTTCATCCATTACATGTACCTTGTTCAAAGATAGTTTCAATTTCCGTTATTCATCAACATTTAGATTAATACAAAACTACTGAAAGCCTCTAAATAAAGTTGTATAGCTTTGAATTTCATTATTTTGAGTAGTTTTCATTTCAAAGAATGATAATCCCATCCAAATCAGTCACATTTCAGAGGTATTGGTTTAACAAATGTAAATTACAAAGTTGTGATTTGTTATAGTGAAGGAAAGTCAGAATAAATGGCTCAGCCGTAATAGTAAAAAGACAGAAGTAATGGTAGCAACAAAGAAAAAGACTTCAGCGCATAATAATATATAACATAATATATGTACAATAAAGACAAGTGAAACAATATTAAAACAGGTAAATGAATTTAAATATCTGAGAACAATGTTAACCTCAGATGGTAGATGTACAACAGAGGTGAGATGCAAAATGGTTCAGGCAAAAGCAGCTTTCCAAAAAATGAAGATACTATGCAATCCATTTTTGACAATAGAAACAAGAAAAAGAGTTTTTAAATGTTATGTAGAGCCAGTCTTAACATATGGATGTTAATCATGGTCAGTAGAACAACAGACAAGAAAATCACTGGAGGCTGTACAAATGTGGTTTTACAGAAAAGGTTGAGAATGTGGACAACTAAGAAGAGTAATGAAAATGTTCTGAAAGAGGCCAAAGCAAAAAGAGAGCTCATTTGCAATATTAGGAAGAAACAATCATCCTTTTTTGGTTATGCAATGAGAAGGAACAACTGGAATATATTGTGACAACTGGGAAAACTGAGGGACGAAGAGATAGAGGGAAGCAAAGAGTTAGCTCCAGACAGCTTAAGAGAATAGCTTGGCAGAAGATCAACAACAGAAATGATAAATTACTGTCGAGATCAAAAGTTGTGGAGAGACATGATCGCCTATGCCAGCAGGAATGGTATTTGATGATTATAATTTGTTTCACATGCTGTTGCAACTTCATTACTTTTTGTAAAAAGTAACCTCGAGCAGAGGAGGTAGTTAGTCCTATTATTTCTTTCCTAGTTAGGGGCTTCAAAATTAGCAGAATTAACTGAAATGTTCTGAAGTAAATAGTTACTGGAATCACTTTAATGCTTTCTGTTTGCAGAGAAGATCACTGAGTCAGATCCACTGTTTCCCTATGCCCAGTTCTATAAACAAGCAGAGCACAGTCTTCAGTCTTTTCTACAGATTAGGTTTGTAAATCACTTTTATTAATTTGTGTGTGTGTGCATGTTGTTGGTATACTTGAAATACAAATTGTACATAATATTCAAGGGTCAGTCAAACATGTTTGGTTCTTTACTAAGAAATTATTATGGTGGGTGGGAATTCTATGTACATTGTAAAGACATGATATATGTGGAATGCTGTTGAAAGGGAAATTGGCATGAAACTTGATACAGTTGTGTATCAAGAGGTTCATAGACAAAATAGAGGCTTGGTGCTTAATCAAATTTCTATATCTGCAAAGCAAATTCATGTTGAGATATTTGCATTTTATAAGTTTGTCTGCCCTTTATATGACATGTAACATAAACATAAAATTGTATATAGGAACATTTTGGTTAGGAGCTGCTTTCGTAACCCTGACCAGAACCTGAGGGGCACAGCCTGCTGCAACAGATCATGCATTACCTGCCCTTTCCTACTACAGGCTCACCAAGTCCTGTTCCCAAATGGCCCATTTGATATCCCGGAATGCTTCACTTGTATAGTACATAATCTTATATACACCGTCATCTGTCAGCACTGTCTTAAAACATATATTTGCCAAACAGCCGACATTAGGGGATAGGGTCGGTGAACATTTGTATTAACTTCAAATGCGATTCCAGCACTCCTGTCTCATCCTATTTCAGATCGCCAGGCCATCATACCTGAGAGGATATATTGGCTACTGGCAGTGTCTTTTATTCCTCTGATACCCAGTCTGTTTGCTTTGGAGAATTGACTCATAGTCCATTTTGGCACTCTCCATCCAAGAGGTTTAAATTTTCTTGGCGGGAGTGGCGCTGAGTGATACAAATTCGCAGAGTTCCTAGCAACCAAGAAGGGCTCAATACGGAGTATGACGCTCCAGTAGACAACGTTAGAGGTGAGGTTGAGCGAGACCGACATCGCCAGCTTCGTGATTAGCAATATGGCTGCTATAGGGTGCTAGGGGAGGAATTCCTAAACAACTATTTATTAGAGGAAAGTAGGCGAGGCCAAAGTGGCTTGAGAGAGTGCTGCAGTATACCTCTGCGGTGTTGTAGATAACACAGGGGGATGCCTCAAGGTTAGCAGGCAATGTGGGAGAGGCTGCTAACATACCATTGTCGTGTTGTGTGAGGTAGACTTTTGAGAATAAAACCTCAGGTGTGTTATTTTTACCTGGTGTTCAGTGAATGCTTTATCAAGCGCTAGCTATAATTGTCTGCGCCTAGCTAAGAACGACCCCTGGAAGGGGCCAGCACGCTGGTCTGCAGATAACCAACAGTCATAATCAACAGTCGTAACATGAAACAGCACGGAGTACTAAGTTTGACGATCACAGGCCAAGGGTGCCACACAAGGGCAGAGTTCCAACGAGCACAGGCCGAGGTCGACTCGACTCATCAATCAACACGGGTCATCAAAAACGCAAGTTGTCGCGACACATTGGCCGTGATACAGTGAAGGGATGTCCCCGTCAACTCATCAAGGCAGTTAGGGGAGTTCAGACACCATCAAGTGCCAGTTGAAGTCAGCGGGTCTATAAGTGTTGTGAAAATGGCTGCATAACCTTATGTAGAAAAGGTTATGCTCACTGTCTTTTGAGGTTGCACAGGAAAAATACCAGCTACCTTCTTTGAAATGTAGATTTAGAGAATAGGTAGAATTGGATGGAAAGAAAAGAAAACAAACGATGAAGTTTTAAAAGAACTAAAAATAAAAAGAGAACTACTAAATACAATTCAGACAAGACAAATGAAATTTTTAGGGCACGTTAGAAGACACAACATCCTAATAAAAGTAATATTGGAAGGGAAAATACAAGGTAAAAGAGGCAGACCAAGACTAACATGGGCGAGTAACATCAAAAGATGGACATGACAACCTGCATGGGTGCACAATCAGAGCAAGAAACGGAGTGGGATGGTAGCCAACCTTCGTTGCAGAGACGGCACTCGATGACGATAATGATCTTCCTCAGGACTGTGCTGAATAGTGATAATGTAATTATTACAGTGTTTCTCTGTGTTTATCGATATATGTTTTCAGTATTATCTACATTGATTCTCATTTCCACAACAGGCAAGACTGGGACTCTTTCTTGGTGCCAGAAAACACCCCAACTTCTAGTGTTATACCAACTTCATGGATTATTCCTGAACCACCAAGCAGTGCAACTTGGGCCTCAGCTCTGTATTGATGCTCAATTCCTTAATGGGGGACTGGTTGGTCTCAAGGCAAGACGCCGGCCTCGAGACAGAGAGGTTGTAGGTTCAAATCCAGTTACACCAGTTGGGATTTTTATTTATGATTTCTCTCTGCGACAACCACCCCTGGTCTCAGCAACGAAACCCAGCATGACACGCCAATTACTCATGGATGGAAAAAAAATATGAGTACCTCCAAAGTCGGAGTTATCTGCCTGTGCGGCGATGGACTCCTGTGCACACGGCTGCCAGGGAAAAATGGATTAACACACAAAATTCGGTTCCTAGTCTCTAGAGACTTCATCAGAGGTAAAAGCTGGCGAACGAAAAACAAAATTCCTTACTGACATGTTGTTTGCAAATAAATTTGTCTTTTACTTTTGTTGTTTGTTCATTTTACTCATTTAATATAGAAAAACCTTACTTTTAATTGTACGGTTCTTCTGGTCCTAATATAAGATCACATAATCCTGAACAAACAAGTCTCACTAAAATGTCTGCATCAGGACTTGCATTCAAGAAGCACATCTCAATAGCAACTATACACTTTTTCAGTCAGAAATGAATCAGGTTCAACATGGTCATCATCAGGTTGCATGTTGCATTCACCACTGCCAGTCTGAAAGAATATCTCTAGCCAGGTCACCCACTTCTTCTGTTCCATGTTCAAGGCCTCTTTAATGTTTGTCTTGAAACCACCCTCTTGGTCTGCCCCTATCTCATCTTCCTGGAGCCATGCCTTCCATTATTGTTCTCTCTGACGCATGGCCATAGTATTTTAATTTCTTCTGTGGAATGGTGATTATGGACCATTTATTTCCAAGGTATAGGTCTTTTAATATGTCCTCATTGCTCTTTTTCATTGTTCAAGGTATCCTAAGGTTTTCCTATAAAATTTTGTTTCAAGTGAAACAATTTTCTTCGTTGTGAGATTGTTCATAATTCACAATCATATGTTATCAGACAGGAAGCTATTTATCTGACATAGTAACATATCAGACAGGAAGCTATTTATCTGACATAGTAACATATCAGACAGGAAGCTATTTATCTGACATAGTAACATATCAGACAGGAAGCTATTTATCTGACATAGTAACATATCAGACAGGAAGCTATTTATCTGACATAGTAACAAGCAGAAGCAAGCTATAGAAGAAAATATTTAACTAGTTATCAGATTATAAACAAAGAAAATACTCAAAACCCACAAGTGGATATCAAAATTGAAGGAATAGACCTGGAGACAGTTCAGAACTACAACTACCTTGGACATACTATAACCAGTGATGGAAAATGTACAACTGAAATAAACAAAAGAATAGGAATGGCAAAAAGTAATTTTAATGTCATGAAGAACATACTAACATCAAAACAAATAACACCAGGGCTAAAACTAAGAATAGCAAAATGTTATGTCTTCTCAATATTACTATATGGTGCAGAAACATGAGCATTAGACAAGGAAACAAAACAGAGAATTGAAGCCTTTGAAATGTGGATTTATAGAAGAGTAGGTAGAATTGGATGGAAGGAAAATAAAACAAACGATGAAGTCTTAAAGCAACTAAAAATGAAAAGAGAACTACTAAGCACAATTCAAACAAGACTAATGCGATTTTTGGGCCATGTTAAAAGACACAATTAGCCTACTAAAAGTAATCCTGGAGGGGAAAATACAAGGTAAAAGAGGCAGACAAAGACTAACATGGACGAGTAACATCAAAAGATTGACAAATCAGCCTATGACAACCTGCACCATCAAAGCAAGAGACAGAGCAGAATGGCGCTCCATGGTAGCCAACCTTCTCAATCAAACCTATCCTCATCAAACAACTGTCCATAAATGCTTGATCTGCCCAGCAAATCCAGTCCTGTAAAACAAACTTTTTCACAAGTCCTCCCCTTTTTGATTGTACAGCTGGGTTATGGATATAGGACCATCATCATTATGACATAGCACACACAACATTGTCAACAATGGATGCACCTACAGCGCTTGATTCACTTTAAAAAATGCAGCCACAATCCTTAAAGTTGAATACTTGGTTGTCTTGGCACAATGATCTGTTAAAGACCTGAAAGTAATCAGTGCTGACCAAATCCAATGATGGTGCATGCCCAGATCTTCATGCTAGTGAAGTTTTTTTTTATCTTGCTTGTACAGACAATGCTGATGAGAGGTCTGGGTAAAAAAGTCAGCTATGACAAACTCATGCACCAAGATAATGACACTGGGATCACAGCTGTGAAATACAAGGATACATTTATTTTGTGTTCATCTCTTGACCACCTCTCTTCATAGAATGTCCCTAAAAGAACATTTAGTGGGCGTTGATGCATTGCGTTGTGGTTTACAAGCTGCCTCTAAATTCAGCTTGATATATTTGGGTGCTGGGTTGCCTTCCATCTCAATTCTCACTTCCTTGGTTGACTGGTAACTCTTTTATCAGAGCAGGAAAGTGGAGTATGATCTTGACCAGATGTTCTGCTAATACTGACACAATTTGTCAGCTGTGAGTTGTAGACCACATACAGATGGGTGCTCTTCATCTTGAACCTTTTGGCAAATTCAATGGGGATAAGTATCTAGCCATCTAATACAAAAAATAATATTGAAACATCAAGTGAATGTCTGTAGTATACCTAATAGTTTGGAGTTGATTATATGTAACCTTATTAATGAGTTTACATTTGGTGTTGTAGAGGATGCAAGATATTTTTGTGACCATTTCTGTGCACTGTTGAGTTGCTTCTTTCATTGTTTCCAGAGCTACAATGGGAAGGTCTAGTTAAACTTTAACTTTTCTAACTGTAGACTCTTTTATTCTCCTGGTGCTCACATGGTGACCACTCTTTATCATCCACCATTAAAAGGAAGTTAAGTGGACACAGATGTGTTGTGGTTACAGGCATGGTGTGATACTTGCACTCTATTGGCTTAATACTTCTGACTACATCATAGATTAGAGTACCAAGTCTGCCTTTCCTCTTCAGTCCCTGCATTTTTGTCCAGATTGATTAGTCAGGTTCCAAAGGTACTACTTGGAGGTGGAGTAACATCTCGATCAGCAGTTGATGTTTATAAAAGTATTCAATTCTGAGGCGTAGATCACATGCAGCTAAAGTGATGCTGAGGCGTCCTGTTCTCCTTGTAGACTTATGTTAGATACCATGGTATTATATTTTGGGTTTGATGTAAAAACAAATAAGGAGAAAAAAAATAAGACAGCCTTGCTTAATATGAAAATGACATATTAATAAATACCAAGAAATATAACTTAAGGCTAAAATAAATAATAATAAATCAATTAATATTCTAAATTTTATGTCTGATTTATAAAAGTCATTAAACAGGAAATCAACAATTATGCCTCATTTTTAAACAGTAAACAACAAAATTTTTTTTTTTTTCAATGTATAATTTTTATTAATTTAATTTTCCATTTTATAATTATGAAATTAACACTAAATAGATAATATATATAAATATATATAATTCTACAAATTAGTACAATAAAAATATAACATGTCACCCACTATTAAAAAAAAAAAAGGGATGTGGACTATTGTGTGTAAAGATGTGTTGCTTGTATTAAGAAATTTAGGTAATTGACACACAATGGACTACAGAATAACTAATACTATAAAATCAGGTTGTGTGAAACTTAATAGTGTCTCTAATAACAGCATACAGTAAATGGTTGTACTTTACTTATATTTTACATATAGTACATCTCACCCACTAATAGCCTAAAACCAATAACGCATCACCTATTTCCTACATTCTCGTGAATATGTTGTTATTTCATCATTTTATTCATCTTTTAAAATTATGCAAAATAAATGTGTTTCTTGTTTTTGCATCTTTTTTTCATTGGTTATCTTGATGAACTCATTAAAATATTTTCAGAATATAAATTTTCCAACTTTGTCCTTGATCAGCAATTGCTACACATTTCAGGTCATGCTTTTTCTGCTTATAATATCAGCTTGTTTTTGTTAAAGCCAAAATAGTAATACAGTTAAGTTAGGGTTCTTTCCATGCCTTAAGGCATACAATGAATAAAATCCATATTTTTCAAAGACTAACGCACATTTTTTATAATTTAAACATTCCTTGAAGCAAACTGTGACAAATATTATCTTATATCAATTCTGTTCATTACAATATGGATTAACATAGGATCTTTCATTCTTTTTTTTTCAGGCATTCTAACAACACTTGCATAAACATTTCTCTTGCTTTCATTTTTCACAATTAGTTATTTAAGGTCACTTATGCGTCACGTGAAATAGGGTGAAAACATTTTGTGCTAAGAAGTAAAAAAAAAAGTAAAGTACCCCCGTCACGCCAAGTGGCGGCTTTTAGGGAGTATGGTGTTAGTGACCATAAATTTTACAGACCTTTGGCACATGCTTTTTGGGGTAATGTGGTCGGTATTACGCCCATGCCAGTGAAAAAATCTGGTACCCATTTAAGGCTGGGTGAACCCGGAAGCCGTCGGTTGGGATTGAACCCTACCCCTTGTCCTTTGTAGTCCAGTTCACTAACCACTGAGCTATCATGTCTCCCTTTGTGCTAAGAGCAACTATTATATTCTAATTTTTCTATCCAATAATTATATATTACAAATGTCTACACACAGTACCTATTTATTTTGCATGAAAGTTTAACTAAAAGCAATCTTTTCTAATATGAAAATTGTGAGCATAATCTCAAACTGAATTTGCAAAGGTGCACATCTGTGAATTTAATACATCAAAACTGCATGTTTTTGCAAAAAATATTATTTTGTGCATTCTCAAGAAGGGTGTGACCGCCACTTCTACAAGGGAAAATTAGGTTCTTCAAATTTTACAGCTAATAGCATTTTCGGAAAATGCTTTAAAAATCAGAATAATTCAACATGTATATGCTAAATTGGATTTTAAGCAAAAACAGAAAATTATCAAATTTTACTTGGTAGAAACTTTGTTACCCTTGTTACAACTGCCATGCATAATCCCATATGTTACCAACTGTAACATAACATTTGTACTAACCAATTATTCTGGTGGCCCAAGTGTCTGTCACTGAATTCAATACAACTTCAAGCCAACAAAAGTTCAACAAGGTTTGCATTAATTGATCTTTTGTGTGCAACTGATTCAAGGTTATCATTACTAGAACTTGGATTCTTATGATCTAATAAATGTCATTAGATATGACCTAAAAATCATTTAAATATGCTTTCATTTATGACCTAAATAATGCAAAATATGACCTAAAAATGACACTAAATATCTGCTAAAGCGTCTACATACTGTGCATCAGACTCTGCTTTCATGTCTTTGTTGGTGAGCAATTTCTGAGGCAGCACACCTGACTAAATTTTTTCAATCTTCGGACACTATTATTCTTCTATGGTGTCTGCAATTACTTTCACACAAAACAGTGAAGCTACTTGCAAACTTTAGAACAAACTATCTTGACAGTAATGTCACTCGTGTGTGCCACTGCTTTGGCCAAATGTCTCTTTTATATTTGAACTTCAGGCATTTATCCTGATACACGGTAAATTAACTAAAAGTAGTCTTTAATTTTCCATCTAAATATTTATTTTGAATTACATTGTCAGAATTATAGACATGTACTTATTCAGACAATTTTCTAAATTTCTTAACAATAAATTTACAAGCCAGGTTTTTTTCTACATAAAGGGCCATCTAAGTAAAGTTTTCTTGTTCTCAAAATGACAACAAAATGATCAAATATAACTACAAATATGTTTTTATGACCCCAATTTGTCAAAATGACCTAAACCTAAATTACGGTTAAAATATTCATTTATATGACAAATATAACTGTCAGTGATTAGAAAGGCATGAAACTGAAACATGTAGAAATGAACTTGGATTTCAAAAATACATGTCATAAAAATCCAAGCCTTAATCATTACACATTTTGACAATTAGAAGCAAAATTATTCTTAGTCATCAACAAATAAACAACCGTGAGGAAACCAGAATTGTCTGAAGCGGTGGTTCATAATTAGCACGCCTTCTAGTTTATAAATCTTTCAACACTGCCGCCATAACATGCACAGTAAATATTTTATATAAAAACATTTTAATATTGCTTTTAACAAAGAATGACTTGTTGACACTTTCAAATCACAAGCTATAAGGAAGCAGAACTCTTGTAACTTGTTTATTTCTCCTCTGAAAACCATTTTTAAAAAAGGTAATTTGACCACCAAAAAATGCACACTTGGATTTTTGTAAAAAGAGGCATTATCAAGTATACATATCACTTTTTCTGTCTTAAAATAGTAAAATTAATGTTTATCACAAAGATGAATTATGACTTTCAAATATAAGTAAAAACAAATTCAGATAATGGCAGAATTATACACACACCCTGGCATGCAACGCAGATAAACGTATGGAACAGACTAAAAATGTTCAACAAATTCAAGAACCGGAATTAAAATTGTTAGTGCAAGACAAATGTTTCTGACAATTCAAAAGTACATGTTCAACAAATATTATACCCAGTTATTAATACCTTCATATTATGTTAACATTTTCTCTGCAATTTGGTTAATTTTTTTCTAACAAGCTTTAATTAAGAAAAAAAAAAAGTACAGAAGTTTGAACTTCATAACAATGGGTAGTTCACAAATGCAAGTCAGATAATTATGAGCATATGAACACAATAATTCTGGAGCTAAAGAGTTAATTGTCTAATCAGTATGTTTCACAGTTAACGAATATAAAGAATGACAGGCCTGATAATTTATAAGACTTTCATAAATTAGAAACAGATATAGAAGGTTCAATGAAGAGTCAAGGAGGTCACATGGTTGGTCTAAAACAGAAACAAAATGAAAATAGTTTGCTGAAGAAATATATTTAACAAGGAACTGACAGATTGATGATGTTAACAATAATGTTTGAATGCCAACAACTATCCATTATAATTTTATATCTCCTTTTGACGCCAATTCCAGAAACATTTTCGACTTTAACTGGGGAACAACTGCAATTTTCATGAACTTTGAACTTGAGTACTTGGTCTTTACTGCCTGTTTAAGAAATGAAACGATAAAAGTGTGAAATAGTGCATCCACTCATACATCTGTCAATATGCATACTTTTTAAAAATACATTCAAACTTATACAAATGTTTTCAGATGCCTTATTAATTAATATAAACAAATATACATTGGATGTAAAATATTTTGCTAAAAAAAATGTATTACCATTTATTTAGCCAGAAGATGGGGATCTATGTCATTGAAATATTTTGTGCATGTCTATTTTTTCCTTTCATTTAAAAGCTTGTCTACATTCATCCTTAAATTTTGTTATAAAATGCCTCATTCTAATAGTTAATGGGTACATTTTTCTGTGTTTTTGTTTGAAAAATTACTACTTTTCAATCCCAGTAACAATAAATAAGTTGCTGTAAACAAAACATTGCAAGTGGTTTACCACTGTAAAAAGCATTCTCTGACCGTAATTCATGACTCATGGGTAGTGAGATGTCTAGCCGTCTTGGATAAAGGCAAAAAGAACAGGTGGTCCTGTGTGCACTCTACATACATTGAGGAACCCTTAACAGTTAAGTATAAAAGATTAGGCCAAATTGGCTGCTGTCTGGACAAAAATTATTAAGCAATTAAAAATCTTCCAAGACTGACATGTCAATCCAAAGGGTGTAGATGTTGCAGCTCTGCCATAAACTTACAACACAAAACATCCAAGCCTGGTTAATGGATGAACACTGAACAAGATATACAGCAAAACAAATAAACCCCAACAGTAGAGAAGACTGGCTGAAAGGGTGATAGGAAAGCAGGGAGAGAACTTTTTAAATACATGACAAGGCCTTTGGCCCCATGACAATATTAACAACCTAAAAAGAAGAGACCAAACCACAGAGCTAGTCATGTACCACTGAACAATCACATCAATAGAAGAAAACAAAAACCAAAAATCAAACAAAATCTTGGATCTGGTGTTCTCGCTATGTTTATTGAAGGATCGTTGTGATCTTTCAACGATATTACATGGCTAAACCATTTTATTTGTTGTTTCTTTATATATTCTATGGCAGGAGTTACTCCTAGCCTTTTTTCTCAGTTCTTCATTTCTGATCTTATCTCCAAGGCTGTTCCCGTCATTCATCTAACACATTTCATCTCTGTGGTGGTTATTTTTCTTGTTCTTGCATCTAGGATCCAGAACTGGCATTGGTAGCACAACGTTGGGTTGGAGGTTATAATGTAGAGAGCCCGTTTTGCCTCTAGAATTATTTCCTTGTTGGACAATAGTGGTGATAGCTGTCCAAT
This sequence comes from Megaustenia siamemsis, assembly GCA_032433765.1. NCBI lineage: Eukaryota > Metazoa > Mollusca > Gastropoda > Stylommatophora > Ariophantidae > Megaustenia > Megaustenia siamemsis. The sequence continues at coordinate 67,911,376 of JAVIAB010000092.1, read as the reverse complement.
GATTTGACAAGCTTTGATGCATCTTGAGTATATCTCTGCTGTTTGTGAATTGTCGTTTGTCACTAGACTTCCTAGATATTTAAATTCTCAACTTGTTTTAGTTGTCTGCCATCTATAGTTATGTTGATATTCTGTTTCTCTTTTGTAATATTCATGACTTCTGTTTTGTTGGTGTTGATTTTCATGTTGTATTTTGTGCTTGTACTGTTTGAGCCTATTTAAGTGTTCTTGTAGGTCTTCTATTTTCCCCATGTATTATGTGTTTGATCACCTGCAAAAAGAAGCTCATTGATCTACTTTGTCTCTGATGGGTTGGCTAACTTGCATATGTAGTACACGTATGTGATGAACAATAGGGTGGAGACTTCGAAGTGGTCTGTATAGCCTGCTGCTGTTCTGACTGCGCAGCAGCTGCTGCTGTAGAGACTTTTAATTAGCTTGGTTAGATGTTGGCTTACTCCATATGTTGTTAGTATCTTCCACAGTTATTCTTTGTTTACTCGGTTGAATGCTTTTTCCTGGTCAATGAAAGCTATTAGGAGATAAAATCAGAAATGAAGTTATGAAAAAAGATTAGCAATGGAACCAACCATTGAATACATAAAGTGACAACAGATCAAGTGGCTCGGGCATGTGAAGACACAATGAACTAAACCTAACACGAGTCACCAACAAATGATACGAGAAGATCAAACCAAGAGGCCGACTATGAAAAAGGTGTATAAACGGAATATTAGAAACACTAGTAGATATAACAGCAGAAGTGGCCAATAAAATGAGCAATAAACAACAACCTTGTCTCCCCTGACGCCAAAAGGCAAATAAGAAGGAAAGAAAGAAAGTTTTCATTTACCGCCCCATACAGTGTTTTTTTTAGGGGATCCAATTGTTGTCCATCCGTTTAACCTGTCCTAGTCTTATCTTAAGTATTGTTTTAGAAGCAGTGATCTCTGCAATATGTGCTATTTCGGCATGCGAGGTTTCTGTTTTTGACATTATGGTTCTGCCCTATGTGCAGGGCAGAAAGGACGATAGATAGATAGTCTTATCTGAATCTTCAACTCCTGAGAGTTGATGGATGGAAACCTAGAACACTGCAATGTGAAGTTACTTTGTCCTGCCATTTGTTATTAATTATTTTTTTAAGGCAGTGAACACTGAAACTAGTCTCTAATAACAGAGCACCTTGAATAGAAAGGTTAATATCCAGAGTATCGTAAGTTAAAAAATATCTTATATGCAAATGTCTCATATTTAGCAGCCAAGTTAACGCAAGCATTTTAAACTTCCATTTGATTGATCTTGAGACTGTGAGTACATTTTTGAATCTCTAAGTGTATTTTTTTTTTAACCCCATTTTTTGGTTTTGTCATACATGCAGATTTTAAAAAGGATTTCTTGTGAACTATCTATTCAAATCTCATGAAACTTTGCCCATTTGAACACTGGTTTGTTTAGATAATTTCTGCAACAAGATTTTATAGTACATAATTATTTCTCCTCTTCAGGAGATTATTACTATAATAATATATAATACTAAACTATGGCACAGAAAAATCTTATGGTAATAATTTTTAATAAATATAAATTTATATAAAGTGTACAAATGTGCCAAAAAAAATTATTTTGATGTGATGTAAAAATATATTGATAACATTAAATATGGCAGCTATTGATTTTGGTTTACATGGCAACATAATGATTTTAACTTGGACAAATAGATTTGTTTAAAGTCAAGAGTATCATATTTCATATCAAAATATTTATTTAAGTCATTTAATCTAAACATTTTATTTTATAGGAGCACATCACCTTTAATAAAAGTCAAATATGTAAGAGCCAAAAATTGCCTCTCAGGTAATCTACATCCTTCTGTTATCCAATCACATAAAAGCTTTGTATATTGAGTAATTTTGTTTGTGAATCATGTACACACAATATATTAAGCTACAGGGAGGATATTAAACTGTTGAAAGGGAATGTATAAACTTACTGCAAGTTTATTTGTTTCAGCTTTTACTACAAGATGTGATAGCTTGTAAGCTAAAGGAAGAAGATCATCTTCTGAGTAGGAACTGTAAAATTGCAGCGTTGGAGTCTGAGAAGTAAAAATGTTACTTATTTCAACACTCTTCATCAAACATTAATGCACATTAATTGTGAATAATAAAACTTACAAACATAGCAACTGAGCCACAAACATAATTTATTTTAAATACTTAAATACCCTTAGTAATACATCCAAACTTGTTGATCATCATCGAGTGCTGTCTCCGCATCGAAGATTGGCTACCATGGAGCGCCATTCTGCTCTGTCTCTTGCTTTGATGGTGCAGGTTGTCATAGGCTGATTTGTCCATCTTTTGATGTTACTCGTCCATGTTAGTCTGAAGCAGTGAAGTGGGGGACAAATGGGAGTGTATGGGAGAAGTTGAGGGGAGAGTGAGAAGGTGTTAACTAAAAAGACAATCAGCGAGTCCACGGGGAAAGGTGATTAGTAATAAAGAGAATAGAGAAACATCGAATAGCACTAGAAAGAATAAGACGGAATTAGGAGTGAGGTTGAAATGTAAAACAGGGTAAGATTGGTCGAAAGGAGGGAAGTGAAGAAGAATGATAGGTTGGGAAGTCAGTCAAGCTAAAACGAGTGTTCAGTGCGGTTTTGTTGTTGTTTGGCAAACCGGTACCGTGAGCATAGTGAGTTGTGGTGCCCATTAGGGGTTAGAGTTAGTCAGTTTGGGGTACGGCGGTCAAGTAACACGGACCGTGCTGCAGATTCATGGACAATCAGAATTGTGTAGAATAAGGAGTTCTGAAACTCGAAACCTACGACCAAGGTAGGGCTAGTGAGCTAGATAAGAGTTCACAGATTCATGGACATTTAGACTTGCATTAGAATAAGGAGTTATGAAACTCAAAGCCAACGAACAGCGTAGGGCTAGTAAGCTAGATAAGAATTCACAGATTCATGGACAGTTAGACTTGTGTTAGAATAAGGAGTTATGAAACTCAAAGTCAACGAACAGTGTAGGGCTAGTGAGCTAGAGAGGGTTCACAGATACATGGACAGTCAGATTTGTGTTAGTGTAAGGATTTATAGAATTCACAGATTTGTGTGCAATCAGAATTGTGTTAGTGTCAGGAGTTATGAAACTCTAAGACAACGAACGATTTACATGATAGGAAGCTAGACATCTTTAACAAATTCATGCTCAATGATGAATACCATGTTATAATGTAGTTGCTGCATCCAGAAGCAACAAACAAAGTAGGTGGCAGGAAGAGAGACAGCTTTAGTAGAAGTTCAGGCTCAGTGATGAGTGTGAGCTTAGAATGTAGTTGTGAAACACAGTAGCAACGAACAAATTACTTGTCAGGGAACTAGACAGCTTCCCAAACTCATGCTCAATGATGAGTACAAGGTCATAATGTAGTGGCGACATCCCGACACAGCGAACAAAGTAGGTGACAGGAAGAGAGACAACTTGAGCTAGTTCAGGCTCATTGATGAGCACAACATTAAAGTGTAGTTGTAGGTTCCGAACCAACGTGGGTGCTGGCAAAGGCACGAGTAGACAACAGTGGGAGAGTCAGCAGCATCGACCAGTGGCCTACCAAGTGAAGGGATCATTTGGACTTTAGTGTGGGGAGTCAGAGGCGGGGCATGTGGGCACCTTGAGGTTGCCATACAATGTGAGAAGTGCCTCTGAGACACATGCTGTGGGTGTGTTTATGTAATTGTGATGCGAGGTGGAAATTCTTGCAAATAAACCTTGAGTGTATATGTTACCTGGTGTTCATTAACTATTTCCTAGCATGCAATATGTGTACATCTGTGCCTAGTGAAGAACGAAACTGGGTGGGCCACCAAGCACCGGCCCGTTAAGCAGAAGCAGTTGTCACATCGAACAGCGCGAAGCACCAGAGTATACAACCACATCGATATTTGGGGGGGGGGGGGGGCGCCCAAGCAGCAGTCTAGCCCTTAGCCGAGCTGACGGGTGTCAGTACCGAGAAGGCAGTGCAGTGTCCAGGCACGGCGAGCTTCAAGATTAACCAACATCGAGTCCACGAATAGGTCAACCCGTATGGAACGGGGACCGGCCTGTATCAAGAGGGCTGATACGGGGTCAAGACGAGCTGTCCGGGGCAAGACGCCAGCGGCAATCTACGTGCCTGCAATGCCACAACAAGCGTTGAGGTCAAGGGTGTTCAATTCGAGCATAAGTTTTAGTTGAGGTCAGCAGACTACAGAGTGCTGTGTGATTTAAGAGCTCTTACTATTATAAGAGCGCTTACTGGTATAAGTCTTGGTCTGCCTCTGCCTCTATTACCTTGTATTTTCCCTGCCAATATTATTTTTAGTAGACTGTTGTGTCTTTTAACATGCCCCAAAAACCTCATTTGTCTTGTTCTAATTGTGTTTAGTAGTTCTCTTTTAATTTTTAGTTGTTCTAAAACTTCATCATCTGTTCTCCTCTTCATGGCTTTCTTTGGAATATTACATGATGAGGCTCCAATCTCTTTCACGGTGGTCTGCAATATTCATCTTTCATTTCCTGAATATGCCTCATGTGTACCACACACTTTGCTGTTTTCGCTTTCTGGGCCGTTGATCATGTCTGATTCTTCCGCCCCATCCACCACCATCACAGACTTTTTACATTCGAGATGGACATTCCCGCCAGGCACCATTGTTGTCGAAATATAGGTTTGGCTGAACCGTGAACACACAACACAAAGAAGAATAAATTATATTCCACTGAAATATCGATAAAGTTCACAGTACATCCACTTGTCAGACATAAACATACAACAAAACGGGGAATAGCAACCCAAACACATTACATTGAAAATTTTTGAAAACATTCATTTAGTAATAAGATTGTTTAAAAATATTATTGAGATTTTAAATCCCTACCAATAACATAGGTTCACATGAGCAGCTTCTTCTATAAGATACAGAAAAATAAATTATGCTGATAAATTTGTCAAATTATGGTCTAAAGAGACTGTCTTGCAGTAAACGCATATGGGAAAACAAAGGGAACAAAAATACAGTAAATAAAATGACAGTGAAATATTCAAACAAACTCATATACTTGCAAATAATAAGGATGAATGAAGAAAGATACTGAACAATACTCCATGTCTGCATTCCAAAGAAATGAAAGGATTAGGCATGCAGTTATAACAAAGTGTAACTTTCACTGACATTCATAATCATAATACAGTCGAACCTGTCTAAGGCGACCATTCACGGGACTTTCAAAAACTGGTCCCATAGGACAGGTGGTCCTGCCTCACAGGTTTCACATAATAAATAGAGCGATAAAAAAATTTTTATCCTAAGCACTATGAAAACTAACCTGCAAATCAGCGTAATCCATGAGTAGAACATAGTGCACATGTCGGTCTACAATAGCCACTGGTTGGACACTTTTCATAAAACACGATAGTTAAACACACACAAATAAAACACACATACACAGATTCCACTTATACTGTACATGTATCACTTTTGACTTGAAAAAAAATCCAATATGGTAGTCTGTTGTTTGACAGATGAAATAAACGATAAGTTCAATTTTTCTCTCAAGTCCATGATAACGTCTAGTATGTCAGATCTCCCGTTTGTTATTGAATAGGTGCGCAGAAGCTCCAAAGCATTATGTGCATCTGCGATAGTGTATGTTTTCTCAATGTCAGTAGAATCTTGTTCGTTGTCTGATTCACTATTCACATCCTCAGCAGCTAAAATTGCAGTGGCAGGAAGATCCCAGTTTGTTTCTATTGTGTTGCAAGTTTGGAGCCCTGAATCAATCATGGAGATGTCTGTCAATTGGTATCCAAACAATTCTTTTGAAAGGTTATCCAAAGCAGTAGAAATTGCAGTAGAAACAATTTGCACGTCGGTCTTTGATGCAGATTCCATGTGCGTCAGAGAATATGCGTGTGTTTCAGCAGGACAATGAAAACCTGCTTTACAGAAACACTTAAGGATGGTTGAGTTGTCCACTTCTTTCCATGCTGCAGCAATCCAGTAGACTACGTCCAGTAAATTGACCTGTTTCATGAGTTCGGTTCCGGAAGCATCCTTGTTTGATTCCATGACTGTGATAAGATGTAGAAGCTGTTTTTGTCTAAACTTTAATTTAAATGTCTGAATGACACCCTGGTCTAGGGGTTGAACTAATGCAGTTGTGTTGGGTGGCAGAAACTGCAGCTTAACATTCTGTAGTTCGATCTTGGGATGACAGGTAGCGTTGTCAACAAATAAAATAATGTGGCGCTTTTTTTTCTGCATCTTACGGTCAAAACTTTTCAGCCAATCTTCAAATATAGCTGCAGTCATCCATGCCTTTTTGTTGTTTCTGTAAATCACTGGCAGTGTGTTTATGTTGATGTTTTTAAAAATCCTAGGGTTAGCTGCTTTCCCAATCACTACAGCCGGTTCTCATTCCCCCAACATGTTAGTGCATAGCATCACTGTTATTCGCTCTTTGCTTTTTTTACCCCCAGCGCATTTTTCTCCTTTGACAAAAAATGTTTTGTCCGTAGTCGCTTTGAAAAATAACCCGGTTTCATCTAAATTAAAAATGTCTTGAGCAGCGTAACCATAGCATATCTCGGATAATTTAGAAGTCCAGTCAGCCGCAGCACTCATATCTGAATCACCGACTTCGCCACATTGCTTACCAAACACAAGATTGTGTCTTTTAATGAAGGCCTCTAACCAGCCGTTCGATGCTTTAAAGACTGAGTTTTCCAATTCTTTTGCAAACTGTAAAGCTCGTTCTTTGATCATCGGCCCAGATAACGGAATTTTTCGTGCAAGTGCTGATTGACACCATTTCCAACAAAGTGTATTTATGTCTTCATTTCCCGTTTTCCTGCTATTCCTTCTTTTCATACTTGGTGCATTATTTTCAAAGTCATTCATATACTCGGCTTTTCTCTTTAACGTACGTAAAATCTGTGTCTTTCCCACTCCAAACTGTTCTGCCAATAATCGCGAACTTTTACCTTGCTGATTTTGTCGAATCACTGATATTCGTTCTTCCAGCGTTAATGCTTTTGGTTTTACACTTTTGACACTGGCCATTTCCTATATTGTGTGTAACACTTTTAAAATCCACAAAAATAATTCACTGAGATACTGTACATGTACATGAATACACTCTAAGCGGGCAATGACTAATTCTTTAGTTAATTCCTGTAATTTATACGGGCCACGCAATGGTCTACTCTGGTCTAGACGGAACCGCGAAGTGATGTCACTTCACGAATCATAGATCTGTGTCTGCACCAGTATTGACTGATAAACGTAACACGTCCCACTGTAATCTGGGACTCACTAAATACGGGAAAACATCAACACCTGTAGACACCTGTGTCGATCGTTTATAGCTCCCAGCGAGACGAAGGACTGGCTGGTCGTCGTAAACGGGATAAATAACATTGGCGGCGATTAATTAGCCTGGTCTCTGGTCGCGTCATACGGTGAGCGCCGTAATCAGTGTTAGCATATAGTAAAAAACTCGGGGAAATTGTAGACCCGGTCCTATAACCAGGGAAACGCTTTAAACAGGTGGTCCTAAGACCAGGTTCGACTGTATAAAGAAAGATAATTAGAAATAATGTTATGTATTTGTGTCAAACAAAATTACTATTTTGTCAGTTTATTTTTCTATCCCTCAAGTTTAAGTTGATGATAACATTTGTATTTTTTTATAGTCATCAGCTAAAACTTGATGGGACAGTAAAGTAAAAAAAAAAAAAAAACTGGCAAAATAATAATTAACATATTCTATCTATTGACCTTTCGAGCCCTAGCCGGTCCATAGGGCGTAGACCAAGATACTCCCTCTCTTATCTGAATTTGTTCTAGCAGTTTTCAATTCTTTTAAAGATATTTTATCAAATCTCGCCATTTGTCTCTGTTCTGTGCAAGCAGCTCTATCTCATTGAGGGAGCCGATTCCTGCTGCTCTTGCCTCTCTCATCAATGTTCTTCTCAGTGTCTCTCTGGGTATTCCTCTTACCTGTTGTTTCCCACATGAGGGCTTGCTTTGCTATTCGGTTATTATCTCTTCTCATCACATGTCCAACATATAACCATCGTCTTTTCTTTATTACTGAAGATATTAGTGCTTGATTGGCGATGCGATTTCTCTAACTTCCTCGTTTGTTTTGAATTCGTTCCACACTATACCAAGTATTTTCCTTAGACATTTATTTTCGAATGCGTTCAACTTTGTTTCTATATCTCTTGTTGTTTTCCAGCTTTCACACGCATACGTAAGGGTTGATAGTACGTACATTTGATTTGAATAGTCTAAGTTTTGTGTTTGTGCTGATGAGCTTTGATTTCCACAACTTTTCAAGGCTTCTGAAAGACATTGCTGCTTTAGCTATTCTGATTCTGATTTCTTTGCTTGTATCCCCTTCTCGATCAATGTGACTTCCAAGATAGATAAAGTGATCAATCTCTTCCACTGGTTTGTTTTCCATGTATATTTTGTCATCTGTTGGAATTAAGCTTTTGATGACTTTAGTCTTTTGATGACTTTAGTCTTTTCATGAATGATCTCAAGCCCAATTTTGCTGGCTATTGATGCTAGTTCATTTGTGTTTTCCTGCATCGTTTATATCTGACTGCTGATGAGAACTATGTCATCAGCAAAGTCGAAGTCCTCCAAATGGTCTCCTTATCAACAAATTTCCTACTGTTCCAAGCCAGCGTATTTCACTTAATCCTAAAATATCTAGATCGTATCTATCCATCTTGCTCGCGACTTTTGCTTGTTTCATCAGCGCGGTCATTGTTTGTACATTCCAGAATCCTATTTTTGTTGTTTTAGGGCCGAAAAAACTATCACTATTATCTACATTCTGTATCAGGTCTACGTTTCATTAACAAAAACGTTTTTACGATAGCGGCTTAATTAAATTAACATATTAATGCAAAAAAAAAAAAAAAACACACCCATTTTGACTCATCCAAAACAATCATGGCCAAATACAGAGCAGCTGCAGCTACGTGGGATGGCCTCAAGTGTGCCATATCATACTCTACCATCTCTAGCTCCATGAGATATTTTGCCAGCGTATGTTTCATGGCATCAACCTAGAAATATAATTGACAGTGTTGACCAATCTAGTAGCAAAAGTAAAATAAATCCAGGTAAAATGTGGTTTCATATCAATGTTTTATAAAATGACAAAGTTAACAAATTATTAGTGCCAAATTTTACAGCTAATGTCTTTAAAAACAAAACTGTTCTTAGAATTGTGGTATACTAAAAATGGTTATAAATGAATACAGCTTGTAACAATGAAAAAACAGATACACGTGTATACACTGGCATAAGCGCACGGAAAGAAAGACATCTAGTTTGAGTGTGAAATATATTGTCAGCCTCTGTAACATATGGTACAATCAACAGAAAATGATTGAACAAAATAATATTTATTAGCAAAAGAGATACATTTAAAACAATGTAAATAAACTCTTGATAGGACATGCTAACTCATCATTTCAATAGTCAACTTCTTAGTCAATCTATCATGATTATTATTTTATGTTAGTTTTAATTACTAATTAATTTGTGTTTCATAAACAGTCAGATAAAGTTCAATTATGAGGAATGTGTTTATGAATAATTTGAAACTCACAATATCAGTACCATGGCACTTTCTTTAAAAATGAGGACAACTCTTTTTTCATTGTTAGTAACAATTATATTTACCTAACTCTTTAACTTTTCATATGCCAATGAGTGATGATATTTCACCGGAATCCTCTCTTCCGCGTTGCCAATCAATTTATTTAGTATTTGATAGCATATTTTTTTCTGTTATTGGTCAATATTTCAAAGTTTTAAGTGGAAACTAATCAGAGCTAAATGATATATTGGTTATACTTTGTGCTTTAAGTAAGCTTTCATTTATGAAAAAAAAAAAATTTTTTTTGCATTTTGTATTCAGTATTGGCCATACTATAAATTTTTTCAAGAAGGCCAGATTAGTATTTTAAACAAATTTAGATAATTATTCTGATGTTTGTAAAATCATTTGTCCATAAATATAAGAGTACAAGTTTCAAATATAAAGTGCAAGAGGCTGGGTAGGACATCAGATCTGGGCAGGAAGGTCCTGGGTTCAATTCCCACCACATGCCGCGGACATTTAAAAAAAAAAAAATGTGTGGTTTTACCTTGTATTCAGTATTGGCCATACTATAAATTTTTTCAAGAAGGTCAGATTAGTATTTTAAACAAATTTAGATAATTATTCTGATGTTTGTAAAATCATTTGTCCATAAATATAAGAGCACAAGTTTCAAATATAAAGTGCAAGAGGCTGGGTAGGACATCAGATCTGGGCAGGAAGGTCCTGGGTTCAATTCCCACCACATGCCGCGGACATTTAAAAAAAAATTAAAAATTTGTGGTTTTACCTTCATGGCTTTACCCCTTCCTGGTCTATAGGTAGTGAGATCCAATGTCTAGTCCAGGACAGTGAAAAAACAGGAGGTCCCATGTGCACTCGCTCACGTTAAAGAATGCTTTGCAGTTTAAAGTCGAAAAGAGTAGGCCAAAAAAATGGCTGCCCTCTGGGCAAAAAGTATTAAGCAAATCTACCCAGCCATGCCGAGGATGGATGTGTCGGGCTGAAAGACGCACATACTTGCTGCTATGCCATAAACTAGCGACATAACACATATATGCCCACTTAATGGATGAATGCTAAGAAGAAGAGAGAAATATAATGTGCTAACCTGTCCAGCCTTAGAAAACCGTCTGAGAAAGTGCAAACATAATGGACGACCAAAACTGAAATCTAATGTACGAAGAATGTCTTGTTCCATATCCTGGATATCCTTTTTTGTATAGGCATTGTCTGTTATGTACACAAAATCAGCAACTTCTGGTGCATACATTTCTTCATATTTGCTTGCTACTAGCATTGCTGTTACTCCAACTAGCTGCAGCTTGGTTCTTGAGCAAGGCTTCACCTTAAAAATAAGTCAATAAAGGGCAAACATTATTACTTTTATCTGCAAACTGTATAAGAGACATGTCATCAAACTATATTACAACAGGAGTTTTTGTGTACAAAATGTTGACTTCCTTGCTAGGTGGAATAATTATTTTGACTAAAGGAACCAAAATCTGTATAATTACACACCTCTGAGAGTGACAGACAGTACTTGGGGAGCTCAAGTCTAGGAATCCACAGGATCATCAGAAGCCCATCAGCCACATCTGAACACTTGCTCTTTAAAACCTCTACTTTAGTTTTATGCAGTCATGACACCAAATATGATATAATAATTCCCTACCATGAAGATTGACTGGATTGTTTGTCTATCCCGCCGCTCCCAGAAAAATTACACCAGGACTATATATTTAATATCATGATCCACTTAATTCACTTCATTTAATCTCCTCATATTAACATTTTGACCAAAAAAAATTTTTTTTACAGCAGAAAAGGTTTAATAATTTATGTGAGTAAAAGTGAAAAACATAATTTTTTTGACTGCTCCAGTTTGGTTAAATTTGCATTCAAAGTTGAAACACATATTTGTGCTAGACAGCAGGACCATAGAGCTGCAAGTGAAGCATAATAGACCACTAGTGCGAGGATTACCAAACAACAGCTGATCAAAATCCTAATCTATCTTTGCATAATGGGTTTGAAAACAACCTAACCAGTCTAGCAAAGCAAGTAGAGATCAGAAGGGAGGGCAAATCCGGTGGCCAAATAGGTCATGGTGAAGTTAGATATACTTCACCAAACAGAGAGATATCAAAGATTGTTGTAAACCACAACATAACACAAGTAGTCCAAATTTGGGGAGATGAGGAAGAGGCTTCATTATATGGTGAACATAAACAACAATATCAAACAATATTATATTTGCAACAAAAACCTGACTGGACTTTTCAAAGGAAATGTTTACATATAATAATTTTTATGAACTTATATAAATCTGTAAAAAAACTACTATAAGTTGAAAAAAATATTGCTTTATGCAATAGTAAATAAATAAAGTAAGGCTTCCTTCATTGACTGCACAGCCACAGTGGCTGCTGGTTTATACAATAATTGACAACAATGTTAATGTATCTTCATTTGTACTGTTTGCTCCATACAATATTAACCTTACATGTTACTGGCATACTAAACAAAATATGTTATTGTGAAACAAATGAAAGATTAATCTACATATCATCATCATCAAGTACCATGCCTGCTGACGTAGGTGATCATGTCTCTCCACAACTTTCAATCATGACAGTTATTTATCATTTCTGTTGTACTTCTGCCAAGCCATTATCTTAAGCTGTCTGGTATCTTTTCTCTTTGCTTCCCTCTATCTCTTTGTCCCTCAATTTTCCCAGTTGTTACAATATATTCCAGCTGCTCTCTTTTCATTACATGGCCAAAAATGATGATTGTATCTTCCTAATATTTAAAATTAGCTCTCTTTTTGCTTTGGCCTCTTCCAGAACGTTTTCATTACTCTTCTTAGCTGTGCATGGTATTCTCAACATTCTTCTGTAAAACCACATTTCTAAAAGTTCCAGTGATTTTCTTGTCTGTTGTCCTATTGTCTATGATTCACATCCATATGTTAAGACTGGCTGTACATAACATTTAAGAACTCTTTTTCTTGTTTCTATTGTCAAAAATGGATTGCATAATATCTTCCTCATTTTTTGGAAAGCTTCTTTTGTCTGATCTACATATACTGACACTTAATCAACTAACTATCAACTTTCATGATTTCTTGTCAATATAGAGAATAAATTTATCTGTGCTACAAAATGTGAAGCAACAATTTATTGGTAACAATGTACCTTTACATCAAGAACAGCACAAATAAATAAAAACTTCATAAAACCTATTTATGGCTTGAAACAAGTATTGATGTGCAGCAAGCCATACCTGTAAATATCTATCAATAATGGACACTGTGAGATACATTGTCTCTTGCAGTAAATGGAATCTGTTATGTACTTGGCAAAGCCAGTCAATTAAGATACCCCTCATCTTGCCTGTGATGTCTGTATTATCCAGCATATTTGCTTTAATACTGTACTTTCTCTGGAACAAAAAAATAAATATAGTTTACTGCAAATGCACATAAAACAGAAGATTAAAAAAAAAAAAAAAAAAAAAAACAGTTTCTTTTAATGTATTATAAAATACACACTATGTGCAATTTTTTTTTTTTGCGTTCGCCTGCTTTTATCTCTGATGAAGTCCCTAGAGACTATGAACTGAATTTTGCGTGTTAATCCGGTTTTTTTTTGGCTGCCATGTGCACAGAGGTCCCTCACAGCACGGGCAGATAACTCCGTCTTCGGCGGTACTTATATTTTTTCTGTCCATGAGTAATTGACATTTCAAGCCAGACCTCGCTGCTGAGACCAGGGGTGGTTGCCGCAGAGAGAAATTGCAAATGAAAATCCCAACTGGTGCAGCCGGGATTTGAACTCACAACCTCTCTGTCTCAAGGCCGGCATTTTTCCTTGAGACCAACCGGTCCCCCAAGTGTAATATAAATAAAAGAATTACAATATTATCAATAAAAAGTGTTAATTTTCAGTGAGATGGTATTTGGAAGCAAGAGAGCATTATATTGATGTCAGCACTGACTTCTTGGACTGATATTCAAGAATATGACTGAATACTAAGGAAACACCAAATGCTCTTTCAAGTTGGAAGCAAATATGAAATACCAATACTGCACATCAAGTTAAATTTCCTGCTCCTCTTTACATGAACAACTGGAATTAATGATGTACTTAAGAAAAGAATGAAATAGGTGAAACATGCCCATTACATTGTGTGACACATTGAGAACACGGTATTAGTGAACTGTTAGTGCCACATCTTTCTATGACAATCTGCACAATTATGGGTGCTGGCTTGGTACCATATCAGACAACTTCATGTTTCCCCCTAAAAAACGATCCAATGTACATTTTTAGAGATAGACCAACTTTAACGCCATGTTGATAGGAGAATTGCCACAGTTAGGAATTAAAATTGATCACCTAGTCAGAAGGTGAGTGCACTTACCACTACACTTGACAAATTAATAACTAAAACTGTATCTTTCTTCTTTCTTTTATCTAGCTGCTGATGCCTTTAGGCATTGCAGAGAAAGGGGGTTGTTTTTAGTATACTATGGTGTCTCTAGATATTTAGTTGCCTGTTGTTTGATTCTCTCTTTTTAATAGATGAAATGTCTTTCTTTTGCGTATCTGGTGCTGTTAAAAAGAAAATGTTTTGGTCTCTGCATATGTCTTTTATTCCATCTATCCATATTTTCCTTGGAGTTCTTCTTACCCTGTTTTGATGTTCTTAGAATACTCTTGATGACATTTTTCTAAAACTGTATGTTACTGAATAATACCTTTAACATAACTAAACATAAATTCTTCAGCGCACACAAATTAGACTAGAATTAAGTAAGGGGAAAAATTATAACATATAAGCTTTATGTTATAGCTCTATGAATATAGGACAGAACAATAACAAACATTTCAATACATAGTCTTCATCAGTAGACAGAGACACATTCAGGATTGTATGAAAGAACATAGATTAAACACGGATTACAATTAAATAAGTTTTCTCTGTATGAATTCTACTGGACAAAAAATCTTACAGAGCTTTATAAAAAAAAAAACGCAGATATAAAATGATGTAACCATTTCAAGGAATATTTACCTCAAGTTGTCTCATATAGGAATATATGGAGTTCACATAAATACTAACTAGTTGAGGGTTGCTTTTATCTTCAGCATCAATGTCCTCTATCTGCTCATTTAAAATGGACTTAGAAAAAATATCCATTCCATTATCACTAATATCCATTGGCATTTGACTGTAGGCCAATGCATCATATAATGGAACATCATTTTCTGTGACACTGGGCAGCAAATTGTGATCAGGTAACCATTCCACTTTCACTGGGGCCAAATCCTGTTTATGAAACATAAATTTGGATTATATTTTCAGACGAAACAATTGCTTCATCATTAGATGTACATAAATTAATTTTTTTTTAAAATCATCATAATTATACTCTGAGATCACATCATAACATGAACAGACACAGCTGGTTGGAAAGAACAATGATGGAAGGCATGATTCCAGGATGATGAGACTGGTAGACCAAGAAGGTAGTTTCTCGAACACGACAATAGAAGTGGGAGATCTGGCTAGAAATAGGGATTCTCTCAGACAGGCTATGGTGAATGCAACCTTCAGCACATAACATGCAGCCTGTGATGATTAAACAAAAATAAATTTATTAAAAATGGTCACGCATAAAGTTTTCATGTATGTCATGAGTTGTTAAATGTTCCTGTTCTCTAACCAATTTTTAAAACCAATTATGCAAGGACAATAGTCCACAACTTCAAATGAACTATTGCAGCATAATTGAGATGTCTAGGAAAATAAAAAAGTGTTAAACTGCAAGTGAAACAGTGTATGGAAGCAAGAGAGCATCAGATTCATGTCAGCACTTCTTTATTTCTTGGACTGATATTTTAAAATATGACTGAATACTAAAGAAATATCAAATATTGAGAGTTAATAGTATTATTATCTTTCAAGTTAGAAGAAACAAATTATTTAGTTGTAGTGTTAAAGCTATAGAACTTCAGCAAAAAAATAATTTTTAGATGAATTATATATTTTGTAGAGCACACATAAATTGCTGTTTAACACTCTCCCAAAATGTACACAAGATGACTAGAAAATTAAAAAAGAAAAATCACATTACATAACTTACTGTCTCAGGTTTGATGACTTTTAAATATTGCTCTACAGGCTTTGTGTCTTTCAGGACATTTGATGATGTATCAGAGACATTGGATTGTACTGTAGTTTTAGCAGTTTGCACTTGACTTAAAACTCCATCGCTTGGCTGCAAGATTTCTTTCTTGACTGCACCAGATTTAAAAGAGTCTATAGTTAAGGCAGACACACGGTTTCCTATTTCTCCAAGAGTCAGACGTGAAATTCCTTGACTTGCTTTCATCCTTCTTGTGTGATATACATCAAAGTTATCCATTTCAACAAATCTGGTATTAGAATTCTGTGAAACAAGTAAAGATTTGAATGAATACACAAAGTAAAGATAAAAAAATAAACATTCACTTCATACCTGCTAGATGTATGGGAAATATGGTGTTAGTGACCATATTTTTCCAGGACCAATTGCACATTTCGATTGATGTGGTTGATATCACCCTTTACTGCCCAAAAAAATTTCAGGTACCCATATTTAGAGGCTGGGTTTGAAGTCCGCAGCCTTATTGGTTTGAATAAAATCTATTAAATCTGGGAAATGAACCCGAGTCCTGAACATACAAAACTCATCAGTTAACAATACATGATAGAAGCTTAAAAGGGAAGCTACCCAAATTGTTTTACTTCAGAAATGTAATTAAACTAATGCAGTAAGTAATGTTACATTTCCAAATTGTTGTCTGGTCAATGACTGTCACCACCTAATAATCACTGAGTGATATTGATATACCTGTCATAACAAACTCTACAATCATTTTCATTGTTCCTGTGTTCATTTAGGCTTGAACCAAATGATAATCTTCTGACATGTGAAACAATCCCTGCCAGAAACTCTCTTTAGGTCCTCATATAGCTTCCTTCATTGTGGGCTGAGATGGACAAGAATAATCATGTTCTTTCAATATTTTATATTTTTCAGTCATCAGTTTGTTATTTGTCTTCCCTTAAGATCTTAAGCCACAAATTTGGGGCTTGTCACATATTTTTCAGTCAAGTACTTGCCATGCATTTATATATATGTGATTTACTTAATCTCCCAGGTTGAAACTTGACAAAAGGTGTATGCCGACCCTGGACACCTGGTATTTTAAGGCATTTCAGTTATTTTGAGAGTATTCTACAAGTACGTTTTTTTAGGAATCCTCAAGGGAGGAGACAAAGGGGAAGGTCAAAATATACTTGGAGAAAATAGGTGAAAACAGAGGTGAAGTGAATGGGGAAGACATGGAATGATCTTAAGAGAATGGCATGAAACAAGATGGTCTGGAAAGTGTTTGTTGAAGACCTATTGAAGAAAAATAGAAAATAACATTTACTTCTAATTGACCAAGTCAGTAAATTTGCTGTAGTTCTTGTAAGTCTGAGGCTTCAAGATCTATTCACTTAATATCAACTTTGGATCTTTCAAATCTTGGCAACCTTTTCATTGTTTAGTGTTAATGTTTTTTTGGAATTAGAATGTGATTACTTAATAATGTGACCTAACTTCTTTGTTACTAAAAATAAACACTGACCTAAAAAACACACAACATGAATAGTTACAATGAAGGGAAAAATGTAAATTATTATGAAAATCTTTAACACAGTCATTTACAACATTCAATCTTACAAAAATTAATGAAAATATATTGGAAAAAAAACAAAAACAAAATAAGTCAGTAGTACACATTTTTAAAAGGCATATAAAATTTACAAATAGTAGTCAAATTTCTTTGTGTTGTACAGATACATCTACAATAACACAGCTAATGTTAGAAAGGAAGGATAACATGTTTCATTTTAAAAGAAATAATATTATGTTATATATATTCACAAAGGTTATAAAATAAAATATAATAATTAATTAAATAAGGTATGCATGCTTTCACAAATGCAAACACACAAACACACTTTCATACACAGAACCAAACATGAAATTAATGAATGAAACCTGCTGGTTAGGAGAACTTCTACATCTGTTATCAGTCATATTATGAATAGCAGAAAAACTATTTATCTTGCTGCTGAAGCAAAAATTCTTTTTTGCAAGCCTGGCATACAATTTTACTTCTCATTTCTATTATTTTTGTTTGATAGCAGAGTAAACAACATAGTGATAAATCAGATACAGCTGTTTGTGCCTAGTTACAACATTACGAAATTATGGAAACGATGACCTTAATGATCTAAGAGAAATACTCTACAAGTTCTGCAGAGATTTAGAAATGTGATTCAGTGGATTCCATCTCACTGTAATAATCCTGGAAACAATGAGGTAGACCATGTTGGCAAAGGAAGGTGAAAAATTACACCAGCTAGATACAAATACAACTTATGAGGAATCAAAAGAGGTTTGATAGGAACAAATATGTGAACAAATGGAATACAGAGCACCAAGGCTACCAGAAAAATTATGTCTACTACTAGCTCAACAGAAAAAAACAAGTAACAATTTTTAGACTCAGAAGAGACCACAACAAATTAAAGTAACACTTTTCAACACCCTAAGCTACCTTTGATGAGTGTGATTGTAGCATAGGTAAAATGATTGCTGAACATCTGCTACAATCATGCCCAACATATGATGAACAAAGAAAGCTCATGTGACCATCATTGGTACTAAACAGGGACAAGTTGTATATCACCAGCCTTGATTTGAACAACGCTTTTTTTTAACTTATTAATATTGACGTCTAGAGGTGTATGCATAAAATATAGCTTGAACAACTTGATGGCAGTCATTTACTTTCTTTACAGTGGGACAGTACAAGTTTTATCTATACTAGCAAATTCCTTTTCAGTGAACGAAGCTGTCAAAGTCTGTATATCTGGGTGTTGCTGTTTGTGAAATAATATAAAAGAATTAACCCTAGCTATGTCTATAAAAATTATAAAATAAAGTTTGCCTGTTTTATTAGCTTTTATAACGGCTTGTATGTGTGTATAGAAATTACTTGATCCTTCCCCTCCCACATACTTATTATAATCACTAGCAAAAAATGGCTTGTCAACATAATTTTTTTTTTCAAAGATACTATTTTACATTTTGTTCTACATATACAAGATGCTTTACAAGTTAAAGATTTGTGCATAAAAGTAATTATATTAATAATTTTATTATCCTTCCACTGAACAAACCCTATATTCTCCCTTCTAACCCACCTCATCTGACACGGTGCATTATCCCCTACCTAGTACCATATATTTTTGTCACTGTTGCAGACACCCCCCCCCCCACACACACACCCATGATTCACTTTGGTCCTACAAGTCAATTTCTCTTTTCTTTTTAAAAAAATAAATTTATAAATAAATTAAAACAATTATAATAATTATCCATAAATATTACATATTATTGACTGAAGATGCTTTTATATAATTTCATAACAATGTTAGGGTTCAAAATCTAGTATTGAGCAAGCTGAATCTTTACAAGTGTAGTATACTTCAAAGTTATATGTATATTCTGTTACTGTATCTTTGATCTGCTGCTAATCACAATTTCATTCTCCATTTTGTTGGTTTATTTTGATGTGGTGTCTAAATGTCCATCAGCATAAGAGAGAAAGGGAGCCGCATATGCTCAATGAACTGGAATACTAAGAAGGACAAGCGGTTTGATTCAATCCTGATCGACAGCTTCCAGGTTCACCCAGTCTTAAATGGGTACCAGATTTTTTTTTTTGGGGGGGGGGGGGGGCCAAGCAGCACAGGTGTAATTCCAATTACATTGCCCAAAATCAGGTGCTGAAGGTCTGTAAAAATTATGGTCACTAACACCATATTCCCTATACACCATATGGCGTGACAGGGCATTGCATTTCACTTTACTTTACTTTTTTTTTTTTTTTTTAATCAAGAGAGAAACTTCTGGGTCACATGAATTGGTGGTTGGATATTGAGAGCTCTGTTGATAAATAAATAAGCATTTATTCATTGCTAGATCAATATTTATGTAGTAACAAAAGCTAACAATTCTAGTCTATTGGGTAGCAAAATCATTAATAGACAAAATATACATACATAAGCTTTTCTATTAACTTTATTATAATTATAAATTATCTGGTTTATCTTCTGGTTGTAGAAGAAAAAATTGATTCCCTCTATTTAGTAATGAACTGTAGCAAACATTTCCATAGCAACCGTTGCTAGGGGGAGAAAAATAAATTAAGCACAAACATTAACTTTTCTTATTTCAATTATTAAATACTATTATTGTATCCATACAACAAAAAATAAAGCCAGAAACTGCATTCAGAAACAACAACAATGTGTTTGCAAATGAGATAATCTATACTACGAAGTCAACATGCCTTGCTCCAATGAATGAGTTTGGCAAATCAAGTTCAATATCTTCGTCATCCGTGGTGATATCCTTACTATCACTACTTATATCAAAATATGTGATATATTCACTATCATCAGATGACATTTTATAAGTAAAAAAAAAATCAATTATAGACAGGCAGTCAAAATCCTAAACTGCCACTTTATTCAAAATAATGTTCAGTTTTTTTTAATTTTAGCATGCACTCTCTATAATAAATTTTGTAGCTAAAAAAAAATATGAATGATCTTTTTACATTTTATTAAAGTTTTACATATAAACTATTTCCGTACAGGAGCTTTTTATTGACACAACGGAAGAGATTTCAGAGACAAAATTTGTTATGGTTTTAAGAATCAATCTATATGTTTATATTTGTCTAACATATAACATATTATATACGAATTTTGGATAATTGAACAAGGTATTAGATTTCACCAATATCACGATGATACAAGACAGGTACGAAGAATATGGTTTGATGACGTTCAAACTAATCAAATTGAGCGTGGCGCACTATGTGGCGAGATGTACGCTGCCGAAATCGGCATGGCGCACAGTGCGGAGAAACGTACAGAAAGAGTTAATTTTGATATCAGATGATTTTTATAACATTGCTATCATGCACCTTGGCCTCCCTGTTCTTGCAACTCTTTTTTAAATTTGTGTGCCATGTTGAAATCAAATGTGTTGTTAAAATAACAGTTCTACTGCAAAACCAGAACACAATGCATCTGTGTCCACGTTAACATCCTTGTAAGGATGGATGAAAAAGAGTAGGTATGGTGGTATTTTTTTCCCAAAATTCTTTTTTAATTTAAATATAATAACTAGACAGCCCTTAATTCGAGCAAAATAATGATAACCCATTCAAGTCTTCAAAAACGCTATGAGGTAGTCGAACATACTGACTTAATGCGACCATAGTGATGGACATTGTAATAAGCCCAGTCCATGCAGTTAAATTCCTATTATAAATCAACCTGAGCCAAGAAATCAAGAGTCCCAGGGTCTCGTCTAGTGTAAACACACAGTTATGTGTCAAGAGTTCAAAGAAAATACTATTTTTTAGAGTTCTTAATATTACAATTAAGTGGTATTA
Organism: Megaustenia siamemsis; assembly: GCA_032433765.1. Lineage (NCBI taxonomy): Eukaryota > Metazoa > Mollusca > Gastropoda > Stylommatophora > Ariophantidae > Megaustenia > Megaustenia siamemsis. The sequence continues at coordinate 67,890,123 of JAVIAB010000092.1, read as the reverse complement.
ATTTTTATTATGGTATTATAAACATGCCAGTCACAGATAGAAAGCATAATCTAGGGTTAATATAAAGTCTCCCAGGAATCACATTTTTTTTTAAACTTCATATACATAATCAATGTTGAATCTAAATATGTGCACCAACATTGATTTTGGAAATCTCGTTTTGATGAAAAATATGAGGTTTGTTCAATGATGTTAAAAGAGAATGGTGTGGTAAGTGAAATGGTATTAGTATTAAGTCATTACTTTACTATTACTATTTTTGATATCATAGCTAAGTAAAGTTAGTCTCTTCATTCATTACATAATCATAAATAATAAATAAATATGTATCAACATGTAACAATCAGTGCAGTTGTGAATCAGACAACAATATTACATTTAATTTTGGTAATGTTATAGTTTAGCGCCGTCAATGATCGACCAAAACATTTCCCTTTTAACAGCAACCAGATATGCCAAAGAAAGACATTCCATTTATGAAAAGAGAGAATCAAACAACAAGCAGCCAAATCAAATATCTAGAGACACCATAGTACATTGAAAATAATATAAAAGAAAAGAACAAATGATTTCTGTTTGTAGTAATGTTCCCTTGCACTTTACTCGATCATTCTCTAATCTGTCATTAGAAGAACCCTGGGTTAGGAATACCTTAAACCTAACCTTTGTTGAAAAAAAAATTAAAAGCACAAAAACTGGAAATTCAAATTTGAAATATGTACTGTAAATCAGGGGATATCACTCATTTAGCCCTCATCAAGGCCAGCTCCTTGTCGTGGGGATGGGGCTTAACAGTCACCAGGGACTGAAAACTAAGACTGGCCAGGCCTTCCTACAACCGAGCAAGACCACAGTCTGCTCTAGCAAGTTCAAGTGCTGAAGTCGGAGGCAACCAGCCAAAAGGCGCACAACAATCAGGATGCCACGCACTCAACGCATATGGAAGTATGTCTATAACCGCAAATCGATATGGCACTCGCCCTGTGATGGGCACTCAGGCAGGTGCAGCGCCGGGCCCTCAGCCTCGAAAGGGCCCAACCTCTATTACTGGATGTCCTTCTCAACCGCCCTGTGGAGTCAGGGGGCGAGAGAATAGAGCTACTGGCCAATCCAAAATAAGACCACTAAAAATAATGCACTGGAATGCTGAAGGCATCAACAGCAAAAGAGATGGGTACAGTAAAAAGATAGAATTAGAAAATATCCTGCATGAAGAACAAATAAGCATATGCTGTTTGCAGGAAACCCATCTAAACAACGACATAGCCTTGAAGATTAGGGGATACCAGTGCTACCGATCTGACAGAATAAATAGACAAAAGGGTGGAATACTGACTCTTGTAAGGAACAACATTAATGCATGTCAGATTGAAGTGTATATGGATGGGGCGGAATATCAAATACTGCGCCTCAGGACAGGAAATACAGACTTCCATCTACTTAACTACTACTGTCCGAGTGACCGCCCACTAGCACTAGACACAATTACATTAAAAGAAAGAATAATTGTATGTGGAGACTTTAACAGCCACTCACAGAGCTGGGGCTATGAACATATGGACAAGAGAGGTGAAGAGCTTGAAAATTGGCAGGATGACAATGGGCTTATACTATTAAACCAGGCAACAGATCCACCAACATTCTACTCCAGATCATGGCATACCACATCTACACCAGACCTTGCTTTCCATTCACCAGACCTGGATTGGAATATCACACGAATTGTTGGGAAACAACTTGGAGGCAGCGACCACCGACCAGTCTTTTTAGTGGTGCAAAATGAGGCCATCAGGGAGAGCAGCACTCTCTCCAGATGGAATTACAAAAAGGCAGACTGGAAAATGTATCAACACTACACCAGTGTACTGACTAAAGATATAAATACAGATAGAGACATCAACAAAATAGTTGATGAATTCAGTAGACTAATAATACAAGCTGCCAGTGAAACAATACCTAGAGGGGCACGGAAACACTACAAACCATACTGGAGTAGTGAACTAGAGGAACTGCACAATGACATGGAAACATCTCGAAAGCAAGCAGAAAATAACCCTTGCCAAGAACACCACAACAACTACCAGCATGCTAAAGCCAAATTTCAACGGGCTAAACTACAAGCCAGACGGAGAAGCTGGAAAGAGAAAACAGAGTCCTTGAATCTTGAACGAGACACAAGAAAAGTGTGGAAGCTTGTAAAACAGCTGAATGATGAGGGTACAGAAAGGAACACCAAAATTACACTGAAGAAGGATGGAAACATTCTAACAGGTAAACATGCAGCAAATTACTTTGCAGACTCCTTTGCAAATGACAATAATATTGAAATTAGCCTAGAAAAACGACAAGAGACCCGTCTAAAACAACAAAATGCAAGACAAGAAGAGACCACACATGAAGTCATGGAAACACCCATTACACAAAGAGAGCTAGAGCTGGCAATATCCAAATTAAAAATGAAAAAGTCACCAGGCAATGATGGAGTGTCCAATGAAATGATTAAGAACTTGGGAACTGCAGCTAAAGCAAAACTACTGCAGATCTACAACATTTGCTGGATCACAGGTAGAGTGCCACAGGCATGGAGAGAAGCAATTATGATACCATTACTAAAGCCAGGAAAAGATAGTTCAATGACATCCAGCTATAGACCAATCAGCCTTACAAGCTGTTTGTGTAAAACAATGGAACGTATAATCAATCTCAGACTGCAGTGGTACCTGGAAAGTGAAAATCTCCTTGTCCCACAACAAGCAGGCTTTAGACAGTGTTACTCTACCGAAGATCAAGCAACCTATCTTTCCCAGGAAATCGAAGATGCGTTTCAAGAAAAGAAACTGGTACTAGCAGCATGGATAGACCTAAAGAAAGCATTTGATAAGGTATGGAAGGAAGGGCTTCTGAAGAAACTGAGAAATTATGGAGTAAATGGCAGGATGTACAAATGGGTCAAAGCATACCTGCATAACAGGAGAGCCAGAGTGCAACTGGATGGTCTTAAGAGTAAGAAGGTCTTATTGCGCCAGGGCGTTCCACAAGGAGGGGTACTATCTCCAACACTTTTTCTGATCTACATCAATGACCTAGTTACTGAACTACCACATGGCATCAAAGTGGCAATGTATGCAGATGACTTGGTAATGTGGTGCACAGAGGAGTATGCAACAGTGGCCTCCAAATTGCTACAAAGAGCTATGAATGCACTGAATTCATGGACAAATAGATGGTGTATCAGCATCAATACAGACAAATGCAGTACTACACTTTTCACACTCTCCCCAAAACAAAAAGCAGGAGCCATCTACATAAACAATGAGCCTGTGAAAGAAGACATACAAGCTACATATCTCGGAGTTACATTTGATAACAAACTATCTTGGAAACAGCAGATAAATAAGGCAACCCAAAAAGCAAGGAGAAAATTGGCTATTCTAAGAAAGTTGTGTGGAACCACATGGGGTGCGAGTGGGAAAATACTCAGTAAAGTTTACCAACAGAGTATACGCCCACATTTAGAATATGGATCATCCGCATGGTGCTCAGCATCAAACACCACATTGCAAGAACTGGATAAAGTACAAAACCAGGCACTTAGGGTCATCACAGGAGCAATGAAATCAACACCAATATTGGAGATGGAGAAATTGTGGAGGATACCAGCACTGAGAGAACGGAGGGACACAAAGGTGCTGATACAGGCAGAAAAATGTGTATGCATGCCGAGACATCCAATGAAGGACAGATTCCAAAATCTTGCATTGGGACGACTTAAGAGAAGCAGCTTTATCCACCAAGCCAAGCGTATTAGTAGACAAACACCAGACATGCCAAGAGTTGTTAAACCCCTTCTGCCCATACCAGAACAGACTCCCTGGACAGATGAATCAGGATTATCAGTTCAAATACGGACAGAAGTGAAAGGAATAGTTGACAAAGAGGAACAAAATAGTCTACAGCGAAAAACAATAGCTCTCAGTTTCCTGGATGAAGAATACCCACAAGACCTATGGATTCGTGTGTACACAGATGGATCAGCACAGAATGCAGTAAAGAATGGGGGAGCAGGTGCATATATAGAGTACCCAAATAACACTAGGGATATGGATAAAATAGCAACAGGGAAATATTGTCACAATTATGATGCAGAAATACAAGCAATAAAGTTGGCAATAGAAAAACTGCTGAACAGTAATCTTAGCCCACAGCCTGTAGTGTTTTTGACAGATGCAAGATCAGTACTCCAGGCACTACAATCCAGAAAATTACCCCATCTGCAGACCTTATTGACTGAACTCTGCAAGCACCACAGGGTTGCCCTGCAGTGGATCCCGTCTCACTGTGGAATACCAGGAAATGAGAAAGCAGATCAGTTGGCAAAGGAAGGTTCAACAGGCACACAACTAGATACACCAGTTACATACCATCATAAGAAACAGATAATCAAATCAATCAGAGGACCACAAGCCCCAAATCAGGATGCCTTTCATAATATGAATAGATATGAACAAGTTATCATTATACGCCTAAGAACAGGACACAATCGACTCCATAGTCACATGTATACAAAATTCAAGATCGGCACATCAACTACTTGTACATGTGGACAGGCACCCCAGACTGCTGAACACATACTTCAAGACTGCACTGAATATAGTAGACTGAGGAAAATCCATTGGCCCATAGATACAACACTACAGACAAAACTATATGGGCCACTGCAAGAATTACAAAAGACAGTAAAATTTATACAGGAAACGACATTGCAGATATAGACAATACTTCAGGCGAACGAAAGATAGATAGACTCATTTAGCAGCAATGAGTAATGACGCTAAACTAGGACTTTATCTTAATTTTAATACATTTTTACAACAATAATTATAATATATATAATTAATTAATATAAATATATAATATAACAAATATATATATGGCCCTTTTCGTCTTGTCAGACGGTCTAGTGGAGGCTATTGCGTATTTTTTTGAGGTATTGTTTTTGCCGAACAGCTTCTCTCGTGGCTAATTCTACCAATGTTTGACAAACACACGCGGTCACATAATGAACAGGTCAGGCTTGCTGGTCCACAGGGTTTACCATCCTTTTTCATGAGTCTCTTCTCTTCTAAGTCCTGTCTTAGAACAGTCTCAAATGTTGTTATACCGTTCCTTATACGTGCTCTCCATGATGTGCGATCACTTGCCAGATGTTGCCAGTCGTTTTCACAGATGGAGAAGTCTTTCAGAGATGATTTGCAGATATCTCTATATCGTAGTTTAGGTCTGCCGATTTGTCGTTTTCCGTGTTTTAGCTCGCCATATAGTATTTGCCTAGGAATGCGTTTTTCTTCCATCCGTTGGACATGCCCCAGCCATCTTAGCCTTCGACTTCTGAGCATCGACATGATTGTTAGGGTCTTAGCACGTTGCAGGACAGTTAAGTTGGTTATTTTGTCCTGCCATTTGATGTGCATTATTTTGCGGAGACATTGCATGTGGAAGACATTTAGTCTTTTTTCATGGTTTGAGTATGTTGTCCAGGTTTCAGATCCATATAGTAGTGTGCTAAGCACACAAGTTTGATATATTAAGAGTTTAGTCTTTTGAGTTAGTTTCGTGTTGTTCCATGCCCTTTTTGTGAGTTTGCCGAAGGTCGTAGCTGCCTTACCAATTCGACAGTTTATTTCTTCATCAAGAGAGATGGTTTGCATAACTGTGGATCCAAGATATGTAAATTTCTGTACTGATTCTAGTGGGCAGTCTTTTAGAGTAATAGATATAGGTTTGAAGTCACCTTGATTTAGTATTACTGTCTTCTGAACATTAATTGACAGTGAAAAAAGGTCGCATGCTTTATCCAGGTTGTTGATCAGCGACTGTAGGGTGGCCTCACTATGAGCGACTAGGGCTGCATCGTCAGCAAATAAAAATTCTTTAAGTAGGGCAACATTTGTTTTGGTTTTTGCTCTTAGTCGTGCTAGGTTGAACAGTGAGCCATCTGGTCTAGTGTGAATGTAAATATCTCCTGAGCTGTTTTCGAAGGTGTAATTTAGGAGGGCAGCAAAAAATATACCAAAAAGGGTGGGGGCGAGGACACATCCCTGTTTCACTCCTTTGTTGACTTTGAAATTCTCAGATGGACTCCCATCAAAATGGACTTTGCCATTCATGTCTTCATGGAAGGAAATTATCAGCCTAAGTAATTTAGGAGGGCAGCCTATGCCTTCTAACACCTTGTAGAGACCATCTCTGTTTACTGTGTCGAATGCCTTTGTGAGATCCACAAAGGCAATATAGAGCGGCATATTTTGTTCCCGACATTTTTCCTGCAGTTGTCTAAGAGTGAAGATCATATCTATGGTTGATCTCCCGGGTCTGAAACCGCATTGGGACTCGGGAAGCACCCGTTCTGCAAGTCTATGCAGGCGATTAAGTACGACTCTAGCAAAAGCTTTGCCTGTTGTGCTAAGGAGAGAAATGCCTCTGTAATTATTGCAGTCGCCCCTGTCTCCTTTATTCTTGTACAGTGTTATAATCTTGGCATTTCTCATATCATGAGGTATTTCTCCGTTTCTCCAGCATTTAATTAGCAGTTTGTATAGGTGTGGAAGTAGTACGCTTAGGTTGTCCTTTAGTACATCTGTGGGAATGTTGTCATTTCCTGCAGCTTTTCCTCTTGAGAGGGCATTTATAGCGTCAGCAAGTTCGTTCATAGTAGGCTCAACATCCAGTTCAAACATTGTAGGATATTTGGGTATTGATTGTGCTAGAGCTGTGTTTGCTGGTCTGTCGTCACTGTATAGATTAGAGTAGTGTTCAACCCATCTTTGCATTTGTTGTCCCTTGTCAGTAATAGGTTCTCCAAACTTGGATTTTAGGGGGGCTAATTTTGTTATTTTTGGTCCAAGGGCCTTTTTTATATTGTCATGCATGGTTTTTGAGTCGCCCCTGTCTGAGGCTTTCTGTATTTCAGAGCATAGATTGTTCCAGTATTCGTTTGCGCATCTTCTTGCTTCGCGTTGTAGGGTGGCTTGCGCATGTTTGAGCTGATCCTTGGTGATTTGATTGGGATTATTATTGAAGTTCAGTAGAGCCTTTTTCTTATTAGCTATTAGTGGGTCTAGTCTTGCTGCATTTTCTTCGACCCAGTCGTTCTTTGAGAACCGTTTCTGGCCGTAGGTAGATAGAGCGCAGTTATAGATGTGTGTTCTCAGGGAGCACCAGTTGTCATCCACACTTGATGCATCTTCTACTTCTTCTACCAGTTCATCAAACTTGGATCTAAAAATGTCTTCGGTTGGTGTGGTTTTTGTCGCTGTGATGTTGATCTTGGCTGCTGCAGGCTCTCTTGATTTGTAGATACGACTACTTCTGGCTTTGATCTTACTAATGACTAGAGCGTGGTCTGTGTTGCAGTCTGCACTGTGATATGTTCGTGTTATTCTGATGTTATTTAAAGACTGCCTACGTGTAAGAACTAGGTCTAGCTGGTGCCAGTGACCACTTCTAGCATGACGCCATGTTACTTTATGCTTGTGTTTCACATTAAAGTATGTATTTGTTACACATAGGTGGTTATTTGAGCAGAATTCTAGGAGTCGCTGGCCATTTCCGTTGATTTTTCCAATGCCGTGGTGACCTAGACATGTTGGCCAATATTGCTGATCAGATCCTGTGCGTGCATTGAAATCACCGAGTAAGTATAATAGTTCCTCTTTTGGAAGTGAGTCAATGGTCATTTGCAGTTGTTGGTAGAAGTTGTCTTTCTCTTCGTCTGATGCAGCCAACGTTGGTGCATAGGCACTAATGATATTTATTGATCCACTCTTCGTATGTAGCTGGAGTATCATCAAGCGTTCAGACACTCCTTTTGGCGTGGTTATGGAGTTTATGTGTTTGTTATGTACAGCAAAGCCTACTCCATGTATACGTGGTTTTTCGGGGCTTAGGCCTTGCCAGAAAAAGGTATAGTTTTCTTCCTTTACAGAACCACAGTCTGAGAGTCTTGTTTCTTGTAGGGCAGCAATATCAACATGTAGCCTATTTAGTTCTTTATCTATGAGTGCTGTTGTTCTAATTTGTCCTTCTTTCAGTGTGCTTGTTTTAGTAAGTCCAGGGCACATGGTCCTTACGTTCCATGTGCCAAGTTTAAACATTGGTGCTTTCTTCCTCATTTCACTTTGCCTACTCTGCCTGGGCACAGGATATGGAGATAGTGCTTTACCCAGTCGCACTATCCCCCTCTCGACTTCGTTTCAAGGATTTCCGAAGGAGGGACAAAGCCCATACGTTCGGAATTGAAAGAAGGTGCAGGGGATGCCAGAAAGACGATTAACGCCGTCCACTGCCTTAGGGTCCCTCCCTCCGGATTTTTACTCTGGGTGTACTCCCATAACCTTCGATTCTAACTAGAAACTAATCCACAAGGTAGTGGAGGGTTTCGTGGTCGAAGTTTCCCTTCTTCTAGACGGGTTGCCAGCCAAGGTTTACGAGTCCCGTCTACCCGGAGCGATATCTAAAGATACGCCTTTGTCAGGCTCAGGTGCCCGGACGTCCGAGAGAACACGTTACCGGTCAGTGCAAGGCTAGAAATTGCTCCAATGCACAAGTACCAAATCCGTGAAAAACACATCACTGAAACAGTACATAATCCAATTAATGAATAAAACATCCATAGAATGAATTGTCAGCATAGGACTTCTCCACACAATAGCAGTTTTACTGCGTAATTAAACACAAGAATCGAGAGCTAAAGTAGCTTCGCTGCTTTCGGTGGCCATCTTGACCGGAACCATATTCAAACGTATAACAAATAATTATAATATATATATATATTATATAAATGTGTGATTGTGTAATGTGTGTACTGTAAAATAATTTTTTTTTAAAGTTAAAGGTATTTAATATTCATTTTGTTATAGTTATTATTATTTTTTTTTAAATCACTGAATAATTCTTCTACCTTTTAGCTCCCACTGGTGCATAGGTCTTCAACAAACACTTTCCAAGTCGTTCTGTTTTTTGCAATTCTTTGAAGTTCATTCCATGTCTTCCCCATCATCTTCACCTCTGCTTCGATCTGTCTTCTCCAAGAATTCCTTGGTCTTCCTCTTTGCCTTTTCCCCTGGGGATTCCAAAAAAGGGCCTGTTGTGTAATACTCTCAGTTGGCTTCCGTAGTGTGTGTCCTATCCATCACCATCGTCTACGCTGTATCTCTCTATCCACTGGTATTTCACTGGTACATTTCCATAATTCCACGTTAGTGACTTTGTCCTGCCATTTCCATCCCTTTATTCTGCGTAAGCATCCATTAATGAAAGTCTGTACCTTCGTGATTGTCAATTTTGTTATTCTCCATGTTTCACAGCCATATAATAGGACCGACTTAACATTTGAGTTGAAAATTTTTATTTTTGTATTTAACCTAATTTCTTTGGATTTCCATATGTTTCCCAGTGCAATGAAAGCTCCTCTTGTTTTTGATATCCTTATTTTGGTATCATTTTCTGTTCCTCCCTCTTTATCTATATTACTGCCCAGATATATGTAAGATTGTACGTCTAGTAGAGGTATTTCTCCTAGTTTTATTTGGTTATTGCCAACTGCATTAGTTCTCATAATGTTGGTCTTATCTCTATTAATCTTTAGTCCTAGCTGTTGTGATCTCTCATCTAATATACTCATTTTATCCTGCATCTGTTGATGGCTGTGTGATAGGAGAGCTATGTCATCAGCAAAGTCTAAATCATCAAGTTGTTTGGTCAGTGACCACTGAATCCCATTTCTGTTGTTTTGAGTTATTTTCATAATCCAATCTATGGCCAGTAGAAAGAGAAATGGGGACAGAAGGCATCCTTGCCTTACTCTTGTTCTTATTCCAAATGCTTCTGTAAGCTGTCCTTCATGCACCACTCTACATTTTGTTCCTTCATACAATGTTTTTATCAGCTTAATAAACTTTATGGGGATTCCGTAATGACTCAGCAACTTCCAAAGCATTCTTCTGTCTAAACTATCAAATGCCTTTTCGTAATCTATGAATCCAATATAAAGTGGGGATTTTAGTTCTAAACTTTGTTCAACTATTATACGTAGAGTAGTTATTTGATCTGTTCTTCCTAAAACCTACTTGTTCATCTCTCAAGTGTTTCTCTATAGCCTCTTTTAGTCTCTCCAGAATGATTCTGCCTAATATTTTTCCTGGCACTGATAGTAGCATAATTCCCCTATAATTTGTGCACTCCTGTAAACTTCCTTTCTTTGGTAGTTTGATCATATAACCTTCTCTCCAGTCTTTAGGTATTTCTTCCCTCTCCCAAATTTTATCCAATAGATCATGTAACATCTTGGTAGAGGTGATAATATCTGCTTTGATGGCTTCCGAAGGAATTTCATCTGGTCCTGTGGCTTTACCATCTTTTAACAGTTTGATGGCTTTCATTATTTCTTCTTTGCTTGGTTTTCCGCAGTTAACGTGTAATTCTTCTTCTGCTGGTAGTATATCTGGAGGATTATTTGAGCCAGGTCTGTTCAAAAGTTCTTCAAAGTGCTCCTTCCATCTCTCCATTTGTTCCTTTATATTACTAAGCAGATTTCCTTTCTTATCTTTGATAAAGGCGTTGATCTGTTTGTATTTTCCACCTAATTTCTTTGTGCTGTTGTACAGTTCTTTCATATTCCCTTTATTTGCTGTTTCTTCTGCCTCTTTAGCTAGTTCATCTATATATTTCCTCTTATCCCTTTTAATGCATCTTCTCACTTCTTTGTTCACCTCTGTGTAAGCTTCCTGTGTCTTGGCTTTATTACTTCTTGTTTTGCTTTTATTTATGTCTGCTTTCTCGTTCTTTCTTTCTTTAATTTTATCCAGGGTCTCTGCTGTCATCCATGCCTTATTCTGGCGTTCTCTTTTCCCCAGTGTTTCTTCGTATGTCTCTTTCCATATATTTTTTACCTGTTTCCAATGATCTTCTATATTTATTGTATTTTCTAGTTGTTGGAGGACTTGGTATTTGTTTTAATATTGTGACTGCGAATTTATCTTTAATTCCTTGTTCTTTAAGAAATCCTACATTGAAATACTTTCTTACTTTCTACCCTTATTCTTTGTAGTATACCTTTTTAGTTTAATTTGAATAATTATTAACCCTAAATGAGGATTGAATTAATTCAATGAATGGGAATGAGAATGTGTTTGTGTTGTATGTAACTGTAAAGTAAAGAGTAACAGTGAGTAGTAATGGTGTAGTAGTAAAGTAAAGATTAGTTAAGACTAAGTAAATAAATAAGTATAAGTTAATAACTAATACTAACAACAAATTTTTAAAAGTTGTAACTTAGCACTGCACTGTCACTGATTATTAGTTAGCTTAGTTAGTTAGTACTATTTATTACTATGCTCATGCTTAAGTAACTATGATTATTCATTATAATTCATCATTAGATAACACTTGCATCAGGCAGGTCTAAATCAAGAGTCTAAACGGAATAAATTAATAAATGAAATGTGAATGTCAGTCTTTTATGGAGTATAAAATAATAAAGTATAAGTATACTATAAGTATAAGTCAACTATTTACTAAGTCTAAGTGTCAATGACTAAGTCAAAGTGTCTTGTCAAGTGAAAGAAATTATTATTAAGAATGTAAATTGTAAAGTTAAAAAGACAAAATTAGAAAATACACCACACGCGTCGGCGTGTATGTATAAAATTATTATAAAAATTATATTGCTAGCAGTTAGTTTAAACCTTTATTATATTTAATATGATGATGTATGTATTAACTCAACTGTACTTACTCAAATGACTGTAGCCACTACAGTATAGCGGGTTGTATAGCGATGACTTGGTTTGGTAGGTAGATTTAACAAACAATGGAGGGTTAGCGTTGCCGTGTAGTCCAGTCCAGTCTTGTTTGAGTTGTTATATGTCGATGCTGAAAATTGAAAGACTAACTGAACTTTTCTCATTTCAACACACTATCAAGTACTTGTTATTGAAACGTATCAGCTGTTTGGATGTCATTGTGAAAAATAAATCGACATCGAATCCAAAAAGAAATTGCTAAAATACAAATAAATGAATGTCTTCACAAATACAATCTTTGTAAATAAGGACTAACAGTCACTCGATGCGGTGGAACTGCGGGATTGTTCGAAAGACAACATGAACAATTGATTGGTTACAGTAACGGAATAATAAACTATGATTGGTTGAACCTGGTGGTAGGTTGCTAATGAAGCGCGTTTGCTCCGTTCCTAGTAGCCATACAAAAATATATGTAAAGTGATAATAAAAACATGCATGTATTCGAAATATATATATTAGATATGACAAAGCCAATAAAATAAAACGTTATTTTTAACGTAATTATTATATAGAATATTTTTTATTAAGTCTAATAAATTTTTGCATAAAACAGTTGCTATTTTCTTTTTGCATACACGTTAAAACATGTTTCCTTGTTTACAAAATTAGAAAGACATGTTCATTCCATTTATATCAGCTGTTGTTATAGGGAGGTTATAGGATAGGGCACAGTAAGTAACTTATTAAGAGAGGCAGTGAGCCATAATAAACGTAAAGAAGGGTGTGATTGATGCCAGCCTGTCAGAAAATCTGTTAATGTAATGAGAATTCGGTAAATTCTCTGCTTGCTAAATAAACTTAATAAAATAAAATAGGACAAGCCAAGAGGTCCGTTTCGTCGACGATTATCCCACAGAAAATCAGAAACTTTGGAGATAAAATAGAACTGCATGCTCAACAATGAACATAAATTCATGCACATTAATTAAGGCTGGAGCATTTGCAAATATACGAATGCTTAATTAATACTTTGGACTTCCAATCGTAGGCATACTTAGATACCAGGATTAAATCTAAGGTGACCATATTTTTGAAACCCTAATCCGGGACGGATTACTTTGACTTACATTTTCCATCAATAAAATGAAATTTCTTCCGTCTTTTTCAAGTAAATAATACAATATAGGCTAACAATATAGGCTTACAAAACTTTATCAGGAGATACAAAAAACATTAGTGACACTCACTTAAATGGAAGGTAAAGCAGAGTTGCTGTACTTTTCTGATGTGTGGATTTTTCTTTGTTTGGAGCATCTTAAAAGATTCAACACATGTTTGCTCATTGTTCACTTTGGTGATCAACATGGCCTTGAAAGTGTCCACACTTAGATGTGTTTTATCATTTGTCCACAAACTGTTTATCAGTGAAAACAATCTTTCCGTTGCAGCATTTGTTCCCGGTAGACACAAAAAGAACTCTGCCAGCTTCAGAATATGTGAAATTGGCACATGCCTGTTTTTGAAGTGAGAAGCCATTTCAATCCAACGCTGCCCTGGTAATGGTTTATTAATACTCCACTCATTAATTTTCTGAGAAGTAACAAACTGCCTCATGCAAAACATATTCGTCATACATTTCATTTTCTGGAAAGTCGACTGAAGGTACTGTTTGACTCACGAATGATGAAGATTTCTGAATATCTTCCCATGTTAGAGTTCTGTTCAACATTACCTAGCCGTAGGCCTCAAGGTTTTGAAAATTATTTGCAGCCCATTTCTTCAAATAACTTAAAGCTGTTATGTAGAATGAAGAAACACTGGCTTTAAACTTGTTCACATCATCCTGTGGAATTCCTTCCATTTCCAGCTGGTCAAGAATTAGCTTAACTCTTGATGACAAAAAACCATCTTCCAGTTTGGACTCCGAGATAGATCTCAACCCAATGATGTTGTCAATTACTTAAAAAACAGTGACCACCTGTCTCTCTACTTTCTGCACTGTTTCGTGGAAAGTGGATGCCTGACTGTGAACAAAAATAAGCCATGCTTCAGACATGGGGTTTTCAAAGAATTTCTGTATAAAGACTGTGCATCTGTCTTGAGACTGAAAATAGGATTTTAAAGGCAGAAACCTGTGAAGAACCCTTTCAACAGCAGGCAGCAGTGCAAGCCACCTAGTCGATGCATGACCTAAAATCCTCTGGAAGTCTGTGTCCACAAACTAGCAAAACTCATTGCGACTTTCAACTTTAACGGTGTATGATTTGAAATGCAGATAAATTGTAACAAGAATCATATCAACATCAATAGGTAATACATCTGCAGCTGTTCGAACAGTGTTGTGAAAAATATGGCATGCACAACCAACACCTATCAAACCATGTCCAAGGTTTTCTTTCAGCTTTATGAAAACATGATTGTTCTTTCCCTTCCTATCAGCGACCCCAAAATTAGAATTTGCGTTGTCTGCACAATAATGCAACTACTTTCCTTTCTAAACCTTTTCCCGTTAGACAGTCATTAATAAAACTATTAACAATATCAGATGTTTCTCCTGGCAATGTCTTCATTTCTAATATTTTAACTTTTAGCCCCTTATTGTGTAATTTTAAAAAATCTGTAAAAAAAATTTTAACAATAATAAATAAATAATTAATTTGTAAATATATGAAAAAAAATTTTAATAATATAAAATTATAATTTTAAAAATATTTTTAAAATTAATTTTTTTAAATAATATATATATATATATATATATATATATATATATATATATATATATATATATATATATATATATATATATATATATATGTAAATAAAAATTAATGCTAAAAAAATTTTAAAAATATTATATAAATACATAATTAATTTTTTAAAAATATTTTACAAGTTTTCTTCAATTGTCTTCCTTTTATACTGGTCAGGTTAATAATGCATCAATAAATTGGAGGTTCCAAACAGCATTCTTCTTCTATTTGAATCTCCTCTCTTTTCCATCCCCATCTGTCTCTCATTCTCCCTATAACACATTCAGTGTTTCATTAAAGTTAAGTGATACAGAATATTTGAACAAATTTAAAGGGTGGCTTATAGTCAGTCATACAGTGTAAATAAATTCCTATGAATGCAATAACCTCTATTCTAAACAACACAATAAAAAGAATTAGTTCGTTGGTAAACGAAAGTAACACAATGAATATACAAGAATATGAAATGTCGTGGCCGCACAGATGCTTCTTGTTGAGTTTTAGTTTCAGTATACAAGATTTAAAACTTGGAGCGCATTTTACTGTTACTGTTTCGCAAAGGGAACAGCCAGTTCAACTCTTAAAACATTTTCTACACAACAACGGAATAATGTATATTTTTAAGTCGAAGAGACGTTTACCATATTGGCAAAATTTATAAACGTTTGTGTCCCTAATGTATTTTAACAAATCCGGGACAAAAGCTAAAAAATCGGCCAAAATCGGGACAAATTCGGGGCAGTAATAAATCCGGACGAAGTTTGAAAAAACAGTACAAATTCGGGATTGTCCCGAAAAAATATGTACGTCTGGACGTCACCTTAAGAAATTGCTTGTGACAGAGTTATTAGAGCCTACCAACGGAAATTATTTCTGCCCTGCCATAGTCAACCTTTGAATTTATAAATAGCAATATCAGGAATGACACCTAATAATGATGCAATAGGGGCTAGAGGAGCGTCTTCGCTTAAAGCGAACTGACGGTAATGAATATATAGGGTGTTTATAAAGTCTCACTACACTTGGTATCTAGGTCAATTTGAAAAAAATGTTTATGACGTCATCACAATATGTGCTCAATGGTAAGTTCACTTGTTGCGACAGTTTTCTTAATGACTTGTCTGGACTTTTAAGGATTCTGTCTTGGATATCTAAACATATTTCATCATTCACAGCAGGCCTACCAGATCGTGGAGCATCTTCCACATTTCCAGTAGCAATAAACTTATTCAACAAATTTCATTGACAGTGGGAGCACATATTGTGATGACGTCATAAACATTTTTTTTTCAAATTGACCTAGATACCAAGTGTAGTGAGACTTTATAAACACCCTGTATTTATTTTAAGGAAAGCCGAAAGAGGGTGTCCTTCAGGGAATTGTGAAGGGAGCAGGATGGAGGGGTTGGAAAGTAAAAGTAAAGTACCCCCCGTCACGCCAAGTGGCGTATAGGGAAATATGGTGTTAGTGACCCTATATTTTACAGACCTTCAGCACATGATTTTTGGGGTAATGTGGTCGGTATTACGCCCGTGCTGCTTTACTTTCCCAGAAAAAATCCGGTACCCATTTAAGGCTGGGTGAACCCGGAGCCGTCGGTTGGGATCGAACCCTACCCCTTTGTCCGTTAGTAGTCCAGTTCACTAACCACTGAGCTATCGCGGCTCCCACTAATTTTTAGGGAATTAGTAAAACCCAGGTGTCCTCGCCAGGGTACGAACCCCGGCTGTTGCCGTGGTAAGCCAACCGCCTATCGATTGCGCTAAGGGGTTGGAAAGTAAGACATTTAATTGCCTTTCGTTTGTAAAGTTTAACGAAGTAATTTCTAAGATCTTAACACACTAACACTGTGGAAGCCCCAATATTCGTACACATATAAAAGGGGTGAGCAACCTTTGATTTTCTGAAGGCCAGATCTGAAAACTATGAAGACGCAGAGGGCCAGATACCATCACCAAATTAAGACATTATATAAATTAACTAATTTGCATTCACAAGTGATGTACACAACTGTAACTGTAATGTACACATTTTAGGTAATGAAGTGCATAGTAATTTTCAAATTAACAACAACGGCCGGTCAAAAATGGTTTTGCGGGTCGGTTCTGGCCCACGTGCCGTAGGTTGCCCACATCTGGCTTAAACTATCTATAACTAATAGTTTATACTCGTATAACTAGTAATACGCACATACATTTTTTTTTTTTTGAAGTTGAAGTCGATTCAGTTTCCAAAAATATTTTGTTGCATGAAAAAAAAATGTTGCCATAGCTGATGACACGGAGTTCCTGCACATGGGTCAGGCTTCTCCGATATTCTCGATATTTCGAGGGGAAATTCGGAGAATCTAATGTTCAGTGGTGATGATCTTAACAAAACATAGCATTTGCTCCGGAATTTGTACAGTACTGGGTTCAACAAATTACACAAACAACGATATTTTTACAGCACTCGGGAAAATTCACGAAAGAAGAAACACGAGACAGTCTGAACTATAGCTTGTTTCATAACTCGTGCCCAACTTTTAAAATCGATAGCTTTTTAACCGCTTGTTGTAAGTTGTTCAAAATTTGCATGTAAAGTTATAATGATTAGAACCCAACAGGGAATTAATTTCATAAAAAAAAAAAAACATTTGGTTATTATTGTTGCTTATTTGATTTATATAATTTATAACGACCCATTGATGTAGTCAAACTTAATGTTTACAGTATTTTAAGTTAAAAATAGCGAGTAAAAATCCATACACGGTAAAATTGACGTGTTTGCACGCTTTTACCGTGGTTTTTTGATACAATTAGACACTTGTAAAAAACACGAGAAATTGTGTGTTCCATTTCCGTTCATTCATATGTGGAGACGTGGAACGATAACATTTATCATGAGTCTTAAAATGAAATTCTGCAGTTTACAAAACATCGCAATAAAAATGTATGACTATTTTTGCAAAGAGGCTAAACGAGGAAGATTATTTCATTCTTTAGAAAACCCTGAGAATAGGACAAGACACATTTTGGATTTATCTAAACGGTCATTTAATCGCTGGATTCAAGCACGTGACCGTCAATGTTCAAAATATACAAAATCACAAGGACGAGCAAAAATGTTGGATAATTTCGACAGTGAACGTATTAGAAGTGAAATTCGCAAAATGTTGGGTATGAATGAAACTGTTACAATAAGAAAATTAAAAGTATCGCTGAAAAAGAACAATAGTATTGAAATATCAAAGTCTACATTATGGAGGAATGTGAGAGCTGCAGGCTTTACATTCAGAAAGTATTCCAATGGACGAAACATCATCTGTGAGAAGCCACATATAGTCATTAGTCATTAGTCATTAGTCATTAGTCGAAAGATCATCCTCCTTGCACAAGGGGCATACCCATAAGTGCTCCGATTTCCTTTCGAGTAAATTCACAAGTGTGTGACGGCTGATCGTGCCGGTTCGCAGTTGGTTAACCATACACCTCTGGCGTCCTGAAAAATGTTCGCTCTTAGCTGTGCCAAGCCTTACGCGACTATGCGTTAGTCTCGCCATTGCGTTTGAATCCTTGTCGTCTCGAAAGTCTGCTACTCTTCCCGCCTCGCGGATTGCGTGTAAAATGTCCGCGTTGTCCATGGCGTTGCCACATATAGTAGTCATGAGAAGCAAGTACTTACGTGAAGTAAAAGAGGTGCGCAAGCAAGGTTATGATATTGTGTACTTGGATGAAACATGGATCAATGCTCACCACACTAACCAAATGGAATGGCAGTCATCAGATGGAAAGATTAAGAGATTAATACCTAGCAGCAAAGGACAGCGCTTGATAATTGCTCATGCAGGTAGTCGACAATATGGACTAATACAGAATGCAGAGCTCATTTTTCTTTCAAAATCCATAGACAATCGGGATTATCACTCTGAGATGAATGGTCACATATTTAGACATTGGATTAAAAATTCTGTTCTTCCATCACTAGATCGACCATCTTGCCTAATAATGGACAATGCAGCGTACCACAACATTGTTGCACTTGAAGATAAAGTCCCGACGTCATCCAGTACAAAAGATGCTATTAAGATATGGCTCACAAAGGAGCACATACAATTTAATAACATGTACTTAAAACCTGAATTACTATCTCTAGTAAAGCAAAAACAAAGGACACAGACTTTTCAAATAGATAAGATTATCCAAGAGCACGGTCATATAAGTTTGAGGCTGCCACCTTACCATGCTCATTTAAATCCAATAGAACTAATCTGGGCAAAATTAAAAGCACAAGTGCAGATGAAAATACAACATTTAAAATATGCGATGTAAAGACTCTTGCTAATCTCGCTTTATTAAATATAGACAAAAATTATTGGGCTAAATGTGAAGACCACGTCTTAAAACAGGAAGAGGAATATTGGAAAAATGATGGTTTGTGGAATGTTCAACCCCAAACAGTTATTAATCTTTTAGACTCGTCTGATTCAGAATGAAAGTATATAGCCCCCACAATGTTGGCCCCTATATTACCTTAAATTAGTTCAACAAACGGTCCTTTTCAGGACCACACAACTATGAAAATTGGACATACAGGTATACCTTGATATTATCGTCCGTCCTCGAACTGAGAAGACAATAATTCTCCTGGTGTTTTGTCTCATTCAGTTATTTCCCCATTACGGCCACGCCTTTACCTAGTGAAAATTAATCATAGACCAGCAACTACGGTAATTTCTATTATTTAGGGGTTCACAATTTACAATTTTGACAAACATCAAAGAAATTCGCCGCTTTAAGAAAACTGCAGCTGCAAGATATTTGTTAAATATACGTTTAAAGGGTCTTTTGCATTCTAATAACATTTGGAAAATTTCAACAGTATTTAACAAACGGTTACTGAGTAATAGCGTTTTGAAGTTGGGCACGTGATTTGAAACGAGCTATAGGATAGAACCCGTACTTCTCGATATAGCGCCTTGCCATAAGAGACCAGTCTTTCGGCAGAGTCTTTCGCAAGTCCCAACAAAAATCGCAACTATCGCTGACATGATATACACAACTAGGGCATAAGTTATCTGCAACAATTCGGGAATAAATTTATAGACACAATTGTACTTTGTACGTTTACTATCACGAAGTAGATTGTTCAAGATGGCGTCAGTGTGCGGACGTTTCTTATACACAGTGTATGTTGCAACGATAAGTTACACGCAGCTTTGGCATAACCAGTAGCTTCGTGAGTAAAATAATCACCACTGAAGAAATGTCAGAGCGCATAATAACCTTTGTAAGTCATAGTTGACTTATGGATTTTACAGCGCCAATGGAAATGTTATTTTTTTATTTTCTTTCGCCGTGTATTTTCCTTTTCTATGAATCTGTTTGCTTCTTGCTCGAGTTGTGTTTCCAAGGATTTCGGTCTGCAGCTATCTTGCCGCAGGGTTTTGTTCAAAGTCTTCTTGCCACGTTTAAATATGACCTTTATCTATAAATCGAAGTTGTTGGAGTCCCTTAGTGCTAGTTGTCCATAAAATATATATTTTGGTATTCGGTCATCTTTCATACAATGTAAGTGGCCAAACCAGCACATGCTAATATCTCTCAAAATCAACTTAAAAGTTGGGCTAATGAACATCACCAGAACTTAGGCGTCAACAAAGCTATTAACCACAGAGGAAAAAGACACATTTTATGAGATGCTTCAGATTGCCTTTGACTCAGACTCCAATGACAATTCTATTTGCTAGGTGACACAGGAGCTCGCATTGAATCTGAACATCACCTATGCCCGGGTCATCGTGGCATTGGTAAAATGAATGAAAATAGACAGACTTCTCGAATTGTGTTCTCATAACAACATTATGTGCGCAATATATACTTTCTTTAGTGTAAAACAGAAAGTCGACAAAAAGCATTATGACAAAATTCAAGGTCTGGGCATTAGCATCAGCTGCATTTTCAGCTTTGTCCTATGTCTCAGACACCATTTAGATATATATGGTATTTTACTCGCTATCTAACACTGCATTTATGTGATAGTTTTACACTAAAAACTTGCACCCCAGAGTATAACAACATATTCACCAGCTCTCCCGTGTGAGCTCACAGGTACTGTACATCAACAATCACTAAAAGACAACCGTATTGTAAAGGCACCCTCAGCCCAATGATAGAGATCAGCAGGGAGGCGCGCCAGGCAGACGTGTCACAACAATTAGGCACACACACACACACAAAACACACACACACACACATATTCTCTACAATATCTTTATTGGTGTTAGAATTATTTAGGAAATTCCGGGTCGGTAATGAGAAACCATTATATGTAAGTAGATCAGCAGTCCCACTCGCAGACTAGCTGGTTCTAAAGTACTAAATGCTGACCGAACTAGACAATGAATCCACTGAGAAGGAACTTCATTATTTCATCCACAACTTATCAAGTGGTAAAACCCCTGGAAATAACAACAATTTCGACGTAGTACATAAGAAAAGTCTTTAATCACTATTTGCCCAAATTGTGGTGGTGTAAGAACAAAGGAAACAACGGGGGTTGCAACAATTATTATAGGAATACTTCTCTCTGAGTGTAACAGAAAAGCAATAACTATGCTTAGTTTAAAAGTTTGACTCTCATTCTATATATAGCATAGTGTTTGAAGTGGAGATGAGAAAGGAAACGGGTGGGAGAGCTCTTCATTGTTGAATGCTTCAGATTTTTAAAATTGCCGGTGATGCCCCTTTTAATATTTTTAAAAAGCTGTCAAATGTTGGATCACAGGTAGCTAAAAATTCAAATAGCTCCTAGTACATCCTTTATTTCTGGAGTCCTCAAAATCACACTGGACCCTAAATGTACATTCTTGTTTTTATAGTTGCTACTACATCGATTAATCTTTTAAAAACATTTATGTTTTCTTTCACTTTTCGTTTTCTTTTGTGTAAAGCAATGTCTTTTGTTAATTCAAGGCATGGTCATTCAAATGTTGTAGCGTGCTGAATGCTCGTTTACGATTAAGTAACGATTGATATTTTTCACAAGCCACTGCCAAATAATGTAAACTGTAAAAGCCTGTTTATTTCGTAGACGTGTTTATGTTAAAAAAAAAAAAAAAAATCAAATATGCCCAGCATGAGATTTAATCGATCGAAGTCATGGGCAATTGTTATAGTTGAAAAAAAAAAAAAAAAAGGTAAACTTGTCCCGTACCATTATTTTACTGCCCTAGTATACACCCTTTTCTTTTCTTTATGTTCGCTTTTAAGATCTGAAAGGAATGGTTGAGGCCTACAATTTTAACAATTTTAAGCTTATCTTCTTACGGAAGACCACCTACATTTCTCAAGAGATATTCTCATTTTACGACGATAGAAATATTACTTCTATCACAATTCAAGTGAATAGTAAATTATCCGAGCCATTTGAGATTAAGTGCTGAGTCAAGAAGGGATCTTGTTCCTAACATATTCGGAATATATTTTGTTGTTGCTGCCCTTTTATACAATGCTTTTGAACCAGTCGCTGGAGACGTATATCCGCACAAAAAATAACGGCTCCTTATTTTATCTAGAGCGCATGAGAGCAAAATTTAAAACAAATGAGGTCCTAATCAAATAATTTCTATTCGCTGACGATGCGACACTGGTTACTTATGAAGTAACGTCCTGCAGTCAATGTCTACAATCTAATTAGAGCACGTGACTTATTCTCTTTGCCAAATACATGTCCAGAAGACTGCAATTTTCAAACAGGATGTAGCCATAGCCGCCACTGTTACACTTGATAGCGCATCACTTAAATATATCCGGAAGTTCACTTACTTCTGCGCAACGACCATTCTCTCTGAAGAGATAAATACCGAATCGAATAGCCAGCTTCAACATTTGATAAATGTATACATAGAGCATGGGTAAGGACACAACTAATATTAAGGACAACGATTATAATTTATCAAAGTTGTGTGCTTAGCACACTTCTATATGGATTCGAAACTTGGACTATCTATGCAGAGAAAAAGATAAGATTTAGCAACTTTCATGTGCGTTTCCTCCACAAGATAATGAACATCAACTGGCAGGATACAATAACCTATTGTAACGTCTTGTTGCGAACCAAACTCCCATCCATCATGGCAACACTTAGGAATCGGAGATTAAGCTCTTTGAGGTGGTTGGGTCATATGAGAAGAATGGGCAACAATCGTATTCTCAAACAATTATTGTATGGAAAACGTAGGGGCCGAAAGAGTCTAAAGGGCAGACCAGTGTTCTTATATATATATATATAATCTGTTTGCAGTGCATCCTTGAGAGAATTCTCTAAAAGCGAAATAAACTGGGAAAATCTAGGTATTAATCAGGTCGTATTACAGTGTAATAAAAAACTACTAAAAAAGCACGGGAGAGAAGAAGATGAGGGTCAGACACCATAAATGTATCTTGTTATTTCTACGATCTCATTTGTCTATAAAATATTAACATATTTAGCCGCGAGCGAAGCTGATCAGTATAACAGCAGACATTAATATTATACCAAACTACCAAGAAATCATGATTGCTTGTTACCAACCGTCTGTGAAAGCGTCAAAGGCCATAATTGTCAACAATACTCAACAGAGTATTTCAGTATGTGTGTGTGAGAGAGAGAGAGAACGAGAGAGAGAGAGAGAGAGAGAGAGAGAGAGAGACTTCTCCCTTATATATATATATATATATATATATATATATTTTTTTTTTTTTTTAAAAGTTTTTTTTAAATTTATTTTTAAATTTTTTTTTTAATTTTTTTATTTTTCTTTTTTCTTTTTTTAATTCTTTTTTTTCTTTATTTAATTTTTTCTTATTATTTTTTATTTATTTTTTTTTTAAATTTTATTTCTATTTTTTATTTTATTTATTATTATAATTTTTTTTTTAAACACATCAATGAATGAAACAACACAAGTAGTTTCCAGTGGTTAGAATAAGAAAACATAATAAATAACTCCAACAGACTGTCACTGGGTCGTTTCAAGGTTACCAATATGGCTTCTCAACGTCAAATTGCAGAATTGAGACGTTAACTTTTTCTCAATTTAGTTGGGGTCGGAAACATTTGCTTGTCACATTTTGTTTATTGATGAAAAAACAAAACAAAAACAAAGGTTAGGGTGTTTCAATGTTCACTCTTTTGTTTTAGTCATCATTCATGACTATACCATGCCATCTGGCGTAGGTGATTATGTCTCTCCACAACTCTCGATCTCGAAAGTTATTTATCATTTCTGTTGTTGACCTTCTGCCAATCAGTTCTCTTAAGCTGATATCTTTTTTTTCTTTTCTTCTCTCTCTATCTCTTCTTCCCTCAATTTTCTCAGTTGACACAATATATCCCGGCTGTCCCCTAGTCTGCTTCATTGACTACACCAAAGCTTTTGATAGAGTACACGACAAACAACTTATAGAATGCCTAAAAGAGATACATCTAGATGACATGGACATACGACTAATATGTAATCTATACTGGGAGCAAACAGCAATAATAAAATATAACTGAGAGAACTCTACACCCATTGATATAAAAAGAGGAGTAAGACAGGGGTGCATCCTATCACCAAGCTTGTTCAATCTATACACTGAGCAAATCTTTAAAAACATAGAAATGCCAGGCCTACAAATTAATGGAAAGATAATCAATAACCTAAGATATGCTGATGATACTGTACTACTAGCAGAAAATCGTAAAGATCTACAACAATTACTTAATTAAATAAACATGACAAGCAAAAAACATGGACTAGATATGAATATAAAAAAGGCTAAATCTATGATCACAAACAAAGAAAATGCTCAAAACCCACAAGTGGATATCAAAATTGAAGAAATAGACCTGGAGACAGTTCAGAACTACAACTACCTTGGACATACTATAACCAGTGATGGAAAATGTACAACTGAAATAAACAAAAGAATAGGAATGGCAAAAAGTAATTTTAATGTCATGAAGAATATACTAACATCAAAACAAATAACACCAGGGCTAAAACTAAGAATAGCAAAATGTTACATCTTCACAATATTCCTATATGGTGCAGAAACATGGACATTAGACAAGAAAACAGAACAGAGAATTGAAGCCTTTGAAATATGGATATATAGAAGAATAGGTAGAATTGGATGGAAGGAAAAGAAAACAAACGATGAAGTCTTAAAACAACTAAAAATGAAAAAAAAAACCTATTCATTACATGGCCAAAAAAAATGATGATTGTTTCTTCCTAATATTGGAAATTAGCTCTCTTTAGCTTTCTTATGGCTGCATTGTTTTTTTTTTTACTGTCAGCTTTGGGTTAAGCGCACAGTTCACGCTTTCCATATTATAATGTTTCTATAGTTGTAATTGCTAGTCTACCCTAAATGATGGTGAGAAGAAATTAAGGGACTCAAATATTTCCCCGCCTGTTTTTATTTTCATAATTTAACTCCCTTGTATTGTTGGCAGTTCGTTAACCACCGCTGTAATCAAGTCTTTATTTTGTTGGCTTGTTCGAGACCTTGGAAGTTAATGACCTAATTTGTGCAGCCGGTTGGTTTGGGACGAATTGTACGTTACAATGTCACTGCCATAATCACTCAGTTTGTGACAAAAAAAAAATAGGGACATGTCCAAACAATGACAGTTGTCAGCACGAATATTTCGGACCCCAGTGTCAGTACTTGGATCTCGTTTACAAATACGCCCAAAAATCTGACCTTGCTTTCCTGTTTAATATCAACGACACCACATGTAATCCGGACACGGATTCTACATCAGTTGAGGCAACTCTCAATCGATCTTTGCCGTTCTCCTGGTTTAGAATTTATGTGAATGACTTAACAGATCTGGACAGTTTCACGGTAAAACTAAATGTTTCTGCCTCATGTAACAATGAATCACGGTTTGTGGTTAGTTCGCACGAGATTGATGTCTTTTGCTCTGGGGCTGGTCTGATTAACAAGTTACGGATTGAAGGGGCGATAGTTGCAAATACCTGCTCCATCTGTATTGGCGGGGGTCGGAATGTGGCTCTCAAATAGAACACAAACCAGACCGACACATTTAATGCTTGCTATACAGGAGACGGATGTGGACCAGAGGCTGCAGTTAATGGCAAGACAAAGACCGACCTCTATGACAGTGACTGCACATACACACAATTGAGAAGTGGAACCAATTCTGTTTACTGGTATCTGAACTATGCCACGTCCCGGAAGATTCACACCATTCGAATTTATCATCGAGCTAGCACTGTGGTTTGGGTGGAGAGTGGCGGTGTGGTGTTCCAGTATATATCATACCCAAACATTTCTGTGAACACTATTGTAGTCACCACACAAGCGACAATGGCACACAGTAAGATTGAGTTCTCTTCGACAATTTCGCAGGCCGACAGTGCACTGACGGTGAGTGAGGTGCAAACATTTACAGA
The DNA here is from genome assembly GCA_032433765.1 of Megaustenia siamemsis. NCBI lineage: Eukaryota > Metazoa > Mollusca > Gastropoda > Stylommatophora > Ariophantidae > Megaustenia > Megaustenia siamemsis. Next base: position 67,864,137 of record JAVIAB010000092.1, on the reverse strand, counting down.
CACCTATTGTCTGGACGGGCATTCTTGGTCGTTCTGTGCATTGTGTAGTGGGTGCTGCAAAGGATACAACGTCATCATCGGTACGTGTCACGGCAACTGTTCACATGGGATCTATGGACACGACTGCTCCGGGTCGTGTCTTAGTGTCTGTCCTTTGTGTGAGGAAAAATCCGGAAAATGTCTACAGTGTAAACGTCCTGGCTACATCTGTAGTGACACCAATGGACGGTTCGAGATCAAGCATGGCTTCACATGTGTGTCCCGCAACATCATTTATGCCATTATATGCTAACGATGCCACATGACCTATATTGGCGAGTCTGGTAGAAGATTAGCGGAAAGATTTTGTGAACATCTACGAGATGTCCAACAGAATACTGGCACTCCAGTGTCTTCCCATTTCAACTCCCCAGATCACAAGGGCAAAGACGACATCCGTGTCACTGGTATTTTCCTCTGTCACTCTGGCGACCGCAGCCGATATACTTTGGAAAATCGCCTCATAGTCCAGTATGGTTCGCTGACCCCACGAGGCATGAATGTATCACACTCATACACATAGTTTACTTTCGGCTGCTCCCTCCCTCTTGCATAGCCCTCTCTACCACCCATGTTGTGGCTCTTTAGTCTATCTACTATGCCACTCTATTCTTAGTTCTTCTCCACTAGTCCCCGTTGAGACACTTCGGTGTTCTCCTATATACCTTTTTCTGTGCTACTTACCCCTCATATGTTTTTAGTGCACCCCACTCTCATACATCTCACTCTTTCCGCCTTTTGAGTACCTGTTATTCTACTGTTCTATTCTTTCTCCTTCGAGTTTGCACACTGACCCCGGTGTGAACCCCTCTGGTTGGTTGTGGATCATACGCACACTTCCACACATATGATTGTCCCCGTATGGATGTGCACATGCATGTATGTGTTCATAGGCACGGGTATTGGTATATATATGTATATGCATATACATGCATGTATATGTGTGCTTGCTTGTATGCATACACATGTATGTGTGTGTATATGCATGTGTATGTTGATATGTATTAGTATGTGCACGTCTTCTTGCACGTGTACATGTGTATACACGCATCTGTGTGTGTGTATACATGTATTTATGGGTCCTTAGATACTTTCAGATATTGCCTATGCCTTTGTAGTCGACGTACCTAGATAACGTTCCCCCACTCGTGTATTGTTAGAACCCTTCACCTCTGAGCAGAGGGTATAAATTACAGCTACACCCGTGAGAAATTCCTTTCATAGCCTGACCACTGTCCACGACACACAGGGAAGTCAACATATTTCGATTATTTTGTTTTTGATGTTTCATTACTAGTTAGCTATGTAGGATTAGTTTTATTTATTCACATATCTGTGTGTATATGTTGTTTGTTTGTTCCTGCTGAAGGCCTATTGAGCCGAAACGTTGTTCGAATCTGTGTCGTCTACTAATCACGTAAAGCTTCTAACATACCATTTTTTCTTTTTTTTTTTTTCAATTTTTCCATCTGTAGTGACACTTGTCCCGATGGTAATTTTGGGCTTAGTGCAAACAGACGTGTTCTGATGGCTGTGACATCATGTGTGACCGGAGGGTAGAGACTGTGCGTGCAGGGAAACGTACTGCGGGTCAGACTGCGCTCTCAGATATCCGGACAGCTGTTTCAACGACGCCTGTGAACAGTCAGCCGGGAACTGTACATGGAAGGGATCGTTCTACGGGTCAGACTGCACCCTCAAATCTCCGGACAACTGTTTGAACGAAACCTGTGAACAGTTAATCGGGGCCTGCGTCTCGTATACGTTAAGAAGAGTACTACAACAAACCCAAGCATATGGATACCTTAATGTGTTTCTGTGCTGGACATGGTTCATTTCTTGGTGTTTTTCCGTGAAGCCATGGCTCATATCTTGATGTGTTTCTGTGCTAGCCATGGCTCACATCTTGATGTGTTTCTGTGCTAGCCATGGCTCATATCTTAGCGTGTGTGTGTGCTGGCCATGGCTCATATCTTGGTGTGTGTCATGTTAGTCATATCTCATATCTTGGTGTGTCCTTGTTAATCATGTCTCATATCTTTATGTGTGTATATGTTTAGTCATATCTCATATCTTAGTGTGTATCTGTGTTGGTCATGTGTCATATCTTTGTGTGTGCATGTTTGGGTTAGATATCTCATATATTTGTGTGCATGTTTATGTTAGTCATATCTCATATCTTTGTGTGCATGTCTATGTTAGGCACGTGTCATATCTTTGTGTGTGCATGTCTATGTCAGTTATATCTCATATCTTTATGTGCATGTTTATGTTAGTCATGTGTCATATATCTTGATGTGTGTCAGTGTTAGTCATGCCTCGTATCGCTGTGTGCAAGTCTGTGTTGGTCATATCTCCTATCTTTGTGTGCGCATGTCTGTGTTAGTCACCTCTAGTGACTCGGACAGATGGTGCTCGTAAACCTGGGAGGGCCGACCATCTAAGGGCAGAATCCCCCTACAGAAAAGATCATCTGCTGCCTTGCAGGAAGATTGGGGATAATTAAAGGCTAAGGAATGCAAATCTGAATACAATTCTGGCTGAAATTGGATGCACTGGGCACTGGCGCAGAACACAGTGCAATGTTTTTAACAGGTGTTCAATCAGAGTGGATCTGGCGGACTCTAATTGTGATGTTCTGTCTGTGGGGGCGATCAACACACTTAACCTGACAGCTGACTTCATGTGAGAGTCTGGAATCCTACTCTGATTTAGTCCTGATTGCAGAGAGAGAGAGAGAGAGAGAGAGAGAGAGAGAGAGAGAGAGAGAGAGATAGTATTGTTGGCACATGATAGTGATGAACTCTGATGAACACAACTTTCGATTTTATACATTTCCGGTTCCCGCAGACGATAAAAAGCAGAAGTGAAAGTGGAGTGTGCTGCGCGGTCTGTTGTGGGTTTTAGTTTGTGAGTTTGTGAGTAATTAGTAACTAGTTTTTAAGATATTGGGCACCTTCGTTTATAGTTTACAGATATACAAATAAATACCATCATAATCAAAGGTGAGATATGTTTAATTGATTTGTCTTAGAAGAGTACTTTATTATGAGCGCTACTCTACTACTCTGAACTACTTTTACTTTTAACTGAACTGCTGACTACTCATGATTTGAGTCTGTTGAGTTACTCAGTACTTCAACTACTCATCAGATTAATCTCGCTTGTTTTCAAAATGATACGCCGATAAGATCCGATATAATAATGGATATACACCGACGATTATACACGCCACGGCCGCCACATTTATTGATTGATTGATTGTGAATATGGGTACTGAACACTGTCCACATAAGACCATAAGTCATAAGTCTAAGTAGTATTCTTCTTCTACCTTTTAGCTCCCAGTGGAGCATAGGTCTTCAACAAACACTTTCCAAGTCGTTCTGTTTTTTGCAATTCTTTTAAGATCATTCCATGTCTTCCCCATCATCTTCATCTCTGCTTCAATCTGTCTTCTCCAAGAATTCCTTGGTCTTCCTCTTTGTCTTTTCCCCTGGGGATTCCAAAAAAGGGCCTGTTGTGTAATACTCTCAGTTGGTTTCCGTAGTGTGTGTCCTATCCATCGCCATCGTCTTCGCTGTATTTCTTTATCCACTGGTATTTGACCGGTACATTTCCATAATTCCATGTTTGTGACTTTGTCCTGCCATTTCCATCCCTTTATTCTGCGCAAGCATCCATTAATGAAAGTCTGTACCTTCGTGATTGTCAATTTTGTTATTTTCCATGTTTCACAGCCATATAATAGAACCGACTTAACATTGGAGTTGAAAATTTGTATTTTTGTATTTAGCCTAATTTCTTTGGATTTCCATATGTTTCCCAGTGCAATGAAAGCTCCTCTTGCTTTTGATATCCTTATTTTGGTATCGTTTTCTGTTCCTCCCTCTTTATCTATATTACTGCCCAGATATATATAAGATTGTACGTCTAGTAGAGGTATTTCTCCTAGTTTTATTTGGTTATTGCCAACTGCATTAATTCTCATAATATTGGTCTTATCTCTATTAATCTTTAGTCCTAGCTGTTGTGATCTCTCATCTAATATACTCATTTTATCTTGCATCTGTTGGTGGCTGTGTGATAGGAGAGCTATGTCATCAGCAAAGTCTAAATCATCAAGTTGTTTGGTCAGTGACCACTGGATCCCATTTCTGTTGTTTTGAGTTATTTTCATAATCCAATCTATGGCCAGTAGAAAGAGAAATGGAGACAGAAGGCATCCTTGCCTTACTCCTGTTCTTATTTCAAATGCTTCTGTAAGCTGTCCTTCATGCACCACACTACATTTTGTTCCTTCATACATTGTTTTTATCAGGTTAATAAACTTTATGGGGATTCCATAATGACTCAGCAACTTCCAAAGCATTCTTCTGTCTAAACTATCAAATGCCTTTTCGTAATCTATGAATCCAATATAAAGTGGGGATTTTAGTTCTAAACTTTGTTCAACTATTATACGTAGAGTAGTTATTTGATCAGCACATGATCTGTTCTTCCTAAAACCTGCTTGTTCATCTCTCAAGTGTTTCTCTATAGCCTCTTTTAGTCTCTCCAGAATGATTCTGCCTAATATTTTTCCTGGCACTGATAGTAGCATAATTCCCCTATAATTTGTGCACTCCTGTAAACTTCCTTTCTTTGGTAGTTTGATCATATAACCTTCTCTCCAGTCTTTAGGTATTTCTTCCCTCTCCCAAATTTTATCCAATAGATTATGTAACATCTTGGTAGAGGTGATAATATCTGCTTTGATGGCTTCCGAAGGAATTTCATCTGGTCCTGTGGCTTTACCATCTTTTAACAGTTTGATGGCTTTCATTATTTCTTCTTTGCTTGGTTTTCCGCAGTTAACGTGTAATTCTTCTTCTGCTGGTAGTATATCTGGAGGATTATTTGAGCCAGGTCTGTTCAAAAGTTCTTCAAAGTGCTCCTTCCATCTCTCCATTTGTTCCTTTATATTACTAAGCAGATTTCCTTTCTTATCTTTGATAAAGGCGTTGATCTGTTTGTATTTTCCACCTAATTTCTTTGTGCTGTTGTACAGTTCTTTCATATTCCCTTTATTTGCTGCTTCTTCTGCCTCTTTAGCTAATTCATCTATATATTTCCTCTTATCCCTTTTAATGCATCTTCTCACTTCTTTGTTCACCTCTGTGTAAGCTTCCTGTGTCTTGGCTTTATTACTTCTTGTTTTGCTTTTATTTATGTCTGCTTTCTTGTTCTTTCTTTCTTTAATTTTATCCAGGGTCTCTGCTGTCATCCATGCCTTATTCTGGCGTTCTCTTTTCCCCAGTGTTTCTTCGCATGTCTCTTTCCATATATTTTTTACCTGTTTCCAATGATCTTCTATATTTATTGTATTTTCTAGTTGTTGGAGGACTTGGTATTTGTTTGATATTGTGACTGCGAATTTATCTTTAATTCCTTGTTCTTTAAGAAACCCTACATTGAAATACGTTCTGCCCTTATTCGTTGTAGTATACCTTTTTAATTTAATTTTAAGTTTGGCTAACAGCAGATGATGATCAGAAGCTATATCTGCCCCTCTATATACTTTTACATCCTGTAAGGATGACTTAAACTTATTATTAATACATATGTGATCAATTTGATTTTCCGTTCTATGATCTGGTGACACCCATGTAGCTTTGTGTATTCTTTTATGTTGGAATATTGTTCCTCCTAGGCTCATTTGATTAAGGGCGCAGAAATTCACAAATATCTCTCCATTCTCGTTTATATCTCCAAGTCCATGTTTTCCCATAATCTCTTCAAAGCCTCTGTTGTCTGATCCTACCTTAGCATTTAGGTCTCCCATCAAGATTATAATATCCTTGGCTCGTCTTGCATCCATCTGGCATTGTAGCTGTTTATAAAAATCATCTTTAACTGAGTCATCTTTATCGTTGGTTGGTGCATAGCATTGTATAATGTGTAATTTTATTTTGTTTTTGGTTGTTCTAAATGTTGCTCTCACCAGTCTTGGTCCCACTGCCTCCCATTCTATTAGTGTCTTCTGTGCATTCTTTGATAGCATTATAGCTACCCCTTCGCTATGTTGTGCTCCTGGTTCCTGGTGTCCTGATGATAAAATCATCTCCCCTGTATTCAATTTTATTTTCTCCGCTCCCAGCCATCTTGTTTCACACATTCCCAGAATATCTATCTTGTAGTTGTTCATTTCTGCTGCCACTTGTGCCGCTTTTCCCTGTTCGTTAAGGGTACGAACATTCCAGGTGCCAATTCTGGATGATTTCCTGGTAGACAAAGGGTGAGTCGGCAACCCGGACTCCTTATGGCTTTCTCCGGATTGCGTCATACGTCTCTTAGACAGAGAGCCCTTCTCTTTCCTGGTTGACGGATTTACTTTATCTTTCTTTGACTTGTTCATGTTTGTGAAGTTTTTTCGGCTTATTTTTTTACAGTATGGGATAGCCAGTCCCATGCCTAACCCTCCTTTCTCGCCTCTTACGAACATGCCTGGTAGGGTACAGCGCCGCTATTCTTTACTTCCCTTTCGGGCCCCGGCAGCGCACGGGCGATAAGTAGTATTAGTAGTAAAGTAAAGTAGTAAAGTTGAGTGTCTGTGACACACGACGTCGACAAGTCTGCAGTGTTTATGCAGTTTAATTTTTACATTGAGTGTGACAGCTAACTTCAACTGGTTGGTGTTTCAGGTTTGAGACTTCTGCTGTTGTTTGAAGTGTTAGGTGTTTCTTTATTATTTGTATTTACTAATTTAATTACTTTAACCTTTATTGTAAGCAGCTCTATCCACCACTGGTGTCTACTCAAGTCTACTGAATTCTAAAGTCTACAGACTACAGATATCAGTGTTGTCAGTAATATTGTAACTATAAACTGAAATGGACTTACCTGGTATAGTCCGAGTAGAATATGATCTATGCCAAAGTAAACACAACAGTAACTTATGATACTGTTATAAGTATTATTTAGCACTAAGTAAGTATATAGTATACTACTGTTTAGTTGTAGCAGATACTCATAAATAACTGAGAAAGAGTATCTCTGAAGATGGATGACTTAGTGAGTGTAATTTGTAATTATTTGATACAGTATTACACTAAGATATAGTAACAGTTAGACTATGATCTTTGTGACAAAAACAGGACAGAGGGCGGTTATATGCAAGCAATATTCTTGGCTCATGAAAAGAGTGAGCAATAAGTTTAATTGCATGAAATATCAGTGTTGGTTCACCATTATTTTTCAGTGACATAACATACTATGCAAAATTTTAGGTAGGCTAAGAAGTAGACTGTATATTTCATTATGATTGTAACTTGAATATTGCTCAAATGAAACAGTCTTATGCAGCAAATTTTGGCCTTTCAAACCTTGTGAAACTTAAAAATAACGTAAAACTTAAAAAAAAAAATGAGATTGATTAACACGGACCAAAAAGTGACTTTTAAAAATTACAAACAGAACAAAATTGATGAGCATTCATTTGCATGAAAACTTTGGTAGTGGCACACACAGTAAGATAAGCAACAAGAAATTGACCTTTTCTACTGCAATTTTATTTCTCTCACTGTCACCATCTTCTTCTTCTACCTTTTTGCTCCCTGTGGTGCATAGGTCTTCAACAAACACTTTTCAAGCCATTCTGTTTCTTTCCATTCTTCTAGGTTCATTCCATGTCTTCCCCATCATCTTCATCTCTGCTTCCATCTTCTCCAAGAATATTTTGGTCTTCCTGTTTACAACAGAGTTGCAATATCTATACCTTTTGACCCAACACATCCAACTTTAGCATGGCATTATTTGGAACCATGTTGCCTTCCCTCTTTGAACCCTTCTTGTCAGATGCTGTTGAATGTCTTCATCTTTTTGTTCTCAAGTATTTGAATTCATTGACCTATTTTAAAACTATCTAATTAATTGTGCATTTAGAAGTAATTTTATTTTACCAATATATGTTCATGCAAATATATATGCACCAACACTAAATATCAATGCACAAAAAATGAGTGTTATTAAAAAATATATATAATTTATTGAAATATAACTAGTATGAGTTACTATATAATCAATGTTGCGTTTTTAGTTAGCACTTATTTTTTAAATTTATTTCTTTTCAGGCTTCTACATAGACACTTTAAGAATTTACACGAGCACTATAGTTTGTCATGGATGAACTGAAAAAGAAAATTGCATTTCAAAATACCTGTATACAAATACAAGTGAGTTTTTATTTTTTTTCAGTATTATTGTTAAGTAATTTAGTAATTTAAAATTTATAATATCACTTGTAAATCATTGAACAAATACAGGGTGTGCATCACCATGTCATCAGGAAATAATGTTGTCTAGAGAGCTGTGCTCCTGCCAGGGCTCGAAAGGGAAGTTAATAATTGTAGCGCTGTTCTCTGCCAGGCATGTTTGTAAGTGGCGACTAAGGAGAGTTGGGCATGGGACCAGTTATCCTGTACTATAAAAAAAAATTAGCAGCAAAAACTTCACAAACATGGACAAGTCAAAGAAAAGAAAGAAAGTAAATCCGCCATCCAGGAAAGATAAAGGCTCTCTGTCTAAGAGATGTATAATGCAATCTGGAAAAAGTCACAAGGAGTCTGGGTCGCTGACTCACCTTTTGTCTACCAAGAAATCCTCCAGAATTGGAACCTGGAATATACATACTCCAAATGAAGAAGGAAAAGCTGCACAAGTGGCAACAGAAATGGCAAACTACAAAATAGATATTCTAGGAATGTGTGAAACAAGATGGTTAGGAACAGAAAGGATAAAACTAAACACAGGAGAGATGATTTTATCATTAGGACACGAGGAACCTGGAGCACAACATAGTGAAGGGGTAGCTATAATGTTTTCAAGGGAAGCACAGAAAACACAGATGCTATGCACCAACCAACGATAAGGAAGATTTAGTTATAGATGAATTCTATAAACAGTTGCATTGTCAAATGGATGGAAGAAGAGCTGAAGACTCAAATCTGCCAACTTTTGAACTTTTCTCATGCTTCCTATGAGCTGAAGGGGGAAAAAAAGAGTGAGAAGATGAAGACATAACCATTTGTAACTTAAACAAAAATATTAAAACAATATTTTGTAACAGTGCAGAAGTAAACAGAGGGGCCCAGAAAAGTATATAAAACTGAAAATATGATTTCTGTTGAATGTGTTTTTAAAAGTTGAATTGACTTACTGTATCAACATGTATGATGTTCTGTCAATTGGTGTAATTACTTTCATGGATGTTAGAATTACCACATAACCAGCAACTTTTCTATGGTCTATATATTTTGCTTAAAAATATGGTCGTTAGCACCATTTTCCCCAAAGTTAACTTTTTATTTATATTTAGCTGAAGTGTCAACTTTTTTCTTTACTGTTTTTTTTTTTTGCTTCGCTACACATGTATACGTGGCACCCTTGGGCAAGGTGGAGCTCCTGTTTAGCCTCCCTATCTGGGTTACATGAAGCCATTGGAGCAGATGGTGGATAGTGTTGTGGGAGCAGTTGACAAGTGCGGGTTATGGTCCCCACTCTGTGATGGCAGGCAGGGGATCTCAGTTGTAGAAACAATGACTGAGATCTCCAGCTAGTACAATCACTGTCAAGAAGGAAAGGAATGGCAAACTACATTCTTATATTGCCAAGTAAAATTATGTCAAAATACAATTTAATATCTACAGCTAACGACGTTAATGGGGACTCCAAAGAGACATCGTCTATCCTGTAGGGAGTGTCATGTGCTACAGGTAGTCATCATCAAGCTACTGTATGCAAGACGCAAAATAAAGAGACACTATCAATAGAAACTTGGAACATTAGATCAGCATTCCATGTTGGCAAGCTAGAAAACATCAGTCAAGAAATGAAGAGAATGAAATTGAAAGTTTTGGGACTATGGGACTAAGTGAAATGAGAAAGAAAGGAGCAGGATTATTACGTGACAGTTGAAATAATTCAACATAAAAATAAACAGGACAAATCTGAAACAAGTGCAACGCGTCAATACTTGGGCACAATAATAACATCAGATGGAAGATGCACCACAGAAATAAAAAGTAGAACAGCTCATGCCAAAATAGCATTTCAGAAAATGAAAAATATCTTATGCATCAAATCTGTATCAATAGAAGTGTGAAAGAGTGTTTATCGGTGCTATATAGAATCAATTGTGACCTATGGAAGCAAATCATGGACAGTAGACAAACAAATGAAAAGACGATTAGAGGCCATAGAGATGGGATTTCTCAGAAGAATGTTGAAAGTTCCCTGGAGAACTAAAAAGACCAATGAGGAAATTCTCAAAGAGGCCAACACAATAAGGGAACTCCTAAAACACATCAGAAAGAAACAATCAACATTTTTCGGGCACACCATGAGAAGAGGAAAGTTTGAATGCTTGGTTACAACTGGCAAAATAAAAGGAAAGAGAGATCGTGGACGACAAAGAGAGAAAATACTGGATAGCTTGGTGTCATGGCATGGAAAACAGTCAACAACAGAGCTATTAAGATGCACTGTAGATAGAAGATTGTGGAAGGACATGGTTGCCTACGCCAACCGGTATGGCACATGATGATGATGAGGACAGTGGAAATGTAATTTACTCTAGAGGAATCATACATGAGTGAGGTGTAGGCAGCATGTTAGATAAGGAAATAAGCAAAACAGTGAAAGGATTTTGGCCAGTATCAGATAGAATTCTGCTAGGCAAATTGAGAGAGGTAGAGCAAAGGATATCAACATAATTCAAGCTTATGCACCAACAAGTAACAGCAAAGAAGAAGACTTTGACACCTTTTACAATGAACTAGAGATTACCACGGAACAGTGTAAATCGCAAGAAATAACTATTATATTAGGGGATTTCAATCCTTTGTTTTTACCTCAGATGAAGTTCGTAGAGACTAGGAACTGAATTTTGCACGTGAATCCGTTTTTCCGACAGCCATGTGCACAGGGTTTTCTCACCACACAGTCAAATAACTCCATCTTCTGAGGTACTCATTTTTTGTCTGTCGATGAGTAATTGATGTTTCAAGCTGAGTCTCGCTGCTGAGACTAGGGGTGGTTGCCAGAAAGAGAAATCACAAATAAAAATCCTAACTGGTGCAGCTGGGATCTGAACTCAACAACCTCTCTGTTTCGAGGACGACATCTTGTCTCGAGACCAACCAGTCCCCCACACCTGGTTCAAGCAACACCCTAGATAACTATGGACATGGCAAAGCCCAGACAACAAAGTAAACAATCACATCGATCTTATATTGGTACAGAGGAGATACAGGAATGGGCTAACATCTGTTAAAACAAAGCCAGGAGCAGATTGCAGCAGTGACCATGTACCAGTAGTTGGAAAAATGAGAATAAAAGTGCAGAAGACACAGAAATCCCCAAGAAATATGAAATTAGAACTAGATATGCTTAGAGTAGATAGACAGATGAGTGATAAGTACAGTACAATATTACAAAATAGATATAATGCTATTGAGAAAATACAGAACATGAGGAGTAGTGGGAAATGCTCAAACAAACGATTCAGGAAACATCAGAAGAAGTAATACAAGTTACTAAAAGAATCAACAAAAGAAATGGATGACAGAAGAAATACTTCTAACTAGAAGTAGTATTCTAGAAATAACAACTACAAAATATTGGACAAAGAAATAAAAAACAAATGCAGATAAGCAAAGGAAGGATGGTTAAAGCAGAAATGAGAAGAAATGGAAAAACAACAAAAGAAAGACACAAAGTGTATGCACATTTAGTTAAATGAATTAACAGGGAGAAAAGAAGTTAAAGTTTCAGGATGTGTGAAATCAAAGGAAGGAAATATAATAATGGGACAGGAGAAGATAATGGAAAGATTGGACAGAGTATATCAGTCAACTCTATGATGACGATGAAAGACCAGAGCTAAACAATTCAAACAAAGACACAGGACCACCAATAATGCAGAGTGAAGTGGAGGAGGCAATTAAAAACATGAAAAGAGGCAAAGCTCTAGGTCTCGACAATATAACAATAGATGCTTTAGGAGAGCTAGGAGTACAAGTCATAACAAAACTACTTAATGACATATATAACAGTGACACATACCTGAAGATCTACTAAAATCTATCTTTGTAGCCATATCGAAGAAGTCCGGTGCCACTGATTGCGAAGACCATTGCACTATTAGTCTCGTGTGCAATATGACAAAATATTATTAAGAATCATCATGAGATGTCAAAGGAACAAAATAAAACCGTAAATAAGTGAGGAACAATGTGGACTTGTGGAAGGAAAGGACACCAATAATGCAATATACATCCTGAAAACATCGACAGAAAGAGCTATAGAGGTAAAGAAAAATCTATATATGTGCTTTATAGACTACACAAAAGCATTTCACAAAATAAAGCATGTGAAAATAATCACAATGCTGGAGAAATTAAAAATTTATGGCAAGTATCTGAGAATCATTAAAAAACATGTACTGGCAACAAACAGCAGCCATAAGAATTAGCAACCAAACAAGAAATTTTCAATGTATAAAACAAGGAGTCAGATAAGGCTGTGTTCTGTCACCTGATTCGTTTTCACTTTACAGCAAAAAATATGAGATCAGTATTAGACAAAAAAAAAGGAATTGAAGTCAACGGTCACAACATAAACAATTTGTGATATGCGGATGACACAGTCTTAGTAGCAGAGAAAAAGAGAGCGAGAGAGAGAGTGAGAGAGAGAGAGTGAACTATAAGAAATGATAAACTATCAGAACTATCAGAAATGATAGTAAAAGAAAGCTGCAAGAAAGGTCTCAATCTGAATAGTAAGAAAACAGAAGTAATGGTCATCTAGAACAGGGATGGCCAATTTCTTTCAAATGGCAGGCCACTTTTTAATTATTTTTTTGTGGCGGGCCACACACATAACAACATCAATACAAATAAACTTGGCATTTGTTTTAAGGTAATATTTTTGTTATTTATTGGCATTATTTGCTTACATAAATAATTTTATTATAAGAGTTAAAAATGCCTAGTTGATTTATAAAAATGAATAAAATTTGCTATTTATATTATTTAACAAACATGTTTTAGTTAGGTCATTTTAAAGTTGACATGTAACAAACCCTAATGAGAACAATGTGGACGTTCATGTGCAGCAACAAATTCATCAAAGGTAAATGTGTAAAGATGATGATGATATTCGTAATAAATCCTGAAGGTGGCCATCAGTGAGTCGGTTTCTTTGTGACGATTTAATCTCCTTCATTGTTGAAAAAGCGCATTCACATATATACATGCTTCCGAACATAGAAGTAATTTTCAAACTAAAATCACTCAATGCGGGATATTTTTCCTGTGGCACAAGTTTCCAAAAGTCAACTCCTATCTCCATCCTTGATTGGAAAAAGGGGTCACTTTGAAGGTTACATAATTCCAACTGAAAAGTGTCATGTTGTTGGAAAATGTCACACTTCAAAGGGTTGTTAAACAATGCCAGTTCTGGTTGTATACCACTGAAGTCAGAAAATCGTTCATTGAATTGCTCCAATAGTTTGTCTAACATTAATACAGAAAATTTGAAACCAGTGTCACTGCGCTCCTCAATCAATTCTTTGCATGAAGGAAAATGAATGAAGTTTTCTTTGGCCAGGGTAAATCTACAAATTTTAGTTGACTTATAAATCCATCTAGGTGTCCTACCAAATCTGAGACTGTTTGGGAACGTCCCTGTAGCTTCACGTTGAGTTCATTCATGTGCTGAGTGATATCAGTTAAAAAGGCTAATACGCTGTTAAAATGTGGATCAGACATTTTTCTGATCAGTTCTTTGTTGGTATCATGTTTCTCAAAAAACTGCTTTATCTCGTTTCTCAAAGCAAAAAACCGCCTCAAACAATTCCCTCTGCTTAGCCAGCGTACTTGTGTGTAGAGCACCAAATCGCCATATTCCGCCTGAACTTCTGATAGAAAATTTATAAACTGTCGGTGTGTTGACACCCGATTCCCACCTTTTATTAAATTCACACACTTTATTACAGTTTTCATAACATCCTCCACGTCTAGAATCTTGCCACACAGCGCCTCCTGGTGTATAATGCTGTGTAATGCTGGGCAATGGAGTCACCGTCACATAATGATTTTTTTTATTTCGCTATCTCTGCGCTTGCAGCAAACGATGCCATTAAGGAACTTGTTTGTTTTGTTGTTATTGTAGTAAAAACAGATTTCTGAGCACTAACCTTTTTCTTCAAATCGCACACAAGTGTAGAACGTATTGTACCAATGTAGTCCTTGTATTTAGCGGCGTGATGCTGTGTGTAATGCCGTTTAAGATTATACTCTTTATTTACAGACAACACTTGCAAACACACAAGGCACTGCGGTTTGCTATCCTTATTGTTGATAAATAAAAAATCATGTTCCCATTTCTCATGAAAAAATCTGATTTTTTTTTCATTTAATTGACGTTTATTGTTCATATTATACCACGACCGAAGCAACAGACAATGAAAACACAGATTACAACAATAGCACTGTTTCCTGTTAAAATGGAACTGTTCACTGTAACTTGACAAAATCAGAATAATCAGATCGGATATATAATTTTGACTGATGAAAAGAGGTTTGGAGAGAAAGAAACTGAAAGTAAAATAATTGTGAGGTGAATGTGTTGGGGTGGAGGAGGTAGGTGACTGACAGTATTTCTTGGCGGAAACTGTTTGAACTCGCCGAACCGAGAGTCGGCTCTAGAACCATTCGTTGGCTTCTTCCTTTGTTTAAGTCGGTCGCAGGATGATCAAAAGGAAAAAAAAGGATGGGCCGGGAATGACGGGAAGTCGACGTTAAACTAACTACTAGAGTGTTCCGAGTTTTAAACATAGGTCTACTAGGGAATATTTGAGTTAGCTTTCTCCACGGTAGAAGTTAATGTAACAAATTTTAAATCAATTTTACCCAGGACATTTTGCTTAATGCAACCTGATTTTATTTTTTGTCCGCCGTGGGCCACAAAAAAGACGTCGTGGGCCGACAAGTGGCTCGAGGGCACCTAATTTTCCATCCCTGATCTAGAAGAAACAATCATCACCATCATGCAGCATAAAATAAACAGGGCAAATCTGAAATAAGTGCAACATGTCAAATACTTGGACACAATAATAACATTAGATGGTAGATGCACACAAGAAATAAAAAGCAGAATAGCTCAGGCCAAAATAGCATTTCAGGAAATGAAAAACATCTTATGCAACAAGTTTATGTCAATAGAAGTGAGAAAGAGTTCATCGGTGCTATAAAGAGCTAATTCTGACCTATGGAAGCAAATCATGGACAATAAACAAACAAATAGATGATTAGAGGCCACAGAGTTGGGATTTCTCAGAAGAATGTTGAAAGTTTACTGGACAGCTAAAAAGACCAAGGAGGAAATTCTCAGAGAGCCCAACACAAAAAGGGAGCTCCTAAAAAACATCAGAAAGAAACAATCAACATTTTTCGGGCACATCATGAGAAGAGGAAAGTTGGAATAATTGGTTACAGCTGGCAAAATACTAGGAAAGAGATTTCGCGGATGACAAAGAGAGAAGATGCTAGATAGCTTGGTGTCATGGCATGAAAGACAGTAAACAACAGAACTGATATGATGTGCTGTGGATAAAAGATTGTGAAAGGACATAATCGCCTGCCCCAGTCAATACGGAACAAGATGATACATATATATATATATAAAATGTGCATCAAAGGGAAATAATTATGTAACACTGTCAGTAAAATTATTATTACAGGATTATCTGTCTACATTTGCATTTATTTTTATGTAATGTTATTATCATCATCACCATCATGTATGATTTGTATCGTGACCTGTGGCGTTCTTTCTATCTTTCGTTCGCCCGAAGTATTGTCTATATCTGCAATGTCGTTTCCTGTATAAATTTTACTCTCTTTTGTAATTCTTGCAGTGGCCCCTATAGTTTTGTCTGTAGTGTTGTATCTATGGGCCAATGGATTTTCCTCAGTCTACTATATTCAGTGCAGTCTTGAAGTATGTTGTTCAGCAGTCTGATGGCGGCACACATGTACAAGTAGTTGAGGTGTCGATCTTGAATTTTGTATACATGTGACTATGGAGTCGATTGTGTCCTGTTCTGAGGTGTATAATGATAACTTGTTCATATCTATTCATATTATGAAAGGCATCCTGATTTGGGGCTTGTGGTCCTCTGATTGATTTGATTATCTGTTTCTTATGATGGTATGTAACCGGTGCATCTAGTTGTATGCCTGTTGAACCTTCCTTTGCCAGCTGATCTGCTTTTTCATTTCCTGGTATTCTACGGTGAGATGGGATCCACTGCAGGGCCACCCTGTGGCGCTTGCAGAGTTCAGTCAATAATGTCTGTAGATGTGGTAATTTTCTGGATTGTAGTGCCTGGAGTACTGATTTTGCATATGTCAAAAACACTACAGGCTGTGGGCTAAGATTACTGTTCAGCAGTTTTTTCTATTGCCAACTTCATTGCTTGTATTTCTGCATCATAATTGTGACAATATTTCCCTATTGCTATTTTATTCATATCCCTAGTGTTATTTTGGTAATCTATATATGCACCTGCTCCCCCATTCTTTACTGCATTCTGTGCTGATCCATCTGTGTACACACGAATCCATAGGTCTTGTGGGTATTCTTCATCCAGGAAACTGAGAGTTATTGTTTTTCGCTGTAGACTATTCTGTTCCTCTTTGTTAACTATTCCTTTCACTTCTGTCCGTATTTGTATTGATAATCCTGATTCCTCTGTCCAGGGAGTCTGTTCTGGTATGGGCAGTAGGGGGTTAACAACTCTTGGCAAGTCTGGTGTTTGTCTACAAATACGCTTGGCTTGGTGGATAAAACTGCTTCTCTTAAGTCGTCCCAATGCAAGATTTTTTAATCGGTCCTTTATTGGATGTCTTGGCATGCATGTAAATTTTTCTGCCTGTATCAGCACCTTTGTGTCCTTTTGTGTCCCTCTGTTCTCTCAGTGCTGGTATCCTCCACAATTTCTCCATCTCCAATATTGGTGTTGATTTCATTGCTCCTGTGATGACCCTAAGTGCCTGGTTTTGTACTTTATCCAGTTCTTGCAGTGTGATGTTTGATGCCGAGCACCATGCAGATGATCCATATTCTAAATGTGGGTGTATACTCGGTTGGTAAACTTTACTGAGTATTTTCCCACTCGCACCCCACATGGTTCCACACAGCTTTCTTAGAATAGCCAATTTCCTCCTTGCATTTTGGGTTGCCTTATTTATCTGCAAATCCAGCAAATGTTGTAGATCTGCAGTAATTTTGCTTTAGTTGCAGTTCCCAAGTTCTTAATCACTTAATTTTCTTCTAGGCTGCTGGAGAGGATGAGTTAACAACTGAGATACTCAAGGCAATTGATAGCCATAATTTAATACATCTCCAGAATTTGTTGAAAATCATTTGGAAAGCAGAGAATATGCCTCATAAATGGAAAAAAGGAATCATTGTTAAGATTCCAAAAAAGGGAAGATTGTAACAACTGGAGAGGCGTGACACTTTTGTCAGTTGCCTCAAAGTTATTCTGCAAAATTATCCTAAATAGAATAAAGGATTCAATAGATACATTAATGCGTGAAGAACAGGCTGGGTTTAGAAAAAGGAGAAGCTGCCTTGACCACATTTTTACTCTACGACTTATATTGGAGGAACACATTGAAAAGCAAAAACCTTTTGTACTTAACTTCATCGACTTCAAAAAAGCATTTGACAGTATTCATCAAGATTCTTTGTGGAAAATTCTGAAGCAATATGGCTTACCATCAAAAATCATAAATATTATTAAAGACATGTATAATGGTTACACATGTGCAGTTCGAACAGAGAAAGGACTGAGCAAATGTTTCCCATTAGAAACTGGGGTTAAACAAGAATGTATTTTATTGCCCTTGTTATTTGGAGTTGTTATGGACTTCATAATGAAGAAATGCTGCACTGGTAATAAAGGCGTCGAATGGATTCAAGGAGACCATTTGGAGGACCTTGACTTTGCTGATGACATAGTTCTCATCAGCAGTCAGATAAAAACGATGCAGGAAAACACAAATGAACTATCATCAATAACCAGCAAAATTGGGCTTGAGATCAATCATGAAAAGACTAAAGTCATGGAAAGCTTAATTCCAACAGACGACAAAATATACATGGAAAACAAACCAGTGGAAGAGACCAATCACTTTATCTATCTTGGAAGTCACATTGATCGAGAAGGGGATATAAGCAAAGAAATTAGAATCAGAATAGCTAAAGCAGCATTGTCTTTCAGAAGCCTTGAAAAGTTGTGGAAATCAAAACTCATCAGCACAAACACAAAACTTAGACTATTCAAATCAAATGTACTATAAACCCTTACGTATGCGTGTGAAAGCTGGAAAAAAACAAGAGATATGGAAATAAAGTTGAACACACTCGAAAATAAATGTCTAAGGAAAATACTTGGTGTAGCGTGGAACGAATTCAAAACAAACGTGGAAATTAGAGAAATCGCCAATCAACCACTATCTTCAGTAATAAAGAAACGACAATGGTCATATGTTGGACATGTGATGAGAAGAGATAATAACCGAATAGCAAAGCAAGCCCTCATGAGCCCTATGGGTTGGAAACAACATGTAAGAGAAAAAGAGGAAGACCCAGAAAGACACTGAGAAGAACATTGCTGAGAGAGGCAAAAGCAGCAGGAATCGGCTCCCTCAATGAGATAGAGCTCAGAACAGAGACAAATGGCGAGATTTGATAAAATATCTTTAAAAGAATTGAAAACTGATAGAACAAAAATTCAGATAAGAGGAGTATCTTGGTCTACGCCCTATGGGCCAGCTACGGCTCGAAAGGTCAATAGATATTTATCTGCTGTTTCCAAGATAGTTTGTTGTCAAATGTAACTCCGAGATACGTAGCTTGTATGTCTTCTTTCACAGGCTAATTGTTTATGTAGATGGCTCCTGCTTTTTGTTTTGGGGAGAGTGAAAAGTGTAGTACTCCATTTGTCTGTATTGATGCTGATACACCATCTATTTGTCCATGAATTCAGTGCATTCATAGCTCTTTGCAGCTATTTGGAGACCACTGTTGCATACTCCTCTGTGCACCACATTACCAAGTCATCTGCATACATTGCCACTTTGATGCCATGTGTAGTTCAGTAACTAGGTCATTGATGTAGATCAGAAAAAGTGTTGGAGATAGTACCCCTCCCTGTGGGACGCCCTGGTGCAGTAAGACCTTACTCTTAAGACCATCCAGTTGCACTCTGGCTCTTTTGTGATGCAGATATGCTTTTACCCATTTGTACATCCTGCCATTTACTTCATAATTTCTCAGTTTATTCAAAAGCCCTTCCTACCATACCATATCAAATGCTTTCTTTCTATTCATGCTGCTAGTACCAGTTTCTTTTCTTGAAACACATTCTCAATTTCCTGGGAAAGATAGATTGCCTGATCTTCGGTAGAGTAACACTGTCTAAAGCCTACTTGTTGTGGGACAAGGAGGCTTTCACTTTCCAGGTACCACTGTAGTCTGAGATTGATTATACGTTCCATTGTTTTACACATACAGCTTGTAAGGCTGATTGGTCTATAGCTGGATGTCGCTGAACCATCTTTTCCTGGCTTGAGTAATGTTATCATAATTGCTTCTCTCCATGCCTGTGGCACTCTACCTGGGATCCAGCAAATGTTGTAGATCTGCAGTAGTTTTGCTTTAGCTGCAGTTCCCAAGTTCTTAACCACTTCATTGTGCACTGCATCACTGCCTGGTGACTTTTTCATTTTTAATTTGGTTATTGCCAGCTCTAGCTCTCTTTGTGTAATGGGTATTTCCATGACTTCATGTGCGGTCTCTTCTTGTCTTGCATTTTGTTGTTTTAAACGGGTCTCTTGTCGTTTCTCTATGCTAATTTCAATATTATTGTTTTTGCAAAGGAGTCTGCAAAGTGATTTGCTGCTGCATGCTAATCTGCTAGGATGTTTCCATCCTTCTTCAGTGTAATTTTGGTGTTCCTTTCTGTACCCTCATCATTCAGCTGTTTTACAAGCTTCCACACTTTTCTTGTGTCTCGTTCAAGATTCAAGGACTCTGTTTTCTCTTTCCAGCTTCTCCGTCTGGCTTGTAGTTTAGCCCATTGAAATTTAGGCCTCATTTTGCATCACTAAAAAGACTGGTCGGTGGTCGCTGCCTCCAAGTTGTTTCCCAACAATACATGTGATATTCCAATCCAGGTCTGGTGAATGGAAAGCAAGGTCTGGTGTAGATGTGGTATGCCATGATCTGGAATAGAATGTTGGTGGATCTGTTGTCTGGTTTAATAGTATAAGCCCATTGTCGTACTGCCAATTTTCAAGTTCTTCACCTTTGTTGTCCATATGTTCATAGTCTCAGCTCTGTGAATGGCTGTTAAAGTCTCCACATACAATTATTCTTTCTTTTAATGGAATTGTGTCTAGTGCTAGTGGGCGGTCGCTCGGACTGTAGTAGTTAAGTCGGTGAAAGTCTGTATTTACTGTCCTGAGGTGCAGTATTTGATATTCCGCCCCATCCATATACACTTCAATCTGACATGCATTGATGTTGTTCTTTACAAGTGTCAATATTCTGCCCTTTTGTCTGTTTTTTCTGTCAGATCAGTAATACTGGTATCCCCTAATCTTCAAGTCTATGTCCATGTTTAGATGCGTTTCCTGCAAACAGCATATGCTTACTTGTTCTTCATGCAGGATATTTTCTAATTCTATCTTTTTACTGTACCTAAAACAGGGAGATAACAAGAGGGAGAGAGAAGGGTAGAATTGGTGCGGGTCAAGGGGAGATAAATAGATCGGAGAGTATTAGTAAGAGGCTTTAGGTCCACGGAGAAAGTGGAGAATGTGAACACATCGTGAATCAGGGAGAAAGCGCGTAGGGCGATCAAAACAAGGCAGGGGAGAATTAAGTGAGACAAAGGAGTTTAAGTTAGGAACGTTCGATTGAGGGCGAGCGGTCAGTACGGGCGTCTGGGCTAGTTGGCTAGACGATACCGGGGACCATGAACAGTAGAGTTGCGACAGTGGACAGGACAGGTCAGTTAAGCTAAGGTAGTCAAACTAGTAGGACTTAAATTAGAGTGAGAAGTGTCAGTTGTTAAGAAGCTGTTAGCTTATTCATATGAAGAGACTTTTAGTATTGTGAATGATATCACTAGTGCTCGCTTAGCAGAAGCCATGCTGAGCCAGTTGTTAAGAAAAAAGTAAAGTAGTAAAGTGCCCCCGTCACGCCAAGTGGCGTATAGGGAATATGGTGTTAGTGACCATATATTTTACAGACCTTCGGTACATAATTTTTGGGGTAATGTGGTCGGTATTATGCCCATGCTGCTTCACTTTCCCTGAAAAAATCAGGTACCCATTAAAGGCTGGGTGAACCCGGAAGCTGTCGGTTGGGATCGAACCCTACCTCTTGTCCTTTGTATTCCAGTTCACTAACCATTGAGCTATCGCGGCTCCCAGTTGTTAAGAAGCTTTTAGCTTATTCATGTAATGAGACTTTTTAGTATTGTGAATGATATCACTAGTGCTCGCTTAGCAGAAGCCATGCTGAGCCAGTTGTTAAGAAGCTGTTAGCTTATTCATGTGAAGAGACTTTTAGCATTGTGAATGTATCACTAGTGCTCGCTTAGCAGAAGCCATGCTGAGCCAGTTGTTAAGAAGCTGTTAGCTTATTCATGAGAAGAGACTTTTTAGTATTGTGAATGATATCACTAGTGCTCGCTTAGCAGAAGCCATGCTGAGCCAGTTATTCAGAATCTGTTAGCTTATTCATGTGAAGAGACTTTTTATGAAGGATAGTGACAGCTTGAAAGCTGTGTTCATTACAATGTGTGCGGGTACAAACTAGCCCGTTACAATCAAACGTTACAAGTGGTGCCTAAGGGTGTGCACCTCATTACAATTGGTGTTGTGTAATACACCGTTACAAGCCTGTTACATACCCATCTCTTTTGCTGTTGATGCCTTCAGCATTCCAGTGCATTATTTTGAGTGGTCTTATTTTTGATTGGCCAGTAGCTCTATTCTCTCGCCCCCTGACTCCACAGAGCGGTTGAGAAGGACATCCTGTAATAGTGGTTGGACCCTTTCGAGGCTGAGGGTCCGGCGCTGCACCTGCCTGAGTGTCCATCAAGGGCGAGGGCCATATCGATTTGCAGTTATAGACATACTTCCCTTTGGCGTGAGTGCGTGGCATCCTGATTGTTGTAGTGCGCCTTTTGGCTGGTTGCCTCCGACTTCAGCACTTAAACTTGCTAGAGCAGACTGTGGTCTTGCTTGGGTGTAGGAAGACCTGGCCAGTCTTGGTTTTCAGTCCCTGGTGACTGTCAAACCCATCCCCACGACAAGGAGCTGGCCTTGATGGGGACCTTTGGCGTTGACGATGAATTTAATTTCCACATTTGCCTGTCGTTTGAGCGTTTCTCTGAAATACTTTGACTTTCTCTTCAATATCTTCTTAATCATCAATTATTCATAAATTATAGCTTTCAGAAAATCCATGTTAGCCAATAATTGTGTTTATCGTTCATATTTATTATCTAGCATCAGTAGTCAGAAACATTTCAACATTCTTTAGAAAAATGCATCAATGCGTCAGCATACTGTCGGTCTTGAACTTACAGATTTAGACATAGTATAAGGGGACTGGATAGTCTACAGGTAAGAAGTTGGTCCTGGATTGAAAGTCTGCCATAAGACTGCCATGTGAGAATGTTTCCCTTGTAATTAGTCGCGGCTCTGCCGTAAGCTAGCGGCACAACGCATCTATGTTTACTTAATGAGGGAATGTTAAAAAGAAGAAAAAGAAACATATTATAAACAACCATACACAGTTTATTGAGTCTATAAGTCAAGTCTTGTTTGCTAACCATGGCTAAGAAATATTCTTTCATGTTACCTCATAAGTTACAAAAATAAGGAAAAAGGTAACAGATTTCATGAAACAATTTTAATGTAAAAAGGACAACAATTTATATATACTCGTACTTCAGCCAAAAGTGATTCCGAATCAAACCTCATAGCTGGGTTGTTAAATACATTGCGTCAAACTGCTTGTCGATCTTTGGTTGATGACCATGTTTAGTGAGTGTTAATTTGCCACATGCTGTTTCTTCTGAGTACCTGGAGACCCTTATATTGTTATTCTGTTCTTGTTAACTTTAAGATGGAAGGGGAAATGTGTTAATACAACTAGTTAAGTATACTCTGGTTGTTAATAACAAAAAATTACTCAGTTTTAAGTAGTTTTCTTGTCACCAATAGATTAGCTATATGGTTGTTTCAATTGTTCAGAATGCACTTTCTGGTAATATGTCCACACTGCGTCTCTTATAATAGAAGATCAAATTTCTTTCCTGAATTACAAATTAAAACTGCACTATATCACCAAACTGAAATTGATAACACATTGCATATTTTATCAAACATTAATAACCTAATAAATGACCAAACACTGCTTTATATAGGCTGGAGACAAATAATAATAAATAAATATTATTATAGAGGGAAACTTCCGAGAAGTTTCCGAGAAGCTCGGAAGTTTCCCTCTATAATAATATTTATTTATTATTTGTCTCCAGCCTAAACCACTTGAAACTACTATTCGTGCTGTTTTGTCCTAAATGTTTGTCTGCAACGCAAGTATTCAGCCCTACCCTGTCCGGGAGATACTTGTCTTAACAGGAAAAAAATACAGATACACTATGTATTTCCGAGCTGTGATCGCAACCTTATGCTATAGTCATGAGAACACCTGCGCGAAAGACATTGCCTACGAAGCTAATTTTTTAGTTAGCTGAGTGGCAGAGTGTTCCCTAGCGTTTGGCTTTTCATGGCAAGGTGCTGTGCCACTGAGTACGGGTTCAATCCTGCTTTGGTCCATATTTTTTTCTGTTGTTGATTATTTGTCAATTTTTCAGAGTGCTGTAAACATACCTCTTCCTCTGAATTGATTCACTGCTTTATATAATATTACTGGGGTCTAATACTATCAAGCATGTTAACTAAAGTGTAAGTGCAAAAGCTATATATTGGACAAGCAAAACCAGTCTTGAACAATACAGAATGTTTCAGCAAGCAATAAAACATTGTTGAACTTGTATGTTTTAAGCAGTAAAGAAAAGTGAAATTATAGCAGTAAGTATGAGATTAGCAGCTAAGTAGGATACATCAGATTGGTGGGCTAGACACCATTCAAAATATTGAACTGTGGCAAAGAACAAATTGGTCTACAATTTGAGAAATAATTTTTAAAATACCAGTGAGGATGGATAACACAAACGCTTCCAAAGGCTGCAAAATATCCAACAAGCTTTCACATGGAACTCGTGGTGAAAGTGAAAATCGAAGATATCTTTATGGAGAAAAATCATAAAACAGATATCACAAAGATGAATTACCAATGGAAAAGATGAAATGCGACAACAGTGGACATAAAGGATTTCAGAGTTCCTGCTGATGGCCTATGCCCCAGTGGAAAGTTAAAAAAAAAAAAAAGACAAGAATAGAATAGAGTATTTGCAACTTCAATTAAAGAGATAGCATAGAAGGTAGAAGGGACAATTTGGCTTAATATGAGTTTGAAAAAGCTAAAGGTTCCCCGATTGTTCAATGCATCAGCTTATAATTGGTTTTGAAAGTAGAAGAATCAGAACAAAGAATGCCAAAGCCAGTTCTGTCATAGTAGCAGTGTGCCTTCCAATTAAAGGTTAGCTGAAATGCTTCAGTTTCATCAAGAGCTCTTCCACCTTTTTTTTTTTACCCGATTACATTTAAAAGACTAAGTCCAGTCCTTGGATCCCACGCGTAGCCCAATTACGCTCACATTCCTTCCTCTTTCATTTTGGGCTTCAGTTTTAGTCTGGTCCAAACTTGACTAATGAGATTCCCCCATTATTTCTCTTTTGCAAATAAAAAAAAAAATTAAACTACCCATACTTTCAAACTCAACCATTCTTCTGCTGATACGTAAAACATAAAGTGTTCTGTAATTTTACATAAGCGCACAAGCCGACAGAAAATGAATAATTTGTTTTCACTCATCATTACAGTCTTATAAAGGTCATACTGAGAACATACAAAATTGAACTTTCTATGCAGCACTATTAGAACAGACGTAAAAGACTATTATATTTGTCATAAATAATGAATATTAGAGTAAGTATTTAAGTAATGGAAAAAAGTTTCTTTCAAGAAAGTGCTAGGCTTTGCTTTTCCTGGTAGTGGTGGAAGAGTTTGTTGGTCGAAACGTTTCATTTTATTGTTGGTGTGGTGTACTCTATTAATCTTGCTGAATATATTTTAATTTTTTTCTTTCTTTTTGGCATTTATCTGACGTTAAGTTGGCATATATGCGTTATATTGTGTTTATTTGCGTCTTTCGGCCTAACGCATCCGACTTCAGCATTACATTTTTGAGTACCGAGTAGTCTTTCCTCGTCAATCCATACTTGTTCGGCGAGACTAGACTGGTTAGTCTGTTTCTAGAGACACTGCGAAGAGGTAGAGTAGGGTCTGGATGGTTTGTTTCACCGATCCTGGTACAATTCAGCTATGAGTCGCTGACAACTTTCAGCACTGTTGCTGTCAGATCCCTTGCCGCCATATATAAATTTAAAAAAAATTAGTTTTTGTTAATACCATTTCTTTCATTAGGAGAGCCGATACCTCATTGCACTCTAAATCAGGAGAACCCGGGTTCGAACCATGGTAGCAGTAGGAGCTTGCACGCTACGATCCTGGATAATTAGTTGGACAAAGAATAGGAGGAAAGATTTTACTCTGTGAGTACAAGAGTTATATAGTCAAATACCACCACTTTTGCATGGTGGAGAGTGGTGGAACCCCCCGCAATGTTATATATGTATAGGACATAGAAGAAGAATGGTGGGTGTTAAGCTCATGAAGGGGGTAGTTGGGGAATAATTGAGTAGATTGGTTAATGAGCGATGGACATAGCTGTTTCCCGCCAAAGTGACAACCAATAGGAGCGAGTGTATGTTGTCCGGCTATAGACCACGCCCACTCCGAAAGCGAAACTACCATATTAGGGACTAGTGATGCGTTAGTTATTTCATAGATATATTGTTCTATATATTTATAATAATAATAAATTAATATTTATTATATCCTTGCGGACATAAGGGGACCATGCTTAAGATAGATATGGACCATAGTCAGGTATATATACATATATAATGGCAATTCTTGTTGACGACATGAACGGACAGTCATATTCTCCCAGGTTTCCATAAGTACGACATGGATCGATGAACATCGCTCGTACAAATATAGATTTTTTATTCCCGCACGCCACTAACATCTAGGACACGCATATCATTGACCAGCCATCGCTTTCCTTTAGGCTGCCTCTGCAAGAGAGAGAGAGAGAGAAAAAAAAGTTATATAAATATATATAAACCAACTAACTAGAATAACTCAAAGCAATACGCTAATTGGGAAGAGCGCTATGAACATTAGTGAACAGAGTATTTTACAAAAAAACCGACCGCAGGGTATGCATGACTGTTCTTCTCTCCAGCGCTTATTTTTTAGGATATTGTCAAGATACTCTAACTTTTTAATATTTCGTATTACTTTAGGTGACGTTTGCCGCAGAGTTTGTGACAGTCCATCATTTGGATGATCTTACAGAGGATAGATGTTCAACGTGGATGCAGGTTGCCTGTGACAGGCACAGATTTCCGAGAAGAATAGCAACCACGGCTCTAGTTATAGAGCCTGTTCTGTCACCGTTGCACAGCGCAAAAAATTTACACATAACGCCGTTCTAACGTCAAAATCAGGATAAATGGCGTTTCTTCCAAAAATCGAGAAGGAAACGAGCGCCATACTTAGAGATGTAATAATTAAAACGAACAAAACCGCAAGTTCTAAAACTTTCAAATGTGCGATAGATCTAATACCCAACAAGTCCATGCTGTAATTGACAAACTACCTGTCATACACAGTGCGTTAAAAAAATTTTTTTTATTTTTCGCTTAACGAAAAACCTATGATACTCCCTTTACGATTCCGACATGAACACTAGACTCTCGATATAACAATTTGCAACCGATGTTTCCAACTGCATCTTAGAAAAAACTACAACATGGATATTCTCACAGGGCGGATATTTTTCTATTAAAATGTTTGCAAAACATATATATTAAAATATAATTAAAATTTTTTTTTTTAAAAGAAAAGAGTCTCTGTTTTTATATACATTATTCTTATCAGGTTAATAAACTTTGTGGGAATCCGTAGTGACTCAGCAACTTCTAAAATATGGATGCATCCTATCACCATGCTTGTGCAATATATACACTGAGAAAATCTTTAAAACATTACAGAAATGCCAGGCCTAAACATTAATGGAAAGATAATCATTAACCTAAAATATGCTGATGATACTGTATTACATCCAGAAAATCCTAAAGATCTGCAACAATTACTTAATGAATTAAACATGACAAGCAAAAAAAAAAAAAAACAAAAAACAAATATGTATTAGATATGAATATAAATTAAAAAAAAAGTAAAACTATGACAATAAACAAAGAAAATATTCAAAACCAGCAATTGGATATCAAAATTGAAGGAATAGACCTGGAGACAGTTCAGAACTACAACTATCATGGACATACTATAACCAGTGATGGAAAATGTAAAACTGAAATAAGCAAAAGAATATGAATGGTAAAAATAACTTTAATGCCATGAAAAATATACTAACATCAAAGCAAATAAGATCAGGGCTAAAACTAAGAATAGCAAAATGTTGTCTTCTCAACATTTCTATATGGTGCAAAAACAGGGACATTGGACAAGAAAACAGAACAGAAAACTGAAGCCTTTGATATGTGGATATATCGAAGAATAGGTAAAATCGGATGGAAAGAGAAGAAAACAAACAATGAAGTCTTATAACAACTAACAAAATTAATAGAGAACTGCTAAACACAATTCATACAAGATAAATGCGATTTTTGGGCCATGTTAAAAGACACAACAGCATACTAAAAGTAATCTTGGAGGGGAAAATACAAGGTAAAAGAGGCAGAGGCAGACCACTACTAACATGGACGAGTAACATCAAAAGATGGACACGTCAGCCTATGACAACCTGCACCATCACAGAAAGAGACAGAGCAGAATGGCGCTCCATGGTAGCCGTTATCAGTGCCAAGAAATATATTATGCAGAATCATTCTGGAGAGACTAAAAGAGGCCAGAGGAAATATATAGATGATCTTGCTAAAGAGGCAGAGGAAGCAGCAAATAAAGGGAATATGAAAGCACTGTACAACCGTACACAGACAATTATGTGGAAAATACAAACAGATCACTGCCTTTATTAGAGATAAGACAGGAAATCTGCTTAGTACTATAAGGGAACACCTGGAGAGATGGAAATAGCACTTTGAAGAACTTTTGGAACAGACCCGGCACAAATAACCCTCCAGATATACTACCAGCATAAGTTATTTTAAAAAATGGTAATGCTACAGGACCAGATGAAATTCCTTCGGAAGCCATCAAAGCAGATATTAACACCTCTACCATGATGTTACATAATCTATTAGATAAAATTTGGGAGACGGAAAAAAGTTATATGATCAACTACCATTAGAAAGGAAGTTTACAGGAGTGCACAGATTATATGGGAATTATGCTGCTATCAGTGCCAGGATGAAAAAATAATATTAAGTAGATTTATTCTGGAGAGACTAAAAGAGGCCATAGAGAAACATTTGAGAGACGCACACGTCGGTTTTAGGAAGAACAGATCATGTGCTGATCACATAATTATTCTACGTATAAGAGTTGAACAAGGATTACGAATATGTATTTGATAGTTTAGACAGAGGAATGGTTTGGAAGTTGCTGAGTCACTACGGATTCCCACAAAGTTTATTAACCTGATAAGAATAATGTATATAAAAACAGACACTCTTTTCTTTAAAAAAAAAAAATTAAATTATATTTTAATATATATATTTTACAAACATTTTAATAGAAAAATATCCGCCCTGTGAGAATATCCATGTTGTAGTTTTTTTCTACGATGCAGTTGGAAGCATCGGTTGCAAATTGTTATATCGCGTTCACGTCTGAATCGTAAAGGGAGTATCGCAGGTTTTTCGTTAAGCGAAAAATAAAAAAAAAATTTTAAACGCGCTGTGTTTGACGGGTAATTTGTCAATTACAACATGGACTTGTAGGGTATTAGGTCTATCGCACCTTTTTTTGGAATCCTCAGGGGAAAAGACAAAGAGGAAGACCAAGGAATTCTTGGAGAAGACAGATAGAAGCAGAGATGAAGATGATGGGGAAGACATGGAATGATCTTAAAAGAATGGCAAAAAACAGAACGACTTGGAAACTGTTTTTTGAAGACCTATGCTCCACTGGGAGCTAAAAAGGTAGAAGAAGAAGAGGTCTATCGCATGTTTGATAGTTTTAGAAGTTGCGGTTTTGTTCGTTTTAATTTTTACTTCTCTAAGTATGGCGCTCGTTTCCTTCTCGATTTTTTGGAAGAAATGTGATTTATCCTGATTTTGACGTTAGAACGGCGATGTGTGTAAATTTTTTCGTGCTGTGCAACGGTGACAGAACAGGCTCTATAACTAGGGCCGTGGTTGCTATTCTTCTCAAAAATCTGTGCCTGTCACAGGCAACCTGCATCCACGTTGAACATCTATCCTCTGTAAGATCATCCAAATGATGGACTGTCACAAACTCTGCTGCAAACGTCACCTAAAGTAATACGAAATATTAAAAAGTTAGAGTATCTTAACAATATCCTAAAAATAAGCGCTGGAGAGAAGAACAGTCATGCATACCTTGCGGTCGGTTTTTTTGGTAAAATACTCTGTTCACTAATGTCCATAGCGCTCTTACCAATTAGCGTATTGATTTGAGTTATTCTAGTTAGTTGGTTTATATATATTTATATAACTTTTTTTTTCTCTCTCTCTCTTTTGCAGAGGCAGCCTAAAGGAAAGCGATGGCTGGTCAATGATACGCGTGTCCTAGATGTTGGTGGCGCGCGGGAAAAAAAATCCCTACCTGTACGAGCAATGTTCATCGATCCATGTCCTACTCATGGAAACCTGGGAGAATATGACTGTCCGTTCATGTCGTCAGCAAGATTTGTCATTATATATGTATATATACCTGATTATGGTCCGTATCTATCTTAAACATGGTCCCTTTACGTCCGCAAGGATATAATAAATATTAATTTATTATTATTATAAATATATAGAACAATATATCCATGAAATAGAAATGTAGTTATGTGTGGTGATTACCAACATAGTAAAATTCATAGCACTTTGGTCGTGTGGTAATCATGCTAGTTGAACTCTTGATAAAGTTGTCTATTAAATTATATTTTATTTCAAAGAAACCATAATAGCACGAAAAAAGTCGACAAGTCGTGGTGGACTGCGTTGACTGTGTGTGTCAGGATCAGTGAACCATAAGGATAAAGATCATATTTCTCGTGGTTGCCTGGAAACAAACTAACCGGTCTAACCAAACAAGCAGAGTTCGAAGAAGGAAGCCAACACTGCATTAAAAAATGCTACGATAGAGTCTGATTTATAGGAATATATCACAACAAAACGCACCAAAGCCCGTTTAATGTTTTTCTAAGATTGGATAATAGAAGGAAGAGTAGTTGTCGGGTGAACACAACACAAGTAACATATATTATTTTGTTGAGAGCTAATGCTTTTACTCCCGTGCATAACATTAATTCCCCCCGTTTTTCTAAACATTATTATATTATTTGGATTGCATTTTTTTTGTAAGTGATAATTCAATGACCTATGTGTGAAAAATGCTTGTTTCTCTGGTCTTTGAGTTTGTATAGATAATTTGCAACTTCAAAAATATTCATCCTTTGGTTGCATGAACTTAGGTTGTGTATTAACTTCGTTTATGCGTTAAGCAGTTATTTATATCAGACTGTCGTGAGCGTTTTCTTACTAGAAAATTCTATTAATGGAGAAAAAAAAAGATGCTCTTACATATATTATTAATGATGCATTCTTTGATTTTCAAGTCAGTGTGTTTTAATACGTTTAATTGTCAATTATCTAGTTCTTTTGAAATGAACTGTTTAAAACTACACTCCCCACATTCGCAAAAAAAAAAAAAACCATCTGTCTAGTCTCATCTCATGTGTAATTAATGAACTGTTTTCTGAAATGAACAATCCATTCACTGACATCCACAGGCAAGTGAAGAGCTGGCTGTAGATGCTTGTGCCTGTAGGCAAGCCTTAAGTTTGTATTCGGAAATTTGATGTAATTCATTTGTTGAATTACTCGCTTTGGGTTTATTCAATAATTTCATTTTAGAAAAGAGCAACGTGATTCAAACAAACGAATTTGGAACTAAATTTACTTCCTTCCTGGTAATCGGAAATTGAAATTAAAGTGAACTCAGTATTTCATTTTTGTTTCTTAAGCAATTCTTTAAGATTAGATCAGCTTGACGATCATTTTATGTATGTTCCACATATTTTTAGACCTGCTGCTTGTATTAAAAAAGTGTTTTAAACATCTTGTAGCTGAAGCTGAAAGCATTTTAAGTGGAAACACATCTGGAGCTATACTATCAGTTAGTGCTTGGACTGAAAGGGATCAGTGACTCATAGATGACTGCCTGCGACAGGTGAATTATAACTGATGAAGATTATGTTCTGCGTCCTCTTGATATCTTAGGAAACAGACTAACCATTCTGGTTAAATCTGGGTGCTGCCTGGCACCCAGAAAATGGTGTCGAACGTTTGAAATCGATATGGCAATCAGTGAGGATGTTGCTCAATGTCTGCACCAATTTGGAGTACAGTATCGAACAAATAAGGTTGTCAACTTCCAAGAGTGAAATGGGCGTGTGTATAACAAACAGGTTATTAGGCTCTCTAGTGTGCACGCATGCCATCATCTGCTGTGATATAAACTTTTACGAAATAGACAATACACAAAGAAATAAACAATAACTTTTTATAAGATCCTCAGATGAACTAAATACATTGCCTTTGGAGAATAACATAAATCCAATAGATAAATAGTTGTAGTTGCTCGAACAGTTACCTGTGATTAAGATAGGGAAGTTAATACAGCAGTGTCTCATACTTTGAAGACCATAATTTTGAACGTTCCAGAGTTCAAAAGCTAATGTCGAGAAAATTTTGAATTCAGAGTTCTCTCTCTCTCTCTCTTTCTCTCTTTCTCTCTCTCTCTCTCTCTCTCTCTCTCTGCGATCAGGAATCAATCAGAGTAGAATTCCAGACTCTCACATGAAGACAGCTGTCTGTTTAAGTGAATTGACATCATAATTAGAGTCTGTTAGATCCACTCTGCCTGAATACCTGTTAAAATGTTGCACTGTGTTCTGCGCCAGTGGCCCAGTGCATCCGATTTCAGCCAGCATTTTGTTCAGGTTTGCTTTCCTTAGCCTTTGATTGTCCCCAATCTTCCTGCAAGGCAGCAGATTGTCTTTTCTGTAGGGGAATTCTGCCCTTAAGATGGTCTGCCCTCCCAGGTTTACAAGCACCATCTGCCCGAGTCACTAGAGGTGACTAACACAGACATGCACACACAAAGATATGAGATGTGACTAACACTGACATGCACACAACGATATGAGGCATGACTAACACTGACACACACCAAAATATGAGGTATGACTAACACAGACACACACACGCACTAAGATATGAGATGTGACTAGCACAGACACACTCTAAAATATGAGATATGACTAACACAGATACACACACTAAGATATAAGATATGACTAAAAGTCATGCACACACAAAGATAAAGATAGGAGATGTGACTAACATAGACATGCACACACAAATATATGTGATATGACTAAACACAAACACACTAAGATATGAGACATGACTAACATAGACAGACACACACGAAGATGAGATGTGACTAGTATGGACATACACACAAATATATGAGATATGACTAACATAGACAAGCACACACAAAGGTATGAAATGTGACTAACATAGACATGCTCACAAAGATATGAGGTATGACTAACATGACACACACCAAGATATGAGCCATGGCCAGCACAGAAACACACCTAGATATGAGCCATGACTTCACGGAAACACACCAAGATATGAACCATGACTAGCACAGAAACACATCAAGATATGAGCCATGGCTAGCACGGAAATACACCAAGATATGGACCAGCACAGACACACACCAAGATATGAACCTTGGCCAGCACAGTCACCCACCAAGATATCAGCCATCGCCAGCACATACACCCACCAAGATATGAGCCATGGCCAGCACATACACACACCAAGATATGAACCTTGGCCAGCACAGTCACCCACCAAGATATGAACCATGGACCAGCACAGACACACACCAAGATATGAACCTTGGCCAGCACAGTCACCCACCAAGATATCAGCCATCGCCAGCACAGTCACCCACCAAGATATGAGCCATGGCCAGCACATACACACACCAAGATATGAACCTTGGCCAGCACAGTCACCCACCAAGATATCAGCCATCGCCAGCACATACACACACCAAGATATCAGCCATCGCCAGCACAGTCACCCACCAAGATATGAGCCATGGCCAGCACATACACCCATCAAGATATCAGCCATCGCCAGCACATACACCCACCAAGATATGAGCTACGACTAACATATACAGTTGGCAACGTCCACTAAAGTTTGTCTGAGGTTCTTGGTAAAGTTTCTACTGACGACCACAAAGATCCCAAACTTGCAGGCATGGTGGGCGTGGCCGACGTGCAGGAAGATCAGCCGGATAAGACCTTCAGAGAATGTCAATTTCATGTCCCCTGAATCTTGAGTCCGCTTCAGTCTGGCCACGTAGCTGTGTGCGTTCGTGATGATGCAAGACAAAGAGCAGCCTAGCCACACGAACCTGGGCGCTAGCTCGCACTGAGCTCCACCTAGGATCGTTGATCGGTTTCAGCTTGGAAACATCCAGCATCGGCAGGCCACTGAGCTTCTTCCACCGGGACTTGTGTATGATGGACAGAACGATCGTGAAGAGCATGACAGTAATGGCGATCAGCGGGAGTAGCAACGTTACTACCAAGTCAAAGTAGGTTATTGTTTGCAAGAACATCAGCCTTGGACTTGGCAAACATTTCTCAAGACCTATCTCATTTGGCGTTACCTCAGCAGCATCAGCAGTGGCTGTTATTCGCTATTATCAAAGTTATTTACTAATTTGGTTCATTTAGACAGCGTCCGTTTAGTCTGCGATGCAGGGAGAAAGCACGATAAGATGGTGGTCCGAGCTTATACTCCAGGCATTGTGCTAGCAAAAGCTAAACTATAACGGCCACCGTTGAGAATGAACGAAATTCTATAAATTCGACCGATGCTTCCGCGTTTGAACTCAGCGGTCTTAAAATAGTTTTTTTTTTAAATTTTAAAAACTACCATCCAATTCCTTTACCTCTTGTTTATCTGCACATTATATACCCAATTAACTTTCCACCTGATCTCGAATTTGTCTATAAATTTTTTGTTTGAACTAGGCGTAAGGGTATAGCCACAAAGTCCACATGTAATTGTATTAGAACAATTAACTAGGAAAGGTAAATTTATTTCATAATGTGCGAAGGGGGGAAAAGGGTGGTAGGAAAAGAGAGTGTAGTAGACAAGTCAACATACTTGTTGAGTGACATTGCAATGTGTCAGGAACGTAGGCTTCGTCATAGTCTGTGGATTGCCCGTTATTTTCTTTTGGTGTGTATTTTCAAAATAATAACTAGCTAACTTGGTCGCATAAATCTGTAACTACACACTTTCGCTGATATATAATCTTCTTACTTTCTTTCCCTCCATTTTTCAAGTTGCAATTAATTTAATCTCATCGTATATATTATTTTAATGTCTGCTGTCCGCGTGCATGTCTCCGCTTTTTACAAAACACATCTAGTTTCCATGACAACTTCTTCTTTCCTTTTTTATTTGACTTTCAGCGTTGAGGGGAGATATAATCTGCTGCCTTTTGCTCCTCTGTTGGCATCTGTAGCTGTTATGTTTCATAATGTTTCTATATTCCATAAATTCTTCGTTTTCGTGGTCGGCCTTTGAGTCTGGTGTTCTAGCAGCGTTTATTAAACGCCGTTGTGTTGTGTTTTATCTTTTTGTCTTATCAAGTGGCCAAACCATTTCATCTGTTATTTCTTTAAGAATCAGAAGGCGAGAATTAGTCATAGCTTTTTTCTCAGTTTATCATTTCTGATCTAATCTCTCAGGCTGTTTTTGGGTGTAGCGTAACACTTAATTCATCTCGATAGTGGTTATCTTTCGTAATGTTCTAGAGTCTAGTGTCCAGGTAGAGCATTGGTAGCACACAAAGTTGGGATGAAGATTCCTTGACATGGCTAGAAGAATAATCAAACAGTAAAAGAAAAACACCCTCATATCAGTTTCTTTTGTCCACATTGTGAAAAAATAAACACATCTTTCATTAGGTCTACAACACAAAGATGCAGAGAAGACGTAATGTATTATATTTTATTTCTAGAGGTCGACACATAGATTGGTGTGTGCCTGACAGATCACAATATTAACATCTAGCAAAATAAAGTATTTAGAGTGACCTGAAGTGTCTGGACGTTTCAATTGTTAAGGTAAATACCTTGCAAGCTTTATCACCAAGTCTCTTTATGCCAGCACGTTTATCTCGCTGATTGAATTAATCAGAGCTTTCTAATCAAACTTTGCCGCCGTCGAGATGGAGTTATGTGAAATCTTGTTTACTCATTCAGTCTGGTTTTCTTGAGACAGGTTTACACGGGATAAGCATATGTATGTTGAAACATTCGTGGTGTAATTAATATCAATGTGTTGCGTCTGATTTTCTTTCTTTCTTTCTTTCTTTCTTTCTTTCTTTCTTTCTTTCTTTCTTTCTTTCTTTCTTTCTTTCTTTCTTTCTTTCTTTCTTTCTTTCTTTCTTTCTTTCTTTCCTAGCATTGAAAGAAAAACCTGTTCATGCACACACTTACTTTTAGCTGTGATATTAGGACATATAGGCCGCACTTAGAGGGAATCAAAATATGGAAGTGGGAATGGATCAGGAAGCGAGCATACCAACCACTTAGTCACCAAAGCCCAAAGCCCCGTGGGGAACGCATGGTACTTGACGATCTCATTCTTTGTATAAAAAAAAAATCTCTACAGTTACCTCGTCCCTTCTTTTTGCCACGAGTGATGCTGCTTTTTAATACTGTACTTACTAACCGGCTTTCACGCTCTCTCGCGGATACAACATTCCACCGTACTCGTCGGTTATCAACTACTGCGACGTTAGTAAGGTCCTTTCTGAAGTCTCGTGGTTGTTGCCATATTTTTGAAGCACAGTTATAGCTCGTTTCAAATCACGTGCCCAACTTCAAAACGCTATTACTCAGTAACCGTTTGTTAAAAACTGTTGAAATTTTCCAAATGTTATTAGAATGCAAAAGACCCTTTAAATGTATATTTAACAAATATCTTGCAGCTGCAGTTTTCTTAAAGCGGCGAATTTCTTTGATGTTTGTCAAAATTGTAAATTGTGAACCCCTAAATAATAGAAATTACCGTAGTTGCTGGTCTATGATTAATTTTCACTAGGTAAAGGCGTGGCCGTAATGGGGAAATAACCTAATAAGAGAAAACACCAGGAGAATTATTGTCTTCTCAGTTCAAGGACGGACGATAATATCAAGGTATACCTGTATGTCCAATTTTCATAGTTGTGTGGTCCTGATAAGGACCGTTTGTTGAACTAATTTAAGGTAATATAGGGGCCAACATTGTGGGGGCTATATACTTTCATTCTGAATCAGACGAGTCTAAAAGATTAATAACTGTTTGGGGTTGAACATTCCACAAACCATCATTTTTCCAATATTCCTCTTCCTGTTTTAAGACGTGGTCTTCACATTTAGCCCAATAATCTTTGTCTATATTTAATAAAGCGAGATTAGCAAGAGTCTTTACATCGCATATTTTGAATGTTGTATTTTCATCTGCCACTTGTCCTTTTAATTTTGCCCAGATTAGTTCTATTGGATTTAAATGAGCATGGTAAGGTGGCAGCCTCAAACTTATATGACCGTGCTCTTGGATAATCTTATCTATTTGAAAAATCTTTGTCCTTTGTTTTTGCTTTACTAGAGATAGTAATTCAGGTTTTAAGTACATGTTATTAAATTGTATGTGCTCCTTTGTGAGCCATATCTTAATAGCATCTTTTGTACTGGATGATGTCGGGACTTTATCTTCAAGTGCAACAATATTGTGGTACGCTGCATTGTCCATTATTAGGCAAGATGGTCGATCTAGTGATGGGAGAACAGAATCTCCAATCCAATGTCTAAATATGTGACCATTCATCTCAGAGTGATAATCCCGATTGTCTATGGATTTTGAAAGAAAAATGAGCTCTGCATTCTGTATTAGTCCATGTTGTCGACTACCTGCATGAGCAATTATCAAGCGCTGTCCTTTGCTGCTAGGTATTAATCTCTTAATCTTTCCATCTGATGACTGCCATTCCCTTTGGTTAGTGTGGTGAGCATTGATCCATGTTTCATCCAAGTACACAATATCATAACCTTGCTTGCGCACCTCTTTTACTTCACGTAAGTACTTGCTTCTCATGACTACTATATGTGGCTTCTCACAGATGATGTTTCGTCCATTGGAATACTTTCTGAATGTAAAGCCTGCAGCTCTCACTTTCCTCTATAATGTAGACTTTGATATTTCAATACTGTTGTTCTTTTTCAGCGATACTTTTAATTTTCTTATTGTAACAGTTTCATTCATACCCAACATTTTGCGAATTTCACTTCTAATAAGTTCACTGTCGAAATTATCCAACATTTTTGCTCTTCCTTGTGATTTTGTATATTTTGAACGTTGACGGTCACGTGCTTGAATCCAGCGACTAAATGACCGTTTAGATAAATCCAAAATGTGTCTTGTCCTATTCTCAGGGTTTTCTAAAAATTGAAATAATCTTCCTCGTTTAGCCTCTTTGCAAAAATAGTCATACATTTTTATTGCGATGATTTGTAAACTGCAGAATTTCATTTTAAGACTCATGATAAATGTTATCGTTCCACGTCTCCACCTATGAATGAACGGAAATGGAACACACAATTTCTCGTGTTTTTTACAAGTGTCTAATTGTGTCAAAAAACCACGGTAAAAGCGTGCAAACACTTCAATTTTACCGTGTATGGATTTTTACTCGCTATTTTTAACTTAAAATACTGTAAACATTAAGTTTTGACTACATCAATGGGTCGTTATAAATTTATATAAATCAAATAAGCAACAATAATAACCAAATGTTTTTTTTAAATGAAATTAATTCCCTGTTGGGTTCTAATCATTATAACTTTACATGCAAATTTTGAACAACTTACAACAAGCGGTTAAAAAGCTATCGATTTTAAAAGTTGGGCACGAGTTATGAAACAAGCTATAGTGTCGCACTAGTGTATTGTCATTTGTGAGAAACCGTACTGACGACATATGACAATTATTTTTAACAAAACTGTTGTTTGTGACGGCATTACCAGATATATAAGCGTTCATCTATTTAATTCATTCAAATATGGGGGGGGGGGGGGGTTAATGTGAGCGGGGAGGAGGAGGAAGGGCTCTCCTAAGTAAATAATTTATTTCTTTTATAAAGCAGCTGCTGTTTAATATCAACATGCTCATTATATGAAAAACCTTAGCCCTCAAGCGCTATACAGACACAATTCCTGTTTGGCTAAATATATTATAATGTTTTTAAAGTTAATGTCAGATGCAATAACAAAACACCAGAATATAAAAAAGCGCAAATGAAATCACATGAGATGTGAAATGTATCAACTCACAGAGTCCTACTCCCTAAAGATGTGTCCATCAACGTTAAAGGTGCTTATAACATTACTTATCTTTCTGAGACTGTCACAAGCGAACGTGTGAAATATGATAACAGTTTGAACTTATTGTAAGCCTCTCAGAGTCGAAGAGACGGACAGAAGGATTAATTAGGTGATTTATTTGCTCGTTGCTGCTGCTGCTTCCT
Source organism: Megaustenia siamemsis (assembly GCA_032433765.1). Lineage (NCBI taxonomy): Eukaryota > Metazoa > Mollusca > Gastropoda > Stylommatophora > Ariophantidae > Megaustenia > Megaustenia siamemsis. The sequence continues at coordinate 67,824,871 of JAVIAB010000092.1, read as the reverse complement.
GCATTATGTTGCTTTACTGTATAACATTTTACGACCTTCACAAAAACACAGCCTTCTTCAAAAAAAAAAAAAAAAAAAATTAACGAGAGCTAAAGTTTTATCGGTGGCCTTTGTGCTCACTTTTCTTTGATGCTTGCATCGTCATATAGTGCTTGTGATAATTTGATTGTCGTCTAGAGCTCCTCATCACCCCCTTGTATCTTTATTGACAGTTCTGATCTGAATATGCGTGTTTTAGTGGAGTAATTTGGAAAAAAATTTGTGTGTGTGTGTAAATAACTAAAATGTGTAAAATACTGTTAGTAATGCGTGGAATTAGAGTCACGGAAGAACAGAAGAATCGAGCACGATAAAAACACATCTGAAGCCGACGCGAGACAGCAAAAATGGGTTCTTTAATTTGCAGTACCAACAGACTGGAAACTCTAACATGTGATTGATTAAACAATGATGTGTGTGCCATTGTCTTATAACCACATTGGGGAAACAACAGTTTTAGTCTGTGACAAGAAATTTAAAACAATCAATTGATTCCTCCTCAACGAATTTGAGAACATGTATGCATGTGACAAGTATGTTAATGGGTGACATTAGCAAATCTTAGTTGTAAGACAGGTCAGTGGTTCTAATAATCCGAGAGAAGTCGTGTAATACCGAGGTAGGCTGCTGGACCTACACACGGAAGGTAACTGGTTACAACCACATTTGGAACGATCGAGCTTCCCCCCTCCCCAAATGAGGCTAAGTGCTTTGTCCTATCGAAAACGAATAATGAAAAAGGGGGGCCTTTTTTTCAAAATGAGTACATTAAAGAACCCTCTAAAAATAAAAATCAAAAAGAGAGGCTGTAACTGTAAGTTGTTGCATGTGCACAATTTTAATGGCAGTAAAATCCTTTATTTATTTTATTGTTCACAATATTTAACATTTTTCTGAAGTTACTCTGAGGCTCTCTCGATGCTACGAGTTCGTGCTAAGACCATCCCGTGTTGTTTTTGTTTTCACATAACACTGGCTGCATTCTTATCTGTGTCACAGGGGAAGAAAGACAGCTGTTTTTTTTTTTTTTGGGGGGGGGGGGGGCGCTGCCATTGCCAAGTATACATAATGCATCTGCTTTACCATGTCGCCATATATACTTTTTTCTGCTCCTGTTTATGATTCTAGTGTCATTGTCATCCATCCTCATACCGCTGTCTTGCTATCAGCCCCAGTCGGTCTGGTCGAAATGATTGGAAATGTAACTTTATTCAGTCAACACTAAATTCCAAAATGTGTAAAACTGTTCTTCCAACAATTTCGAGGAGCGTTCTCATAGCCATTGTACCAGAACACGGTTCTCATTTTGAACTCCGTTTCTTTACTGTTGTTCTTTTCTTTTCATTTCTGTCTTTTTTTTTTTTTTAATCTCTCTTAGTAGCTCATTAATGCTACCTAAGACCGCGGTAGAAAACTTGCCTAGTGAACAACTTTACTGTGGTGCAATCACACGATATGTCACAGGGTTCTGAATGGGTATCGGAGATTTTTTTCTTGGAGCGAATACATGTATACGCTCTGGTATAGTACTGACTACAATATAAATAAACAATTTGCCGGCGCTATAATAATGTCGGTACTAACTCATGTTTCAAACGCTACTCTTAAGGAGTTCCAGATGCCTTTCTGCATTCTTTTTCTTACTGTTGTTAACCATTACCAGTAACATACAAAGTAGCGTTTAGTGAGAATATTAACAACACCCCCCCCCCCCAACCAAGTGTAGTTATTTATAATGTTATTTGTGATCATTTATTTTTAATAATTTATTTTGAACCTCTTTGAGCTTCAAAATTTATTGAACCCACGTTGTATTTCATAACTTATTTAAGTCGCATTGTATATTCACAATATATGTTTAAACTACTACTATTTTTGTTGAGAGGTCTGTGCATTTGAATCGTTGCATCTGAAAAATAATTTGAGTCAATCATGTTTGAAGGTGCCTCGGTAGCTGAGTGATTAGTGTGCTCACTTCCTGATCAGAAGGGTCCTGATTCGATCCCCAGAAGTGGTGGATTTTTTTCTGACCGACAAGAATCCGGGGTTCACCAAACATCTAAAAATGGGTATCAGCGATTTTTCAGGGAAGTAAAGACGGTCTGGGGTGATAACGACCATATCACCCCAAAACGTGCCGTGTCATAGAAAAAATATTGTCACTAACACCATAGTTCCCATACCCCTAGCAAGGCGTGGAGAAAATCTTACTTTTAAATAAATGTTTTAAGAATTGCTACTATCAATGCAATTATATGACGCATTTGGTATCCCCTGTAACCCTAATCTATGTCATTGAAAATGTTGCCTCTGACAGCCTCTGCTAAGCTTGGCAGGAATGTATGGGTAGAGGTCAGCTATAGAAACAGGCTTCTTTGTTCCCCTGGTTGAGAATTGTTCAGAAAGGCTTACTGCTTAAAATAATCTGAGGGAAACAACTTAATATCGAATTGTGCACGTTGTGGACATCCGGTGCTTGGAGCTCGCACGACTGATATTTGCGAAAGTCAATAGGAAGTCATTAACAGGAAAGCGGATGTCGTAATTGCAGAACAAGAAACCAGGCTAGGTATCTGGAGTGAATCAAGAACTAGGTGGGAGTTTAGAAAAGATAACATAAGTATTGATAAAGACTAAGCAGACTTAGAATAAGTGAAATCATATAGACGGAGCAAGGAGAATTACAGAAAAAAAAAACATTGTTCTATTGTGGAGTGATGATAGAGCGATGATGGAGCAGCGAAAAAGTTGCAGTATTCCAACTGAGAGGGTTAAAACGCATGTTACTAGAATGGAAACCCATTAAATAGCATATAAGTACAAGTCTGAGAGAAAATATGAACGAAACATAATACATCAATAAATGACAATGGCAATTGAAAAAACGATGGGCTATCATCATTGAGTGTCGTCTCCGCATCGAAGGTTGGCTACTATGGAGGGCCATTCCATTTTGTCACTCGCTTTGATGATGCAGATTGTCATAGGCTGACTTTTTGTTACTCATCCGTGTTAGTCTTGGTCTGCCTCTGCCTCTTTTACCTTGTATTTTCCCTTCCAAGATTACCATTAATAGGCTGTTGTGGATGAACTATACCAATTGCAAAAAGAAAATGAAAGCTACTCTAAGACATGCGTTGGTCATAGTAATGGAAACTTTAACGTAGCGTGGCTTCATGTAATTTTCACAGAAGCACACACAGAAAGAGAGGGAGAGAGAGAGAGAGAGAGAAAGAGAGAGGAGGAAAGAAGGTAATTAGAATGTGAAACGGACTTAATAAATAACGATGAGAATACACTGTTAGACTTTAATGCTGTAAATAGCATGACCATTGTAGATATACATATCCCACAATAGGGAAATTAAGAAATAAACTTTGGCATCGAGTGCTGATTGGTCAAGGAGTAAGCCTTCTAGACTATATTTATATTCACGCAAAATTCAATCCCTCGGGACTTCGCTGGAGACAAAAGCTGGCGAGTGAAAACACAAACAAAAACAAACAACATGGGAAGCTTCAAACTGACGTGGGAGATATCAGATATATAAAAATACAACAAATTTAGTGACAGATGGGGACGATATTTTTGAGATGTGTAATGATAGGAAAAGGAGACATAGCAAGTGCCCACCATCTAGCCGTAGCTGAAATAAAATGAAGCTACAGGAGGTAATTACCGGAACATAGAAAGTAGAACCATCAAAGCAAGGGACAGAGCAGCATGGCGCTCCATGATAGCCAACCTTCGTTGCGGACATGACACTCGATGATGATGATGAGAAAGTAGAAGGAAAAAAAAGGTTGCTAGAAAGTAAAATGAAAGGAAACTTTCCGTTCTAGTTATGTAGTTAGTTTTTCCTTCTCGCGCCGAGGACAGAAAAAACAGAGCAGAAATAAAAACTACACGTCCGAAGATCTCTTCTATGTCTTCTTTTGTTCTTAAGCCCATAGCTGAGTTATCTTTATTAATAGTACCTCTTAAGAGTTTCTTTTAGTCTTTGTTTTTCTCGTCCAACCCGGTGTCCACATGAAGGCCGGCTTGGGAGTCTAGTGACAGTGTAATAATAAATAAATAACACATCTAATAAGAGAGTGTAAAGGGACATTCATAATGACCTAGCAAGACTAGAACAATAAAGAGCGCAGATAAATCAACTACACAATTTATGAAATAACAAAAGCCATCGGAGAGATAAAAGTGCAAACATCAATCACACAAGCGAGTGATAGAGCATGAACACTCTTCACGACGTGTTAGCATAGGAGATGGGGAAAACACTTCGGAGAAAAAAAAATTAATACATCACTAGAAGTGTTACAGAATTCCGTAAACCAACACATACACGCGCACGCACACACATGTATATATATCAGATCAATACCTTTATTATAGGTAAGAAAGGAAATCTGCTTAGTAATATAAGGGAACAAATGGAAAGTGCACTATGAAGAACTTTTGAAACAGACCCGGCTCAAATAACGCTCCATATATACTACCAGCAGAAGAAGAGTTACACGTTAACTGTGGAAAACCAAGCGATGGAAGAAATAATGAAAGTCATCAAGCTTTTAAAAAATTGTAAAGCCACAGGACCAGATGAAATTCCTTCAGAAGCTATCAAAGCAGATATTAACACCTCTGCCAAGATGTTACATAATTTATTAGATAACATTTGGGAGAGGGAGGAGATACATAAAGACTGGAAAGAAAGTTATATGATCAAACTACCAAAGAAACGTGCACAATTTATATGGGAATTATGCTACTATCAGTGCCAGGAAAAATATTAAGCAGAATCATTATGGAGAGACTAAAAGAGACCATAGAGAAAAATTTGAGAGATGAACAAGCAGGTTTGAACAAGATCATGTGCTGATCAAATAACTACCCTACGTATAACAGTTGAACAAAGTTTATTACTACAGTCCCCACTTTATACTGGATTAATACATTACGAAAAGGCATTATCAAATGCCTTTTAGACAGAGGAATGCTTTGGAAGTTGCTGAGTCATTACGGAATCCCCATAAAGTTTATTAAATTTATAAGAACAATGTGTGAATGAATGAAATGTAGTTTTGGGCATGAAGGACAGCTTACAGAAGCATTTAAAATAAGAACAAGAGTAAGGCAGGGATGCCTTCTATCTCCATTTCTCTTTCTACTGGCCATAGATTGGATTATGAAAATAACTCAAAACAACAGGAATGGAATCCAGTGGTCACTGACCAAGCAACTTGGTGGTTTAGACTTTGAAGATATAGCTCTCCTATCACACAACCGTAAACAGATGCAAGATAAAATGAGCGTATTTGATGAGAGATCACAACAGATGGGACTAAAAATAAATAGAGATAAGACCAACATTATGAGAATTAATGCAGCTGGCAATAAACAAATAAAAATAGCAGACACCTCTACTAGACGTACAATCTTACATATATGTGGGCAGTAATGTAGACAAAGAGGGAGGAACAGAAAATGATACCAAAATAAGGATATAAAAACAAAGAGGAGCATTTGTTGCACTGGGAAACATATGGATGTTCAAAGAAATTAGGTTAAATACTAAAATAAACATTTTCAACTCCACTGTTAAGTCAGTCTTATTATATGGCTGTGAAACATGGAGAACAACTAAAATGAAATTCGTGAAGATACAGCCTTTCATTAATGGATGCTTACACAGAATAAAAGGATGGAAATGGCAAAACAAAATCACTAACACATAATTATGGAAATGTACCAATCAAATACCAGTGGATAAAGAAATACAACGAAGACGATGGTGCTGGATAGGACACACACTGCGGAAGCCAACTGAGAGTATTATACAATAAGCCCATTTGTGGAATCCCCAGGGAAAACGACAAAGAGGAAGACCAAGGAATTCATGGAGAAGACAGCTATAGAAGCAGAGATGAAAATGATGGTGAACACATGAAACGATCTTAAAAGAATAGCAAGAAAAAAACGTCTCGGAAAGTGTTTGTTGAAGACCTATGCTCCACAGGGAGTTGAAAGGTAGAAGAAGAAGAAAACAAGAAAGAGCGCAGATAAATCAGCTACACACAATTTATGAAATAACATAAGCCATCAGAGAGCTAAAAGTGCAAACATCACACAAGCGATTGATAGAGCAGGAACACTCTTGACGACGTGTTAGCATAAGAGATGGGGAGAAATTAATACATTACCAGAAGCGTTACAGAATTCCGTAAACCAAAACATATATATATATATATATATATATATATATATATATATATATATATATATATATATATATATCATCATCATCATCAAGTACCGGGCCTACTGGCGTAGGTGATCATATCGCTCCACAACTTTCGATCTCGACAGTTCTTTATCACATCTGTTGTTGACCTTCTGCCAAGCCATTCTCTTAAGCTGTCTGGTATTTTCTCTCTTTGCTTCCCTCTATCTCTTTGTCCCTCAATTTTTCCAGTTGTTACAATATATTCCAGTTGTTCTCTTCTCATTACATGGCCAAAAAATGATGATTGTTTCTTCCTAATATTGAATATTAGCTCTCTTTCTTCTTTGACTTCTTTCTTTCACTATAATGTCTAACATTTCTTGCAACTCATTTTCACTCTTAGCGATTAATACTGTATCATCAGCATACCTTAGATTATTTATATTATGACCTCCAAATGTTATTCCAGGCATGCACCTTATGGATATTAAAATAATCTCACTATAAATATTAAACAAATCTGGTGACAGCACACAACCTTGTCTAACACCCTGTTTTATTTGTTGAAATATTCCCAATTGTTTTCCAGTTCTTATGGCCGCTGTTTGTTGCCAGTACATGTTCTTCATTATTCTTAGGTCTTTTCTGTCTATGTGATTATTTCTTGGTGCTTTAATTTGTCAAATGCTTTGGTATAATCTATGAAACAGGTTATAGATCTGTTTTCACCTCTATGGCTCTCTACTAAAGATCTTATGATATATATAGCATTGCTCGTTCCTTTACCTCCAGCAAAACCACACTGTTCATCGCTAATTTCTGGACTGATTTTGTTTTGCACTCTTCGCATGATAATTCTTAGTAATATCTTTGTCACGTGACTCAAAGGCTTATTGTGCGATGATCATCGCATTCAATCGAACCAGATTTCTTTGGTAGGGCTATGAATATTGGTTTGAGCAGGTCGTCTGGTATATATCCGCGGTTGTAGATATCATTCAATATTTTTGTTATTATTTGTATTCCAAATCACCCATGGCTTCAATCTCTTCTTTAGTTATATTATCTGGTCCAGGAGCTTTTCCTGTTTTCATATTGCGCAAGGCGTCTTCCACTTCTTCTCTGAGTATTTCTGGTCCTTCTCCATTATTCTTAATATTTACTTCCTATTCGTTCATCATTACAAAGATCTTTAATGTACTCTGTCCATCGTTCCCTTATGCTTTCTTGTTAAATGAATAGTTCTCCTTCCTTTGATCTTAAACATCCAGTTTTTGATTGCGTTTTTCTTCCTGTTAATTCTTCAATTTGTTTGTATATAGCTTAGGCATATCTTTGTTGTTGCATTTCAATCTCTTTGCATCTCTGTTTCAGCCATACTTCTTTTGCGTCATTGCATTTTATTACAATTTCTTTATTTAATCTCTTATACTCATCTTTATTTTCTTTATTTCTTCTTCTTGTATCCATTAGCTGCAAAATGTCATCTGTCATCCATTTTTTTTCTTGAATTTGTCCTCACTGGTGGTATGAACTCTTATGATGTTTGCATTGATTCTTTTAGCATTTCCCACTGTTCATCAATGCTTTGTATCTTCTTAGTTGCATTGTACCGGTTCTGAATTATGATTTTATATTTGTCTTGCAGCTTCTTGTCTGATTTGAGTAAATCTAAATTTAACTTGATGTTAACTGAGGCTCGTTTTGTTGTTTTTAATTTTACTCTAAGCTTTCCCACAACTGGTATATACTCACTACTTACACACACACACACACGCACGCACGCACATATATACATATATAAAATCATGTGACATACTGGTTGGTGTAGACGATCCTGCCCTTCCACACTTTTATATCTACAGCGCATTGTTTTAATTCTGCTAACTATTTTCCGTATCATTACACCATCCTATCCAGTATCTTCTCTCGTTGTCGTCTGCGATCTTTCTTTCCCTATATTTTGTATTTGTAACCAACAAATCTTGATTGTTTCTTCTGATATTTCTTAGAAGCTCCCTTTTTCTTGTGTTGACCTCTTGAGAGTTTCCTCGTTGGTCTTTATTTTAGCTATCCAGGGAACTCTCTTCTGAGAAGTCCCATCTCTGTGGCCTCTAATCGTCTTTTCATTTGTTTAGCTACTGTCCATTATGCTGATCCATAGGTCAGAATTGGCTCTATGTAGCACAGATAAAATCTCTTTCTTACTTCCATTGACATATACACGCACACACACGCGCAAACACATATAATATATATATATATATATATATATATATATATATATATATATATATATCGGAGAACAGAAAGACCACTTAAACTTATTAATGTCTACATAAATTGTCGAACAATAGTCTTGCAGCCTAGTCGATGAAAGCCGACAAAGTGTTAGGAAATGACTTTTTTTAAAGCATATTTCTGACTAAATTGGCGAGTAGAGACAATATCACTATAGTTGAACAGTTAGTTAAAGTATCAAAATAAGATTAATGTCTCATATGATGCAATTACTGAATGGAAGTTGCTCTTCTATTTATTTAACAGCGAAACATGAAACATTCGTTATAATTATCACAGAAAGATTATCTAGAGTAGTAGCTACAAATCTCTGGAAGCAGCTTGAGAAAGTAGTAACGCTACATTGGTATAGATAGCACCAAGCTCTGAATATTATGTGTCTGTATATATATATATATATATATATATATATATATATATATATATATATGTATATATGTATATATATATATATATATATATATATATATGATATACATAATATGATGAACATAAAATAATCTATTCTGGTGGTACTGAACACCAAAGTGGAGTATGTATCATCTTGAATGCAGAAAGAGCAAGAAAAGTGAAAGGCTTTTATCCAATATCTGACAGAGTCCATTTAGTGAAATTGAATGGAAAGACAATAAATATAAATCTTATACAAGTGTATGCACAAACAGCAGACAGTCTAGAGGAAACAATTGATAAATTTTATGACGAGTTAAATGAGGCACTTCGTGAATGCAAACCACATGAAAACATCATAGTTCTAGGGGATCTTAACGCAAAAGTAGGAAAAGAAAGAGTTGAGGAAGTAGTTGGTCATAATGGCTTAGGCGAGAGGAATGAAAGAGGTGACAAACGTATTGACTGGGCAAGAACAAACAACATGATGATAGGAAACACCTGGTTTAAGCAACATCCAAGACGTCAGTGGGCATGGGAACGCCCAGGAGACAACACACGTAAGCAAATTGATTACATAATGATAAGCAATAGATTTAGAAACAGTCTGGTGTGTGTGAAAACTAGACCAGGGGCAGATTGCAATAGTGATCATGTACTAGTTGTGGGAAAGCTTAGAGTAAAATTAAAAGCAACAAAACGAGCCTCTGTTAAAATCAAGTTAAATTTAGATTTACTCATATCAGACAAGATGTTGCAAGACAAATATAAAATCACAATTCAAAACCGGTACAATGCAATAGAGAAGATACAAAGCATTGATGAACAATGGGAAATGCTAAAAGAATAAATGCAACAAACATCAAAAGTGTTCATACCATCAGTGGGGACAAATTCAAGAAAGAAATGGATGAAAGATGACATTTTACAGCTAATGGATACAAGAAGAAGAAATAAAGAAAATAAAAATGAGTATAAGAGATTAAATAAAAAAAATTGTAATAAAATGCAATGAAGCAAAAGAAGTATGGCTAAAGTGAGATACAAAAAGACTGAAATGCAACAAAAAAGAGATGCCAAAGCTATATACAAACACATTGAAGAATTAACAGGAAGAAAAACGCAATAAAAAAAAAAAAACTAGATGATTAAGATCAAAGGAAGGAAAACTGTTGATTGAACAAGAAAGCATAAGGGAACGATGGACAGAATACATTAAAGATCTTTATAATGATGAACGAACAGAAGTAAATATTAAGGATAATGGAGAAGGACCAGAAATACTCAAAGAAGAAGTGGAAGACACTTTGCGCAATACGAAAGCAGGAAAAGCTCCTGGACCAGATAATATAGCTAAATAAGAGATTGAAGGCATGGGTGATTTTGGAATAGAAATAATAACAAAAATTGCCTCAATAGAATGAGAAATGACATGTTCACCAAATTCAAAATAGGTACAACCAGCCTATCCCACTGTACACTGGACAATATGACTACAAAACATGTTCTACAGGATTGCCCCAGTACACAGACCTGAGAAGAGCAATGAGGTCCACGCCCACCTCCCTGGAAGAAAAACTATATGGGGACAATCAATTCGCTTAAACAGACAGCTGTCTTCATGAGAGAGTCTGGAATCCTACTTTGATTGAGTCTTGATCGCAGAGAGAGAGAGAGAGAGAGAGAGAGAGAGAGAGAGAGAGAGAGAGAGAGACAAAAATATTGAATGATATCTACAACACCGGATATATACCAGACGACCTGCTAAAATCAATATTCATAGCCCTACCAAAGAAATCTGGTTCGATTGAATGCGATGATCATCGCACAATAAGCCTTATGAGTCACATGACTAAGATATTGAGAATCATCATGCGAAGAGTGCGAAACAAAATCAGTCCAGAAATATGTGATGAACAGTGTGGTTTTGTTAGAGATAAAGGGGCAAGCAATGCCGTATACATCATAAGATCTTTAGTAGAAAGAGTCATAGAGGTAAAAACAGATCTATACCTATGTTTCATAGATTATAGCAAAGCATATGACAAAGTAAAGCATCATGAGATAATCAAAATTTTATAAAGCATAAACGTAGACAGCAAAGATCTAAGAATAATAAAGAACAAGTACTGGCAACAAACAGCGGCCATAAGAACTGGAAACCAAATGGGAATGTTTCAACAAATAAAACAGGGTGATAGGCAAGGTTGTGTGCTGTCACCAGATTTATTTAAAATGTATAGTGATATTATTTTAAAATCAATATAGGTCATATTATAAATAATCTAAGGTATGCTGATGATACAGTATTAATCGCTAAGAGTGAAAATGAGTTGCAAGAAATGTTAGACATTATAGTGAAAGAAAGCAAAAGTAACGGACACGGCCTTAATAGAAAAAGACAGAAGTAATGGTAACAACAAAGAAAAAGACATCACATCAGTGCAAAATAAAGACAAGCGGGACAATATTAAAACAGGTAAATACATTTAGATATCTTGGAACAATGTCAGCCTCAGATAAATAGATGCACAACAGAGGTGAGATGCTGAATGGCTCAGGCAAAAGCAGCTTTCCAAAAAAATGAGGAAGATACTATGCAATCCATTTTTGACAATAGAAACAAGAAAAAGAGTTCTTAAATGTTATGTAGAACCAGTTTTAACATATGGATGTGAAACATGGACAATAGGACAACAGACAAGATAATCACTTGAGTCTGTAGAAAAGTGGTTTTACAGAAGAATGTTGAGAATATCATGGACAGCTTAGAAGAGTAATGAAAACATTCTGAAAGAGTGAAGCAGGGAGGTAGCAGTGATATGGAGAGGACAATGGCTTGGCAGTAGGTCAACAACAGAAATGATAAATAACTGTCGTGATCGAAAGTTGTGGAGAGACATGATCACCTACGCCAGCAGGCTTGGTACTTGATGATGATGATGATGATATATTTATATGTATGTCCCGAAAGGGGCGTAAAGAATAATGACGCTGTTCCCTACCATGCATGTACGTAAGAGGCGACTAAAGATGGTTGGGCATGGGTCTGGCTATCCTGTACTGTAAAAAAAAAATAAGCCGAAAAAACTTCACAAACATGGACAAGTCAAAGAAAAGAATAACAGTAAATCCGCCATCCAAGAAAGGAATGATCTTTTAAAAGAATTGGAAGAAACAGAACGGTTTGGAAAGTGTTTGTTGAAGACATATGCTCCACTGGGAGCTGAAAGGTAGAAGATATATATGGCATTGATAAACACTTTATCCTTTTTATTTATATATATTTTTTACATTTTAGAATATGAAAATAAAAAAAAAGTAAGGCACCCTGTACACTAATCTTGCATGCAACGCACTCTTTCGATTTAAAGGCAGGAGTGTACTAATGCTTAACAGCATCAATCGTTATTTTCTTCACGACTCTAGACTGGGCAATGAGAAAGACGACTGAGTGTATTCCTGGAACCTACGTGAAAGCGATTGATGATAATCTATTTATTGGAAATATGTAAATGTGACTGGTATTAACCTACCAACACTATTCAAGAATTAAATTGAGTCAACGCCCCCCCCCCCCCCTTTTAAAAAAATAAAATAATAATAATAAAAAGAAAAAAAAGAAAAGGGAAACAAAAAACCAAAATAATAATAAATTTTGAAAAATGCAGTGAACAAGTTGACTGACACTAACACCTTAGAAATATAACTCATGTTTCTTTCAGTGTAAAAGTATTAAAAAAAAGTATTGCGAAGTTAAAAGAAAGTAACGTGTTCTAATACCAGGAAATAGATTATTGGAGAGCATATAAAATTTAGAAAAATCGTTGATGATAACAACAAAAGAATAACGTTCTTATAGGCGTTACTGTAGTAGACAATAAACCATACCTGTTACTTGTATCAAAACTAAAGGTTTATGATAACTAAATACTTTAAGCTATGTTTAATGGATTTGAATGTTGCAAGCTAGAATGTTTTGACGAAACAAAATCAACAGCGCAGAACTGCATCATAGATGCGATGAAAGAAAATGCACTAGAATGGGGGGTGTGGGTGGGTGCGTCTTGGATTTGTTTATACCACGTGCTCAGAAGAGATACGAAAACAGTCACAGACCACGTAATGGTCCTCGGAGAGATGATGAATCTGAAGCAGACCAAAGTAGTGGTGGTATCGCGCTAGATTGGCGATAACGTGAGTACTGGTTCGATCCCATCTCGAATTGTTTCAGTAAACTCAGCTGAAATTGATATTGGTACCTGGGGCTCACTGATTTCGGGAAGGTAATAGGAGCACAGAGAGCACTGGTCGCCTCACCTCAAAATGATATGACCTGGTACTGTGAGATTTAATACTTCCCCTACAACATTAAAATATGTTGCGTGACATTCTTTACAAGATGGATAAGAATTATTGGTCTCAATGTACTTTAGGTTTGAAATACCTTGTGAAGGTTGGCCTTCCATGTGTTGCCCTTATAGTATGTCTATTATCCCTATCACATCCACACTCTGACCAACCTATTAGCTCTTTCTTGTCACGAACCCCCGTGTGACCTGAACATTATATCCAGCATTAGTTTTTGTTTTGTTTGAAAGGTTTAATTAAAGCTTCTATATATGTTGCCAACTTATGACGTTGACACAGATTCTGTATGTTTTGAAGTATCGATTGAAAGTTTATCACGATAATTGCTCGTTTCTGTTGTGTCTTTCAATCTCGCCTAATATGGTTAGCAGTAATTGTTTCGATCTCTATTTTCGTATATTACAAGTTCTTGCAGAGTAAGTTAAATACTGCTGCTCAGTGATTCAGCTCTTGATTGTATATGAAAAGTCCCATCCCGATTTCTCACCCTTACTTTACAGCGTATATGACAACAAAGATTTCCTCAGACTTGTCAGCTCTTAACTATTTAATTGTTATAGGGCCTTTTTGTAAAAGTCGAGCAACACCAGGGATGAAAGCAATCAGCGATTAATAGCTGACTGCTTGCATCGGGATCAGTAAACGAAAGCTTATCACGATTCTGCTAGTCCCTTGCAATGAACATGGGAATAGGCTAACATGTCTGGACCTTGATCTATACAGCAGTATAAAACAATTGTACATGCGAACGAAGAATAAGGGGAGGAAGAAGAATGAAATATTTGTTTTGAAAATAAGCTACCTTCAGTTTAAAGAAAAGCAAAATTGTACACACCATGATTCCATTATACTCTTCTTCATTGGACCTTTAACTGCCCATGTATTGGGATCAGCTGTAGAGTAGTGTTTAGTGGAAAAAGTCTACCAATGTAAGAGGTCGTATTGGATCCAAATCGACGGTTTCTAGGTTCACACGATTGTACATTTTTATCTAATTCTTTCTTTTCTTTTTTTTTTTTTTTGGAAGGGGGAGGGGAATATACGGCACTGACCGTTATGCCTATCACACTACCAACAAAATGTGATCCAAAACAAAATATGGACAATAACGCTATAATCTCCTTACAGCTCATGCAGTGAAGGTGGTTATTTCGTTTTTTTTTTTCTCTTATTCTTCAAGTATTCTGGAATCCATCTCATGATTTGTTAAGAGTCCTCTCTTAGGATTAAGCTCTCTAAGATTACGAACCCAGTCTCATTCCCGAGCCATCTTGTTCGTCTTTTATTTTAAGTATATTGTAGGCTATTGCGCTACAGTTATTTATTCCTTTATTAATTAGGCCTCGATAAAAGTACAGACGATTATCGTAAAGCATTATCTATCTCATTAACTCAGTAAAACTGAAGCATTAAACTATGAGATTTAAACGCGGTTTGATCTAATCGGAAATATAGGGTGTTTATAAAGTCTCACTACACTTGGTATCTAGGTCAATTTGAAAAAATGTTTATGACGTCATCACAATATGTGCTCAATGGTAAGTTCACTTGTTGCGACAGTTTTCTTAATGACTTGTCTGGACTTTTAAGGATTCTGTCTTGGATATCTAAACATATTTCATCATTCACAGCAGGCCTACCAGATCGTGGAGCATCTTCCACATTTCCAGTAGCAATAAACTTATTCAACAAATTTCATTGACAGTGGGAGCACATATTGTGATGACGTCATAAACATTTTTTTTTTCAAATTGACCTAGATACCAAGTGTAGTGAGACTTTATAAACACCCTGTATATTCACAACACGTTTACGCCTTTGCTAAATAGGACAACATTGATTCGTATATATATACTTGATCTTCCATGATCAAAGCTTAGAATACACGTAAACAAGTGTCATCATCATCATCACCATCGAGTGCCATCTCCGCAACGAAGGTTGGCTACCATGGAGCGCCATTCTGCTCTGTCTCTTGCTTTGATGGTGCAGATTGTCATTGTCTGACTTGTCCATCTTTTGATGTTACTCGTCCGTGTTAGTCTTGGTCTGCCTCTGCCTCTTTTATCTTGTATTTTCCCCTCCAGGATTACTTTTAGTAGGCTGTTGTGTCTTTTAACATGGCCCAAAAATCGCATTTGTCTTGTTTGAATTGTATATACATGTAGTAGTTCTCTTTTCATTTTCAGTTGTTTTAAGACTTCATCGTTTGTTTTCTTTCCTTTCCATCCAATTCTACCTATTCTTCCATATATCCACATTTCAGAGGCTTCAATTTTCTGTTCTGTTTTCTCGTCTAATGTCCATGTTTCTGCACCATATAGGAATGTTGAGAAGATATAACATTTTGCTATTCTTAGTTTTAGCCCTGGTGTTATTTGTTTTGATGTTAGTATATTTTTCATGACATTAAAATTACTTTTTGCCATTCCTATTCTTTTGTTTATTTCAGTTGTACATTTTCCATTACTGATTATAGTATGACGAATGTAGTTAAAATTCTGAACTGTCTCCAGGTCTATTCCTTACATTTTGATATCCACTTGTAGGTTTAGAGTATTTTCTTTGTTTATGATCATAGTTTTAATATTTTTGATATTCATATCTAATCCTTATTTTTTTGCTTATCATGTTTATTTTATGAAGTAATTGTTGTAGATCTTCAGGATTTTCTGCTAGTAGTACAGTATCATCAGCATATCTTAGGTTATTGATTATCTTTCCATTAATGTTTAGGCCTAGTATATCTGTGATGTTTTTAAAGATTTGCTCAGTGTATAGATTGAACAAGGTCACAGGATGCATCTCTGTCTTACTCCTCTTTTTATATCAATGGGTGTAGAGTTCTCTGTTATATTTTATTATTGCTGTTTGCTCCCAGTATAAATGATATATCAGTCGTATGTCCATGCCATCTGGATGTATCTCTTTTAGGCATTCTATAAGTTAAACAAGTGTAGATATATAATAATTAAACGTTTCGTGAACCCTGTTACAGTCAACAAACTAACTACTCGTATATACAGAACATGTTTTGCCCCACCACCCACATCCGGCTGTCTTATACGTTTCTAATCATTTCATTTCTGACTGTAATATCTTTCTTCTTTTATCGTGGCATAAAATTACGCTTCATGCCGGTATGGAATTATTAATTTACAACGAGATCAAGGTATAATTAACGTATACACATTTGGTTGATTCCGTTTCTGAAAAGTAAAAAATGTTTCATTTTTATTTCAGCCAGAACTGTTTGTTATGAATAAATGCATATATTTACGTTTGGATGCTTCATAAAAACGCTGTAGAATACTCAAAATTGACCGTGAAGGTTGACAGCTAAATCCTTGTCTCACCCATACCCATTTTTTCCATAACCACCAGATTAACTTAATATTCGTTCCTGGAACGATAAAACGTTTTATATGGCCACTTCTGTTAACTTTTAAACTCGATTTGTTTATTTTTCCTCAAGATTTACGAAACGATAATTTTACTCTTCGAAAAAAGTCACAAGTATATAGCAGCATTTTGTTTGAGGTACTGAGAAGTCCGCACTGATAAACATGCTGTGTCCGCTAATCAGACACGCAAGAGAAAGCAAGTCGGCCATGAACTTTTCATGTGGTTTATGCAACTTGCATTAATTGTCTTATGACGTCTAATTTGCATGTCACATAGAACTAGTTTCAAACATTTTTGAATATAGTCATCCTTGCACGCAGACACTTATTTATGTGTATATATAGACATATAATTACGTATATCTATCTATCTTTCGTTCGCCTGAAGTATTGTCTATATCAGCAATGTCGTTTCCTGTATAAATTTTACTGTCTGTTGTAATTCTTGCAGTGGCCCATATAGTTTTGTCTGTAGTGTTGTATCTATGGGCCAATGGATTTTCCTCAGTCTACTATATTCAGTGCAGTCTTGAAGTATGTGTTCAGCAGTCTGGGGTGCCTGTCCACATGTACAAGTAGTTGATGTGCCGATCTTGAATTTTGTATACATGTGACTATGGAGTCGATTGTGTCCTGTTCTTAGGCGTATAATGATAACTTGTTCATATCTATTCATATTATGAAAGGCATCCTGATTTGGGGCTTGTGGTCCTCTGATTGATTTGATTATCTGTTTCTTATGATGGTATGTAACTGGTGTATCTAGTTGTGTGCCTGTTGAACCTTCCTTTGCCAACTGATCTGCTTTCTCATTTCCTGGTATTCCACAGTGAGACGGGATCCACTGCAGGGCAACCCTGTGGTGCTTGCAGAGTTCAGTCAATAAGGTCTGCAGATGTGGTAATTTTCTGGATTGTAGTGCCTGGAGTACTGATCTTGCATCTGTCAAAAACACTACAGGCTGTGGGCTAAGATTACTGTTCAGCAGTTTTTCTATTGCCAACTTTATTGCTTGTATTTCTGCATCATAATTGTGACAATATTTCCCTGTTGCTATTTTATTCATATCCCTAGTGTTATTTGGGTACTCTATATATGCACCTGCTCCCCCATTCTTTACTGCATTCTGTGCTGATCCATCCGTGTACACACGGATCCATAGGTCTTGTGGGTATTCTTCATCCAGGAAACTGAGAGTTATTGTTTTTCGCTGTAGACTATTTTGTTCCTCTTTGTCAACTATTCCTTTCACTTCTGTCCGTATTTGAACTGATAATCCTGATTCATCTGTCCAGGGAGTCTGTTCTGGTATGGGCAGAAGGGGTTTAACAACTCTTGGCATGTCTGGTGTTTGTCTACTAATACGCTTGGCTTGGTGGATAAAGCTGCTTCTCTTAAGTCGTCCCAATGCAAGATTTTGGAATCTGTCCTTCATTGGATGTCTCGGCATGCATACACATTTTTCTGCCTGTATCAGCACCTTTGTGTCTCTCCGTTCTCTCAGTGCTGGTATCCTCCACAATTTCTCCATCTCCAATATTGGTGTTGATTTCATTGCTCCTGTGATGACCCTAAGTGCCTGGTTTTGTACTTTATCCAGTTCTTGCAATGTGGTGTTTGATGCTGAGCACCATGCGGATGATCCATATTCTAAATGTGGGCGTATACTCTGTTGGTAAACTTTACTGAGTATTTTCCCACTCGCACCCCATGTGGTTCCACACAACTTTCTTAGAATAGCCAATTTCCTCCTTGCTTTTTGGGTTGCCTTATTTATCTGCTGTTTCCAAGATAGTTTGTTATCAAATGTAACTCCGAGATATGTAGCTTGTATGTCTTCTTTCACAGGCTCATTGTTTATGTAGATGGCTCCTGCTTTTTGTTTTGGGGAGAGTGTGAAAAGTGTAGTGCTGCATTTGTCTGTATTGATGCTGATACACCATCTATTTGTCCATGAATTCAGTGCATTCATAGCTCTTTGTAGCAATTTGGAGGCCACTGTTGCATACTCCTCTGTGCACCACATTACCAAGTCATCTGCATACATTGCCACTTTGATGCCATGTGGTAGTTCAGTAACTAGGTCATTGATGTAGATCAGAAAAAGTGTTGGAGATAGTACCCCTCCTTGTGGAACGCCCTGGCGCAATAAGACCTTCTTACTCTTAAGACCATCCAGTTGCACTCTGGCTCTCCTGTTATGCAGGTATGCTTTGACCCATTTGTACATCCTGCCATTTACTCCATAATTTCTCAGTTTCTTCAAAAGCCCTTCCTTCCATACCTTATCAAATGCTTTCTTTAGGTCTATCCATGCTGCTAGTACCAGTTTCTTTTCTTGAAACGCATCTTCAATTTCCTGGGAAAGATAGGTTGCTTGATCTTCGGTAGAGTAACACTGTCTAAAGCCTGCTTGTTGTGGGACAAGGAGATTTTCACTTTCCAGGTACCACTGCAGTCTGAGATTGATTATACGTTCCATTGTTTTACACAAACAGCTTGTAAGGCTGATTGGTCTATAGCTGGATGTCATTGAACCATCTTTTCCTGGCTTTAGTAATGGTATCATAATTGCTTCTCTCCATGCCTGTGGCACTCTACCTGTGATCCAGCAAATGTTGTAGATCTGCAGTAGTTTTGCTTTAGCTGCAGTTCCCAAGTTCTTAATCATTTCATTGGACACTCCATCATTGCCTGGTGACTTTTTCATTTTTAATTTGGATATTGCCAGCTCTAGCTCTCTTTGTGTAATGGGTGTTTCCATTACTTCATGTGTGGTCTCTTCTTGTCTTGCATTTTGTTGTTTTAAAAGGGTCTCTTGTCGTTTTTCTAGACTAATTTCAATATTATTGTCATTTGCAAAGGAGTCTGCAAAGTAATTTGCTGCATGTTTACCTGTTAGAATGTTTCCATCCTTCTTCAGTGTAATTTTGGTGTTCCTTTCTGTACCCTCATCATTCAGCTGTTTTACAAGCTTCCACACTTTTCTTGTGTCACGTTCAAGATTCAAGGACTCTGTTTTCTCTTTCCAGCTTCTCCGTCTGGCTTGTAGTTTAGCCCGTTGAAATTTGGCTTTAGCATGCTGGTAGTTGTTGTGGTGTTCTTGGCAAGGGTTATTTTCTGCTTGCTTTCGAGATGTTTCCATGTCATTGTGCAATTGCTCTAGCTCACTACTCCAGTATGGTTTGTAGTGTTTCCGTGCCCCTCTAGGTATTGTTTCACTGGCAGCTTGTATTATTAGTCTACTGAATTCATCAACTATTTTGTTGATGTCTCTATCTGTATTTATATCTTTAGTCAGTACACTGGTGTAGTGTTGATACATTTTCCAGTCTGCCTTTTTGTAATTCCATCTGGAGAGAGTGTTGCTCTCCCTGATGGCCTTATTTTGTACCACTAAAAAGACTGGTCGGTGGTCGCTGCCTCCAAGTTGTTTCCCAACAATTCGTGTGATATTCCAATCCAGGTCTGGTGAATGGAAAGCAAGGTCTGGTGTAGATGTGGTATGCCATGATCTGGAGTAGAATGTTGGTGGATCTGTTGCCTGGTTTAATAGTATAAGCCCATTGTCATCCTGCCAATTTTCAAGCTCTTCACCTCTCTTGTCCATATGTTCATAGCCCCAGCTCTGTGAGTGGCTGTTAAAGTCTCCACATACAATTATTCTTTCTTTTAATGTAATTGTGTCTAGTGCTAGTGGGCGGTCACTCGGACAGTAGTAGTTAAGTAGATGGAAGTCTGTATTTCCTGTCCTGAGGTGCATTATTTGATATTCCGCCCCATCCATATACACTTCAATCTGACATGCATTAATGTTGTTCCTTACAAGAGTCAGTATTCCGCCCTTTTGTCTATTTATTCTGTCAGATCGGTAGCACTGGTATCCTCTAATCTTCAAGGCTATGTCGTTGTTTAGATGGGTTTCCTGCAAACAGCATATGCTTACTTGTTCTTCATGCAGGATATTTTCTAATTCTATCTTTTTACTGTACCCATCTCTTTTGCTGTTGATGCCTTCAGCATTCCAGTGCATTATTTTTAGTGGTCTTATTTTGGATTGGCCAGTAGCTCTATTCTCTCGCCCCCTGACTCCACAGAGCGGTTGAGAAGGACATCCAGTAATAGAGGTTGGGCCCTTTCGAGGCTGAGGACCCGGCGCTGCTCCTGCCTGAGTGCCCATCACAGGGCGAGTGCCATATCGATTTGCGGTTATAGACATACTTCCATTTGCGTTGAGTGCGTGGCATCCTGATTGTCGTGCGCCTTTTGGCTGGTTGCCTCCGACTTCAGCACTTGAACTTGCTAGAGCAGACTGTGGTCTTGCTCGGTTGTAGGAAGGCCTGGCCAGTCTTAGTTTTCAGTCCCTGGTGACTGTTAAGCCCCATCCCCACGACAAGGAGCTGGCCTTGATGAGGATTACGTATAATATGCGCTCTCTCTCTCTCTCAAGTATATAGCAGCATTTTGTTTGAGGTACTGAGAAGTCCGCACTGATAAACATTCTGTGTCCGCTAATCAGACACGCAAGAGAAAGCAAGTCGGCCATGAACTTTTCATGTGGTTTATGCAACTTGCATTAATTGTCTTATGACGTCTAATTTGCATGTCACATAGAACTAGTTTCAAACATTTTTGAATATAGTCATCCTTGCACGCAGACACTTATTTATGTGTATATATAGACATATAATTACGTATAATATGCGCTCTCTCTCTCTCTCTCTCTCTCTCTCTATATATATATATATATATATATATATATATATATATATATACATATATATATATATATATATATATATATACACACATATATATCGTCGCCTTGTAATTTATTATTGAGATAGCGAGCAAGCAATTTGTAAAGTGGCACGTAAAGTGACATGAAGAACAGCGGGCGTACAAATTTCTTGAATGTTTATAAGTAACATAGCGTTGGCTGAAATTGATCATCTAGATTCTAGATCACTACAGATGACAGATGATAAGCAAAACACAAATTATGTCCGACATATTTTGATCTTGTGCCATGATTTTGTAGGCGGCGGCTTCTAAATGGCATAAGAATTCGTTCAACGATGCTGCAAATCAATAAACAGACAAGATAGCAGATTTCATGTTTGTATAAACATCACGATCAGGGAAGATCAAGTAATTGATAAGAAACAGCCACTTTGTACTGCTCTCGACAATAGAATGGCTACTTATGTGTAGCTCAAATAAGTCTATCCATAAATTATAACAAGGAGATGACTGAGAATAAGATTTTTCAGCTCTGCGAGTAAGACAAGACTGGACTAACCGACACTTCAACACAAAGGCTTTATAGCATACAAATGCAAACAAAACAAATTTCAAATTCTTAGTCCTAGAAAAGTTAAAACTCAAAGAAATAAAAAGAAAAAATTGAAAAAAAGCGAAAAAAAAAAAAATGACGCTGATCTATTTGTAGTTATTTTCTTGTATCTACGCCATCTTTACCGCGGCTAGCCATTGTGTTGTATTTTTTTTTTCAAACTGTCCAGAAATTGTAGTCAATTGTTTGCGTTCACTCGATTGTTGTCTTTCGTCTTTGTCACAAACAAACCCCCCTGCCACACCTCTTCGTCCATAAACGGATGTGAAATAAGCTTAAGTTGCTTCGTGTAATCGTTCACAGCGGCAGCGATATCTTCCCCTTTTGGTCCTGTTAGCTGGGAATTTTTTTTGGCAACTTGGTGTGCTTTACCTCTTCGACCTAGACTCGGGGGCAATCACTCGGTAGCGGAGTAGGTTATTGATCATTTCCGGTTCACTGATCTTGATGCCAGCAATCAGCTATGTGTCGCTGACAGCTTTCAGCTCACGCATTGTACGGCGTATTAAGTCTGAAATTGTAATTTGTTGTTTAACATTGTTTTTTTCTAGCATGTAGCGTTGTCTGAATATGAGTGCGAATGTCACATAAAATGAAAATGTATGGCGTAGGCGATGAAGAAATACAGATATAATGTTCTTATCAATAACATTAAAAGTACACTGAATTATGAAATGTGCATAGACAGAAGTGTGGAATAAGTGGTCGAAATTGTGAAATAAACTGTTTGAGAATGTAATAATTGAAATGAAAATAAGTGAGCAATAAATATTTTGAATTGCGCGTGTATGTATGTGTATGTGTGCGTGTGCGCGCGCGCGTGCGTGTGTGTGTGGGGATATAGAGAAAGAATGGTGATCTAAAGCTTTATAGAGATTTAAAATAATAAAGTAAAAATAAAAGATTTCGTAACTCGTAGTTGACAATGGAAGTTTTTAAAAAAAAAAGTTCTTTCTTTCTGTGTTATTTGGATCCAGTCCTGATATATGGAAGCCGCGATAGCTCAGTGGTTAGTGAACTGGACTACAGAGAACATGAGGTCTGGTTCGATCCTGATCGACGGCTTCCAGGTTTACCCAGCCTTTAATGGGTACCGGATTTTTTTCTTGGAAAGTAAAGCGGCACGGGTGTATGTGCCGATGGCCTGTAAAAATTATGGTTACCAGCACCATATTCCCTATTCGCCTCTTGGCGTGACGGGGGACTTTACTTTACCTGACACATGGAAGTGAATCCTGGGTAGTCGAGCAACAGACAAGAAATTCTTAGGATCATACATACACTCGTCAATAACCTTTATACATCGGCCCTGTGTATGTTTATAGTTTCCACACTTTTGAGGCAGCTTACTAGCTCTTTCATTGTCACAATTCATCCATATGATCTGGACAGAATATCCATATGAGACTTTACAGGTTTGAAACTCCTATATATGCGATCCACTTAAATTGAGGATATCAGGTCTATACTTTTAGAAAGTTCATCACAGTATGCATTCAATTCTACTGTGTTTTTTTTTAAAGTGCACAGTATCTGATACAGTCTCCACATGCTTATACTAGAGGTTGTTGTAGAGTAAGCTCATATTGCTCTGCTATGATTACATCTCGGATTCTAACAGAGAAACCCCATGTCTTCTTGCCTTTCACAGCGCAACCCCTTCAGTCACCAAAGTATACATATCATTGTTTTTGTACATGGTTGTTTAGACAAGTGAAGTAATTATGAGGAGACCGATATTTTCAGACTCTGAGCATGTCGATGCTCGCTCAGAGAAAATCTCCACAAAATAGGCCTCATATGCGGTGGTATAACACCCAAACAGACTTCATAGCACATTCTATCTTTATGAACACCATATGAATGAAAGTATTGTTCACGAAAAGTAACATTTTACAGCGAACTATGGGGTACTGATGAAGATCTCGCGCGCACTGTTCTTATCTCATTCGTCCCTGTGTGGATTTATAAATGCGTAGAGTAGCAGAAGCTGAGCGCCGAAGAAGAAGAGGAATGTCAGTTATGCTCATTAACAAAGAGATATTACTTATAACAAATGAAATATGTTTGAATTATTACATCTGTGTTTCGGAAATGCTTGTGTGAGGCTTTTGGTTACTGGTAACAGTAATTTTAATGGACCTGCAAATAGTCCATACTTTTTAAAACTTTTTCTGAGCCATCTAATGTCTTTAATTCGGGTGATCGCATGGATAAAGAAAAAAAAGTGGCTTTTTTCAAATATGGTGAACGCGGGTTCGAATTACGATATGGTTAAGACAGTTAAAAAAAAAATCTATTAGGGTTGCAATAAAATGCTGAGCCGAATACCTAGTATCGACTGCACTGGACATGGAGCTATTATTCCCATAGAAAAACTTAGAACATCTCAGAAATGGAATAAAAGCTCTTACGATAGTAGCGTCTTTAATTTTCCCAACCTCTCGGTTACGTTTTGTTCCTGATGCATTAGCCACAATGATCCACATTTGACTTGTTAGTACCACCAGTGCTGAGTGTACATACACTGCTTTGTATAAGAGAAACTATTACTTATCCTACATTGTTTTATTTTTGTTTTTGCTAAATGCTCTTTTAGAGGATTTTTTTTTATTCGTTCGACAATTCCATTTATTCTTTGTCCTCCTTTAAAAGGACGTTAAATGAGCGTAGTTATTAACACATCCGACATTAGCGTGGCATTAAACATTTTTAAATTTAAGTTTACTATATGCAGTAAACAGTACAACCTGTGGCTGTCCTGCTGTCTTGCAGGTGAGCTTGGGAGAGTAAAACGCTAAGGGAGGGTACCCCAAAGTAAAACAACCCCACTGCCTTGTGAATGAGACTTTTTAGTCAAAGGCTAGTGAGCCAACCGTAAACAAACCGACGGAAGGCAACAGTGAAGACAAATTCAAGAAAGAAATGGATGAAAGATAACATTTTGCAGCTAATTGATACAAGAAGAAGAAATAAAGAAAATAAAGATGAGTATAAGAGATTAAATAAAGAAATTGTAATAAAATGCAATGACGCAAAAGAAGTATGGCTGAAACAGAGATGCAAAGAGATTGAAATGCAACAACAAAGATATGCCTAAGCTATATACAAACAAATTGAAGAATTAACAGGAAGAAAAACGCAATCAAAAACTGGATGTTTAAGATCAAAGGTAGGAGAACTGTTGATTGAACAAGAAAGCAAAAGGGAACGATGGACAGAATACATTAAAGATCTTTATAATGACGAACGAACAGAAGTAAATATTAAGGATAATGGAGAAGGACCAGAAATACTCGAAGAAGTTGAAGACGCCTTGCGTAATATAAAAGCAGGAAAAGCTCCTGGACCAGATAATATAACTAAAGAAGAGATTGAAGCCATGGGTGATTTTGGAATAGAAATAATAACAAAAATATTGAATAATATCTACAACACCGGATGTAGACGACCAGACGACCTGCTCAAATTAATATTCATAGCCCTACCAAAGAAATCTGGTGCGACTGAATGCGATGATCATCGCACAATAAGCCTTGTGAGTGACATGACTAAAATATTACAAAGAATCATCATGCGAAGAGTGCGAAACAAAATCAGTCCAGAAATTAGTGATGAACAGTGTGGTTTTGGTAGAAATAAAAGAACAAGCAATGTCTATACATCATAAGATCTTTAGTAGAAAGAGCCATAGAGGTGAAAACAGATGTTTCATAGATTATACCAAAGCATTTGACAAAGTAAAGTACCAAGAGATAACCACAATTTTAGAAAGCTTAAGCGTAGACAGCAAAGATTTAAGAATAATAAAGAACATGTACTGGCAACAAACAGCGGCCATACGAACTGGAAACCAAATGGGAATGTTTCAAGAATAAAACATGGTGTTAGGCAAGGTTGTGTGCTGTCACCAGATTTGCTTAATATGTATAGTGAGATTATTTTAAGATCCATAAGGGGCATGCCTGGAATAATAATTGGAGGTCGCAAGATTTTCTTTCACTCACAGTCGTTACTCCATTGTTCAGACTGGCTAGTTTGTTATTAGGGATACTGCCTAGAGATGGAGCAAGATTTGTACAGTTCTGGTTAACAGATTGTATCGCAAACAGCCAGTTATAAGTTGCTAGCTGCTTTCAGTCCTGATTCTGATAAGCGCCGTCTTCCTAGGATCATGATCAGTTTTTACTCACTGATGCTGACTCACACAACCAGTTATGCTTTTGTCGACCACTTTCACGCCACGTGCCTTCTTTCGCCTCGATTCCCTTCAGCAAAAGCGTATGGCCGATTGGATTAAAATCTGTAATGAACCAATTAGATGAATAATAACTGGACTTCCTGGTAACATAATGACATTTTTTTTCTTTTTGGTGAAATAGAAACTGACCTTTATACCCTCATCTCAGTTCCCACACCCTACCCTTACCTTCGCAGGAGTCCCCATAAATTTAGTGTGTCGTCGTAATTATACAATGTCTTTATAAATGCATTTAATTATTAGTATGTATGTTCTGTTTTATAACTCATTTATGTTTTTTAAATTAATTTTTATTTCGAATTTTGATAATTAACAAGAGATCATCATCTTGGACATTGTTTTTTCTATTCTTTTTTATTTGCTAACGAACGAACGTTTTGTACATTGTCCTGCCAGTTTCCAGCAAAACTGTGAGATCTGTTAATTGTTCTCGCTAGTCATATTACATTCATGTCACAGGCAGTTTATTTAAATGAATGGTGACGATATTTTCCCCTATCACAGCTCTATTTAGTTGTCAATTACTTCATGCTAGGGAATTCATTGGAGCAATGCATTCCCGGTACTAACACAGGACACCGTGTATATAAAAGCTAACTTATGAGCATGACTGTTAACTGTTGAATTTCAAAACCAGTCCATTTGTAAAATTGTAACATGACCTCATCTTATGTACTCATAACAGCATTAGATAGTTTCTTTCAGTTATATGGGGTTTTTGTTAGCAGTATTATTTTAAACTATTTGTTCACATGTTATTATTTAACACCGTAATATTTCATAGAAGCGAGAACGGGAGCTTGCGAAGGTAAGGTCGTATTAAAAAAAAAAAAATTAAGGCTTTTATTTCATTAAAAGTGCAAGCTTACAAAATCAATGAAACCATAAACACTTAAGTACTATGTATTTTTATCATTTATTTAGTTTCCAAGTTCAAAGTTTGCTCCCCCCCCCCCCCCCCCCCAAAAAAAAAAAAAAGTTTAGTCAAATTGAATCATTCAAGCTTTACTGCGTACTTCATAAGCAAATGAAAACAACTTGTCCTGTAAATTTAGAGTAAAAAAACTCTTGTATAGCAGGATGCGGTTGCGGTGACTAGTTCCGAGCTACATTTCAATTACGAGCATTCGTTTTTTAAAAATTCTTTTTCATCTGATCCTCGATATCAACGTTCAAGTAGTGATGAAAATCGAAAAGACTTGGCTGCATGTCGTTTCTCGGCCAAATCTGAATAGGAAATGCAAAATTGGCACAAACTTTACAGTAATTAATACGATTTTCATAAAGCGTGTGCGCGTTTGTTTATGGGTTTCTTAACTTGTAAAACGCCACTCCGAGGTTTTTTTTTTTTTTGGTAATTTCATTTCCGGTTTCTTGTTAAATTGGTCCAGAGGCGTATTTTGACAAAATATTTACTATTAATGAATATTCGTGTATGTGTGATAATTTGTAAGCTGTTGTGAAGTGACTACTTGATTTTTAAAACCATGAAGATTTTAAAGTGTAAATTCATCATTATGCAAAAGGTAACTGTGTTATTGTACATGCACTTTTGCAAGGAATCTAAAAAGGGTCGGTTATATTACTTTTCAATGTGATACGGATAGGCCTTTGGCTTGC
The DNA here is from genome assembly GCA_032433765.1 of Megaustenia siamemsis. Taxonomy (NCBI): domain Eukaryota; kingdom Metazoa; phylum Mollusca; class Gastropoda; order Stylommatophora; family Ariophantidae; genus Megaustenia; species Megaustenia siamemsis. Next base: position 67,796,906 of record JAVIAB010000092.1, on the reverse strand, counting down.
ATTGTTAGAAAATTAACATAATTTACAATAAAATCGTATGTTTAGAGCACGTGATTTGATATTTTCCTACAATTATATAACAAAAAAGGGAGCCGCGATAGCTCAGTGGTTAGTGAACTGGACTACAAAGGACAAAGGGTATGGTTCGATCCCAACCGACGGCTTCCGGGTTCACCCAGCCTTTAATGGGTACCGGATTTTTTTCTGGTAAAGTGAAGCGGCACGGGCGTAATATCGACCACATTACCCTAAAAATCATGTGCCGAAGTCTGTAAAATATAGGGTCACTAACACCATATTCCCTATTCGCCACTTGGCGTGACGGGGGTACTTTACCTTTTTTACTTTATATAACAAAAAACGATTTGTGCAAAATTCAGGCTACCTTTGTATTTAAATGTTATAAAATCTGAAGGTCGTTGAAAAAAATAAGATTTCATGAAAAAGAATTACAGAAATTCATCAAACAGTTTCAGAGATAATTGATCAACTCTGTGGGCACGAATTTGTGAACGAACTATAGTTTAGTGATGATGGTCCTTTTTGATTGTGTGGGGTAGGGGAGTTGCGGTCAAACAGTGAATATCCAGGATGTTTTGATACTGAATTTATTGACATACCTTTTATATCTCTTAATTTTTTTAAATACAAAAAGGGGGGTTGGTGGGGGAGGGGGGACCAAGGAACCGCGGGATCTATAAATCTGTTCTTACCACGTACAATTTTGAAAATTTCAAAGTATTGCCATTTTCTTTTTTTTTTTTTTAATCGCTTAGTATTAACAGACGTTTAAAAAATACTTTTATGTTTTCTAGCGACAAAAATACTTCTATGCACAAATGTGCGAAATAATTGGTTGAAGCTGGTCCACATTAAATGTTCGTATACAAATATGGAATATTAAACCACATTGTTCACGAAATACTAAACTACTTTATGTACAAACATGAATACTGTGAATATTTTAAATCAGCTAAAACGACTTATTTTTGAAGGTTTACTGTAACAGTTTGCGACGATAGATGTACTTATGATCTTGATGCCGTGTTTAAAGATGCTAGGAAGATGGTTCGAATCAAAGGAAATAATACAGGTACAGATGTAAAACGAAAGTACAGCGGCCTAAGTGATAAATTTAAATAACAGACAAAAAATAAACGGATGAGAGTGGTGAAACGATGTCTAAGTGTAGAAGGAGGATTATTGGCTGTTTGAAATGTGTGTGTGAGTGCGTGGAGAGATGATATTGTCATTTGTGATGCCGTCCGCATTCGTGAAATTAAACAAGTATAGCTATATATATATATATATATATATATATATATATATATATATATATATATATATATATATATATTGTATTTTGTGCGTGTGTGTGTGTAAGTGGGGTGGGGGGGGTGTTGTTGTCAGTTGTGATACCCAAGTTATCATGTTAAACAAGTATAATAGCTTGATATGTGTGTGTGTGTAAAGTGATATAATCGGTTGTAATACCTAAATCATGAAATTAAACAAGTATCATAGCTTGATAAAGACCAAGACGGAAGGTGATATTGTCTGTTGTGATACCCAATTTGTGAAGTTAAATCAGTATCATAACTTAATATATTTGTGTGAGTGGGAAGGGGGGGTTGAGAAGTAGATATTGTTGGTTGTGATACCCAAGTTGTGAAGTTAAACGAGTATCATAGCTTAATACAAACCAAGACGCCAGATAACACGTTGGCTAGAACTACCAATGATTCATATTTGAGTGAATGAGCAATGATGAACGGCTAACAGCTTAGTCGTATTTCACTTATCTACGGTGGTCATGAAAACAGAGATTTAACAAGTCTAGCCTAACGATTTCGGGTCGATAAGTGAAGGTAACCCAATACCCCAAAGTGCTGTGTTGAAGTCGGATGTGCTAAGCCGAAAGATGCAGATATTTCAGCTTGGTGTAAACCACGACACAACGCAGCTTGATTCTTCCAGTGCCGTTAGACGGCACATCGGGCCAGTAGAGTCTTCCGCCAATTATTTGTATTGTGGGCGAGATTTTCGATTATAATAAGTGAGTCTATGCCTGCCAACCCTGCCTCTTTTGTTAGAGTTCTTTTCAGGTGTTTGTCGAAGTGGTCCTCTTTTTCTCGGCACGAATGTTTCCAATTTGAGAGCCTACTTAATAATTCTTTGGTCGTTTCTTCTAAATACATACCATACCTATGTTAATTTGTTTTCCTAATAGTGGACGTGATAAATGTTTGCGTGACCATTTCTCTTATTTCAGCTTTAGTTTTGAATTCATTCCATTAAATGCAGAGTATCTTTCTTAGGCATTTGTCTTCAAATGCGATGATTTTTTTTCTCAATCTCGATTGTCGTTTTCCAGGATTCACACGTACATGTGAAATGCAGCAGTGATAACGCAACTAGGGCAATATAAAGTCCCACTAACGGCGAAAGACAAACAGCAACTTGAAAAAATTGAACTTAATTTGTGATGAGATAATTTGCAGTATCATCGAAGCATTTAACACGGAACTCCAAATACTTTTTGTGCAGAGAAAAATTCTGGGGATAATGAACAATAATAAATTAATAACCAAAATAAAAGCAGTCACGTGTACAGAATGGTACGCTGTGCGTAGATTGTACTGAAAATTGTGCTTTTATTACCAAACTTCTGACCGACCCTCTTAAATTGAATAATGCTGTAAGCTGTATTTAAAATTAACTGTTGAGATACAGATTAACGAAATTACGAACAGATAGACAGACGGACGGATGAATGGGTTGATGGGTGGCGAAACGATGAATGAATAGATAGGATGAATGTGAAGGTAAGTAGGTAGATGTGTAGATTGATGAATGCATACATGAATAAATAGTTGGCAGTTGGCTAAATATACAAGAAAGTACACACACATATCGTGCAAGAAAACAGTAGTGGATTTACATCACACAAATGTACTAAATTTCAAATAAAAAGTTTTATCAAGGAATGGGAAAAGACAAATGCTCCAGATATTGTGATAGCGGAAATCCAAATCTGTTCACAGCAGATCCGACATTGAAAGTTGGAATTTGGAAGCCATCTTTCTTATAATTTTGAAAATAGAGACGGCATCATTGAAATGAAACAATAAAATAATTGTAAAGTTTTTAAAAGAAGTCCATTCAGATCGCAATATTTAGGAAGTAATTACTCAACTCTCTGCGATTAGCAAAATATTCCAAAGGATCTTTCATGAAAACTATCCTTAATCAGCAGACAGGAATCTAAGGGAGGAGCAGGTAGACTTCAGAAGAAGCAACACTGTATATATCTTATCTTCACCCACAGAAGCTTATAACAGAGCAGTGTCTGAAATGTCAGGGAATTTCTATCTTTTGTTTTTCAACTTATTTTTTAATTTTTTAAAAATATTTGAGCAGATTTGGAATATATATTTAAATACATTGTACAAAACAGTCTACAAATAGTATATAAAAAAAGAAAAAAAAAGTAAAGTACCCCCGTCACGCCAAGTGACGGCGTATAAGGAATATGGTGTTAGTGACCATACATTTTACAGACCTTTCGCACATGATTTTTGGGGTAATGTGATCGGTATTACGCCCGTGCCGCTTTACTTTCCCAGACAAAAATCCGGTACCCATTTAAGGCTGGGTGAACCCGGAAGCCGTCGGTTGGGATCGAACCCTACCCCTTGTCCTTTGTAGTCCAGTTTACTAACCACTGAGCTATCGCGGCTCCTTACAAATAGTATATAGCATGTATCAAAATAATTTCTTGAAAATCACAGGCAGTTTCAGCCTCAATAGCCTTATAATGACTTGAATTAAAGGGTAGGGGGGTGATGGTGGTCAAAGTCGTACATTATCAGCCATCATATTGTTGGCTACTATATACTCGTACTTCTGTGTGATATAACATATTTTTCGATTCTTAGGATGGGCAGCGTGCTGAGTAATGGCAATCACATTATTAGCCTATTTCTGCTGTCACTTTCAAGAAAAAGAATGAATTAGACAGCTTTCTTATTTATAAAATGTGAAACGCATAGAGGCTAGCGGAGTAGTATCCCCTACCATAGGAAGAATAAGATGTCTCCATTACTACATTGGTCTACGCGGCACCCTTGGGTAAGGTGGAGTACCCGTTTTGCCTCCCTATCTGGTTTACATGAAGCAATGGGAGCAGTTGGTGGATAGTATTGTGAGAGCAGTCGACATGTAGTGCTGGTTACGGTCCCAACTCATCTATGGCAGACAAGGATCACAATTGTAGAAACAATGACTGCGATCTTCCACTAGTACAATCACTGCAGAAAAAGAAAAGGTATGGCAACTACCTTTTTATATTGTCTAGAAAAATCATGTCATGAAATAATGCAATCTCTACAGTTAGCGACGTTAAAGTGGACTCCAAAGCAGCCATCGCGTCCGGTAGAGAGTGTCATGTACCACAGGTGACACCCGATCATGAAGCTACCATATACAAGATCAAACGCAGAGAGACTATCGATTGGAACTAGTAAGATTAAATCAGCGATCCAGATTGGCGAGATAGAAAGTATCAATCAAGAAATAAAGAGAATGAAATTAAGCATCCTAGGACTATGTGAAATGAGATGGAAATGAACAGGATTATTACAGCGCTGTATGCTTTACTCTGGAGTAGCCGTGGCATCATATTTGATAGAGAAGAAGCAACACAAGTACGGAATTTCGTCAGTATAGAATTCTGCTAGTAAAAAAGACTAAAGACACACATTCTCAATGAGATCTACACAAAAAAGAGAGTGCTGGATATACATTGAGTTATTGTTATTGAGTTATTTGCGGGTCATCATCATTGCTCTCCGAACATGTCCATAGGTGCTCAGATCCCCTCCTCAGCAATTCCCTCAGTGTCCAGCGACTGACGACTCCAGTTTTATGTTGGTTGATAAGTCTTCTTACACGCCCACTAAGTTTCTCATTTCTGGCTGTGCCCATCTTAACTCCAATCTCTTTCATCCGAAGAAGTGACGTGGATCTGTGTATGTCGAAGTCATGTGCTCTTCCCACATCTCGGAGGGCATTGATGATGTCCGCCCGATCCATTGGTTGCCCGTCCTCAACGACAGCGCAGCTAGCCAACCTGTCCGCTCTTTCATTTCCCTGTACTCCCGCATGTCCAGGGACATAGACAAAGGTGACCTTACGTATTTTGGATTTCTGCAACGACTCTACCCGTTGCATGCGTACAGAGCCCGCCTCCACTTTTTTTATCATGCTCATCGAATCACTCAGTATACATGCGTGGGTGTAGTCTTGTGACTCTAACCATGTGAATGCCTTGGTCACTGCAGAAAAGAAGAAACATTCAACATTTCTCGGGCTCGTAATGTAAAGAGGAAAGTTGGAATACTTGGTTACAACTGGAAAATACAAGGAAAGAGAGATCGCGGAGTACAAAGAGAGACAATAGATAGTTTGGCTTCGCGGCCTGGTATACAGTCAACCAACATTTTATAACGCACTGTGGACATATAAATGTGAAAGGACATCATCACATATGGCAACCGGTATGGCACATGATACTGATGGTGAAATGCATTAAAATCATACTTGTATATCTAAGAAAATAAAGATTTAGGAGCTTGTAAGATAGGATTACAATCACGTATATTGGCAGTTGAGTAACACCAGATTCGGGAACACAAAATGATTAAGAATATATCAAGTATATCACTTATAGCCAGAGTAATCTTTTTAAAATCAATATAAACAACATAGGGATCCATCCAATATCATCATCATCGTCGTTGCTGTCGTCGTCGTGCCCTACAGGTTGTCGAAGGCGAGCATGTCTTTTCACGATTTCTGTCCACAGCGTATCGTATTAGTTCTGTTGCTTACCGTGTTTTCAGGCCACGACATTAAGCGATTTAGTTTTTTCTCACTTTGTCGTTCGCGATATCTCTTTCCCTGTATTTTGCCACTTGTAACCAATTATTCCAACTTTCCTCTTCTCAAGATGTGCTTGAAAGATGTTGATTGTTTTTTTCTGATGTTTTTTAAAGAGCTCCCAATTTATGTTGGGCTCTGATAACAAATTTCCTTAATGGTCTCTTTATCTGTCCAGAGATCTCTCAACATTCTTCTGAGAAATCACATCTCTGTGCCTTTAATCGGTAGTTAATTTTTTTTGTCTACTATCCATGATTCGCTTCATTAGACCAGAACTGGCTTTATATAGCATCTATGAACTCTCTCATTTCTATTTGATATAGACTTGTTGCACAAGATGTCTTTCGTTTTCTGAAATGCAACTTTGCCCTGTGCTATGTGCTTTTTGTTTCTGTGGTGTATCTTCCATCTGATGTTATTATTGTGGCCAGGTATATGACGCTTTGTAATTGTTTCAGATTTGTCCTGTTTATTGTTATGTTGCATGATGTTGGTGATTGTTTTTTTTTCCAATATGACCATTACTTCTGTTTTCTTACTGCTTAAACTGAGATCTTTCTTGTTGCTCTCTTTCAGTGTTATGTTTATAATCTCCTGTAGTTCATACTTCGTCTTTGTTGTTAAGACAGTTTCATCCGCAGATTAGTAACGTTGTGACCGTTGACTTCAATTCCTTTTTAAACTACTGTTGATACCATAATATGTTCGCTGAAAAGTGAAAATAAACCCTGCGACAGAACACAGCCTTGTCTGACTCCTTGTTTTATGTACCGGAACTGCCCTGTTTGGTTGCCAATACATAATTTTTATGATTCTCAGATCCTTGCCACCGAGGTTTGGTTTCTCCAGCACATTGATTTCCACATGCTTTACTTTGTCAAATGCTTTCGTATAGTCTATGAAGGACATGAATAGATCTTTATTTACCGCTTTCAATAAATGTTCTCAGGATGCATATTGCATTATTTGTGCCCTTTCCCTCCACAATTCCACAGTGTTCCTTGCTTATTTATGGTTTTATTTGTTCCTTACACGACGCATGATTATTCTTAGTAATACTTTGATCATATTGCTCATGAGAGTAAAATATTGACACGAGAATATGGATACGAGCGATGGTCTTTGCAATCAGTGGCGCCTGACATTTTGGAATGTCTACAAAGATAAATTTAAGTACATCTGCTACATATATTATTGAGTAGTTTTGCTATTACATGTACCTCCAGCTCTCCTAATGCATCTATCTCGTCGATTGTTATATTTTCGGGACCTGGAGCTTTGTCTCTTTTCATGTTTCTAATTTGACCCTTTCACGTCACTTTGCATTATTTGTAGTCTTTTGCCTTTTTTGGAATTGTTTAGTTCTGGTCTTTCATCGACATAAGTTATGTGATATACTCCGTCCATCTTTGTAATATCATATTCCGGTTATGGTTTCCCCACACCTTAATAGCAGACAAAGGATCTCAATTGTAGAGACAATGGCTGCGATCTCTGACTAGTATACATTCATTGCCAAGAAGGAAAGGAATGACAAACTACCTTCATATATTGCCGAGTATAATCTAGACAATAAACAATGTGACATCTACAATTAACAACGTTAAAGGGGACCAATATAATTCAAAACTAAATTAAACATAAGTGAGCAATGCCTACTCTAAGCTCGTTTATATAAGACTATTTTCTGGATAATAACAGGAAAGGAAACATCAAGAATGTCATTCGTTTTTTGTTTCCAATCTGCCTGAAGGAAATGTTGATATATTGTGGCCAAATCAAAGAACTGCTCAAGAGGTGTAACCACGAGTAAATACACATAGTTATAATAAGTATATGTTTGAGCTTGATAGGTCAGTGCAGAGATCTAAATGAAGAACCATCAATTGATAAGGTGGGAAGACGACACAAAGGCAGAGTAAGGAAAGCCTAACGAAGCGCGTTGAAGACAGGGATGACTAATGTAAGTAAAAAGTAAAGTACCCCCGTCACGCCAAGTGGGGAAATAAGGTGTTTGTGACCCTATATTTTACAGACCTTCAGCACATGATTTTTGGGGTAATGTAGTCAGTATTACGCCCGTGCTGCTTTACTTTCCCAGAAAAAAATCCGGTACCCATTTAAGGCTGGGTGAACCCGGAAACCGTCGGTTGAGATCGAACCCTACCCCTTGTCCTTTGTAGTCCAGTTCACTAACCACTGAGCTATCGCGGCTCCCGATGACTAATGTGGCCCATATATTTTGCATATTGCTAGCATGGCTAAGGGCCGAGCACAGCAAAGGAGCTTTACTTATCGTCACAGAACGCGTCTGTCACTGGCTGTTAGGTCAGTTTTTGGCCAAGAAAAATATAGGAAACATTTGAAAAAGACATATACATATACATACAAATCAAGATTAAATGAACATCAAAACAAAAAAAAAAACCTAATTCAAATATTTGAAAGACAATTTAATTGTATTAAATAACGTCCTTCAAAAATGATTGTATACAACATAATATTTCATGAATATCTACCTCACCAATTGTGAGCTCATTCATACTGTTTTATTTGAAATAAGATCTCTCATACTCAATTTATAACATTCGCAACTCTCTGTCAACTTTCACTCCAATTTTCACCATTATTCTGCTGTCAACATCAATGACACATTATTTGCTTTTCTCTAGAAATATATGGTGGAGAAATAAATGCAATCCATAATTTCTATAAGAAATACGTAATTAGTGCTTTATTCTTGGCAATACGCATCTTATTAGGTAATTGGTAGAAAGTATTTTCTTTCTTTTAGTAAATATAGTGCTCAAAATATAAATGTATTGGTCTTTTCTTTGTTTGTGGTGATAAATATCTGACTGACATTTAGTGTGCGAGTTTTTGGTTTCTGATTTACAGACGAGTGACGCATAAATCAATAAAATGGTATTTGCTCAGTGCTATAAGTATTTGGCCCGTTAACAATTGTAAAGATCTTAGTTCTTGATGACAAATATCTTGCTCAAAATAGCAGGTAAGTTCTATATTCACGATTTCAGGTGCCAAGACTGACACATACTGGGCTGAGAGTGGTCGCAGTTCTTAACTTCTTGCGTCAAGTTCAGTGAACAAGAGATAATCCAGATCCTATTTCATATCCCAGTAGTGCTTCTGAAAACAGTCTAACAAGTCTGGCCCAGCCAGTAGCAATCGGTGAGGGAAGGGAAACCGATACTAAACTAAATGATATGCGGAAGTCGTATATATTGGTCCGAAAAGGGCAAATATCACTGCTTTGCTTCAAACTCCAACACACCATATATACACCCTCTTAACGCTTTTTAAAGGGCGGACGATGAAGAGGAACAGTGGTCAAGCAAATGCCAAAATGGAAAAATAAAAATAATTGTTTCAAATATGTCACACACATTAAGATTGTTCTTTTGTTCTCTCTACTTCAAATAACTGACTTCGAAATCTTTGGGAAATTCTGTATTCTGGCAATAATAATTTCGCATAGAAATCATCCGGAAGGCCAATATTCTTAATTCTTAATTACAGTTATCAGGCTCAGTAATTATCGACAATTTCTTTGTTACTCTGCAAGTATCTGTTTCAGAAATGCTTATAAAGTTCTTTCTTTCTTTATAAGAATCAGGGTTCAGAAATCATTTGGAACATTGTGTTTGTTCAGGACAAAACTTATTAACTTCTTTAAAAAAACATTTGGGGAGGGGGTAAAGGGGAAGAATCGTAATCGTCACACAATGTGGTGTATAGGTAATACACGGTTATTACCCATATATTTTTCCACGACCATCGGCACTTGTATTGTATAGTATAGTAGTTGGTATCAATAGTACCTATTTTGGGTTGCTGGGTCAACCCCAGAACCGGCACCAAGAGCAAACAGTTCCTACGGTTAGGAATTTGAATCTGATCTCCAGACTGGAACATTAATAAATTCACCCCCACCATTACTATTAATAACTCGCAGTTGAGGGAAACGTCTCTGTTATGAAACAATCAAGCCTTCAAAATAACCACTAATGTCTGACTTTAAAAATAATGACATTTTCTCTCACTATGACTGAGCGCAAGTTTTTCATTCATAATTCAGTTTAAACAGTTTTTTTTTGCATCTGGCTACTTGTATTTGACTTTGAAATTATCAGACTGTTATTCGTGATTGCTATTAGCTGCTTCTCAATTTAACTGGAAGTTATTTTTATTCTAGCTATTAGTACCTGATTCAAAATCCAGAGAGGGAATTATTTCTACCAAAATTATATGTCTTTGCTTCTCAGCAAACGTCTTTTAATCTCCTCCATAAGTACCAGGTTCAGAAATCATTAGAAAGTACTTTGTAGCATAACTACACTCTTCTCTTTTTTTTATCTATTGTTGTGGTCAATTGATTATATAGCAGCTATAATTTGTGACCACGGTGTCAGTTAAATAAAACGTCTTTAACTTTAAACCTTGGTTACATGTAATTATTTGGCTATTTAGCGGAAAGCATTTTATGCTAGACAGTACCAGTTGTTTAGTGCAAGCTCACTGGCTGAGCGTAAAGTGAACGTGGATTCGGTCACATCTTAATGTTTTCTAGTCGAACCAGCTGTACAAAAAAGAAGTACCTGCACCTGGCTCAGAAAGTTGGAGAACGGAGAGGAATACCATTGACTTCCAAACCTCCAAATAGTTTAGTTCAGTTTAGTCGACATGTATCCTCATTGCACTTTGAACAGTCCGTAGGTGCTCAAATCTCCTCCGAAAAATATCCATCAACGTGGAGCGACTAACGACATATGTGTTGTGTTGGTTGACAAGTCTTCTTTGGATTCCTGCGCGGTGCTCGCGTCTGTCAGCTTCCACCTTTACACGATATTTGTGAAGACTGTTCATGGCTGCGAATTCAGGATCATTTTTTTGAGTAGTTTCTTTGTCTAGCGTCCCCGAGGGCATTCAGAATGTCTTAGAAGTCAATTTCGCTTCCGCGCTCAACTTCAGCCAAACTGGCAAATCTGTCAGCAGGTTCATTGCCTCTTACACTCGCGTGCCCTGACACGAAAATGAAACAGACACTTTTTAGAATAGACCTCTCCAAATTCTCTGACCACTGCCGTCGAGCACCGCCAGTCGCGATCGTTTTGATCATACTCATTGAGTCACTGAGGAAACACACATGTGTATAAATAAGGCTGTGTCGCAAGTCATGTCAATGCTTTTGTAACTGTTATGATTTCAATGATCAAACTACTTGTAGTCACTATGACAGCATCACCCTCTTCCTTCACAATTCTGCTGCTAATATGAGCCGTGAAAACCTACAATCTCCACACGTGCTTAATAACCTAACCTACTCAGTAAATAACTGTGTCCCTATCAGAAGAGTTCTCGAAAATCAAAGTCTGAACTTCTGCCTCAACGACTCTGACGTCACTCTTACCCATTCTTTCCCGGGTTCTGTGTCCTCGTTTGAACACATCTGCTGCACAATATCAATAGCCTGCCTGATCCACAGTTTTCCTCTTTTTAACTTGCTGCCTTTTGTATCCATAAATCCACAATATAACGTATGATGTGGGTCTGTACTGATGGGAAGGAGGCACGTGCTCGGCAAAGTCTTATTTTGTCTGCCATGGTGGGAAAATCGAGGAGGTAACGCATAGCCCTACACTCAGTATCTTTTGTGCACCCAAGGATGATACTTTCCAATCGTTCTATTTGCATATTGCTGAGTGCCAGGATCCCCAGTGCATACTCAATCACAGACAGGACCAGCCTCTGGTATAAGAGAACAAGATGGCGGTGCTCAATTTATGCTCATGCCATGATCCTCATTCTAGTACACTTCTGGTTTTCAATACTACCTGATACTACATGCTTGTTAAAAGCAAATCACCGATCATGCCACACTCCTAATATCTTATCGCAAGAGTTCTACCCACAGCCTCTGAACACAGATAGTTTTAACTTGTCGACTATACCATTATTCAAATAAAACCATGTCACTATTGCCTGCGTTCGATTGACGCGTGCTCGTACCATTCTACATCACACGCTTAGACGATCAAGCTCTGTTTGATGTTCCCCAGCAACATTCTCTTTTCCATTGCCTTGGCGATATACCAAAACATCATCAGGGTGATCCCCTTGCGATCCGTAATGTGTAGGTGTTGAACAGCACTGTAGATAATAGCGACCCCTGAGGAAGGCCGGGGTGAGTTGTCATTGATTCGGAGGTCCACATACCATCTTTCGTTGGCAAGAGCCGCAGAAACCCAAGAAACAACTTACTGATCTTGAGTCCAAGAAGCAGAAACACCAGGAAATCCAGAGATACTCTGTTGTGTGCATCCTCTAAGTCAACTGGTTTAGCAAAGGTTTTAAGGCCAGCATAGCAGCTCTCATGTATGAACAAAGATCGCAGCGTTTACCAAAGTTTCTCACGGAACCCTCCGAGGGTAGGTGGAAGAAGACGCGGCATTTCCATCTGGAATGGTTAGTTTCCTAGCAATTATCTTCTCCAACAATTTACACACCTTGGTTTGCATTATTTCATCCAAACGATCTGGCCTAGACAGCGAAGTTTTAAACTTCACTCATATACATTATGTCACTGGATACTATTTCTTAAAAAAAAAAAATTGATGTTACAATGTTAATTCTTATATGCGCTTAAAAACATCAAAATGTGTACGTAGTACACACAGCGAAATAGATCTGCCTTTCATTAAACGTGCTTATGAAACTCTTATAAAAATGATTGAAGTGCTCATAAATCATTAACGGCAATTAGACATTTACAATATCTGTATGGATAAAAATAGAGCAGTATATACTTATGGTGATAAAGTTAATAAATAGTAATTTAAACAACTTATTTACAGAAAAAAGTTGTAGCAGAACCCTTAGTATTTCAGTGAAAATTGTTAGTAAAAACAGTGTTCTCAGATATTATTGGTAACATCTAACATGGTAATTCTAATGTATCTTAACAAACCACTTAGTTATGGGTTCTCAAACTGTGCCTCAAGTTACCCAATTATCACTTGATACTTTTCTGATAATGACTTACACTGTCTTGATATTCTATTTTATATAAATAACGACACATTTAATAAAAAAAAATCAAATGGTTGATCATCTCAAGAATGTATCAAATACATTATCTTTCTTATTGTACAGCAACAACAGGTGCTATTCATACGTATATGGAGTGCAGGTTACCGGAAATTAAGCGTCTTGGATGTGCCGTATATGTTTTCATCTAACCTCTTCGCTATCGGTAATCTGTTGTTTTTATACTCCTACTTATACTTGACTAGAGTTTTTTTTTTTTTTTATACTTTGAAATATCATTTGTAACCTCTGTTTATATTTGATAATTCCTCTGTTGGCTTTTCTTGTCGGATTTTACACAGTCGTCGAGTCGAATATGTGTGGTCGTGTTACGTTTTATACGTATACTCAGCTGGTCTTTCCTTTAAACATGGGAGTTAGAAGTTTCAGGTGACTTCGTTGAGACAAATTAGAATGAAACAAATCAGCGGCCTCGCCTGATCCATTCGAATCAATGGATTCCACAGGTGAGTGTTTTGATCTGAGAACCTTCATATCAAGATTGACATCTTGATCTGTGTGAATGATTTCGGTTCTGCACTGTTTGTAATTAACAGTGGTATATGCGGTTCCGTTTGCGGCGCATTTGTGGTGCACGCTTTCTCGGTGTTGGTTGTTGAAACTGAAGGACTGAAACCCTCCCGGCATTCGCCTCATAATGCACGGGCAAAGAGTGCGTACGAATGTGCGTCGAAACTTTTGTCCCAAGGCGCAGTAGAGTATGAAATTAATAGCGCTGTTGAGTGTGACGAGAAAGTTCCGGATGTTACTGAGAACGCTCCAGCCGGTGGAGGTTGTGGAAACTTTTTGCATGTCGATGGAATACGCCATGTTGTATATAAGGGCAGGAACCTGACAGATTATAAATACCATAACAACAGACACAAGCATGATGGTCACGTTGTTCTCACGAGATTGTCGGACGTTCATATCCTTGCGCTGTTGCTTGGACCGCCGCACAGCCACAATAAGAAAAGCATTCAGAATCGCCAAGGAGCACAAAGGGATGAAACACATAACCAGAAAGTATAGCCACCCAAAGTAGATTCTGTGGTAAATGGAATCGTTCGCTAGCGGAGTTTTGTCTGGGAAAAGGCAGGACTGATTGTATTCATCCGTAAATTTTACAATTATGTATTCAAACCAGCGAGGGACGTTGTAGAGAATGGAGACCACTGATATAACCAACACTACCATTCGAGCCCTCGGAATGGTACACATGCTAGCCGCTCGTAGAGGATGACATACTGCAATGTAACGCTCCACAGTAAAAGACACTGTTAACCACACTGTCGCCGTTTGCGCTGCCAGCGCTAACGGATAGGCATACACGACAATGTACGGAAATATTTTCTCTCTGAACGGTCTGAGGACTTCTGTCAGGCTGATAAGCAGGAGACAGACCAGCAGGACTACTGTGTCCCAGATGGCCAGCGCTGTGAGGAAAATATTGGTGGATGTGTGCATGGTACGTCTCGTGAGGACCACCATTGCCAGTGTGTTGCCGATCACCCCCAGAGCGATGACAGCCATTGTGCTCACCCCATTCAGGTAGAAATTGAGCTCAGAGAGGTCAGAGGTGCTGGCATTGCACACAGGGGAAGATAGAGATGTATCATCGGTACTGTTGAAGGAGATATCAAATAATGAGCCGGTTGTGTCTTCTTCACCCATTAGCAGCTCTACTGATTCTGTTAGGTTAACTACAACAATATTAGCTGCTATATTAGCCATGTATGGAAACCAGTCTCACAGTTGTTGAAGTTTTCATCAGTCGACATTGAAAAATACTGAACATGCTCATTAATTCTCGAACCTTATGTTCGAACAGACAGATACGTTATCCAGATATATTGTCTGACTGCAGTGCCTTAAGTGTGATAATGCCATTTAAAATCTTGTTTGATAGTCGACGTAATGGACACAAACATGCCAAAGAAAAATAAGCTACATATCCTGCAAATGCGCAAGTCTTGTTGACAGTTGTATTGCTATTGCAACCGCCAGTACACCAATAACTTCCGGGGTTTCAACAAAAAGTAAACTTGTTTTACCGTTAAAGTTGACAACTAAGTTCCAGTTCGTTTGTGTCATAAGTGTGTCTTATTATCGTTAGCTGACACACGTTCTTGTAGCATTCTGGAATGCAGCTGTCGAGAAGTAGAATAAGTGACTGTAGTTGCTGTTTTAAGATATATTTATCAGTGACCGATTTTCTTTAATGCAGCAATCGCATGTGCTCTTGGTTTCTACTATCGTGGGTTTTCTTGAAGACAACAATAATCTGCCTAGTCCTATAAACATCATTGACGGATCTTTTTGCACTTGCGACAGTCATAACCATGTCTGTCTTTAAAGTTACTTTCTTAAATAATACATCTTATGCATATTAGCATATAGTAATGTAAAGTTTAATTATGTCTCATGCCATTTCTTGAAGAGGCCATATTGTTTTCAAAGTGCCTTGATGTTTGCGAAAAAAATATGTTTATGCTTTCATTAGAGAGCGATGTAATCAGCAACACCTGCAAAAATAAAAACAAACGTAAATTAAGTTATTGCGGAAGATAAGCAATGTACAGATTTTGTTCAAGAGTGAATATGTACGTTTGTTTTGATTGATCAACACTCAGAGAAAGAATGATTTGAAATTGTAAGGAAGTGTACGTTACAACAAACCACTTGCTGCTGGCTTTACCGCGGGACTGCAGTTATTTGTTTGTTCTCGAATTGAAAAGGTATGTTGGCGAAACATAATATTATGAATTGTGAACAAATTAAGTGTAATATGATTTCTGGTTATAAGGATCAACCTCAGTACACCCTTAAGAATGGACCATGGGCCAAAATCAATGCATTGGCTATAGATCCGGCTCGTCGGTGGTTCAAGTAGTTTGTTGGTTATACATTAGTTGTGCTTGTCTTGGCAGGCCCCACTTGCTGCTCACGCGGTTCTTAAGTTCTTGGAATTCTTAATTTATTACCCACAGTGTACTTTCAATCTATATCAGTGTTGTACATTATCTTATTGCATATGGCGGATTCATTTTCCGCATTACTTTATATATGCACTCAAGATTGGTGTATATTTTAAAAATATGTATACTTGTTAATTACAGTTATTTCTGGAAAAGTATGGCGGCCTACAACACCTATAGAATGTGCCTTTGGTCATTAAAAAAATATAGACACTAACACCACATTTTCCATAAGTCTTATGGCATGAAAGGAAAATGTAATGGTATTGTTAATCTATTTGATTTTTACAAAGAATAGACATACAGAGGTATACGCGGAGAGCCATATAGCATAATTTATCACGAAAGTTAAATGAACAAATGTTTTATAATTCTTATACAGGCTAGATTGCATGTAAAAATGTAATTCATCGTCTCTAACATGTAATTATTGGAGAGAGTTTTTCTCTGAGAAATCTTGCTAGAAGTATACAGTGTGTAGTTAACAAGAGACTGGCTCGTAACATAGGGTAGGGGAGAGAAGCAAACCACGACAGCAGTTCGTGACATTTTAATCATTGACTTCATTGCGCATCTATCCTGGGGTTTCACCCAGTCCCTTTACAATGCCACCAATCAATGTTTTTTTTTCAGCTCAGTCTCAGTTGCTTACATATAAGATCAAAGTAAAGGATGCCCTATAGCATACATGTCGAATGGGAGTGAAGTATCTTAAATCCGCACTTGGTCTTGATCCTTCTAGCACCTCTAGAAGCCACATAAGACACGTGGTGTTTTTCGCTAACCATCTCTATACTGGGCGAGATTTTCGATCTTATCCAATGAATCTATGCCTGCCAACTTTGCTTCTCTTTTAAGTATTATTTTCATTGTCTATCTAGTCCTTCCTCTTTTTGTATATCCTGTTTCCCTTAGAAGAGCTTGTTTTGAAATTCTTTTCTTGTCTCTTCTCAACACATGTCCACGTATGCCCATCTTTTCATCATAATCGTAGATGATCGTTGATTGTATGACCATTTCTCTTTTCTCTATATTTGTCTTGAAATCATTCCATTATATACAGAGTATTCTTCTTCGGCATTTGTTTTCAAAAGGTTTTTTTTCTCAATCTCTTTAGTTATTTGTCAGGTATCATACATTTCAATTGAATATTCTAAGTTTAGTTTTCTTGCTTAGTATTTTTGATTTTCATATTTGTCCAGGTTTTTAAAATTTGCTGCTGATTTTGCTATCCAACTTCGGATCTCTTTTTTCGCCTTCATGATCTATGTTACTAGCGAGATATACAAGTGGTCTACTGGTTTCAATGCCCGATTAATTATATATATATTGCCCTCTGATGTATTTTTGTGTTTCATTATTGTTGTTTTATCTCTTTTGATTTCAAATCCTAATTTTTTCAGAAATGAGTAATAATTTGTCTGTAATATTTTGCATTATGTTGAAATTGTCACTTAAGAACACTATGTCATCTGTAAAATTAAGATCTTCCCGATAATTCTTGGTGTGCCTTTTAATGCCATTATTGTCCATGCAACTTTTATTTATTATGTAATCAATCAACGACTCTTACGAACAAACGTCAAAGAGGCGTAATCGAAGAGTAAACGATGAAGAAAAGAAGCAGCAGCAGAAAAAGAAATGTGTTGATCAACTTAAATAGAAACATCTTACAGTGTACCAAATGGCCAAATTTAACAGTGATTAACTGTATATTTCTTTCATTTCTTGTTACAAAGGTTTGACCTGTAGATTGCTTTTGATATATATATATATATATATATATATATATATATATATACATTTTTTTCACCAATGACATTGAGTTATTGAGTTATTAGCGAGTCATCATCATTGCACTCCGAACATGTCCATAGGTGCTCAGATCGAGCCCTCTTCTGCAAGTCTCGCAGTGTCCAGCGACCTACGACTCCAATTCTATGTTGGTTGATAAGTCAGATGAAACCAATGACATGCTCTTTGTTGATGCTGCTTGGCCAGTACTGCTATGATGTTATGGGTATAATAAGATTTAGCCAGTTCTCGGTGCAAACATCAAAGGATTGTCTATGTTATGATTATTTATGTCGTTGGTCTGTCATATTCTTCAGCCTATGACTCTTTAATGTTGTAATTAAAGTTATCATACTATGTGAGATTTTGCCGATGACAAACGAACATCTACATTGCTTGGAGCCAGTCTTATCTCACGTGAGCGAGAAACAAGCAGTACCACAATGACAGTGCAGAATGACATTATTATAGGATTACAAAGCAGATAATCCTATGCTCGCTTATAAGAAAATGAGAGTGAGAGATAAATACACAGGGAACTCTTCTTCCATATTCATGAAACGAATAACTGCTTTATATAGATCAGTGTTTTTAAAAATCTTTTTTATACAAGGGTTCCTTCCGACTCTGTTTTCTACCTGTTGCCCCCTGTCCTTTCGTGAAAAAACAACTACTTAAGCGTTTTGTTTTTCAAATAGATTGTGTTAAATATATATATAAATACAAAATACTGTTAGATTAACACCATCATCAAATCGCATTATGAATATTACATTCACCATAGCCTGCCTGAAAGAATCTGCCACCAGCCAGATATCCCATTCTTCTGTTGTCTTTAAAACAAAGATATCTTGTGTCTTGAAACTAATTTCTTTGTAGTCTTCCCATGTCTCGTCGTTCCATCATTAATGGTTACTTTTGAAGACCTCCAAATACACTGCGTCTTTTTTTGGCGCCGCCGCCGATCATTTCTGATTCAGTGATCTTGATGCCAGAATTCAAGTATGAATCTTCGACCGTATTCGGCTCATTCAATCTCAAAGACTTATGAAATTGATACAGTGTACAGTGAAGCCTCGTACTTCGACCGATACTATCTTCGAACGCTCCAGAGTTCGAACGCTAAATTCGAGAGAGTTTCGATTTGGAGTACGAAATATGCCTCTTCATTTCAAATGCTTGTGCGTAGTCGCAGTCTCTCTCTCTCTCTCTCTCTCTCTCTGCGATCAAGACTCAATCAGAGTAGGATTCCAGACTCTCTCATGAAGTCAGCTGTCTGTTTAAGCGAATCGATTGCCCCATATAGTTTTTCTTCCAGGGAGATGGGCGTGGACCACATTGCACTTCTCAGGTCTGTGTACTGGGGGCAATCCTGTAGAACATGTTTTGTAGTCATATTGTCCAGTGTACAGTGGCATAGGCCGGTTGTACCTATTTTGAATTTGGTGAACATGTGATTTCTCATTCTATTGTGGCCAGTGCGTAGGCGAAGTATGATGACTTGATCCCTCCTTGATAGTTGGTAGTATCCGTCACTCTCGTTATGCTTTGGGTGTTCTTGTTTCCATTTTTCATGGAACTGACCCTTGAGGATGGATTTGGCTTCATCATAACTGAGCGGATAGTTCTCTTGCGGTCCTCCCTCTTTAGCTAATTTATCTGCGCGTTCGTTCCGTTGTATATTAATTACAGTGTGATGGTATCCACTGAATAACTACTCTCTGGAAGTTATTGCATAGTTGGTCCAGGCTTGTTCTCAAGTCATCTAGTTCATTGTTCTTGGGGCTTTTTAGAGCTGATAATACTGACAGTGCATCAGTCAGAATCACCAATTTATTGTGCATGTTATTTTTGTGGTGAGTAGCCAGTGTTGCAGCATCTCTGATGGCCTCAGTTTCTGCTTTAAAGTTGTTTGAGAATTTTCCAGTAGCTATTGACTTGGTGATCTCGTCCTGATTATTCAGCGTCAAGAACACCCCCTCACCCCTCAATTTCTGGTGGCATTTGTAGCAGAGCCATCTGTGTATATGTGGGACCAACAGTCCTGTGGGTAGGTATCCTGTATGTGTTTTTCTGCTACGTGTTTTCTTTCTGTGTCTGTTTGGGTGCCTTTTTTCATGATTCCTGTTATATTTTCTTTAAGTTCTGGTATTTTATGCTTTCCATGAGGAGACAGCTGATGGGCCCAAGGGTTTCGATATTGTTTGGGAAATTACTGGGTAGTAGTTAGTTTATTGGCAATTGCAGCGAAGTTGCTTCTCTTTAGTCGTACAATTCCGGAACCAGTTATTCGTTGGTGCATGGGGTGGCTAAGGAGCCTTCTATATTTCTCCGCTTGTTGCAATACTTTAGTGACTCGTCTGTCATCTAAGGGTTGTAAACCTGTTACTGTTTCTAGAGTCTTGATAGGTGTAGATTGCATAGCACCAGTGATGATACGGGCAGCTTGGTTCTGTGTTCTATTAATTTTGCTAAGGTGTGAATTGGAAGCCATAGCCCATGCTGTGACTCCATACTCTAGAAAGGGTCTGACTCTTCCTACGTATAGTCTCTTCAAAATATTGCTGTCTGGCCCCCCCCCCCCCCCCCCCCCCCCACAGGTCCGTTTCTGCTAATTTCTTCATAATATTTGTTCGTTTTCTGGCTTTTTTCTTTGCTTTGTCTATCTGATCTTTCCAAGTCATTCTGCGATTCATGGTGACGCCAAGATATGTTGGGTTTTGGTCAATAGGGAGTGTATGGTCTTTTATCTTCAAGTTTGCAGCAAGTGTGTTTCTTGATAGGCTGACTGAAAATTGTATATGTAGTTTTTTTTCGTTGATTGGTAAGAACCATGTGTTCGTCCATTTTTCAATTTTACCTAGGGCATCTTGCATCCTGGGTCCAGCCACCGACATACTTTCCTCGCGAGCCCATAACGCCAGATTATCTGCGTATATTGCTGAGTGTATTTTGGGTGGAATGTTCATTACGATGTCATTTATGAAAATTAAAAAGAGTGTTGGGGACAAGACTCCGCCTTGTGGGACACCTTTTTTCGATAGAGACCTTCTTACTTAGTTGACCTTGATCTCGTACTCTGGCCGTTCTATCCTGAAGGTATTGAGAGAACCAATTGAATAAACGACCCTGGATGCCAAGTCTAAAAAGTTTGTTCTTTAAACCCTCTCGCCAAACCCTATCAAAAGCCTTCTCCATGTCGATCCACACTGCCTGTCTCCAAATGCCACATAAGTCTTTTGTTAACCAGCCTTTCCATGAATTTACTCAGGCAGCTCAGTAGGCTAATTGGTCTATAGCTATTTGGGTCTAGTGGGTCTTTTCCACACCTGAGGATGGACACCATAATAGCTTCTTTCGATTGCCGGTACATGACCTCTCTTCCAGCTAGCATTTGTTATCCTTAGAAGCTGGCTCTTGGAGTTCTGTCCCAGATTTAGGAGCATTTTGTTGGAGATTCCATCTTTACCAGGGGAACTTTTGAGCTTCAACCCTTTGAGGGCAATATCTAATTCAGTTGGGGTAAAGATGGTCGTCTGATGCTCTTCTGGTGCTGAAGGCATGTGTTTT
The DNA here is from genome assembly GCA_032433765.1 of Megaustenia siamemsis. NCBI lineage: Eukaryota > Metazoa > Mollusca > Gastropoda > Stylommatophora > Ariophantidae > Megaustenia > Megaustenia siamemsis. The sequence continues at coordinate 67,775,514 of JAVIAB010000092.1, read as the reverse complement.
GCATCTTGGTTTTCCCGTCTTGCAGCTTTCTGTTTGTCTATTGGAATGTTTATTCTTCTAATGTTTTAAGTCTCTATCAGTAGATTTGCTGCCCTTTTGCCTGTGAGGATGTTCTGATTGTGTGTTAATGATATTGGAGGTCGGCAGTTAGTTTCGTCGCTCAGAGCTTTCGCAAGTTTCCATAGTTTATGACCATTTTTGTCTAGATTAAGGCTCTCTGTTTTGTCTATCCAGCTCTGTCTTGCTTATATCATGACCTCGCGTCTGTATTTGGCCGAGGCTGCTTTGTAGGCAATGTTGCTCTCTGTGCTGTGTGATGTTTCAGCTAGTTCTCTGGCAGAGTCCAGTTCCTCTTCTAGTCTTTGTATTTCCTTGCTCCAGTATCTTTGTATTTCCTTGCTCCAGTATGGCTTGTAGTTCTTGCTCCTCTAGGAATGGATTCTTTAGCAGCTCTCAGGATTCCATTTGTTAACCGCTCTATCATATTATTGACCATCTATTCGTGGGTGTTGATAGGCGCAGTATATGCATCAGTGAGCCTGGCAAACTTTGCCCAATCTGCTCTCTTATAGTTCCAGCGGGGAAGAGGTATTTGCAACTCCTGTTTGTGAGCAAGAGCCACTGAAAGTTTGACTGGTCTATGATCACTATCTCCAAGTTGGTTCAGCGCTTTTCTGGTTATTTTGATAGATATGTCTTCAGTTGTAAATGCTAGGTCGGCAGTGGAAGTTGTTTTTCATCTTCTTGAGTAGAAGGTGGGTTGGGGGGGGGGGGGGGTCCTCCCTAGAGTTTATGAGTAGATTGTTGTCTATTTCCCATTCTTCCACTTCTTCACCTCGAACATTGGACTCCTTATATCCCCATCTTTCAGAGTGGCTGTTAAAGTCTACTACTACCAGACACTTTGATGGTGTTATTTCCATTGACTCCAGCTTCAGTAATTTGCCATTTGGACAGTATATATTAAGTATCCTTATACTAGCGGAGTTAATGTATAGGTCTGAACCAATGATCTCTGCCTCTCCGTTTGTAACTACATCTATCAGTTTTGCTGAGATGGAATTTTTAATAAGTATAAGAATTCTACCCATGTGACCTTCCCTGTTTTGTCTAAATGTTTGCTAGCCCCTGATCATAAATCTGTGCTGAGGATTAAGATGAGTTTCCTGGATGCAGGCAACGTCTATCTCCTCCTCTGCTAGTCTGATTGTTAGAGCTTGTTTTTTTGTGGTATATGTTCTCCGTATTCCAGTGTATTATATTCAGCTGTTTCTAGAAGCCTTTCCGGTCAGCGGTAGTTTCTATCATAATTAGAGTCTGTTAGATCCAGTCTGATTGATTACTTGTTAAAACGTTGCACTGTGTTCTGCGCCATTGGCCCAGTGCATCCGATTTCAGCCAGCATTTTATTCAGTATTGCTTTCCTTAGCCTTTGATTGTCCCCAATCTTCCTGCAAGGCAGCAGATTGTCTTTTCTGTAGGGGGATTCTGCCCTTAGATGGTCGGCTCTCCCAGGCTTGATGTAGTAATTTGTTAATCAGATCTTCACTGTCTGGTGAAACAATCGGTTACAACTTGTCTGGTGAAACATTGTGCTAGTAAAAGCTAAACTATAACGGCCGCCGTTGAGAATTGAGCGAAATTCTACAAATTTAGATCTTGGCCATTGGGCTTTGTTCAAATGTAAACAAGCGTCCATCTTCGCATTCGCAGTGAAAATGTGTCATCTCTAAATGCATTAAGTTGTGGCCCGCATATCATCTATTGTGTTAAAACCTGTGTTCTTGTGCCACGCTCTTGTGTTTACAGTGGTTTTGTTGTTGTATTATAGGTGTGTTTGATTATATTTAAGCACTATTTATTAACTATAATATCCAAAAATTGTGTAGAAGGAAAGAAACATAAGATAAAGGTTGTATAGTATTGGTAATAGGAGCGTATTTAAGATTGAGTGAAGTATAAAAGCGGTACAAGTGTGGCGGATCAATAAAAAAGGGGAAGTGACCAGAACCGTCAACCACTAGTGCTTAGACTCAGAAAAGAGAGAGTAAAAGAGAGAGCTCCAGAGGTACTTTTATATAGTGTGTTTAAGGAAGGATGCAGAGGAGATTAGTTGTTCGTAGACGATCAAGCACTTATACATGGAAAAATAGAAGACATACAAGAACACTTAAATATACTTAACAACGCATGTACTTAATACACTATGAAAATCAACATCAACAGATAAGAAGCCATGGATATTGCTAAGGAGAAACATAACATCAACATAACAACAGACGGCAGACATTTAAAACAAGTGGAGGAATTTAAATATATAGGATGCCTAGTGGCAAAGGTAAATTCACAAGCAGAAAAAATAGTCTCAAGATGCAACAAAGCTTGTCAAATTATCGGACTATCACCGCTATTGTCCAATGAGGAAGCAGAGGCAAAAGGGGCACTCTACAAAACAATCTTTATCCCAAAATTGTGCTACCAATGCGAGACCTGGACTCTAGACCCAAGAACAATAAGAAAAATAATCACTACCGAAATGAAATGTGTTAGTGAAACGATAGAAAGCAGCCTGAGAGATAAGATCAGAAATTTGAACTTAGTAAAAAAAACTTTGAATAATTTTTTTCCAAAAAACACATAACAAAATAACAAATACAATTTTTTCTTCACGTGACAAGACAGAAAGACGAAAACACAACACAACAAGCCTTTAATAAACGTTGCGAAAACAGCAGACTCAAGAGCCATTGTCAAAAAAAGATGATTTGATGGAATATTAGAAGCACTAGGAAACATGTCAGCAATAAGGTTCAATAGACGAGCAAATTATATTTTGCCCCAACGCTGAAAGACAAATGAGGAAGGGAGGAAGAAGAAGATAGATACTTCGCTGCTAAACAGTAATATTATTTCTCTTCCTGTCCGTCAGCGAAACTGGGCATCGAGGCCAAGCTACAGGAAATGCAATTTTCATTTTGTTATGTAGTATTAAGAATGTTATTTCTTGCTTTCTAGGTTTAATTTATTGCTAAGAGCATTTAATTGTGTTACCTTTACTTTAGGTTCTGTGTATTTGCTGTTAAAGTTTTGTCAAAATGTCTATTGTTTAGGGCCAAGGAACGGATTAATTTACTTCCTATTTTTTTAATGAGAAAAATTGGTTCGGACTTCGAACACTTTAAAATTGACATTGCTTGAACGACCTTATAAGATCCAATACATTCGACGTTCGAGATATACTTTACTATTTACAGAAACCCCCATTAGAAGAAAAAAAGCTAGTCAGGTTTTCTGTCTGATGAAACTACGTTCTATGTAATAAGGATGAAGAGTGGAAATCGTTATTTCCAAGAAAAAGAATCCCCCCGCGCGTCGCACCTCTTCCATAGCGCGAGTCAAGCTATGACATTTATGGAACTGTCAAGCTGACAATTTTATATTGGATTACAATATACATCTTATTGCGCTTCAGTTTCAAGTGACTAGGCAATTTTAAAACAAGAGCCTTCACTTTTTGAACAATTTAAAGAATAAGAAAATTTTCATTCACAAGAACGGGTTTGAGAAGAAGAATTTAGAAAATTCTCATTAAATAATGTTTGCGCCTGTGGTTCGGGTTTCGTTAAAATGAAATGTACCCAGTAATGAGAAAAATGACATAATCATTATTCCCTCAACGTTTATTCTTTTACTTTAATAATAAAATCAAATTATTGCAGGTTCAAGCTTTTACAATGTTATCTCGAATTCTAAGTATGTTAGACACCGCCTGAGCAACCCTAGGAAATGAGATGAGGACATGCAACACAAATGCACTTTGTTAATTCTACGTTCGAATCTGTCGATCCAATATTGGCAAAATCAGACATGAGAGAGACTGCTCAGTAAAACATCTTCTAGCCTAATTCACTAACGTATTATAAAACTACTGACTAATTATAATTGCTTCTTGCTACCAACCGTCTGTTTAGATGCCAACTACTGTATTATATATGATCGTGCTGGGTGGCGGTTAAAGCTGGCTTGGAGTAGAGTGAGAACAAATATTTAATTTAAGTAATTTGTGACGAAACAACGTTGGTTATAATTGATGCGGACTATCTGCCCAAGCTTGATGTAGTAATTTGTTAATCAGAGCTTCACTGTCTGGTGAAACAATCGGTTACAACTTGTCTGGGAAAGAAGATATACATTTCACACCGTGGTATTTTCAACATATTGATATGTTTGAGCGTTATGAAAAAAAGAAAATACTTACATTATTGTATTGTTCATCATCAGAGATAGTATATATATTTGTAATAATTATTCGAAACATTACGGTGTTAACCGATTCGCACGAATTCAATATCTGTGAAAAATAACTAAGTTAATTATGAACCCTTATTTATATACTCACGCACCGCGTGTGCGCGCACACACACTCACACACGGACTCTCTCTGTCTCTCTTTCCCTTCTCTCTTTCCCTTCTCTCGTTCACTTCTCTCTCTCTCTCTCTCTCTCTCTCTCTCTCTCCAACATGTTATCATGTCAAAAAGTCGAAAGCAGAGATGTTCAATTCTCCTATTGATAATAATCTAGCGATACAAATCTAATCTCTAATCAAATATCGCTATCATACACAATGTGTTCTCTACGATGCCTAGTATCTAGAAGACTCAGCGTAACAAAATCAGAGAGATACATTTAAAACTTCAATAAAGCAATGGAAGAAACCACACGATTTCTTTAATATTTCTTCATTGCGTTTATCAAATGACTGTTCCTCTTCTTTGTCCGCTCTTAATGCACGTTCAATCAATGTACGGTGCCATGTGCTTTATTTCAAGGTGCGGCTTCCTATATGAAGTTTCTGATCTCAGCGTGAAATGATTAGGGTATTCTCTCTCCCCCCCCCCCCCCCCAAAAAAAAAAAAAAAAAAAAAAAAAAAACAACAACTGTTTCTTTCTTTGTGGGCAATATCTGAAGTTAGTAATTCTTGCCACTGAAAGTGTTTTGAAAGGGGGAGGGGGAAGGGCGGCACTTTAATTGTAATGTTTTCAATAAAAAAAAATATTCAACGAATTGTCCAGTGTACTTGCGTGTCCAGTTAATCTTATGAAGCCTGGTGCAAGGACACCATTTATAGAACCAGTTAAAAAAGTAAAGTACCCCCGTCACGCCAAGTGGCGTATAAGGAAATATGGTGTTAGTGACCCTATATTTTACAGACCTTCAGCACATGATTTTTGGGGTAATGTGGTCGGTATTACGCCCGTGCTGCTTTACTTTCCCAGAAAAAAATCCGGTACCCATTTAAGGCTGGGTGAACCCGGAAGCCGTCGGTTGGGATCGAACCCTACCCCATGTCCTTTGTAGTCCAGTTCACTAACCACTGAGCTATTGCGTTTCCCTATAGAACCAGTAGCAGTGGAAATATAACATTATTTCAATTATTCATTATCAGCACATTTCTTCAAAGAGAAAGGCCTCGCTTGTCTCTTCATTTCATAAGAAGCCTTTAGGTAGTATAATAGGTAAGTTGTTCACAACCTTTCTTTATTCCTCTATGTTGTGTGGCAATTTCTAGGTGTGTCCGAATTCTTTCCTTGTCCAGACTTTGATGTCACAATTCCATTTTCTCATTATCTGCAACTCCATCTTTCACTTATCGTTGTTCCTTGTTTTGGCCAAGCCAGATTTTAAGATGAATTTGATCAAAACAGATAAACTGTATAAAACATTTTCTTGATTTCTTCTGCTACATTTATATGACAGTGAGTTTTGGATGAAATATATTGACTCTTTATGTCCAGTTGTTTGGAATGGCAATGTCACGCCACGCAACATAAATAAATTTATATAGTTTCAATACACGCAAAATAGCACTATATATATATATATATATATATATATATATATATATATATATATATATATATATATATATATATATATATATATATATATATATATATATATATATATATATATATATATATGCAAGCACACGCATATATATATATGTGTGTGTGTATGTATCTGTGTATCTTCTTCTTTCCTTCCTCATTTGCCTTTCAGTGTTGAGGGCAGATGTAATTATTAGCGGCCTTTTGCCCTTTTTGTGGTCCCTGCTGCTATGTTTGCTAGTGTTTCTAAAATTCCATCAATCCATCTTTTTTAGCTGTTGGTCCTTGATTCTGGTGTTTTTGCAACGTTTATTAAAGGCTTGTAGTGTTGTGGTTTGGTCGTTCTGTCTTAACACGTGCCTGTGCCATTTTATCTGTTGTTTCTGTATGTGTTCTGTGACGGGAATTATTCCTAGCTCGTTTCTCACTATTTCTTTCTATCTTATATCTCAAGCTGTTTACTGTCATTCGTCTAACACATTTAATTTAGGTAGTGGTTATTTTTCTTATAGTTCTTGCGTCTAGGGTCCAGGTATCATAAGTCATTGGTAGCACAACGTTGGGATGAAAATTGTATTGTAGAGATTTTATTGCAGAGTGCCTGTTTTGCACCTAGGGTTATTTCCTTGTTGGACAATAGGGTGATAGTTGTTGATGATTTAACAAAGTTTTATTGTTTTTGTGTCTATTTCATCTGCTTGTAAATTGTCGTTTGTCACTAGACTTCCTAGATATTTAAGTTTCACCACTTGTTTTAATTGTCTGCCTTCTATTGTTATGTTGGTGTTGTGTTTCCCTTTTACGATATTCACGACTTCTGCTCTGTTGATGTTGATTTTCATGTTGTATTGAGTGCAGAATTATCTTATTGGTCTTAAGTCAATATTAGTGTTCTTGTAGGTCTTCTATTTTTCCATATATTAGTGCCTTATTCTCAGCAAGCAGAAGCTCAGTAATCTGTCTTCGATGTGGTTGCTACCTTACATATGTAGTCCATGCAGGTAATAAACAAAAGAGGAGATAGTGCACGCCCCATTCTTAGTAAGTAAAGTAAAGTACCCCCGTCACGCCAAGTGGCGTATAAGGAAATATGGTGTTAGTGACCCTATATTTTACAGACCTTCAGCACATGATTTTTGGGGTAATGTGGTCGGTATTACGCCCGTGCCACTTCACTTTCCCTGAAAAAAATCAGGTACCCATTAAGGCTGGGTGAACCCGGAGGCCGTCGGTTGGGATCGAACCCTACCTCTTGTCCTTTGCACTAACCACTGAGTAATCGCGGCTCCCTTCCCCCATTCTTACTCGTGCTGCTGTTCTAGCTGTTCAGATTCTGTTGGTATAACAACTTTAATTCGGCTGGTTTAGATGTTGCCGTAATCCGTATGTCGTTAGTATCCCAAATAGTTGTTCTCTCTTTACTCAGTCGAATGCTTTTTTTTTAGTCTATGAAAAATATGTACACATTTTCAGTGTATGTATATAACATTAATATATTTATTTATATTAATAATATTTATTATATAATAATAATAAAAATATATAATTCTTTGCTAGACTTTTGGTTAACTGTATTCAGAAAGTGAAGGCTTTTACGCACCAGCCAGGACAACTAAAGTTTAAATGAGTTTAAAAATTTTTTTAACCTGTCTTTATCGTCTTCCATACTACTTTATGCCATGCTCTGTAATAAGAAGGCCTGTAATTTGTGTGCGGATCGTAGAGTATATCATTTCAACAAACCATCGGAGAAGCAAGAAACGTCTAGGTGACGACAGGATGACATTCAGGAAATTTAATTCTAACACAGTGACATATTTTTTTTTTTTTTTTTATTATTGACGGATTTGCTCGTTCTATGAGTGAGACGGTAATTTTTTCCGGGGATTATTCCGGGGAAATAATTTTGGACAGGAAGCTTTCAAATAACACTTAATCAGACAAGAAGACACGGCAAAGCCCTTATTTGAATAAAATTGTCCAGTAAGAAAAAAAAATACATTGGTTTACTGGAACAAAGCTGAACGTTCTATTGTATGATTTTGTTATAATAAAACTAAATTGACATTGATATAGAGTAATTTATGTGCATCCCTAAGTTGGCAGTAACATCATGCTACAAAGGAATAGTGAAGGTTTATCAATATTATTACGCTCTAAAGATTAGTACAAATGCTGTATTTATCTGGTTTGAACTGGAGCTACTGAGTTTAGTGCTTTGTGCACACCATGAGCTGTGTTTTTCATCCGAATTGCGTTTCGATATCCCGATTGCTTACGATGAATGATGACATTGTTTGGCGAAGGACAGTTCAGCTGCGTTCACTTTCGGTGCCGCTTGGACTTATGTCTTTTGGCGTGTGCTGTAGCTGCTATGATGGGGACTGCAGCTGTCTTTCTTTGTTTGGATCCTTCAGTGAGATGAGTTTTAATTCGGATGATTTCACTGGCACGGGCGGTTAAGCAATTATGTATTTCAATTCGTTTGCAGTGATACCGGGCCCTTCGACTAACCATAACTTTATTTATAAAGTGGGCTAGCTGTCTTCTTTTATTGACTGTTTAATTGTGTCTGTCTAATGTTGTTTCTTTTCCTAATTTTTGTAATATTAGTTTTCCGTCTCTAACATAATTCAATTATGACACCATCAGAGCATAATTCGCACATATATGCTTCCTTTTAAAACATAAAGAATTAAATTGAAGTCTATTCAGTTCAGTCACAGTAACTTAAGTTTTTATATTTACTCGTTTCTTACTGGTAATTACTTATTTAGTGTTGTGACTGTTTTAAGGGTACACCTATTATCATCACGTGCCATACCAGTTGTCGTAGGCCATCATGTCCTTCCACAATATTCATCCACTGTTCATCGTATCAATTTTGTTGTTGACTGTTTTCCCATGCCATGACACCAAGCTAACTAGTATTTTCTTTCTTTGTCGTCTGCGATACCTCTTTCCCGTATTTTGCCAGTTGTAACCAAGTACTCCAATTTTCCTCCTCTCATGATGTGCCTGAAAAATGTTGATTGTTTCTTTCTGATGTTTTTTATTAGCTCCCTTTTACCATGTTACCCATGTTTCCTTTATTTTGTTTTGTAGCTAAAGAGGGATTTCTAGGGGCACTGGAAAATCCATAGTCAACTATGACTGATGGAGGCTACTAGTTAACGAGTACGACTTTTATTTGTATTGACTTTTTTTCGACGATTATAAAATGGCCGCAATGCGGACCTTATTAATGTATGTGCGTGTACTTTTCACATTTAAAATAGATTAATAATCGCTCTTATTTTATTTATCATTACTCTAAACAAATTGATCATTTATAAAATGGTAATGTGTAGATGAAAACAGAAAACACCGACAGAAAATTAAAAACAAGCCACAGAAAGACGTTAAAGGATTTAAAAAAAAAATGACCTCAACAAACTGATACATTATTTCGTGAATGAGAAAGACTCATCCTAAGACAATTACCTGAAAGTAATAAAAGTATCAAATATTTTATACGAAACACGATTATCGTTGCCAGTAGACACTTTACCTAGAAGACAAGGCAAGTGCTGTCTAAGTAAAATTGACATACCGGGATGGTAGTGTATACTGTATTTGGGTAAGGATAATTGAAACCTTGTGAGGTTGCAGCATAACTGGGCAGATTCAGTAAAATGAAAAAAGAAAACGACGGTTCATCTTTGCAGATGAGACAAGCCTACTGAATACAACGTGTTGACTGGGGTTTCCAACAGTGTGCGCGCACACTAACATATACACATATATTAATTAAATTCTTGTTTTGTCAACAAATGCTAATATTCGGACATTAAAGGTTATTTAAAAAAAAATAACAGATAACATAACCACAATTTAGATAGATTCCAACATTGTTGAAGAGTATACACCCCCCCCCCCTCTCCCTCTCCCTCTCTCTCTCTCTCTCTCTCTCTCTCACTCGCTCGCACACACACTAGATGATGAAATTCACACATATTAAAACAATATATGACGAATATGTATATTTGTCTATTTATATTATATTTTGTGTGTATATATATATATATATATATATATTTATATATACAACACAAACACGTATTGGTTATTATTATTGAACTATAGTTAAACGCCTCAAGATAGTCATGAGCATATGAATAAACGTATATTAAATAGAACAACTCCAGAATTAAGAGTTGTCTATGCTCGAAGAGAAATTGATAACACCGTGGTGAAGTAGACATCATTACAATGGAAGGGCTAGAAAGAAGATTAATATAAATGAAGCCCATCTAATTGTGCTTCATTAAAGTGAGAGTAAAGGGGGATTTACCTGTATCTTTCCTAGTGTAATTACATTCACGTACAAATGACAGTGATAAAGTGACACATACAGAATTGTAATGGAAATTACTACAAAAAATGATGTGGAGGATACAGAAAAGATATTAGCGTCATAGTTGTAAATAATAACACTCAAAACGACGAAGTAATGAAAATATATAGGTGGGAACAGAAACTAATATAGAACTAAATTGGTAAAGGTAAAGGGACGCATTGAATCAGTGTCTTAGCACGTAGGTTTTTACCCATATGTGCTCGGCCACCTATCCAGAAGTGTTCGGAGACTCTTATCTAGAATCGCTTCAAGCATTGTAACTCACGAGCGAGGCGCCCTTCCTCACCTTCCCAGAGTGCTACCCTGGTACCCATTTCTGTCAGCAGCTTGTTCGACCGAGGGGATATTCTTTTCTAACCACGAGTATAATTCATAAAGTGCTTCCAGCGGGAATAGAACACAGGTTGTCTAAACGTCGGTAGCTAGTGGGGTTGTTTTCCCAACTAGGCCCCCAAGCTAAATTAGTCTGGGATCTTCCAATAATTGAAACGCATTTGTTGAAATAGTGAAGTCGATTCTACTCTGGATTCTAGAAAGTGACACTTAATTTAATAACACATTCATGCAAAACAATAAAAGCGATACAACAAAAATAAACAAATCTAATAAAAAAGAATGTTTAAACATTCTTTCAAGGGCTTAAAAAAACGTGTACCAAAGCATACATCGAGCGGCAAAATGAAAAGAAAAAGGAATAATGAAGTTGAAGGAAATTATCAGGTTAAGAATTTATGCAAAGTAGAAGAAAAAACAATGAAAAATAAATCATCATCATCATGTGTCATACCGGTTAGCGTAAGCGATCATGTCCTTCCACAATTTTGTATACACAGTATTTTAATTCTGCCGTAGACCGTTTTCCGTGCCAGGACACCAATATATTTAGTAATTTCTCTCTTTGTTGTCCGCGATCTCTCACTCCATAAATTTTGCCAGTTGTAACCAAATATTCCAACTTTCCCTTTTTTGCTATGTGCCCGAAAAATGTTGATTGTTTCTTTCTGCTGAGAAATAAATGCAAGCAAAATAAAACCGCCAGTGGAAAATAAATAGCAGAAGCCGGATTATTTAAAGCAGGGTATAAGAATGCTATCACCACAGAAGTGTGCACAGGATGGATTAAAAACTTCGAGAAGATAGTAATAACTATGAAATGACGGCGTCAAATATCCCCATGAAAGAAAACGAAACATACATAAGTACAGACCCAATAGAGTGATAAGTAAGAACAAATCATCAAAGGATATAAAGAACAAACATACATGCCAGTATAACCTGAACTTGCACTTATTTAATCAGGCGGCACATTGCTTCAAAATTATTAGTTCAGATTAAAGCTTCATTAAGGCGTACAAAGCCGCTGGGTTATCAAGTGATTTAAATATGGCAACGCTTAGAAGCTTTTGTAATCGAAGGTAAAGTGATGAGTGCTCTTTCTGGTTAATCTAATTGTCGTCTATATTCGCACGCATTTAGCGGAGTTAAGGTTGCTGTTCTATAACTATGGATAATGATATAATTATTAATAAAGAAGGAATACACCACTAATTGCAATAATTTGAAAGATATTACCCTCCTCTCAATTCATGTCAAATTTGACATAATTTTTCACATAATCTTTAAATCAAGAAAAGAAGCAGTTGAATCCAGAAGACTGAGAATGCGCATTTCTGCAATATATTCATTTTTTACAAAAGTTGTAAACACCATATACTGAAATGACATATGAAAAAATATTGGTGATTCAGTCCCATTATTTCAATCTCTTGTATTTAAATTTGACACGAATTAGGGAATGGCGAAACTTAAGAAGTGAAAATTAAACACATTTTTACAAAGAGAGCATTTCACCAATTGATGGGTAGATGAGAACGAAGCTGTAGCTGTTGCTTTTACGTTAGAAGAAGATCTAGTGAACGCAGACGGCATTGCATTATTTGTTCACCCACAACACATGAAATAGTAACAGTTGCTGTTTGTAAAAACCTACCCACACCGTGGATCCCAGGGTTAGGAAGTTCGTGCACGTCGGTTAGGGTGCTTCTCGGATTTTCTCGAGATTCTCGTGGGAAGGAGAGGGAATATCGGAGCAACTATGGATTCGTTCGGTGACGATGATCCTAACAACAGTGGCTGTAAAGTTAATGTAACGATGCACCACATACATAGATAAGCATATGTCTGACAAAACACACACACAAGCATAGAAATGCATCGGGTCAATTACTAAATGAACAGTAAAGTAAATGTAGATGTGGGATAGCGAGTCTATCACCTCAGAATAAACAATATCAGAAATAATTTTTTCCAACTTTAATATTGTTTTGATATATTCTAGTGCAAATACGTAACGTTTGTACTTTTAGCTCATTTGCGACACAGAATACCGTGTGGTGTAAATTGTGGAAATGAACAGGTGAAAACAAAGGTACGGTTAGAAATTAAAAACAACGATTTGAGGTAATTTAGAGACAATCTGAAACTTCATTTTCCTCGCTGAGCATGTTCTGAGATAACAGTCAGTAATCGAAACTTCTCACGACGTATGTAGGACAACAACAAACTTCATTCACTTGCATGGTCTGGGGTCATCCCTTCACAGGATTCCCAAAGTCTGGCATACACTGATCGTCCTTGTTTTCACTGTTCTCTATTGGGTTTTCATTTTTTCTATCTTTGTTACTCATCCCTCTTCCCACTCCCTTCCCAATCATTCCGAAGTCTACAGTACGACAGATCTTTTGATTGTTTCTAGATCTCATCTGAGCACAAGGCATATCCAGCTCCAACTTACGCTTTTTATCACAGATAAATTGTAGCCTGGTTGCACAACTTTTGTACTTCTATATATCTTATTTTATTTGTCCAATACAATGTATACAATATCATATACTGATATTCAACAGTAAGACTATAGGACATGTTGCCAGTCTTGTTGTTCTCTTGTCTGATATTCTTCAGCATTCAGATCTAAATAAAATGTACTGAAGCCTGTTCCAGAGTGTTTTGCTTCTCGTATGTTCTGTGTGTTCCTGTTTGTTACCGGGGCCTCATTATGAGGGAAGTAAAGAATAGTGACACTGTGACCTTCCAGGCATGTCGTAAGAGGCGACTAAGGAGGTTGATCGTTGGCTTGACAAGCTGTCATTGTAAAAGATATTGTTATGGAAACAGCGCCATAGATTTTAGAGCAGTGATCTCTGCAACAAACAAGAAACAGTGCAAAAGGATAAAAAAGACACACACGCACGCACTATTTCATTAAATATTAGTGTATCCAACAATCGATACTAAATGAAGGTATTAATATTTGACAAGAAATACCGTATATTACCGTATAATGTTACGTAACCGTATTTTTATTTTCACTATTAACAATATATATGCATTCATTTTCACAAATGTTATTTAAAAAAAAAATAAAAAGCCCTGACCTGTTTCTCCGAATTGTATGAATTAAGCTTCCTTGGTTCTTTGGCTATCCATGGAGTTATAAGAGGATGAAAATAAAGGAAGAGCCGCAGGGAAATGTATTAATCTTACTTGTCTCTATAACGTCATTCTGATTTCTCCCCAACAGGAGATTTGTCTATCTAGCAACGGTATTGCGACACATTGGATGACGAGAAGCCGTAGTGCTAGTCTAATATTATACAGAGTGGTGGTGAAAAGATAAGAATATTTTTTGTGCAAGAAATGTGAAGAAAAATAAAACTTGACTTTATCTTGTATTTAAACAGAAGGAAAAGAAAACAGATACACCCAATTTAATATGTGGTACTATTTTGAACGTTACCTTTTAGCTGATGATTAGAGATGAACGAAATGTCGTATTGAAGAACAAATCTGTGAGTTCGACAACTCACACTCATATGACCCCATGCCACAGAGAAATACTTATCGAGCAATGATAGTGAGTAAGGGATAAAATAACAAGTGAAAGAAGAAAGCAACTGTCTGTAAACAAGCGGATGTTGGCATCAGCATGATTGATGACAGAATATGTGGACCTTTTTTATTTTGGTTGGTTTGCGTATTTCAGAACAAACAACTGAAGTACAACTGAAGAAATAATTCAATATTTAGTATTTGTAGTTGGAAGTATTTGCTCTTAGATGCGAGTGGTGCTGGGTAGTTTAATTATATCTTTCTTTTTTATGTTTACTCCTTTTGTTTGTTGTCAAGCCCGTCACGTGTATATTTATTTAGTGCCCATAAAAAAAGAAACAAATCTGTAGATGTTTACCAGAACGGAGAATGTGCAAAGATGAACGCAGCTCAAGTTTTTGCAACCTTAGCGTTGTTACTGAATTTTTAATTACGTTTACGTGCAAACGCTGTGAGGACATAGGCTTGCGAAACATATTACTGCTGCTTAACAGATTCTATAGGTGGCACAATGTAATGAGAAAGTTCTGGATACTATCTCTTACCGACGCATTATGTTTCGACTTTTTCCGACTTTCTTTGTCTTATGTTTTAATCATGCAAACATTAAAATACTTACATCAACTGGTAGAACTAATTGCATAAGAAAAAAAACATGTAGGTTATGGGACGTGTACAAAGTGATAAACCTTAAGCAGAATTAAATCCATCTAGTCCTCAGGGTAAAAAAAACCAAAAACAGCATTTAACAGTAGTAGATCTTTGAACGTGGCGAGTACTTGCCGAATTCCGTGCTACGAATTTCGTGCACTATGTTGAAATCTTCTTGTATAAATCTGAACAAAAAATAATAATTCTAATGATCACTATCCGAGTAAACTGATAATAATTTTATATAAAATAATCAAAATACTGGGAGTTATCGAGAACTGTCAGGCAGCGATCCTGACACAGACCTTGCTGTTATGAGGCAATATGAAGTCAGCGCTGGAACTGCTGTCTGAAACTCTCCACTTGACTCGGCCGACTCACTGAGTTGTGACACATAGTAGCAACGAGGGAAAAAAAAAAACAAACATTATCCTCTTACCTGCTAATGCAGTCTTCTGGTACGGTAAAATTTAATACTACACGCCCCTTGGACTTGCTACTGACATTTTGTATCTTTTCCTTAATGGACTTTTCCAGTAGATTACTCACAATGACAAGTCTGATCCTTATTTTTTTTCTTCGAATCCACAAGTACTCATCAGGGCACATGCTGAGAATAACGTAAACGTTGATAAGGATACTTGTCCTATAACCCACATATTCTTGTCAGGATATTATATTGTAGTCCACACGCGCTGACCAGAATACATGATTAGATTTCACATGGTCAAGTATAAATTATGCAGAAGCTTCTATTTATAAAGGCCTCAACGTGAACTGATTGGCTAAAATAAGAATCCGTATTCTGCTACTGTTTACTATTGCAGTTCTGGGCGCCCCTTTGACGGCAGGAAACATAAACATTAGTGGCGTGCATAAACCTGAAATCTTGAAACAGCATGGTAAATCGAGGTAGGCAAAAACATAATTTTCGAAAAGAGAAGTTTCTCCTTATAGAGTGCTTTTTGCCAACCCATTATCCCGCAAGTTTTTATGACAGTGCGATTAAAATACATTAAACTCGTATACCATTTACAACCGGAGATTAGTTGTTATTAACAATGTTATGCCAATTCCTCGATTAGGTTGCAGCAGTAGTGATGTGGTATATTATGTCATTGTTTTGTTAAATGTTATTTAATCATCTTCATCTTCTTTATCATCGTCATAATCATCATCATTTTCATTTCTTGCTCCCACTTCATCTTTTAACATTATTATTATTTTTTTTAATATTGTTTTTATTACTTATCATCTTATCACCTTTTTTCTATTCACCATCATCATATTTGTCAACATTGTCATTATCATCTTCTTTTCTTCCTCATCCTTCTAATATCGTCTTATCTTTCCCATGTTATGCATCCTCCCCCTTATATTCTCAGCTGTTATTTGTATTGTTCATTTCATTTAACCCCTCCAATAACTCTCGTAAGGGAGTCGTCTTTTCCAGGCTTCTCATAACAAAATATAGTTTGTCACTTAGAGGGAACGGTCACGTCATGTCTATGCACAATCCATCTCTTTCGTTCACAACCAATAAACAACAACCACAAGACAAGAACAACATTACTAAATGTAATAGGAACATATACTTCTCATATATATGTATATATATATATATATATATATATATATATATATATATATATATATAAGCTTATCAAAGAATAATATTAAATGAAAAGACAGTTTTATCTAATAAGATAAACATTTACATATGAAGGCGTCATCGTTTCTGATAAGTCTTACTTGAAATATAGTCTATTTATCTTTCGTTCGCCAGATATAGTGATATGATAACCGTTCCTCAGTCTCTACCCCTATTTCATTCATATCCATTTCTGCAATGTCCATCCATCTGCGTCCTTAGCTCACCCCTCCTAGTCTTGTAATCTTAATTTGTTCCCCGTTATCCTGTCTCTGTATAAGCCTTCTGCCGCCCAGCCAAACCCATCAATTTCTGTCTGGTGTGATTTCAGGATGTTGATTATCGACTTTCTTGTTTATCTTGGATACTTCTTTATTTGTTTTTATTTTGTGTTGACCCGCACTAATATCTTGGAGTTGTCTGAATTTTTCATATCATCACCTATTTACAACATTAAGCAACAGTACTTTGAGTTATTTGTTGTAAAAATGAAATTAATTGCACCTCATCTACTACCTATGTATGCACTATATGTGTGTGTGTGTACCTGTGTGTGTGAACTGTAGAGCTTTCCACCAGTAAATAAATGTTACAATTCTTTTTTTCGTCTTTTTTTCAAGACATTATGGCGACTGGGTAGAGAAATTACAAAGAAAGGAGCACATGGAGTTCGTCTGGATGCTAGTACTCCTGAGGTATGATTAATTATGCTTGTTGAGTGCAACCAATTAATTGTTATTAATTACTGCAAAGCTTATCAATAATTGAATACTCTTCTGTTCATTATTGGTTTATTAACTATATAATTAGTGGTTTTACATTGCTGCAATTATTTATTCTCTATGGACTCATGTTTTGATTTCGCTGGCTCTCTCGCCCACTCTCTCACTTACTTACTCACCCACCAGCAAGATATTGTTTTTTTTTAAATGAATGAATGAATGTACCAACTCATTCGCTATCAATACCAATATATTTACACTTAGTGTTGACCTACATTATATTGGCTTCTCCGTATATCCTCCTATCCTATCCTATCCTATCCTATCCTATCCTATCCTATCCTATCCTATCCTATCCTATCCTATCCTATCCTATCCTATCCTAACCTATCCTATCCTTTCTTTTCATATCTTATACCTTCAATAAATTAAGTTTAATTGTACATGAGACATCCGTGTTTTCATTAAACCTCCCGTCGGAGCATCTCCTAAGAAGGTTTGATGACAAAACGACCTCCGTGCAGTCCCTTTTCAATTGCAAAGGAGACGATTCCATACAAATTTAATCTAAAACAGTGTATTTTTATGATCACTTCTTCACTTCTGTTTCATAAAAAGACCCCTACTTACACACAAGGCAAAGTAACCGAACGGTTTGAGTAACTGTACTGTCTGCAAAGACCAGCAGTATAGACCGCCAGCTTTTGCGTATGCGATTAGTAAGGTCGAATTACGAGCAAGCCATATTTGACTGCACTGCGGACTTTTCCAACCGACTTTATTGAAAAACAAGCAAACAAACAAACAAACAAACAAACAAAAAAAAACACAGTAAATACAATTTCTTCCTAAATGCAGTTCACCTATAAACAAATTGAAAAGCATATAGAGTATCAAAACATTAGGAGAACCGTATTAGCGACTGCACTCTCTAGAGACTGCAAAAATGCAGCCATTTTTTGGGAAGTCCTATTGAAATCGCTTCAGCTAATTCCGTACATTAGTTTTCCATTGACGTATAATGTCATCATAACACGAATTGAATGTAAATTGAGTATCCCTGTATCGTTTATTTTAATGCAGTAATTAGTGCAAAGCATGACAATCGTCATAACAATCTGTTTAAATTAAAATAAAAAAAATAAATTAATTAAAAAAATAAAATTATGTAGAAATAGCATGCTAATAATATTTCTAAAATATTTACGGTATTTATAATACGTACTTTTAATTGACTGTGACGATGCATTCAATCTCTGTACGTTTAAAATTATGGTCTTCAATACAGTTTATATATAGTTTGCGTCCAGGTTATTCGATAAGATGATGCATGTTCGTACACGTGGTGGATATACAAGAAGAAAACAAAAAGTACGGGTTTAAAATTTGCCGATTCTATAATCAGCCAGCCAACCAATATATCAACTAATCATCCAGTTTATTAATTAGTCAAGCGTCGAACTCATTACGACCAACCAGTTAACCCAGTAAAAGCCACTCAAACCAACCCAACCCAACCAATGATAAAGGTCATGTTTATGTTCTACGTGCCCTAAATCGTCACAACGGCAGGTACTAATAATGTAATCTGATGCACACATTTTTTTGTTAACTTGAACTTAATAAAACATAAAATATTTCAAAATATAATGTTTCTCTCTTATACAAGAACGACAGTTCCATTAGAAAATGTATAATCAGTTGTCCCCAATGCCCCAGTGGTCACTTGAATAATTCATCAGGATGACTGTAAACATATGCATTATATTTGCTCGTATGGCAGCATATTTACATACGCACATTTATCTCCAACTTTTCCTGTGGTCCATTCAGAACTTGTAATTTATCTCTTTATTGGTGTGTACTTGCTATTTACCGGTCTGTCCTCACCTTGCTCACATGCCGCCAACAACCTTTTTCTTCTCTGTCATCTCCACCTCATATCACCTCACCTCGCCCTCCCATGACTTCAAGAGCCTTTCAAGCCACCATTTGTGAACACATCTATTTTCACCTAATTTTTCCTTCTGTCGCTCATTTGGTAAAGTCGACACTCTTCCATTCCGTGCTTTTGTCGTTCCCGTTTCTTCTTTGTCGACTTTTGCGTCCTATAACTTATAATTATGCGTCTCCCAGTGCATGATGGTTTGTGTCAAACTTAACGAAAATTACTTAACAATCTCAGCTTTCAGTTTCTTTATTTTCACAGAAGTAAGGAAGTAATATTATGGCCAAGCTCTCTTTGTAGTCTCTTCTAGACACCATTTATCTCATTTTAAGTAATTAATATTTTCCTTGTATTTCTAGAGCTTATTTTCATTTTTCGTAGGCGTTTAGGAAATTAATTTGAGAAAAGTTCGTGATTTTAATATCTTACAGATTGATTTTAATTTTACCACGCCTGCATGATGTCAATGGTATATTAATTGGTGCAAACGATGTATAATTAACAATAGTCTCTTCTTGTATTTATCCTTTGGTCTCAACTTAAGTTTAAGACACCCAACAACATCTGGACTGGAAGCGCCCGGCGACTCGTAGCCAACTGCTTGCATCGATATCAATGAACCACAACCTATCAAGATTAAACTTCACCTTTCCTTGGCTGGTTTGGGATCTAACAAGTCTGACGAAGCGAGTACGGGTGGAGATGGTATCCGGTACCCACGTTTTCCGACACAAACGCTTGTAAATTGACACAGCGTGATTCAGTCTCATACTCTGGATGCTTACGTTGCTCGTTTCATTCGGGTTCACGAATGTGTAACCTGTAGCTCAAATACAGATGATAGTCATATTCCTAACATGGACAGAGGATGAAGAGGGCGAACGCAGGAAGAAAGGAAAGAAATCCCAACATTTTCCACTCTTTATTTATTTGTTCTTTACAACCCCACCTTTCAGGAATTTTTTTCTCTAGAATGTAGCTGCTTTTGAGTTATACACATCTCTAGTGCTTGTCTCATAAATTATACATTCATTGTATGTATTTATATCTTGCCGTTCTTGTGGGAACTATTACTATTCTTCCTCTTGTGTTGATTGTTTGAAACTTCTGAACAAACTCAATAGCTTTATATGCACTGCATACTTTGTCACTGAAAGAGTAGCAGTGGGATTTTCTTCTTTGAAAATGTACAAAATATTATATGATGACCTTGCGATTTTACAAATATGTTAGGGATGGATCCGATCGGAGGTGCCTTTAATGACATTTGGCAATCATTTTATAGAGATGTGAAAAGTTTGGATTAATAACTTTTATTCCGTGATGTTACTGAACATCTTTGTTGTTACTTATCAATAAATCTCTTCCTGTAAACGTGAGGCATATTCATCGTCATCATCATCGGGTTGCAAGTCTTTTTGGTATGATGCGCTCATCACAACCGTCTGAAGGAATCTCTGTCTTTAGTCACTTCTGTTTTCATGTTCAAGTTCGCGTTGATGTGTTAAACCACCTTCTCCTTGGTCTACCCCTGTCTCGTATTCTTGGAACAATGCTTTACATTAGTGTCCTTTCCAGCCACTTCTTTTTGACGTGACCATAGTATTTTGATTTAATCTGTAAGACGTTTGTTTATAAGCCAGTTCTTTTCATTGTTTAGGTCTATAAATATGACTTCATTGCTCTTTTTAGTTATAGAATGTATTCTAATAATTTTTATGTAGCATTTTAAGGCATCTATTCACAAATAATTCATATATCCATTAATATATACACTCACACGCACGTACTAATGCGAACACCCGCTCGTGCTCTCTCACATATATATATTACATACACATGCGTGTAGTCCAACTCAATGTTGACGTACAGTCAAGAGTTGAATTATGAAATTAATTTAAGGATTTCATGCACAGAATATCGACGGCGACATTTCCATTTATTTGATAGTCTAAGGCTACTGGTACTTGGTTTTGCTGAATTTGGAGTTCATTGTGGTCTATGTAAAATGGCTGTGCAGTCTTCTACATTCAGTCTTGGTGAAAGCATGAAAAGTGGACTAGCTTGTGATATAAATGATCATGGTTACTACTCTTTTCGATAATCAGTCTGACATTCTTCGGTCGACCCAGCTGAAAAGGGAGGAATTGGTATATGACTCGCTAAACTGGGATAGTGTTAACAACAAGAAAGAGCATCGCCCTACATTTAAAATGCTAGCATAGATCGAAGACTTGAAACTTTCCCTGGGTTATGTTAGGGAGCATGCTTTTAACAGTCAATCAGATAGGCGGTGTGAAGTAGCTTTAAATCAGTTTGAGCGAGTGCTAGTGAGTACTTCTACATATTTATAGAACACGCATAGCGCGTTATGAAATATAAAAGTTGTATACAGTTTTCAGCGTAAATTTAGTTAGAAAGTTTCACGTAGACTTCAGAAGTCCATTCTTGCAGTTAGGCTAGTCTGCTGCGTTCATTAAGTCTATTATGTTTGTGTTTCGCTGCCGATTTTTTTTGTTGAGAGGTCAAATGATGACCACTGCGACCCATGTACATCTATATTTGATCTTATTAGTAGTTAACTATGATCTAAGAATACTTAAACGCCAATAATTATAATACCAGCGGCTGGAATTTGTCTAAAACGAGGCAATGTAAGTTGTGTAGGAGTTTACTAGAGATGTCCCCACTACCATCATCATGTCGAAGACGTCGCTTTATTTTGTTTTAATTTCTCATTGTCTAGTTGTGTTTTCTGCGTTAGTGTGTGCAGTCTGTAAGTAGTCCTTGATATCAAGACGTTTTGTCTTTTAGATCGCCCCTTATCCGTTTTTTTTCTCAGGAACTATGCCCTCGGTTATTTTTTCAAGACTTATATAGTTACGTTTGATGTGGCAAGAAAAAAAGGTTAATTGTATGTATGTAAAATACTAGTCATTTTTCGTTTATTTTTAATTCTCGCAATAAACCCTTTTGTTGGTACTTCGGCTTTCCAGAGTATTTTATGATTCTTTTGTATAATTTCAATTTTAATGGGGAATACTTTCCTTTGCGGATACACGAGCCAGCGTCCAGGTTCTGCATCTGTAAGGTTAAATTGTACAGGTACAGACCTTGATTAGCCTTATCTTGATGAAACAGTTGGTGGTTTGACTTAAGAGATTTCCTTCTTCATAAGGAAATAATTCAAGATATTTTATTATAAGCCTTTATAGACAGCCACCTTTGCTGGTGATGAGTGATCGCATATATTCGATGAACTTGACAGTTTCCACACTGTCGTTTATAATTTCTATTTTTGGAGTATTATTTTTCTTGTTATTTGCTATGATCCTCGACATGGTTTCTCACATCCAGGTATCTCTCTCACTCTCCCTCTCTCTCCACTCCACTCCCCCCCCCCCCCACCCGATTCCTCTTTCCTTGTGGGTTTCTCTACAAAGGCTGTCTTGCTGTGCTGAAATGAATGTGAACCACCACCACCACCATCATCATAATATACCATACTGGTTGCGTAGGCGATCATGTCCTTCCACAATTTTTTATCCACGGCGCACCCTGTTCTGTTGTTGACTGTTTTCTTTGTCAAGACACTAAGCTATCTAGTATCTTCTCTCTTTGTCTACCGCGATATCTCTTTCCCTGTATTTTGTCAATTGTAGCCAAGTATATCAACTTTTCTCTTCTCATGATGTGTTCGAAAAGTGTAGAATGTTTCTTTCTTATGTTTTTTTAAAGCTCCCTTTTTGTGTTGGGCCCTTTGAGAATTTGCTCGTTTGTCTTTTTAGCTGTCCAGAATCTTTTATCATTCTTTTTGAGAAATTCCATCTCTGTGGTCACTAATAATCTTTTCATTTGTTTTGCTGCTGTCCATGGTTCGCTTCCAAAGGTCCTAAATGGCTATGCACAGATGTACTCACTTTCTCATTTCTATTGACAAAGACTTGTTGCACACGATGGCTTTCGTTCTCTGAAATGCTACTTAGGCCTGTGATGTTCTACTTTTTATTTATGTGGTTAGCGGCGGACGGACAGTGGTTTGAAACTTTAGGAGGTCAGGACGTGACGAGTGATCGCTTTACATGTATAAAAAATCCATAGACTACTCGTACACTGACAGTATTACTTGTACTGCAAATTTACTCGTAGATAATTTTCTCTTTGCAGCAAAATAAACTTTTCATCGTTATCCAGTGAGACAGCCATTTGTATTGATTGTGGCACTTAGATTTAAATGTTCTCGCTGCAATACAATCCTTCTTTCAACCTCATGTTCGTCGTGAAAAGGGAATATCTAATTTAAAAAAACTATGAACAATATCATCTGGAAGAAACTGTCACATCTATTTTAGATTCTTTCCTGCAACGTACACGCTGCTTCCATACAGCCGTTTGAACTTCTAGGTTAACCTTTAACCTGATAATTTCCAACAAAAGGAATACGGCAATTTACGCTGTGTAAAATAGTTCCTTCAATTATTACCCTAAATTAGCATTATTGCAATTACATAATAGTATATTAGTTGTATGTATTGTAAGTTATTAAAAACACATGGTTCTGCTGCATCTCTTACAGCTTTGTTCACGTATTTTATTTTAAAATGTAACGCAGTGATTTAAAGGTGTGGTTTATTGTTTTTCTCTGTCCTGCTTAAACTTGTATACGTAACGATAAAGAGAAAATAAACCATTTATTTAGTTAATTCACTGTTACTATAGCAACGAGGAAGCAACTTTTGAAATGGCCTACCTATAGTTCACACAAACAATATAAGGTCGATAGATGTCGCTGTAGGGCTGAAGTAGGTTTTATTTTCAGACATTGAAGCTTATCAATTAGTAATGGCTCGAAATACTTGAGCTATACCACGGCTGACTGGATGCTGTGACTGGTTGTACACAGACATTTAAATTTAACTCAATGAGCTTTAATGTGGTTGTGTTAGGTATTCTGATAAAATATTAGAGAAGTCATGGCCTCTTTTGCCTCCTCTGAATATCCGTCGCTCTCTGTGGCGCATCTTGCGTCTGCTGTTATTGTTGTTCCCAAGTATTTGACGCTTTGCACTTGTTTAAGATTGGTCCCGTTTATTTGTATGTTGCATGATTGTGAGGATGTGAAATATGAATAGTATATATAGACATACACGAATTATGACTTCTAGGAATTTAAAAGAAATACTTCTTCGAATATTATACGGTATATGAGCGAGTGGGTGAGTGCATAGGAAAATATCAACTTTTTCCATTATTTGTGGACTCTAATTTGAAATTTGCCTGACTCTAATTTGAAATTTTATTTGTCCTCTATCTGGAGAAATTGGGGTAGGGAATGGAGGGAATTGAAAACCATAACACGACTGCATTGGACATGCAATCTCTATCTCCAGTCCCGCATTTAATACCCTCAGATCCATGATGGGTGATAAATCAGAAAGTTTTCTATGAAGTTGTTGCAGGCTTCTTATGTTTCGTTATCTTGTTGATCTATTATCTTCTGTACTTTTTATCTTGCTGCTTTCATTTCATATATATATAGACACACAAGATATGAGATATCACTAACCCAAACATGCACACACAAAGATGTGACACATGACTAATACAGATACACACTAAGATATGAGATATGACTAAACACATATACATCTTTGTGTGTGCATGTTTGGGTTAGTGATATCTCATATCTTTGTGTGCATGATTATGTTAGTCATATCTCATATCTTTGTGTGTGCATGTCTGTGTATGTCACATCTCATATCCTTGTGTGTGCATGGCTATGTTAGTAACATCTCATATCTTTGCGTGTGCATGGCAATGTTAGTAACATCTCATATCTTTGTGTGTGCATGTCTATGTTGGACATATCTCATATCTTTGTGTGCATGTCTATGTTAGGCATGTGTCATATCTTTGTGTGTGCATGTCCATGTCAGACATATCTCATATCTTTATGTGCATGTCTATGTTAGTCATGTGTCTATATATATATATATATATATATATATATATATATATATATATATATATATTGATGTGTGTCAGTGTTAGTCATGCCTCGTATCGCTGTGTGCATGTCTGTGTTTGTCACATCTCATATCTTTGTGTATGTATATCTGTGTTAGTCACCTCTAGTGACTCCGGTAGATGGTGCTCGTAAACCTGGGAGGGCCGACCATCTAAGGGCAGAATCCCCCTACAGAAAAGATCATCTGCTGCCTTGCAGGAAGATTGGGGACAATCAAAGGCTAAGGAAAGCTAACCTGAATAAAATGCTGGCTGAAATCGGATGCACTGGGCCACTGGCACAGAACACAGTGCAACTTTTTAACGGGTGTTCAATCAGAGTGGATTTGGCAGACTCTAATTGTGATGTTCTGTCTGTGGGGGCGATCAACACACTTAACCTGACAGCTGACTTCATGTGAGAGTCTGGAATCCTACTCTGATTGAGTCCTGATCGCAGAGAGAAAGACACACATACCTCATCATAGTTTTAGAACAAATATAACATTCTTTATTAATGGCATCTACATGTGGGTTGACAATGGTTTGACAATATGTCTCTGGTTCACTCAAGAAGTTCTAAATTCTCTTATAAATCTGACGTTACTTGATGGAGCCTACCGGCGATGATTATAAGTAACTTCGTGATCGTATTAGTGTTCTTTGTCAATATATGTATATCTCTAACTAATGATCCTGAGGAACTTACTGATATCTTTACTTTAACTCTAGTTACTACAGTTGGACTTCTTTAAAACTATTATACTTTCTAAGTCCAATATTTATCACAAAATTCTCTAAACGAACTATTTCATTTGTCTAAGTCCTAACTCTATCTTCTGCCTTGAGGCAGGTATCTGATCTCATTTGCTGTAGTCTACTATTTCTGTCTAGTATTTGCCCTCCTCTGGCTTCGTGGGCGAAAAAGGTTAACCGTCTGTAAGTGCTGAGCCTCGAGTCTAAGTCTAAGTGTCTGTACAGGTCTACTCGTGGCCTTTTTGTGTCCATCTGGCCACTCTCACCTGGCTAAGGATCATGGGAATCGATCTTTACACGGCTTATCCTTCGTCCGCCTCCAGAGCTAATTAATTCTACCTTTTAATTATGTCCATAGTCTTATTGCTTTAGGAGTCCTGTCGACACCTGTCAATCTTCCTAAACTTCGTTCCCTCACAACTAAAGCTTACGTTGGTCTTCGACCACGCGCGGTCCTTCTTTGACCTCCAAGTCAGAGAGAACTCAAAGCGTTTCCCACCGCTGAACATAAAGATGTCCCGGCGTCGGAGAGCCTCTTTGATTACGTCCTTGGCGGCTTAACTCAGAATTTGGAAGGGCTGGACTAGCTATTATATCTTATATCTGCAGGTGTCGGGAGTCCATCGACCGATTCGTTGCGTTATGTAACTTTGTCGGCAAGAGCAAACATCTGTCTGGATTTCCACGTTTAGGTTGAACACCTGTACGTACTTTCTTGCAGTCTTATAGTTGATTACGCCACAGCGTCTGGGTTCGGTAGACTATTGTCTCCTTGCTAATCCTTAAGTCTTCGTTTAATTCTACGCCGCCTAAAACTATTGTACCTCATATCATCGTCGTATTATTCTATTCTTCCTCTGTCGATCGTCATTTTTTTCTACTCTTCCCATTGTCCTTCATGGCTGAGTCACACTGTAACAAAGTCATGGGACAAACACACATTTGTTTTAAAGTAAGTAAAAGTAAAGTACCCCCGTCACGCCAAGTGGCGTATAGGGAAATATGGTGTTAGTGACCCTATATTTTACAGACCTTCAGCACATGATTTTTGGGGTAATGTGGTCGGTATTAAGCCCGTGCTGCTTTACTTTCCCAGAAAGAAATCCGGTACACATTTAAGGTTGGGTGAACCCGGAAGCCGTCGGTTGGGATCGAATCCTACCCCTTGTCCTTTGTAGTCCAGTTCACTAACCACTGAGCTATCGCGGCTGCCAATTTGTTTTGAAACATGTTATAATATAATTCATTTTCCCCCTTGATGAGAACAACACTGACACTGTTTACCTTCTGGACTGTTTATTTTTCAAATTCTGTCAGAAAGTTCTTGTTGCTGTGATATTATCTTGTATCACTCTTCCTTTCCTCATGTTGGGCTAAAGCGTTACAGTTACACGTTTGGCTATATATGTAGCTCTTGTGTGTATAGAGATTTATATTCTTCCCTTACATTTAAGAGACATTGACGCTTTTATCTAATTTAGAACTATGATTACTCAATTGTTTACCGTACAAATCTAACACTGTTTCTCGTTGTTTTCAATCTCCCAATAGAAGTTAAATAAATTGGAGAATAGTGGTTTATCGTGTGGTTATTTATCAGTGAGAGGTTGTAATACCCCAAAGAGATCACAATAGTTCACCTACTAACTATGTAATATTTTCATATTTGTTTATAATTTTTAAATGATTAAAATTGTCATTTGACGGTGGGGTATTATACTCTTACCTGAAAACTTTAAAATATTTTCTTTTTTTTCGTAACATATGTACACAACAGAGTCCATTATTCCCTTTTTGCACGCTGTTAAAGCTAACACACTTATTGCATGCTTGTACAGTAAATACATTCACAGCAAATTTAGCCTATTTTTAAAAAAAATGCTGTTTTGTTAGTGTTTTTTTCTCTCTTTCATTATTGTGTCTATGTGTTATGTTAATAAAAGAGGGAAGGTGCCGTTGCAGGAGGCTTACTTTTTATGCGCTAAACATGTCTATGTTGAGTGAGGTGAAAGAAAACAATTAACAACATGCAATGAGTACCTTGCACTTTATTCAGGAAAAAAGTATATCAGTAGAGAGCACCGGACCAGGTGTCGCTAAAGTGTCCAGTGGAATCGGGGTCTCTACATTTGACATTTGAACGACAGTAATTTTATTAGAATTCTTTGAAGGTTAATTATTTTTTTGATCGATCTAGACATTTATTTGCACTTTGTAATTCGGCCTAACGCTGCAATGTTCTACGATGATGAATTATTGTGCATATGAAAAATAAGTTTCGAAATTTTATCATATTAGCCTGATCTGCTCACATTTATAGACGAGTGCAAAAGGGTTGTCAGCAATTCGGTCTGCCAATTTAATCTGTCTGTCCGGATACATTCAATAGATTTAAAATGAATATGCGTCTGTTGAAAATCAAATAATTTTATCACAGTGATGATAGTTCTATAAATCATCTTTGTCTTATGTCTTAAAAATATATTTCAAAACACCAAACAAATTTACGTTTATTTCTATACATTATTTATTTTCATGGACTGTATTCAGTACAATAGTTATTCATTTAGACGTCGGTTACAGTGACGTTGCAATTGAATACATTTTTTTACTATGAGTAAATTGTAAAGCACGTGGCTTCTGCCTCAAAAATGCATAATTTTGTGACTGCTTGTATACTACTTGGGAGCCGCGATAGCTCAGTGGTTAGTGATCTGGACTACATAGGACAAGAGGTCAGGTTCGATCCTGATCGACGGCTTCCAGGTTCACTCAGCCTTAAATAGGTAAAAAAAAAGTAAAAGTTCCTTCCACGCCTTGCTAGGCGTATGGTGTTAGTGACCATATTTTTCTATGGCCACGACACATTTTTGGGTGATGTGGTCTGTATCAATAGATCACTTAAATGGGTACCGGATTTTTTTTTCTGGAAAGTAAAGCGGCACGGCCGTAATACCGACCACATTACCCCAAAAATCATGTGCCGAAGGTCTGTAAAAATTATGGTCACTAACACCATATTCCCTGTGCACCACTTGGCGTGACGGGGCACTTTACTTTTTAATTTACTTTGAATAATACTTCTAACATAATGTACGATTCATCATTGCACCTGTCGTTTACCACATTTCTTCTGTTTAGATACCCGAGCTAACTTTGCTGCTGGACGTTCTGTGTGGGACTGAGAAGGTGGTAGCGGAAGTAGCAAGTCAAGTGTTGCTGCAGCTTGTGGAGAAAGATGTTCTGGATTTTACGTTTGCTCTCAATTCGTCTCTCAACACTGTGCCGTCAGCTAAGTACGTTACTGCTTTCTTTGATGTACATTATATTAATAAATAAATGCTTGCCGACAAAATTTGGTAAATCTGACACTTTGGTAAATCTCACACACACACCTTTTTTTTAAAATCTCGATATAAATCGATGTGCCACAATAGTTCTCCCAAGAGCAAACACAACTATAGCTTGTTTCATAAGTCGTGCCCAACTTTAAAAATCAATATCTTTTAAACCGCTTTTTGTAATTTTTTCCAAATTTGCATGTATAGTTATAATGATTAGAACCAAACAGGGAATTAATTTCATTAAAAACAAACATTTGGTTATTATTATTGCTTATTTGATTTATATAAATTTATAACGACCCATTGATGTAGTCAAAACTTAGTGTTTACAGTATTTAAGTTAAAAATAGCGATTACAAATCCATACACGCTCAAATTTACGATTTTGCACGCTTTCCGCGTGAGTTGTGTGACACAATTAGATACTTGTAGTAAACACGAGACATTGTGTGTTCCATTTCCGTTAATTCAGCGGCGTAACGTGGAACGATAACATTTATCATGAGTCTTAAAATGAAATTCTGCAGTTTACAAAACATCGCAATAAAAATGTATGACTATTTTTGCAAAGAGGCTAAACGAGGAAGATTATTTCATTCTTTAGAAAACCCTAAGAATAGGACAAGACACATTTTGGATGTATCTAAACGGTCATTTAATCGCTGGATTCAAGCACGTGACCGTCAATGTTCAAAATATACAAAATCACAAGGAAGAGCAAAAATGTTGGATAATTTCGACAGTGAACTTATTAGAAGTGAAATTCGCAAAATGTTGGGTATGAATGAAACTGTTACAATAAGAAAATTAAAAGTATCGCTGAAAAAAAACAACAGTATTGAAATATCAAAGTCTACATTATGGAGGAATGTGAGAGCTGCAGGCTTTACATTCAGAAAGTATTCCAATGGACGAAACATCATCTGTGAGAAGCCACATATAGTAGTCATGAGAAGCAAGTACTTACGTGAAGTAAAAGAGGTGCGCAAGCAAGGTTATGATATTGTGTACTTGGATGAAACATGGATCAATGCTCACCACACTAACCAAATGGAATGGCAGTCATCAGATGGAAAGATTAAGAAATTAATACCTAGCAGCAAAGGACAGCGCTTGATAATTGCTCATGCAGGTAGTCGACAACATGGACTAATACAGAATGCAGAGCTCATTTTTCTTTCAAAATCCATAGACAATCGGGATTATCACTCTGAGATGAATGGTCACATATTTAGACATTGGATTGAAAATTCTGTTCTCCCAGCACTAAATCGACCATCTTGCCTAATAATGGACAATGCAGCGTACCACAACATTGTTGCACTTGAAGATAAAGTCCCGACGTCATCCAGTACAAAAGATGCTATTAAGATATGGCTCACAAAGGAGCACATACAATTTAATAACATGTACTTAAAACCTGAATTACTATCTCTAGTAAAGCAAAAACAGAGGACAAAGATTTTTCAAATAGATAAGATTATCCAAGAGCACGGTCATATAAGTTTGAGGCTGCCACCTTACCAGGCTCATTAAAATCCAATAGAACTAATCTGGGCAAAATTAAAAGGACAAGTGGCAGATGAAAATACAACATTCAAAATATGCGATGTAAAGACTCTTGCTATTCTCGCTTTATTAAATATAGACAAAGATTATTGGGCTAAATGTGAAGACCACGTCTTAAAACAGGAAGAGGAATATTGGAAAAATGATGGTTTGTGGAATGTTCAACCCCAAACAGTTATTAATCTTTTAGACTCGTCTGATTCAGAATGAAAGTATATAGCCCCCACAATGTTGGCCCCTATATTACCTTAAATTATTTCAACAAACGGTCCTTTTCAGGACCACACAACTATGAAAATTGGACATACAGGTATACCTTGATATTATTATCGTCCGTCCTCGAACTGAGCAGACAATAATTCTCCTGGTGTTTTGTTTTATCCAGTTATTTCCCCATTACGGCCACGCCTTTACCTAGTGAAAATTAATCGTAGACCAGCAACTACGGTAATTTCTATTCTTTAGGGCTTCACAATTTACAATTTTGACAAACATCAAAGAAATATCGCCGCTTTAAGAAAACTGCAGCTGCAAGATATTTGTTAAATATACATTTAAAGGGTCTTTTGCATTCTAATAACATTTGGAAAATTTCAAAAGTATTTAACAAACGGTTAGAGAGTAATAGCGTTTTGAAGTTGGGCATATGTTTTGAAACGAGCTATAGGTGACCTCTACACATTAGCCAGGGCTAGGTCTTTGGAAATTTCGTGTTGCCCAGAGTTTAGAATCCCCTTTTGGTCTCTTTGGTTTATTCAAGAGAAAAAGTGTAGCTACATTTGATTCCATTTTGACCATACGAGATATTGAGAAGGATCAGTAACAAACATCAGCAGCTCTAAGGGAATATTATTATTATTCATTTTTTTTTTGGGAGGGTGTACTTCCCTAGCCTTTACCTCTCTTGAGACCCCTATATGTTGTGTTGCTACTAGGTTCGACTTTACCGATCTCAATCTATATATATATATATATATATATATATATATATATATATATATATATATATATATATATATATATATATATA